>VDFB02373365.1:289477201-289966270 GCA_007258455.2 Sequoia sempervirens
TAAAATATTATATTTATATACATAAAATAAATTTAGATAATATTATATTAATAATAAATAATATGTATAAATAATATATAATAATATAGTATATAATACTATATATTACATATAATTATATATTGTATTATTAAAATATATAACATGTAATAAATAATTTATAATATCACATAATAAATATTTATTTAAATGGTTGTAAACCACTTGTCTCCAACTATAATATATTTTATTGAGATATTTTATGTATATAAGTATAATATTTTAGTTGTGATAAAATATTATAATACTATATTTATACTATTTATATTTATATTTATATTTATATAAATATAGAATTGTAGACACCTAAATTTGGCCACTCAGGTCAAATTTATCTTTTTTCATCTAAATATCCTTTTATTTGCATTAATTAAGTAATATTACTATTATTAAATCGCTAAGGTATTTAGTTAAATAATTAAATACCTTACTCTTTATTCATTTCCTTCAAAGGATTAAATAAATAATCTATTTATTTAATTCCAAATATCTCCTATCCCCCATAATTTACACCTAATTCTAATCCACCTCCTAATTCATGATTAAGATGTGTTACATCCTCCAACTTTTGCAAGTTGGCTTTTAATCCTCATTAGCCACCTAACTTTCCTCTAATAATTGATTAGGATGTGTCACATCCTCCAACTTTTGCAAGTTGACTCTTAATCCTCATTAGCCACTGAACTTTCCTCTAATCATTGATTAACTATCTCAATTAGCCCCTTAGTCAACTCTCCCCATTCCACAAGAAATTTTTAATTTTTTTTTGTCTTCCCAAGGTCCTTTTGATGAATTTTTAATTCCTCTCTCATCTCCCAAGGAATATTAGATTCCTTTTCTCTTTCCCAAGGAATATTAAATTTCCTTTTATCCTTTCTCTGCACATTAAATATATTTTGTTTTATAAATATAATATTAATTTATAATTAAATATTATAATATTATATAAAATATATATAATATTATAATATTCTTGTTTATATTATATAAATATAATATTTAATTTATAATAAAATATTATAATACATATATAATAATATATACTATTTCTATTTATATAAATATAAAATATTATATATTAATATTATATTAATAATAAATATATAAAACAATATATAATATTAGTATATTATATTCTATAATTATATAAATATAAATAGTATATATATATATTATTATATAAAATATATGCAATATTAATATATTATATTATATATATATATATATATATCTAAATTATATAAAATTATATATGATATTTTATATAATAATGCACATTATATTTTAACAATATATAATAATATATAAAGTATATGTAATATTAATATATTATATGATATATATATACAAATATATTATATAAAATTATATAATTACATTATTATATATTTTATATAATAATCTATATTATATTTTTATAATATATAATAATATAATATATGTATGAATAATATATATTTTATTCTATATATATATATATATATATATATATATATATATATATATATATATATATATATATATATATATATTATATTTATATAAATGAATTATATTATAGCTGTAGACACGTGGTTTGCAGCCTTCTAAATAAATATTTTATTATTTGATATTAAATATTATTTATTATTATATATATTATTTGTATATATTATTTATTATTAATATAATATCATTTAAATGTATTCTAATTATATAAAATAATATAATATGAAATAAAATATATAAAATATTAATATATTATGTTTTATATTTATATTTATATAAATACAAATATAAATAATATATATATATAATATTATAATATTTTAATATAAATAAAATATTATATTTATATACAGAAATTATCTCAATAAAATATATCGGAGACATGGAAGGCATAGAGTTGTAGAAAAATAAGAGGAGGGAAGGAGTTCATAAATATTTTCTGACAAACCGTTGACAATTACTAACCATTGCGTGTACCAGCTCTTCTTTGGAAATATAAAAAAGTACACACCTAAAGTTACCGGTCTTGTTCGTTCATGCATTTCTCACGTGAAAGTTTAATACTGGACCTCTTATCCTTGTGTGATGGCAAAAATTTAGTGCGTCTATCTTTTTTGGGATCCTTGATAAGGTCATATACAATTATTTAACTTCAGCAGTACATAAAGGCTCTATTTTATTTTGAATAATTTGATTTCAATATACTTTTACAATTTAGGTATATTGTTCAGTCGTGAACACGATCCCCTCAGTTGTCCAGTCGTGAACACGATCCCTTCAGTTGTCTGCTGTATTAATATACGCACACTATTTGCCTTTATACGTACAAGCAATAAACATGCCACAGCATTTTCCTATAAATAGGCCAAAGGTTTCGAGATTCAGTAAGCGAGGTCGATATAGGTAATCGATTGTTAAGGTGAGAATGGCGAGCTCATTACGGAGTATTTTAGTTGGGCTGTGTCTTATCACTTGTTTTGTAGCAGCTAAAACGGAGACTTATGTGCCAGCCCTGTACGTGTTTGGAGACGCGTTGGCCGATGCAGGTAATAATAATTACATTCCAAACTGTACAGCGCTTGCAAACTTCATCCCATATGGCGTCTCCTATTTCCCTGAGCCAACTGGTCGTTGGGACGATGGCCGCACCTATGTCGACTTCCTTGGTATGATTTCTTGTTTCAGACTTGTATATAATTTCCTTTTTCAGATTTGTATGTGTTAACTTCTTGTTTCAGGCTCTATATAATGCATTGACTGTGGTTGCAGCCTCTTACTTGGGGCTCCCTTTCCCCCCTCCTTATCTCCAGCCAGAGGCGAATTTTACAACTGGGATTAATTTTGCATCAGGCGGTAGCGGTATACTCGACACAACAGGAGCCGAACAGGTCTCTACTCTTGTTTTTTTCCAAAGAAATTTGCACAAATTACTAAAATGAATTTTCAACCACAAGAAATACTGAAAAGTGGGTATCAAATAGAAAGATTTTAACGTAGACTTTGTAGAAGCTGAGTTCTGTTGTCAGCTTAGCCGAGTTATTCGTTATAAGTTTGTAATAAGAGCTACATAAATGATTTAGATAATTGTTTACTGATTAAATCATGTCAACAAAATTAATAGACAAATGTAAAAAATTTATTAATTTTCTTCCCTCCTCCACATTCCCATGATGATCATGGAGTGTGTTCCAAATATTAAAATACTGGTATTATGTTTGATTAAAACTTAAACAATCAATATGATTATTTTTTTTTGCTATTTAGAGTGAAGGCTTATAAGCTTATATTTACATGAATAAGTAGGGTAAGAATTAGCCTTCAAAGTTCTATGAATGTTTTTGCTTATAACTGATCTATTAAAATCTTGCAGAATGTTTTGAGTATGAGCCAACAAGTATATCTATTCGAACAATATTATGAAAATCTAACTGAAGCTGAACAAGCGAAACTAAACGAGGCTTTATTTATCATTACAACTGGAAACAGTGACATTACCACCTTCTTCGGCTACATCCTTAGCAATGGCTTTGCTCCACCAGATTTCATTGCTGAGCTGGTCTCCAAATTAGATGAATACATGAGAGTAAGTTACAATTTCGTCAATCTACAGATTTCTTCCAATTGGTAACCCAGAAAAAGTGTACGATTTCACATACGAAGAATTAACTCATTATTACCATGTAATTTGACAGAGGCTCTACAATCATGGGGCAAGGAAGTTCCTTGTAAAGAGTGTTCCACCTATGGGATGTGTTCCTGATATCAGAAAGCTGAATGATGGAAATTGTTCGGAGGATGTAGAATCGGCGGTTGATGAATATAACACTGCTTTGAACTCTTCTCTTACTCAGCTCGAAAACGAATTTGAGGAAGGCACCATTATCCGTGTTAATGTAAATGATTTTCTAAAGAATATTATCGACAATGGTGAAGCCAATGGTAAGTTTGTTTTCATTAAAGAATCTATTAGCCTTTTACCAATTTCTTGCTTCATTTGGATCTAATGGTTTTGTAGTTGAAAACGCTTAATCAATGTATGCAAAATCTGGGTGTAGGTTTTAACAATACTATATCGGCATGCTGTGGAGCGGGAGAGTTTGGTGTAGAAGTAAGATGTGGAATGACTGATCCGCCGAACTTGTATTGCGATGATCCAAGAACATATGTGTTCTGGGATGGAGTTCATGCCACTGAACGACTTTATCAGATGGTTGCAGAGCAGATTTGGAGTGGAAACACTTCATCTGTGTATCCGTTTAATCTCTCTACACTAGTCTCAGCAGAAATTTTTCTGAATAGTAACGATGCACCGACCCTGTTGGAGATGTAGTTACTATTGTTATATTTCTGAGACTTGTAGAATTCACAACTGAGTACTAAATATTTGCTAATAAGTTGTGGAAAACTAGTTAATATATTATTATTAATGACTTATTAAGTTTCTGCATATAATGCAGGAGACTAATGTTTTTTTGTAATCAGTTTTAGCATTTGTCTACATTCGTGCCTGCATCAGCTAAAACTTTTGATAGACTTGCTAATGTATTTTTTAGACTTAAAAATTTATTGCATAAGTGCTGAAAAAAATTTCATTGACTGTTTTGCTATTTTCGGCTGGGGATGTCTCTGTTTGTTTATTTTTTTTTAATGTGAAAACAAAGGGGTAAAAACTGTATTAGAAATCAGAAAAGAGCATTACAATAATAACCACGGGACCCAGTCCCAGAAAACAAGGCGAAAACCCCACAACATAAAACAAAATCAACTATCCCCATGTATCCTCCTATCCTCTTCCAAGAACCGGTCTAAATCCAGATGCAGCTCAGGGTTAACTTGATCCCAATCCTCAACCTTCCAACCACTATCTTGCTCAGAGGCCCATTTGGCCAAGCAGTCAGCAGCGCGATTCCACTCCCTTGGGATGTGAACAAAGGATGCCTCCTCCATCCGAGAACTAACTTGAAGAATCCGTTGAACCACCGAAGCCAACTGCCAATTTATATCAGATATCTTTCGCTCATTCAAGAGATTAATCAAAATCTGTGAATCAGCTTCACATATAACCTTTCTCCATCCCAAAGCAAGGGCCCTCTCCATAGCATGAAGAATTGCAAGACCCTCCATGAAGTTAACAGTCTTCACCCCCTCATGTATAGAGAATAGAAAAATCACCGAACCAGCTGAGTCCCTGCCAACCCCACCAATTCCAGCAGGCCCAGGATTTCCCCTAGAAGAACCATCAGTATTGATCTTTAAAAATCCATTGGGAGGAGGTAACCACCTTCCAACCCGTTGGACCCTCTTTTTCCCATGCCTACAGTTCCTAGAACTGACAAAAGATGAATGAATTTCTTGAAGACCTAGTCTGGCCACCAACTCAGCATCACCTCTCTCCAAGGGGAAAACCACATCACATTTAGCTAAAACAGACTCCTGCACCATTCCAAGCATACGCATCCAAACTTGCCGACCCACCAACTTCTGATCACGAAAAATTCTGCGGTTCCGCTCCAACCAAATCTGCCAAAGCAGAAAGGTAGGGCCCACGAACCAAACTTCCTGCAAAAAGGAAGCCATAGAAGGAGGTCTTCCCATACTATCCCAGAATTCAACCAAAGAGCACGCATGAATACAGGGAAGCTTCCACACCTCCCACCACCAATGCCAAAGCTGCACAACAAAGGGGCACCGAAAGAACAAATGTGAAGAATCCTCTTCCGCTCCCCCACACAAAACACAAATTGAAGGTCCTTGAAACCCTCGTTTACGAATGTTATCCCAGGTCAAGCACCTATTCCAAGCCAAAGTCCAAACAAAGCAATTGCATTTAGGCCACGAGAGTTTATTCCACACCCTTTTCCACCAATGAACCTCTGCCCCAGTTAGCTTCTGAGCCAATAACACCTGATAACCAGAAGCAACAGAGTAAACCCCCTTAGGATTATGGGTCCAAGCAAGAATATCTTCTTCCAGAAGAGAACTACAACTCCTACTATGAAGAATCTTGTGAAGCTCGGCACTTTCTTCCGCAAGTCCCAAATCTGGCCACTCTGCGGGATCCTTCCAATGAGCTACCTCCAACTGACCAAAAGAAGCAACAGACTTGAAGTCACTCACCCTAGCCCAGCCAGCCTCGAGAAATCTTTGGCACAAAGGAAGTAGATTGGGGAACTGAGAAGTAAGTGGAGGGAATCCATCCCAAGAATCCGACCAGAAGAGAGCTTCAGTTCCTCGTCTACAGATCCAAAATAAACCTTCCTTAATAAGCTTTGCACCCTTCTGAAGAGTATTCCAAATCACTGAACCTTTCCCCTCAAGAGGGTAACGAGGAAGATCCTGCCGTGGAATCCCCGGGAAATACTTATGAGATAATATCCTGGCCCACGGCTGATCCTGTTCCACACACCATCTCCAAAATAGCTTAGCAGCCACAGCCACTCCAGATAACGCAGACTGTCGAAGACCAAGACCACCAAATTGCTTTGGGCTGCACACAACATCCCACCTAACCAGGCTCCACTTGGAAGAAGCCAAACTTCCCGCCCATAAGAACTGCCTTTCAAGAGAATCCAACTCCCTCAGAAAACCCATCGGAGCCACCTGAAGCATACATCTGTAGGTAGGGAGAGCCTGCACCACCGACTTGAGAAGTTGAACCCGCCCCGCAAAAGACAACCATCTGTGGGTCCAATGATTAACTTTTGCACGGAGCTTATCAATAATATTCTGCCAAGAACCCTTGGGAAGATGGCGAACAGAAATTGGGAAACCCAGATAAGTCAAAGGGAGAACCCCTATCTGAAACCTTAAGATATTAGCAATTCTTCTCTGTATGGGGCTCGGCGTGTTGAAGAAGAATATGGAAGACTTCTCCTCATTAATCAATTGTCCTGAAGCAACAAGATATATGTCCAACACCTGCCTCAAGTTAGTAGCTTCCCTAACAGTAGCCATCCCCATCAGGGCAGTATCATCAACAAACTGCAAATGAGATTGCGGAGGCAAGTCTCCACCCCATCGCCAACCTTGAATGATGCCAAGCTCCACCCTTCTTTTCAACAAACGACCAAGGCCTTCCACAAGAAGCAGAAAAAGATACGGAGAAAGAGGATCCCCTTGGCGCAAACCCCTAGAGGCACCAAAAAGTTCAGAATGATCTCCATTTATCAAAACTGAGAAGGAAACAGACGTGACACAGCTCATGACCCATTGGATCCACTCCTCACCAAAACCAAAAGCAACAAGGATCTTCTGCAAAAAAGACCATCTAACCCTGTCATAAGCCTTAGCCATATCCAGCTTAATGAACATAGCCTTCTCATGGGAGTTGTCCATGGAGTGGATGGTCTCCGTAGCAATGACAACCCCATCAAGAATCTGCCGACCTGCCACAAATCCACTCTGTTCCTCTGAAATCAACACTTTAAGCCACTTCTTCAGTCTCTCAGCCAATAACTTTGAGATGATTTTATAAGCCACATTGCAAAGAGAGATAGGCCGGAACTGAGATAACCTATCAGCCCCTTCACACTTGGGTATGAGAGCAAGGAAGGTGGAGTTCAGAGCACGAAGCATCTGTTTATTCCTTTGGGACTCAAGGACAACAGCCAGAAGATCCAACTTTATGATATCCCAGAATTCCTGAAAAAATTCAATCGGGAAACCATCGGGACCAGGAGCTTTACCCTTCTTCATCTGAAACACAATCCCCTCCAGCTCATCAAGAGAGATATCTTTCATCAAATACTCATTCGCCTCCCTGGAGACCAACTGAGGAATACAAGAAAGAACCTGTGCTTCCTCAACAGAGCCCCCTTGTGAATCCTCCCTAAATAAAGTAGCAAAATACTGAGATGCCTCAGCAGAGATTTCTTGAAACGAGGCAAGACGTTCACCCCTATCATTCACCAGAAAAGGAATGGAATTACCATGCCTCCTATCCTTCACAGAATTGAAGAAGAAGGCGGTGTTTTTATCACCTTCCTGTAACCATTCAACCCGGGCCTTTTGCTTCCAATAGATTTCTTCCCGCAATTCAAATTCCTCAACCACTTTCAAAGTCTTAGCCTCCTCCCTTAGAAGATCCTCAGAGGCCCCATTCTCACGAATCAACCGCGTAATATTATTCAACTCCTCCTGTGCGGCAACCTTAGTATGAAAGATATTACCAAAACATCGCTGATTCCACCTTTTAAGCTGATATTTGACAAACTGAAGAAGCTTGGAGAATGTGTACATTGCCGTACCAAAAGTTGGTCTACCAATCCGCCACCACTCAGCCACATAATCATGAAGAGTGGGATCCCGTAACCACATAAGCTGGAACTTGAATGAGGGAGACCGAGGCCCCCGTGCAGAGATAATACTAAGCTTAATAGGCCAATGATCAGAACCTCTCCAATCAAGAATTTCAGATCGAGTGGACCATAAGTTTCCAACCCAATAACAGGAAACCAAGAAACGATCTAGCCTCTCAGCAACACAACTCTCACCAATTCTCCTATTATTCCAAGTGAAGCGACCATTACTAGGTAGAACATCAATAAGATTTAATTCAGAAATGCTATCTCTGAATAACAGAGCAGAAGGCTCCAACCTAGGAATTCCACCTCTTTTCTCAGACAATTCCACAATAGCATTAAAATCGCCAGCCATAACCCACGGATGGTAAGGAGCTAAGCTACGAACAAAACGAAGATGGGACCATAGAAGTTGTTTACCCAGAAACTCAACAGGAGCATACACATTAGAGAGGAGAATACACTCACCAGTCTCATACCAAGAGGCGACAAGGGATATAGAGGATCTAGAGGACATCCACCATAGGGGGAAAATCTTCCGAGGGTTCCAAAAGCAAGCCACCCCTCCAGAAGCACCAAGAGCCCCCACACACTGGCATTCACCATATTTCCACAGCTTAGGAGCCATGGCCAACATATTATCTACAGATAATTTAGTCTCCTGAAGAAAAAGAACATCCGGAGAATGATTCCTAACCAAATCACGAACAACTTTTTGTCGAGGGCCACTGTTCAAGCCCCTTACATTCCATGAGAGAACAATCATTTCTGGGGGCATGAAAAATGTGAATCAAGAGTCTTGACTGACCCTGACTCCACCAAAGTTTCCCCAGTTAATTTAATCTTCTCCATATCCTTTTTCCTTCCCAGCTTGGAAGTCCTGTCACCAACCCCTTTCTTCAGTTCATTTTGCTGAATACCTAAACGAGAGGAGGCCAAAGAGCTCTTCCCCACATCCTTGCCACCTTTCAGGGGCAATGGGGAGCCACCTCCACCACTCTTCGAAGCTCCAATAGAAGATTCTTGTTCAGTCTGGACAATCAATTGTTGATCTGTATCCATCTGCCCAACCCCAATCTCCTGCACATCCTGCATGGCCTCCAATGGTGGCCCATCCTGTCCTGTACCCAAAGTTCCCTGATCCAAGTTCAGCAACCCCGGATTCACTTCCTCCTGGCTGAGATCATCCAGCACCTCAAACCTATTAAAAGTTTCATCATCCTGCCTCTCCCTCAAGGTCCGCTTCTGGCCCCGATTCCTATTGCGAGCCTTAACAGGGACATAACCATCATCTCCATTACCATCACCCGGAATAGGCTCCTTACCATTATCAGTCCTAGGAGGATTACGAGAAGGCTGAGAAGGTTGGGGCCCCACAGGCTTAGCCCTAGGGCACCTACGCTGCAAGTGACCATATTCATGACAAAGACGACACCGAAAAGGTAGGGTTTCGTAATCTAGCTGTTGAACCCAAGTATATGATCCAGCACTCACTTCAACAGAATCTGGTAGTGGCTTGCTTAAATCAATTTCTACACAGATACGAGCAAAAGTCATTACCTTTTTATACTGCGTCTGTTGTGAAGACCCAATAGGTTTACCGAGCATTGAAGCCACCAAATGCAACACGTCATCCCGCCAACACTCAACTGGAAACCACGGCAACCGAACCCAAACTGGAATCCGACTCGGTATTGCCTCAGTCGGGTTGAAGCCAGCATGCCATGGCTTGATAAACATACCCACCTGGTTATAAAAATAGGGGCCACCCTCGAAAACCTTATTCCGATCTGCCATGCAATCAAAAGAGACCATAAAAAAGTTGTTCGCAAGGAGCCTAATCTCCATCTCCCCCTCCGGCATCCAAGTCCGTTGAGCCCAGGATTCCAAAAAATGCAGCGAGACTCTCAAACCCATGAACTTGCAATAAAAAGAGTGCCTTGAATAGTATTCAATATCATCTGCAAGCATTTCCATCAGGATAATCAGCTTCGGTCGCTCTTTGCATCTTTCCAAACACCCATTAATCTTCGTAATTCGGGAACCATTAACCGATCCTAGATCATTCATCTCCATCTCTGAAGAAAACAGCGTATTATCAAAAACATTCACTCCATGCGCCGAAGGCTTCGAACCAAATGCTGAACGGAAATCCAATTTGGGGCTAACCCCAGATGTTTCCCCACCCGGCATAGCAAAAAACAAGATCCCCAGCAGGCATGCAAACCCCCAGGACACTTTAGCAAGAAATGGAAAAAAGAAAAGACCCCAAGGGCAGGATCAAAACCCTTCCACCCACAAGCCACCCAAACAGTAGCAAGAAGGCCTCCAGAAAAGAAAAAAACCCCACCACCACAGCCCCGATAGCTTCAAAACCCCCCCCCACAACGCAGAAGCGAGCAACACACAGAGAACGAGCTAGGGCACGGTCGCCCTAGCTCGGCTTGCAGAGCACGCAAACGCCATCCCCCCTGTTTGTTTATTTTAAAAATGAAGAAAATTTTGAGTTTAATAAGAAATCAATGGGTGTCTCTACTGCATCAGTTGGAGGTGCAACCAGAGGAAAAAATTCTTTGCTAACAAATATCTAAATTCTATGCGCTAGACTGACCTCCTTTTTCGTAAGATTGAATTCTTTGCTAATAAATATCTAAATTCTATGTCCTGGATTGACCTCTTTCTTCTTTTTCTTTCTTTCTTTCTTTCTTTTTTTGAAAGATTTGCATGTACAAGCTTGAGGTCACTAGTCTATAGTTTCTATCCTTTCAAGCTCACAGTCACAACTTTGTTTGTTGATGAGAAAAATTAATTTTCGTGACTTGAGCACTTCTAGGGTTTGAATGCATGAATGAGAAAATAGCCTTCGATATTTCTCAAATTCACTTTAAATATATAACCCACACACATGAAAAGAAGGGAAGGGTTGTGCCAGATAGGGGCTTGTCTAAGTCAAATCATGTGTTGGTATTCCTACCTCCACAATGAAAAATTATGATATAAAAAGAGTTTATCTTTGGTTGGATAGAGGCTAGTGATAAACAAGCAATGAATTGACAACTTGCCTCAAATCATCACTCAAATCTGATCTCCTTGATGGACTAAAGTCACACTCATCACTTTCAAGGATCAATTTTTACTTGACCTAAATTGATTTGAATGCCTACAAGTGTTAGTACTCACAAACAAAATACATGTAAAACATGAACAAAAGCTACATAACACATAACATGGTGCTTGGATGATGAGATGTTTCAATAATCTTGATAATTCTTCTCTTGATTGCTATTGATTGCTCAATAATAATCTTATTTGCTTCTCCAAAATTGTCAGGTTGCTTAGGATTAAAATGGTGAAAATGCTTTCCATTTATATGTAATTCTTCTAATTTCCTGAAAATCAAATATTGATAGAAAAAAATTGAAATTAGAAATTAAAATAATAAAATACTGATACCAATGCATTCAAATTGGAGTAAAAAAGAGGTTATCTGGGGCGTGGGGTGCCCTAGACTAGATCCTTTCTTTTTGGAGCACAAAGTGTCAGTGGAAATATTAAATGCTTATTTTTATTTCCCTATGTTTGATTTTTCAAAGATATTTGTAAAATAGGTAGTTAAGTGCATAATTAGGTCCAAGCACATAGGGAGAGCTAAAACTAGTGTAAAATTGTCAAGGGTGATAATTTTCAATGTTGTACTTATACCCCACTTTAATGAGAGTATGAACTTACACTCAAAATCACATAAAAGTATGGATAAGACAAGAGGGGTTCAATTATCAAAATATTGAAGAGATAGGATGACATCGAATCTAGGGGATGTGCTAGCACCAAAATTAAAGATCATATGGAAAAAATATGAGGAAAAAGGAACACACACGAGATGTAATGCAACATGACAAACACGAAGCATACATCATGAAGCCATAACATAACATAGCATAATATAAACATAACATGAAAAAAAAACATGAACGTAATGCAAACATATTGTAAACACAATGCAAACATGTGAAGGGGGTATGAAAGTCACTGAATAGTAAGCTACACATAATTCTTACTAGGATTTGTACCCAAGGAATTCACAAGTCACAAGCTGAAAAAGTTTGATATTTGTTAGGTCAACCATGAACCAAAGCACCACAAGCTAGTGAAGTATGATATTCACTAGGTGAGATTTTTGCAAATAGAAAATATGAAACATATAAGGGCTACTGAGGACCAATTTTCACTAGGTGTGATCCCATGTCAACCATTCCAAGAGTTATAGTCCCAATAAATTTGATAAGGTGCTACAAAAATGATCAAAATGCAAAGAAAACACATCACCAAGTCCAACACGTATGAACAAAGTGAAGCACATAATGGAATGCATGCCCATACCTTAAAGTAATTTCTAACACTAGATGTGAACAATCACCTTTAAGATAGATTAAGACAACATTTACAACATGAAAGGCCATGTGATACTATTGGAAAACCCTATGCCAATGATATGTTCCCAATAATACTAACTCATGACAAGGGGTTTCCTCCAATATAAAGCCACATAACAAGACAAAATATGTCACTTAAGGGATTCATGGATCAAGGGTCAATATACACCATGGATAATATGTAATATGATTACACTCACAATTGACATCATTCCATCAAATACTTGTGAAACTATGAACATGATGAAAGAAATCCATAGAGATGGAGAAAAAATCCTTTTGGGTCAACATGGAAGAGACCTAAAAGGTCTCAAGACCTTATTTCATCCCCAAAAGGAAAACAAAAGACTACAACAAATCTTTACATTATAAAGAAGAATGGAAATAAAACTAGATGGAAGTTTACAACAAATTTGTTTCTTTGTATCCCCTTGGATAGTTTTGGGGCATGTGAGCATCATTGCATGGCCCGAAACACCAAGCGTTCTCATATTTTTCTAGATTGTTCTATCGTGGGACCAAGTCTTTGTTTGGGCTACTCTTGATGGTCTAGAGTGGTGTGGTGACTTGGACTATCTAGCCTGTAGATGCTTGTTGTTAATTGCCTCCTCTTGGAGCTCCTTGATATGTGTTATATTGGTAAGGTGGCCTCCATCCTTGATAATTCTACATGGGGGATTTGGAGGTACTACCTATTGATGCCAAGTAATGAATAGCTCATTTGTGGAGCTCCTCATTAGATTCTTCATATCATTGACATTTGTTGCCAATGAAGAGTTGCCCGATGTGCTTGGTTGTGCATTTGGGTATACATTGATTAAGGCTGGTAGTGTTGTCAATTTGTTGGGGAGTGAATTATAGGTATTGGGGGTCACCTCCTCTTGGATTTCTCTGGAGATCTCTATGAACATTGGCATTATGGCCCCCTGTAGGGCTCTCTTGATTGTGATCAATAGTTGTAATAAGGATGAATGGTCTCCTTTGTCCTCGAAGTAGTGAAAGAGTTTATCTCCAAGTTCATCCCAAGAGCAGATGGAATTGGAGGCCAAGGATCTATACTAGTCTTGAGCCTTCCCTTTGAAAGATGCATCTAACAATATGAGGGCCACATTTTTCTCGACAATGTTATGGACCTTGCAAACCTCCACTATATCTTACAGGTGCTTAAAAGGATTTTTTAAATCCTCCCTAGTGAACTTTAGAATTTCTTTGAGGGAATTGGTGGGTATTGCAGGCCACACATTTGGAGGTGTAGGTGGAACTAGCGGACTGCTACTATCCAAGGTTACAAAATTTCTAGGAGTAGGGGTTCCTTGGAGAGTCATCAGAAACATACTCCTATGGACCAAGTAGATAGGTATTTTGATTGGAAGGTTTTTCTGCCTGGAGGGATAGATAAGGCTCTAGAATCTAGGCTAACACTTATTACCCTATTGCTTCTAATAGGTGATACAAAACCTGTGACTCGCCTTCTCCTAGGGTTCAAAGTGGGAAACTAAGAATATTAGAAATTTCTTCTAGAGGATGCTCTAGTTTGGACTCTATGAATGAGATTACTAGCTTCTCTTATTAGTCTGATTCAAAAAATTCCTCTTTAAGGTTGATTATCAAATGTTATGAAAGAAATTGGGTCTTAATGGGTGTGCCAGAAAAGGAACTGTTGATCATGAAAGCTTGTGCTTCTCCCGAACAACCTTATGAGAAATTTAGTGAGTGGGGGGACCTTCTTGTGTCTCACTAAATGACCTCTAATATTTTATAGAAGTCATCTCTTCTTCATGTTTGGGGGAAAAGGGGAAGAGAAATGAAAAATAACCTAACTAAGGTGATGCACCAAATTTGTTTTAGAACATTTCAAACCTTAGAAGGCTCTTATTTCTAATGATATGGACACAAAATTCCACACACTCTTTATTTTTGAAAAGATAATGAGCAACTAAGGCTCACAGGAGAACATAGTAGTCATTCAGACCTCCACACGAGAAGCACCCATAAGATCTAACAGAAATAAGAAACCCAGTACTTAAAGAAATATTTCAAATCTTTACAAAAACCTCTTGATCTTACAACATAGTATTAAAGTTAGCATAATCTTTATAAAAAATGAAAGAGTACAAAAAACATGATTTAATTTTTGAAAGATAGTATTGTTTGAACATAAAAGCTAAGGGCATATAAGGAAATCACCAAGACTATACTTGCATGAATTGACACAAAGCATTCAACATATATATAATAGATAAAGAAAAAAAGTGACAGAGCCCATAAATGCACAATCTCAAATATTTCTTCCTAATATTACTTGTTCTTGCAATAAATAACACAAATGAAAAGGTTGGATACCAATCTGAGTAATAGTCTTGATAATTTTAACATGCCACAGAGCAAAAAAGCTGCAAACATAATGTAAACATAATGTAAACATGATGCAAACATGTGAAGGGGGTATGGCAGTCACGAAATAGTAAGATCCACATAATTCTTACTAGGAGTTGTACCCAAGGCATTCACAAGTCACAAGTTGACAAAGTCTAATATTTTTTAGGTGAACCATGAACCAAAGCATCACAAGCTAGTGAAGTACGATATTCACTAGATGAGTTTTTTGTAAATAGAAAATATGAAACATATAAGGGATACTAAGGACCAGCTTTCACTAGGTGTGATCCCATGTCAATCATTCCAAGAGTTATAGTCCCAATAACTTTGATAAGGTGCTACAAAAATGAACAAAATGCAAAGACAACACATTACCAAGTCCAATGCATGTGAACAAAGTGAAGCACATAATGGAATGCATGCCCCTACCTTAAAGTATTTGCTAACACCAGATGTGAACAATCGCCTTTAAAATAGTTAAGACAACATTTACAACATGAAAGGCGATGTGATCCTATTGGAAAAGCCTATGCCAATGATATGTTCCCAATAAGACTAACTCATGAAAAGGGGTTTCCTCTAATACATTAACACATAACAAGACAAAATATGTCACATAAGTGATTCATGGATCAAGGATCAATATAGATCATGGATAATATGTAATATGATCATGCTCAAAATTGACATCATTCCATTAGATACTCATGAAACTATGAACATGATAAAAGAAAGACATAGAGATGACAAAAAAAACCTTTTGGGTCAACATGGAAGATACCTAAAAGGCCTCAACACCTTGTTTCATCCCCAAAAGGAAAACACAAGACTACAAAAATTGTTTATGTCATAAAGAATAATGGAGATAAAAATAGATGGAAGTTTACAACAGATTTGTTTCTTTGTATCCTTGTTCCAACAAGAGCTATTGAAGTTGGGAAAAAATAACTCCACAACTCCCAAGGATCACCTGGAATAAAAAACCTATCACAGAAAGAGAGAATAGAAAACTATGGAGGCCAAGAGCTATTGATTCAAAAAAAATGAATCATTATGAATGTGCATCTTAATGACTATACAATAAAGAATCCTTATATAAGGATAATAAACCTAGAAACCCTAGGTGAGGATAAAACAAGATCATGACATGTGTCCTCATCCTATGACATAAGACATAAAAGGAACATGGCCTAAGTAAGCTTAAGTAATTAGAGGAAAAGGATCCTAATCATCAAATGAATAATTAATTAGTGAACCAAAGATTTTTGGGGATAGGGACTGTCTTACACTTCTAGGGTTTTACACCTAAAAGGAGAGAGGAATCCCAAAAAACCTTCATGGCTCACTCAAGAATATGCCCTTGAGATTCCAATGCAAATATGATTGAAATATGTCTAAGGGGAATGTCCTAGATTCAAATAATTGATAAAAGAGATTGAATACTGATGCAAAACTAATGAAATGCAAATTATTTGAAAACACACTGTGATATGCAAATTGAACTAAAAATGCAAGTAAACTATAACAAAAATTAATGAAACTGAAGAGGTGCACCTAAAAATTGGAAAGTGATGGAGAGGAGCTCTGGAATCCTACAAAAATCACTGTTGAAGCTCACTGGGACACTTACGCCAAGTTGGGCGACTCAATCCTGTTTCGGGAAAATTCTATTAGAACAGGTTTAAGACAAATGGGTATTCAAAACTGTAGAGACCACTTTTTAGGCTTGGAAGTGGGACTAATTTTCCATTGATGGTGACTTATTCCACCTCTAGATTTCAGGAAATTCAAAGGTGCAATTTGTAGCTCCCAGTCTACACTTTAGCTCCTAACAGGGTTTCAGATCCGAAACTACAGAATCTAACTTGTAGGTCTTTCCCAAGATTTTTTTAGGGATTTGACCACTTTGAATGACTTTGATGATTTTTTGACATCTTTTCACACCTTTCTCTTTGAAAAATTTGCACACAAGACATGCAAAACACATGCAAAGAGGGGAAAAATGGTTAAGGGTTACAAAATAGGGGTTTGCCTCACTACTACATAGAGGGCCGGTTTAAGACAATTTTTAAGACAATTTTCAAGTAAATTGTCTTAACTTGAGACAAAAAAAAAATTGTGTATTGTCTCAAGTATTGTCTTTAAGTGATTTTCTTAAAGTATTGTCTTAAAAAATGTCTCTATAAAGACAATATGAAATAGAAGTATTTTTGTCTCTTTAGAGACAATTTCACTTTTGTCTCTTTAGAGACAATAGTTGGGATTAAAGACATTGTCTTTGTAAAGACAATATGTAAAAATTGTCTCTCTAGAGACAATATGTAAAAATGTATTAAAAAACTAAACAATTTATTTTAAATATTTTTTTAGTGTGGCTTTCAACATTCAATGTTTTCAAATTCTCGTCGTCCTCCTATTGGTTGGAGTTTTTATTTTTATTTTTCCAAATATGATGGAAAATTATGACATAAATTATCAATGATTTTGAAGCTGGGAAAAATGAACAGTTGTTGAATACGTAAAGCATAATGTTCATAAAAAAACAAAGAAAATAATGCATCATAATTTGAATTCATAAAGTCAATGCCAATATGTATTTTTTTATTTATAGTTTATAAAACTGTTCATACAATCATGAGCAACACGTACATCATAACATGGTGTGAGAAAATGATTCATTTCTAGGAAAGAGAAAATGTTAATATTTTCCTAAAAGCCAGTGGAATATACTCAACTACCGGCATAACTCTTTCGAGCATGGCAAGGTAGCTTGACAAAAAGTTGACTCAATTGCCTAGACTGGACAATTTTGCTTCAAAGTGGGAACTTTCTTCTTCTTGTGTGTCTGTGTCTGGTCCTCTCAAAGGTTGATAACCTTTCATTGTAACAATCCACTAAATCATGTACTTTGTAATTGATGAATGATAGGATTTCCAAATCGTCTTTGAGCATAACACAACCTTTTGAGATTTTGATACAATTTTGGAAAGAGTTGAATTCTTCCTTTAGGATAATCAATAGGGTGAAATAAAAAATTTTCTACAGGAAAACAATATTAGATTTAACAAGTAAATCCATTTGCATTATTCGTTTAAAGAACCACAAATCCACAAGTCTCTACACACGAACTGAAAATAATAAATCTGCAAATCAAACCCCAAAAAAAATCCAATTATATGTAGCCACTACACTGTGGACATTTGATAGCCCAAAAGTGAAAATATGTGATGCCAAAAAACTTTTACAAATATTTTCTTTCATATTAACTTACTGCTCAAGCTAGCTGCAAACTGTGTAACTTTAAGTTGGCACTGGTTAACTATACTAGTAACTTCTTCACCTTGATAGAGCTCTGCAACTCACTCAAACTATTCCAAATCCAATTCCAATTTTTCTTCAGCTTCATATATTTCACCGAAATCCTATAGAAAACAATATTTTGAATTTCAATAAAAATCCCTATCTAAAACAAACAGGTAAGTTTACTCATAACCTGATCATCATAAAGATATTCACAAAATAACCATACAACTTCTGCAATGAATGCCTTGTACATTACATCCAACCAAGAAATTTGTAGTCTTAACAACATATTAAAACATATTATCATGAGAATAAGAATCCTTACACTAGTTCAAAGTCAAACTTTGACAACCTCAAAAGATTAGGTCATCCCAGACCCAATTCAAACATTGAATTACCTTATAGTGTTTTGCAACCATCGACAATCTTCTTATCTCCAAGAAGAGATTAATAGCCAAACCTAAGCACCTAACAACCTTTGCACAACATTAATTAGTAAATCAAGACCACTTCCTATCTAACAATAATAAATGACACCCAACCTTCTCCCATTCTAATATAATCTGAAGAGAAATTACCACACAACAAGAGAGAAATTTAGACTAATATCATGACAAAATAACACAAAGGAGATGAAGACACTAGACTGTAGTCTAAAGGAAAATATGAAATATAATTCTTCCCTCTACAATCCATTCAGCCAAATATGAGAGATTATACACAACATGTTTTTGATGGAAATGAACAGTAGTTTTCTCAATTAATGAATTTGACAATCAAGAACCTTCAATTAGAAGTAAAATAACACTAGTTTCTCACATATAAGCTACACGATGATGAGTCAAAACTCTGATGTTATATTAGAGTCTAGGAGCTTGGTCTATTATGGACAAAAGTTACATATTACATTTTTATTTGCAGTCAAGGAAAGAAAGCTCAAGAAAATGCAAATAAAGAAGCCTCCTCACCACTTCAAAATTTGGACATCCTAGCATCATTCTAAGGAAGATAAGGCGTCGGTTGAACCTTCACCATCCATACATTTTGCTGCCTTTGATTAATCGACCTTGTTGCCCACAAATCCAAATCCAGTAATTCAAGCTCAAGATTTATGATAGAAGTCATACTTGTGATTTTTAAGATAAAAGTTATGAGAGAAAATAAACCATAATTTAACTATAAAAAAGACGTTTACTGAAATAATACCAAAATGTAATATTTACTAATATCAAAATGTAATATTTATAAATCATACCTTAAATTTATAAAAGAAGTCTAATTCCAACTTACAACATGTTTACAGATCTGCAAGAAAATACCAATAACCTATTTCATGACAAGTGTGACAATGTGCTGGAACATTTCTACTTGCAGGTGCATAAGCATAAGTGTAGCTACCTCTAAGATACAAAAAATAAAAGAATACATAGAATTATTCATCACATAGCATGATAGACCCAGTCATAACCTATTTGGCATGTCATAGAAGAGAAACTCATTATAGTTGGCCAGTGGACTTACATCCACAACTCGCAAACTTTCTACGGTCAACCCCAAATACAGATTTTATCATCTCAAATTTTTCTTTTCTAGACTTCATCCCTGTGCAACATGATAACAAGTAGGTCAAGCATTGACCATAGAATTGATTCTTTGAAGGAGGTCCATTGATGGATCTATTTTAATGCCTTCATCAAGAAGGCTAGCTAATTTGACGACCATCTTATGCATTAAGTGCTTTAGTGCATACCCATTGTTATCAACGCAAGAGAAGATTCTCATATTTAGTTTCATGCAAGAGAAAAAGAAGGTATCCTCTAACAAATTGTGCATTGCTTAGCTACTTTTTGTTAGGGTTAGAGATGGAAGATATCTAACAATTAAATGCAGATTTAATTAATAAAATAGAGAAACTAAAACACACACAGAATAAATCATAACACAGATAATTTAACGTGGTTCACCCAATCCGGGCTACATCCACCAAACTGCATCCATCCAATACTTTGATTATCCAATAAAAACCTATTACAATCTTGCGAATAATCGCGCTTTTCATCATATTGTAATACCCAACCGAACCCCTTTTTAACAAGCTTAGAAGCTTCTAGATTTTTGGGTTCTACAAAATTGGATTTTTCTTTTTTCGTTGATTTTTCCCTTTTTCGATGATGATGAGAAAAAGTAGGAAGAAATTTTTTCTCGGCGGCTGCTGCCCCCGAACCCCCGCTCGAGGCCCTGCCCGACAAGGATACATGCTGGGGTGTACAGTATACCATGGGCTATACAGTATAGCATGATCAGTCACCACATACCGACAATCTCCCACTTGGAGACTGATTAGGCTCCACACCAACACAATCTCCCACTTAGAGACTGATCCTAGATGACACTGTTGCAATTACAACTCTCACTGCAGTTAAGTACCTTGGACCCTGCGGCTCTGTTATACTTGAATTCAACCTTGAAGGCCAACTGAAGCTAAAGAGGAGCTCAGCTTCTCCCTTGTCACCGCCTTCGTAAACGTATCCACTGGATTGACATTTGTATGTATCTTGTCCAACTTGACCTGTCCATCCTCCAACATTGACCGAATGAAATGATATCTCAACTGTATGTGTTTTGTCTTAGAATGCAAAGAAGATTTCTTTGTAAGATGTATAGCACTCTGGCTGTCTGTAAACAAGTAATTTCCACCCTGTTGTTTTCCCAACTCATCCATGAAAAGTTGCAGCCATATCATCTCCTTTGCCGCCTTGTTGCAGCAACATACTCTGCCTCTGTGGTGGATAAAGCAACCACCTTTTGCAATCGAGAAATCCAACTCACTGTTATCCCACCAACTGTAAAACATAACTTGTGGTACTCCGCTTGGTATGTATATCCCCTACCAAATCTAAGTCAACATAGCCTTTTAAATCAGTATTAGAGCCCCCAAAACATAAACATTTATTGGATGTACCTCTCAAGTACCTGAGAATCCATTTTACCGCATTCCAATGCTCAAATCTGGGATGACTCAAATACCTGCTAACAACTCCTACAACATGTGCAATATTTAGTCTCGTGCATACCACATGGCGTATATTAAACTGCCTACAGTTGAAGCATATGGTACCTTGGACATTTTTTCTTCCTCCTCTTACGTCTTTGGACACATATCATTAGTCAATTTAACATGACTAGGCAAAGGTGTGTTGATAGCTTTTGCATTCTCCATATGAAATCTCTGCAACACCTTTTCAACATAATTAGCTTGAGATAAAAACAATTGTCTATTTTTCCTATCTCTACAAATTTTCATACCAAGGATTTGCTTTGCTGCCCCCAAATCCTTCATAGCAAAAGATTTTGCTAACTGTTGTTTTAACTCACTTATGTGATCCATGTTAGACCCTGCTACAAGCATGTCATCAACATATAAACATAAAATAATGTAGCTGTCATTATCCAACCTCTTAAAATAAACACAATGGTCAGAATTACAGCCTTGCTCAGCCATAAAACTATCAAATTTCAAGTACCATTGCGAGGTGCTTACTTCAAGCCATATAAAAATTTTCTTCAATCTGCACACTAGTTTCTCCTTACCTTTGACCTCAAATCCTTGTGGCTGATCCATATATATTTCCTCTTCCAAATCACCATGGAGAAAGGTTTTTAACATCAAGCTATTCTAAATGCAAATCTTTAGTAGCCACAATACTTAAAACAATACGAATAAAGTCATTTTAACAACTTGGAGAAAAAATCTCATCAAAATCAATACCCTTTTTCTATGCAAATCCCTTTACAACTAATTTGGCTTTAAATCTTTTCTTACCTCCATCTTCCTCTTTCAGCCTATAAACCCATTTGTTTGGTAAAGCCTTTTTACCTGTAGGCAACTTGCATAATTCCCAAGTCTATTTTTTCAGCAAGGAGTCCATTTCTTCTTCCATTCCATGCTCCCACTAAACCTTGGTATCCACCTGCATAGCTTCATCACAATATTCTGGTTCACCAACATCAATTAACAAAATAGTATATAAAGAAGGAGAGAATCTTTCTGGAGGTCTACTTATCCTTGAAGATCGTCTAACAGGAGTTTGTTGTATTAGTTGTTGCTATTGTTGCCCAACATGAGGAACCACTGAAACATCATTGTTTGAAATATCATCCAACACTGCATAATCATTTTCTTTCTTCTCGTGCTGTAGCAACAAATCTTTGTACAATACTTTCTCATTGAATATGACATCCCTGTTTCTCACAATTTTTTGATTTTCAAAATCCCAAAGCCTATAACCAAATTCATCAATGCCATATCCAACAAATACACATTTCTTTGATTTTGCATCAAGCTTGGTTCTATTTTCAGAATCTACATGTGCAAATGCTTCACAACCAAAGGTTTAAGAAAATAATAACTCACCTTCTTACCTTTCCATGCTTCCTCTAGAATACCACAACCCAAATGATTAGAGGGACCTCTATTATTAAATAAACATAGTGTTTGCAGTCTATGCCCACATTTTTAAAGCAGCCCAACATGCAATTTCATAGTTCGTGCGCTCCATTATTGTTCTATTCATGTGCTCACCACTCCATTTTCTGTGGAGTCCTTGGAACCATTTTCTACCTACAAATACCATTAGAGGAACAATAATCTTCAAACTCTTTGCTGCAATACTCACCACCATTATCAGATCTGAGACATTTTATCTTTTTACCCGTCTCATTCTCAACCAAGCTTCTCCATTTTTTAAAAGTTTCAAATACATCAGATTTCTGCCTAAGGAAATAAATCCATACCTTCCTAGTTGCATCATCAATGAATGTAACACAATATAGAGAGCCACCAAGAGAAGATACCTGAGCTGGTCCCCATACATCTGTATGCATAAGCTCCAATTTCTCATCTTTCTTTTGCTTCCCATCCTTGAGAAAACTTACTCTCTTTTATTTTCCATACACACAACTTTCACAGAAATCCATATTAACACTTTTTAGACTTGGTAAAACATTATTTGAATGAAGTACTTTCATACCTTTTGCACTCATATGCCCAAGTCTATTATGCCACAGTGCTGATTCAGAGTTCACAGTAACTGTATGATCTTCTACCTTGAACTGCATCAACTGTTCCTAAACATTGATATTTTTCTGTAACAATTAAAGTAGAACAGTATGACTTGTACACAGATATAAGGTGCCTACTTTCACACCTTTTGCTACCACTAAGGCACCCTTTGTGACCTTCCAATTTTTATCACTAAATGTAACAACACAACCTTCATCATCTAGTTGCCCTATTGAAATTAAATTTATGCTTAACTTTGGAACATGCCTTACCTCATGTAGTAGCCAATGATTCCCATTCTGCAACTTAATCTTGATTCTTCCCTTTCCAACAATCTGACAGGGTTCGTTATCTCCTAAATAAACCAGCCCAAAATCCCCTTGGACATAATCAAGAAAATAACTTCTATGGGGGGTAGCATGAAATGAAGCCCCTGAATCTAACACCCAAGAATCATCAACATTATCAAGGGAAAGAATCAAAGCATCCTCATCAGATTTATTACTTACCACATTTGCCTCTTTACTTCCTTCCTTTCTGTCTCCTTTATTTTTCGAGACCAACAATCTTTCTTCAAATGACCCGACTTACCGGTACCAACAATCCCTCTTGTCTCTAGATTGGGACCTTTTGTCCTTTGATTTTTCTCGTGGCTTCCCGTTCTAGAATTGTTTTCCTCTCTCCGTTGTTCTGCCCCTGCTTTCATTCAAAACACTACCTGATGTGGATGTTCCACCTAAGCTTTTCCTATGGATTTCCTCGCTCAAAATAACACCAACAACATCATCAAATTTCAATGTATTCAAACCAAAAATAGAATTGCTAACAGCCATTACCAAGCTATTCTAGCTTTCAGGCAAAGAGCACAGAATCAAAAGAGCCCTAACTTCTTCATCAAAGTTTACTTTTACAGAAGTTAATTGACTGGTTACCGTATTAAGCTCATTTAAATGATCAGTAACTGACCCCACCTTCTACCATTTTCATATTAAATAAACGCTTCATAAGAAATACCTTATTCGAAGTGGAAGGCTTTTCATATAACTTCACCAAGGTTTCCATCAACTCTTGAGTTGTCTTTGCTGTTGTAATATTGAATGCCACCGATTGTGCTAGGCATAAATGAATACTGCCAAGAGCCTTTCTATCCAAGATCTCCTAGTCCTCATCAGACATTGCTACGGGTTTCTTGGTTTTCCCTTCCAATGGCCACCATAAATCCTTCTGATAGAGATAGTCCTCCATCTGCATCTTCCATAACTGATAGTTCTGCTCATTAAACTTCTCAACCTTCTTACCCTCGTCTTCCATTGCTCCCACTCAATCGTAAGACCTTCCTACAAACGATAATCGAAACAAAACCTGCTCTGATACCACTTGTTAGGGTTAGAGATGGAAAATATCTAACAATTAAATGCAGATTTAATTAATAAAATAGAGAAACTAAAACACACACAAAATAAATCATAACACATATAATTTAACGTGGTTCACCCAATCTAGGCTACATCCACCAAACCAAAGCCATCTAATACTTTTATTATCTAGTAAAAACCTATTACAATCTTGCGAATAATCACGTTTTTCATCATACTATAATATCCAACCGAACCCTTTTTAACAAGCTTAGAAGCTTCCAGATTTTTGGGTTCTACAAAACTGGATTTTTCTTTTTTCGTTGATTTTTCCCTTTTTTGGTGATGACGAGAAAAAGTAGGAGGAAAATTTTTCTCAGGGGCTGCCGCCCCCGAACCCCTACCCAAGGCCCAACCCAGCCCCAGACCCTGGCAAGGATACGTGTCGGGGTGTATAGTATACCATGGGCTATACAGTATAGCATGATCGGTCGCCACATACCAAGACTTTTCTCATTTCTTGACTTCTTTGTGTTAAAATTACTACAAAAAGAAAGAGAAAGAAAAGAAAATTAAAGTCCACAAATGACCAAAAATGGATCAACAAGACTAGAACATACAACAGGTACAGTAGCAAAGGACTAAGGCCAAAAACAAGGCCCTAGACAAAAAGAAAACATAAACAAAATCTACTCTAAAAACAACAAACCCCCATGCAAGGACAGTAATATAAGAGGAGAGGGAGGACCCCATAAGATAATAACAAAAAATCATCTAGATGAGCAACCAAAATCCTCAAGTGTCCATGCTCTGAGATGCATTGGAGGAGCCAAGAAAAATGCCATCATACACAGTGGGAGTACAAATGCAAAGTCTGAGAATGCTTTCCAGACATATAGATAGTTGCAGTTGATCTAATAGGCCAATCAATGATCCATTGAATCAAGGAAAGAGACTGACAACTTAACCAGGAAGATACAACTAGATTGTCAATTGGCTGTGTCATGTAGCAATGATTATCAAGGCAGTTGGCTTGGTAGACGATAAGGACAACTTCATGATTACTCAAATGATTTTTAGGGGGTGAACACATAAGTATGTGACTGTATCCTAATTTTCTCTTCTCTTGATCAGTCACACATGCTAAGCCCAAGATCCATTACAATATGTTTCTGCAAATCAGAAGACAACAAAATCACATAGACATAATTAGACTATCACAATAAAAAAAATAGAACCCATCTATTTAGCTTGCAAAATTATCACAAAAAAAAACAAGAGGAAACACAAAGAATATCATGATTGTAATTATTTCTGGTATTATCATGTGCAAGAGGATTATTCCATCATAGGATTTTGTGAAAAATACATATGCCCAATAGCATGGAGACAGGAAGTAGAGGTGAAACTTAGTTTCATTTTTGAACTATGTATATCATAAAGTCAGAGGTTGTTGATTGATGGTTGATGATGGTTCACCAAATCCACTAACCATGACTTAATTTGAGAAGTATGTTCATTTGTTGAAAGAGGTGTAGTAATATTGACATACCCCTCTTGCCTGAATGATCAATAGAGGACTTATTTTGGGATTCTGTTTCTTGATATTTTGTATTTTTTGATGCTATATTTTTTTGCTGGAATTTTGTTTTGGAATTTGTATGGATAACCTTTTGTAAGCACTACTATGCATGTCCAAATTGTATGGGCCATGAGAACACTTCTCGTGGGTGATGGTTCCAATGAATCCGTCATTATTCCAGTTTAAAAAAATTTCTTATGGTCTGTGCAATGGAATGATTTCAAGTGGTAAAGCACTGGGGCTTTGAAAGTTCAGTCCTAGAATCAAATCCCCAAGAGCCATAATTAAGTGTTCAATTTGGGTAAACTAACATATCCAACTCAAAGTGTGTGGTGCATCCCAAGTATGTAACCTGATGCAAGTCCAGGGTAAATTTGATGTAAGAAATAACCCCTTGGTCATGAAATCTAAGCTTGTAGGGTGATAATTCAAATCCAAAAAAATGCTCTACCCACATACAAGGTATTTGTCATTTATTCTAATTGTTTCATTAATAGGTGAATTTGAGAAAGAGATTAGCTGATCAACCAAAAAGACAACAGTACCTTTAAATAATAAAATTTTCCCCAAAGGGAGGAGGCATTGGACCCAACTGGAGAATTCTATAGTGACCATAACATAGAGGCCAAAACAGGCCAATTGAGAAGCTTGACAGACCAAAAAGTAAGAATGTGAAAAACCAAATGATGGAACCAATACAAAGGAAGTATAACACATTGGAAAATAGCTTTATACCATAGTTTATTTGGGTTTGAATTAGCATAAATCTAATTAAGATCTTCAAATACAAGAAACCATACGTAAGCCTCAAAAACAAAAATTAATAAGTAAGATGTCCTTAGCATATTTCAGCATGCCTTGGTTTGATGACTACAAAGTTAAATAAGAACATGGTAGCTGCTATATTTGTTAGAAGCCAAGCAGAAGAACAGTGCCTAAAAATTAGTGCCATCTACGTAGAAATTTGAAAAATATAAGAACTTCTTAGATTCATTGTTTACCAAATTAAACTTTCTTATTTTGACCTGAGGACAATGTCAACCCATGAAAATTGTGAACAAGGCTTATCGAGTTATCAGTGAATAAGCATTTATACTTCCACCATATTGACTGCATGTCTATTTTATTGGCATCTAGTTTTAGGGATTCTTTTATATCCTTGAGAAGGTAATCTGCTTCACCATATAATACCCTTCAATGTGAGAATATGTTCAATTGTGGTCATGTTTAGGAGCCATATAGATACAGAACATTGCACATCAGACCTACAAACTCTGCCTAGATCCTCATAGACCTACAAACTCTGCCTTTTCCGCTTGCAATAAATGTTAAAATCATTACCCTTGCTGTTGCTAATTGACTGTTCTTAGGCATTTCCTTGTCTAATGACTGTGATCAATGTCTTTTACCATTTTCTAGCACGGTGGACTATCCATGACTGTCATCTTTTGAAAAACCAGTCCTCTTACTCATTATTGCTGCTCATCCTAACAAGAGGTATTGTTGCTCTTTCTAACATGATATTGATGCTCTTTAACATGAGATATTGCTGCTCTTATTATCAATGATTTTTTGCACTTTTTTACTATGATGTTCTGCACTTTTTGGTCCACAATTGCTGCACCTTTTTGCTGCTCATTTTCTGATTTCATTTTCTAATTATTTGCTGCTTCTAACACTCTCATAGTTCATTCCTTAATCAAGCTCCTTTTGTCAACCTTTTTTCTACTCTTTTAACAATCAATTTTCTGTTCTTTTCACGCCATTATTGCTGCAACTTTAAAGGTCTTCTTGCTGCAACTTTCTTGACTGTATTTTTTGTCCTTTATTCATAAAGGGAGCTGCACTTTTATTCATAAAAGGGGTTGTATTTTTCTGATATAACTTGCTACTCTTTGTCATTATTTGATGCTCTTAACTCCCATCATTTTTCTGCTCATTGACAATGAAATTTGCTTCCCTTTAACTGTGAATATTTGTTGCTCATTGACTGTGAAGATTTGCAACCAAAGAGATGCATTTGAAATCTCTAAACTGCCTTTTCATAATACTCCATGATGACACTAAAACTTAGAAATAAAACTCTGTGACTACATTTCATTGATCAGAAATCTACAAGAGAAACATTCTAGGGTTTTAAATGGATTATTTGCAACCTTTTTCATTATCCTCTTGGGACTACCACTCACATTTTTCTACTTGTACAAATAAATGTGATTGTCCTTTCTTCATTGTGGTGGCTATTCATTGTTTTTTCCTTAGTCATGTGGACTATGTTCTTATCATTGACTGTGATATTCATTTAACTATCCTATGAGCTTGCTTGAAAGTCACAATCATTTACTCATGCTTTTGTCTCTACTTTGCTTTGTCTCTTAGCATCAATACCAACTCCTCCATTATAGTCTCACCACTTTCATACATATAACTATCACTACCTTCTCTTCACAAGAATTTTCACTCTGTTTCATGTATGCTGATGATAGTCAAGGTTTTTAAACACAATCATTAATAACTGCCCCTTTAGTAGAACCTTCCTTGCTCTCATTGTGACAGATTTGTGTCTTTCCTTTTGGAAATTTCTCATTATTTCAGCCTTAAGCATTGTCTCTTCATTAATATTTGTCACTTAACTTTGTTACCATTCTTTATGACAGTCATCTTCTAAAATATCAACCTTTATGCATGCCTATGAATGCAATCTTACTCTCAACCTTTGCTACTGTATTCTTTTAATTGTTTCAAGGCCTGCTAAACTGGCACATGAACTGCCATGTTTACTATATGCATAAGCAAGGGCATTCTGCTTAGAAAAATTAGAGTTAAACCATGTCCTCATAATGCGATCATGGACCATCTTGCAAAATTCTCAAGATGCTAGAGAGGAACAAGAAACAAGAACACTAGCAAAGGTATATTGATCAGGGTGTATGCATTTGTCTGAGATCCCATATAGTCAATATTCCTGAGGAACAAACCTCTCAATTTCCTACACAAATGACAGGCATGTACAAGACTCATGTCAATATCTCTTGGTGATTACATAGAATTCCTAATGGCAGATCCTATTACTTCATAAAAAACAACCCTCTGTCTAAGCACATCTTTCTTTAGGGAACATTACTACTTCAACACCTTAGTAATATGCCAAGTAAATCCCTCTCATTCTCTAACAAGATCTGAAGCAAGAACAAGGCTTCTTGCTCTAGTTAGAGCTCTCTCAAATTTGTTACAACAATTACTACCACATATTCATGAGGAAGGTGTTGTTCACATTGAACTTCAAAACCCATCATCTCTCCAAATACCCCTTTGCTGGGTCATAAGATCCTAGTTTCTATATGCACATCTCACAATGAAAACTACAAGCATTCATTTTGATGGAGAAGATGAAAATAAAAAGGGTTAAATATAACAGACCTGCTCCTTAATCTCATTGATTCCCATGTACATATCCCTGCATGCATCTATATGGTTGAAGGCAACTGCTACTCAAGGACCATATACTCTTGAATGTCCCTTCAAGTTTCAAGGTCTAAAACATTATTTTGATAAATATTGTCCTCTTGAAACTTGCCTAAGACTGTCCCTAATCAAGAACCATATACTCTTGAATGTCCTTTAAACTTTGTATTGTATATCCTTCATTGTCATGCTTGTTACTTGACTGTGACTATCCTCTACCCTTCTCGTCATCTTAGACCTGCTACCTATGCTCAAATACTCTTCATCTAATCTGTCTTTGCTTGCAGATCTTAAGAAATAAGTGAAAAAAGGTTTCTATAATGGCAATACCAAGTGTTTTTTAAGAGGTTTCAATGTATGGTTCAGGGACTTGCCCATGCAACCTTCTAAAACCCTAGCTTGAAATGAATACATCCCAAAACCTGAAGCTATCACTTTGCAAGAATGAAAAAACCTTGAAACTTGTTCAATCAAAAGCTGAGGACAGTGATTTTTAAAAATATAAGAGGAGCTAAAGCATAGATTTTAACAAAACTTAACCAATAGTGATCCCTGCATTTTTTCCTTCAAGGCAGTGAAGGTTTCATTTCAATGCATATTTGATATATTGTGTGAATTGCATATTTTTGTCCAAAGGTGTTTCATTTCAATACATAGTTTTCTTTGCCATTTTTGTATACAAAATCCAATATCAATAAAGACAAGTAGTTAAAGGTGGTTATCTTAGACAGTCATGCGATGAAGAAGATAACTAGAGGTCAAGTATAAGATAGGGACATTAGTTGGAGTCTAAAAGAAGAGAGGCAGAGGATAAAGGTTCAAGTGACAGTGATAAAAGTATACAAAATGTCAAGGGGACAATCTTCATACATGTCATAGTTACCTTACAGTTGTTTGTAAAGGGTAGTTCTTATTTAGTGAAGCTCAATCACTTCAATGGTGAGACACCAAAGCATTTAATAATGGAGGGTCATTTGAATTTCAAATGGTTACAATTTAGTCCCCAAGATAATACATAGTGGAAAAGGACAGTCACACTATAGTGGATAGTCAAGGCAATCAATAGAGGGGCATCATTCTAATTTGATGGGAAGCAGAGTACAAGCGAGAGTATAAACAATCATATGAATACTTAGCTCTTGACCATTCTAACCAAGCATTGCTATCAAACTATTGTTGCCTTCTTCAAAGTTGTTCTTACACACTCAATTTTATATAAGATTCTAACCACCGTGAGTAGAATTTGATGAATCTCTCCTACCCCTCACAAATTATTTTCAACATTAATCATTTATAAAATATCACTTGGAGAAAAAAAATGTGATGAGAAAATGTGAGTGGGAATAGGAGAAGAAAGTATCTCATAGCAACAGATACAGTTGTTGAATAAAAATTGCATTATGAACATAAAATGAAGGAATTAATCAAAGACTTGAAAAGAAATATAGTTTATCAGACATAAATATTTCAACAAGAAGTCAACTTGCTTTTGATTTTCAAACATGCATATTTTTAACTCTTTTCTTTCACCAATCTTGGTTTTGAACTCTAGAGACTACTAACAAAACTAATATAGATGAATTCAACTGCTAGCTTCCAAGTGGTACATACCTTTACGTCCTTTGTCAACGAGTCCTTGCATCTCAACATAGCATCACCTAGAGTACTCAATTTTCCATAAACAAGATATATGATTTGAGAGATTTAAAAGAAAATTATGTAAGCTGGACTGACTACTTGATGGAAGGCCTTTAAGAAAAACTAGATGAAATTGTTTACAAATAGGTAAAAAATTTAAATACATACACACCTACATGAAATTTAATCCTTTGCTAGCACAATGCAATCAACTTGAACAAGCAGGGATAAAATATACCTTACCAAAACAATTTATAGGCACTACTTCTTTTTCCAAGACAAGACTAATAAGCTAAAAGAAAGGGAGGATGTCAAACAGATGCAAAAGGAATACCATGCATACAAAATATAAGGTTTCTGACAACAATAAGGTAACTAACCAATTTTGGACTAGATGCGGGAATATTGCAAACTAAGGCAAAGGGTTATTTTTAAATTTGAATGAAACCACACGATAATGTTACACATCAAAAACAAGGTTACCATTGAAACCATAGAAATAATGGACCTTATAATCTAAAATGAGGGAGTTTCAATTTCAAAAAGGCTAATAGGAAAGAAGGAAACATACAAATACATTGGAACCAAACAATGGTATTTTCTTTTGGTAAACTCACACTACCTAAAAAGGTGTAGATTAAAGGAGCATCCATACATGAAATTTGTAGATTGTGATACATTACTATAGGCTATGGAATCAAAATATGATTAGTTGCAGCAATGAAAATGCATGGAATTCATCATATGAGGATTCAATATACAACATTTATTCTGATTGCACATTCTAGAAAGGATCCCTATAGGTTATGGAATTCAATGTGTAGCTACACCGTAATTTTTAGATGCATAATCATATAAAAATCTTACCTGATTTTTACTAAAATCCTTTGAGAAGTATCCTAGAAGGTCCAGCCATGTCATAAATTCAATGTGCTTAATCAATTTAAGTTGTGCATTGACACTTATAGCACACATCAAAAAGAGCATTTCATATCCATAAATTTTCACCTCAAGTTAAGAGAAGCTCATAAAGATGAATAATGTACTGATTACAATTTGGTGCTTAGATGTATCAACAGTGGATTAACCACAACTTTAATAACAATGGAAGATTTCTCTTAGCGGTGTTCTTCAATTAGGCATTATTCCAGGATGATTACCTTTATGATATTCATTGTTTCCAAACTTTATGGTGCATAATCTCATCAAGTGAAATGGTGGCATCAAAACAAAGTCACTCTTAATTCAAATTTTCATACTTAATAAACTATGTCATAAACATTATTTTAGCTTTGAAATTGCTTTCAGGTAATTAGGTCTAAAAGCTCAGGTTTTGTTAGAAAGCCAAATGGGCATGAGTCCACCGACTTTAGCAATATGTGTATCACTTATTTTATCGAGGCTTATTTCCATCAACTAATTTCATTCTTAAGAAGCAAGCATTACCATATGGAAAACCATCCCTAGTAAAATAAGTCATGGGGTTAGCAAAAACAAGAACAAGTGACATACTAGATGAATAAGAATGAACATTCTGTTAAGGATTTACAATTGATTTTGACAAATAAAAACAATAGGGATACATCTAAATTAACAATGATAAGTACAAATAGGCTAATATTGCCTAGACAAGAGTATATAATTAAGATGCAAGTTGCCACTGAAAAAGGAACTAACACTACATATATTGCAATAATCACATGATTTTGATTGTAAATTGTTGCATGAATTTTTCCCTTGGTAATACAACAAGAATATGTATACTTTGACATTCTCAAATTTCTAGTCAAATGGGATGAGTTCCAAAAGCAGAGCTCCAGGTTCAACTCCCCCATGAGACACAATAAATTGTTCAAATTGGGTTAAATATTACACTAAATACAACTCTCTAGGTGTGGCATACTACAATGAATGAGTCCAGATAGAAGTCTCAGGTAAATTTGACAGATGAAATACCCCTTGTTCATGGAATCTAAACAAAAAGATCACCTTGCAAGGGAAATTTACCAAATCAAAAAATTATACATATTTCCAAGTTTTACCCCCATTGACAAAGTTGGTAAACGTTAAATAGAATCGTTCAGGTCAGCTTGTGTGCAAAACATGGAAGAATGCACAAATGGTGTCAACTATCTAACAGAGTACAATAAAGAATTTCGATCTCATGGAATGAAATAATAATGGAGAAGGTTCAAATGAATTTGTTGATAATGTTTTAGGAAAAAAATGCAAAAATACAATCAAAATATAGGTGTAAAACCAAATTCCACAACCTTTGCCAACATCCTTCTAGTATGTACAAAATGGAAGCTTTGGAACTGGGTAATGATATTCATCATTGTATAAGGGATAGGGAGTATTCATCAGATGTTACAGTTATACTACCTTGGTAGAACATGTATGCAAAAAGTGGAAGCATAGTCAAGGCACGTAAACTATTTGACTAAATACCTCAAAGAAAATGTGACCTAATGGAATGCCATGACTACAAGATATGCACACAAAAATGGATTTGATGAAAAATATTTAGAAACATTTAAACAAATGCAAAATAGCTCATCTGAAATCCTACATGGCATTATTGACATACAAAAAATGTGGACACGTAGAGAAGTTTGTTGTAATATGTTGAGGCGTAGACAAAGGTGGTTAACTATTTTTCATAATACCTCCAAGGGATGTCATCTAATGGAATATAATGATTGAAGGATGCACTCAAAATAAAATTGTTGAAAAGGATTTAAAAGCTTCCGTGAAAATGACAATGGCAAGTATAAAACCAAATCACATGACCTTTGCTATTATTATCCCTGCCTGCACCGAATTGGGAGCTTTACTATCTTATGACATATTAACTAATTTTTATTGGCTATGATGTTCCTAAATTTGGTTGCATTGAAATAATTCTTTACATCAAGTAATGAATACTGTAAAATTTTACCATTAATTTACTTGCTCATGGCATTCAGGGATCCAGCAAGACAAATCTAGAGGAAAAAGAAAGGAATAAATTAAATAAAAGAAATAGTTAACCCACAAAAAATATCATGAATAAATTGGATCCGTTGCAGACCATTTCTAACATGGAAATAATCAACATTGTAGATATAGTTGCATAATTCCATCAAGAATAGGTTTTTGTATCACTGCCTGAAACTTGCTTAACTTTATTGAAATGTTCATATGTGAAATAATCTGTTCTATCAACATATCATAGTTTCACTATTATAATACAATTTGCATCAACTCCATAATAATTTATCATTTAAACTCTTTTATTGCAGAGACATGCATCGAAATAAATCATATAAGGAAAATATTTGCTAATTAGCATAAGCTTTTACTTGTTAGATTGTAGTGGCATGAGATTTTAGGTATCCATAATTCACAAGTTGTGAAATGATACATACACCAAATCATGCAATTTAAATCATGTTCATACAAGAAATCATAATACAATAAATGTAGAGAGATATTGAAATAAATAGAATTCTTAAATACCTGGTGCAATCACTAATGGTCTCACAAGATTCTCCCCTTCCTTATCCTTTTGAGCATTTTCCACCATTCTTCTCCCCCCTTGCATCCGTTCGTCTATAACTTTAGGTAGGGTAAGCAATATCATATCAGTTTTGCTATAACAAAGGAGATCAATGGTTTGTGTACTAGGTCTGAGATTCAAGAACAATCATTACTATGCATACGTAGGCTTCAGATCTAAACCTGGAAGTGATTCTATTATGAATGACATATGTAATTCCTAAGGTGTGAAGAGAAATGGGTGAATCGATCATTCACAATTTGAGGTTAATGAGCTCGGCCATTGCCTTAACCTATGGACTAAAATAACTGACATGGTTTAAAGAGTATGCAGATGTTTGTAATGAAGGGAGCATGCGGTGAGGGAAGAGGCAACAAGAATTATTCTAGCATGATTTCATGTCTGAGTTTGCTAACTATTAGAACATAAGGACTGTTATACCAATGATGGGATAAATACGGATTTCCTCAAGGTTAGCTACTCTAGAGGATGATTAAGAACTAATATCTTATGGATCTCAATGTGGCAGAGCCATGGGTGATAAATTTTCTAAATCTGGTTTGAAGTGTGAGACAAATCTAGGTGATCGACAGGATTAACACTTTTTTTTGAAAAAAAATAGATTCTACGGAGAAAGAGAAAAGATTTATAAATTAAAATGTGACAATTAGATAGCAATATGCTTCTAACCTAGTTGATTGGAAAGGAGGTAGTAATTTTGGTTGTTACCTGTGAAATTTTTTCCCTCATACTTTATTAGCGTAGCCTTTCACCATTTCCTTTCTTTCTTCTTTTCGCTTTTACCATCTCCGAAGGTTAAGAAGACTTCAATACATGTAGCTTCGATGCTAAAACTTTCAAGACTCCAGACGTTTCAAAACCATGAAAATGAACTTCCATTAATGAGTAGATGGTGTGTTTATTGTAGTCGTAATGGCCTTCCTCCTTCGCTCTGCCATGAGAGAAACCAGAACAAACATTCAAGTGTAGACAAATACAATGCCTTCCCCTTCTCAAAAGGGACAAGGGACAAAAGGCCAAAAGAAAACCTAGACACCAAGCTTGCAGCCCTCAGGACGAACCACACACACGATGCCCACCTGTGAAGCACGCCTGTGTTGCTGCCGTTAACCCCTGTTGCTGCCATTTACCCTCTGCTCCCTCTGTTTCTGATTACCCTATGTTGTTGTGTAAATCATGGGAAGTGCACCAGTAGGTATCCAGTATGCATGTGGATGCATGTCGAAAAAGGGAGGGAAAAAGAAAATGCATGGGAAAATGAATGAGAGAGGGAAAAGAAAACTTATTTTAGAATTTTTTTTTTATTGTCTTAATTTAAGACAATTACAAAATTAATAATATAATTTAAACATAAAATATATATTTAAGACAAAATTAATATTTTGTCTTAAATTAACATCTTAAAACCTCCCTTTATGTTGTAGTGCCTTGGTCAAACCTTGGTTTGGTAATTAAACCCTTGAAAATGAAATGAAATTAAAAGAGAGTGATGAATGAACAACATGCAATGCTACAACTCACCAAACCCTTGAAGTAGAAATCTAAAGATATGCAAGTAGAAGCTCCAATGGATGTATGCTTGAAAATTCCTAAAATGCTAAAGTGAATGCTTGATAATTGCTTGAATAATTAGAAAAATTGAGGATGAAATGGGAGGAAAATGTTAGGGTTAGAAAAGATAGATATCTAACAATTAAATGCAGATTTAATTAATAAACAGATAAACTAAAACACACACAGAATAAATCATAACACAAAAATTTAATGTGGTTCACCCAATCTGAGCTACATCCACCAAACCGCAGCCATCCAATACTTTTATTATCCAGTGCAAAACTTATTACAATCTTGCGAATAATCCCATTTTTCATCATACTGTAATACCCATCCGAACCCCTTTTTAACAAGCTTAGAAGCTTCCAGATTTTGGGTTCTACAAAATCAGATTTTTCCCTTTTTTGGTGATGATGCGAAAAGTAGGAGGAAAATTTTTCTCGGGGGCTGTCGCCCCTGAACCCCCACCCAGGGCCTGACCCTACCCCAGACCCCAGAAAGGATACATGTCGGGGTGTACAGTATACCATGGGCTATACAATATAGCATGATCAGTCACCACATACCACACAATCTCCCACTTGGAGACTAATCAGGCTCTACACCAACACAATCTCCCACTTGGAGACTGATCCTAGATGACACTGCTGCAATTACAACTCCCACTAGAAATAAGTACCTTGGACCCTGCTGCTATGTTATACTTAAATTCAACCTTGAAGGCTAACTGAAGCTGAAGAGGAGCTTAGCTTCTCCCTTACCACCACCTTCGTCAACATATCCGCTGGATTGACATCTGTATGTATCTTTTCCAACTTGACCTATCCATCCTCCAACACCGATCGAATGAAATGATATCTCAACTGTATGTGTTTTGTTTTAGGATGCAAGGCAGAATTCTTTGCAAGATGTATAGCACTCTGGTTGTCTGTAAACAAGTAATTTTCAGCCTGTTGTTTTCCCAACTCATCCATGAAAAGTTGCAGCCATATCATCTCCTTTGTCGCCTGGGTATGTGCAGGATCATCATGGAAAAAATAGGCCCTTAAGTGGCAAAAAAATTAGAAAAATCAGAGTTAGGAAACTTGATGTAAACATTTGAATAAGTTATCTATATTATTTAAAAAATATGTAAGAATATAATTTGTAGCAAATTCAATTTAGTTTCTAAACTACTAGGTTTGTTTAAAAATAAATAAATCTATTTAGTGAAAATTTGAAATTTCAATGCAGTAGTACTTAAATTTCAGGAAAAAAATAAGAAGTAGGTTTTTGTCTGACCACCCTAACCACAATAAAATGATAATATTTTTTTATAAGATTTTAGATATAAGTAGAGGACTCATGTCCCAATGTGATGAATATTTTTTTGTAATTTTTTCCAAGTAAATAATTAATTATGAATTTTTATTACAAATTTTAAAAATATAAAACTTCGGATGTCGACCAATAACTTGGTCAAAACTTCATGAAATTTATTTTTCTTATTTTAATCCTATGCAAAGCATAGAATGTGATACATGTTTTGGATTCAAAAATGTGATACCGTTTGAAAGCTATAGATGTTTTTCAATTAGTCTATCAATTAGGACTTTGGTCATAATTTGAATAGAAAATGAATAATAATTACTTATTAAATTCAAAGTAAAAATAATTTATATTGGTGGAAAGTTGAGAATCTCTTTAAAAACCCTTTATTTCATCAATTTTGGGTAAAAATAAATTCATTAGCCACATACCCATCATATTGCCACTTTTGGCCCATCATGATCCTACACATACACTCTGTAAACATACTCTCTGTGGTGGATAAAGCAACCACCTTTTGCAATTGAGAAATCCAACTCAGCTGTTCCACCAATCAAAATATATAACCTCGTGGTACTCAGCTCGTATCTATATCCCCTGCCAAATATGAGTCAACATAGCCTTTTAAATCAGTATTAGAGCCCCCAAAACATAAACATTTATTGGATGTACCTCTCAAGTACCTGAGAATCCATTTTACTGCATTCCAATGCTCAACTTCAGGATGACTCAAATACCTGCTAACAACTCCTATGACATGTGCAATATCTAGTCTCATGCATACCATGATGTACATTAAACTGCCTACAGCTGAAGCATATGGTACCTTGGACATTTTTTCTTCCTCCTCTTATGTCTTTAGACACATATCCTTAGTTAATTTAACATGACTAGGCAAAGGTGTGCTGACAACTTTTTCCTTCTCCATATGAAATCTCTGCAACACCTTTTCAATATAATTAGCTTGAGATAAAAACAATTTTCTACTTTTCCTATCTCTACAAATTTTCATATCAAGGATTTGCTTTGCTGCTCCCAAATCCTTCATAGCAAAATATTTTGCTATCTGTTATTTTAGCTCACTTATGTGATCCATGTTAGACCCTGCTACAAGCATGTCATCAACATATAAATATAAAATAATGTAGCTGTCATTATCCAACCTCTTAAAATAAACATAATGGTCAGAATTACACCGACTGTAGCCTTGTTCAACCATAAAACTATCAAATTTTAAGTACCATTGCCGAGGTGCTTGCTTCAAACCATATAAACTTTTATTCAATCTACACACTAGTTTCTCCTTACCTTTGACCTCAAATCCTCGTGGTTGGTCCATATATATTTCCTCTTCCAAATCACCATGGAGAAAGGTTGTTTTAACATCAAGCTGTTCTAAATGCAAATCTTCAGCAGCCACAATACTTAAAATAGTACAAATAGAAGTCATTTTAACAACTGGAGAAAAAATATCATCAAAATCAATACCCTTTTTCTATGCAAATCCCTTTATAACTAATCTGGCTTTAAATATTTTCTTACCTCCATCCTCCTCTTTCAGCCTATAAACCCATTTGTTTGGTAAAATCTTTTTACCTTCAGGCAACTTGCATAATTCCCAAGTCTGGTTTTTCAACAAGGAGTCCATTTCTTCTTCCATTCCATGTTCCCACTGAACCTTGGTATCCATCTGCAATGCTTCATCATAATATTTAGGTTCACTAGCATCAGTTAAAAAAATAGTATACAAAGAGGGAGAGAATATTTTTGGAGGTCTACTTATCCTTGAAGATCGTCTAACAGGAGTTTGTGGTATTTGTTGTTGCTATTGTTGCCCAGCATGAGGAACCACTGAAACATCATTGTTTGGAATATCATCCAACACTGCATAATCATTTTCTTTCTTCTCATGCCGTAGCAATAGATCTTTGTACAAAATTTTCTCATTGAATATGACATCCCTGCTTCTCACAATTTTCTGATTTTCAAAATCCCAAAGCCTATAACCAAATTCATCAATGCCATATCCAACAAATAGACATTTCTTTGATTTTCCATCAAACATGGTTCTATTTTCAGAATCTACATGTGCAAATGCTTCACAACCGAAGGTTTTGAGAAAATAATAACTCACCTTCTTACCTTTCCATGCTTCCTCTAGAATACCACAACCCAAAGGATTAGAGGGACCTCTTTAATTAAATAAACAACAGTGTTTATAGTCTCTACCCACATTTTTAAAGGCAACCCAACATGCAATCTCATAGTCCGTTCACACTCCATTATTGTTCTGTTCATGCGCTCAGCCACTCCATTTTCCTGTGGACTCCTTGGGACCATTTTCTGCCTACGAATACCATTAGAGGAACAATAATCTTCAAAATCTTTGCTGCAATACTCACCACCATTATTAGATCTAAGACAATTTATCTTTTTACTCGTCTCATTCTCAACCAAGCTTCTCCATTTTTCAAAAGTTTCAAATACTTCAGATTTCTGCCTAAGGAAATAAATCCATACCTTCCTAGTTGCATCATTAATGAATGTAACATAATACAGAGAGCCACCGAGAGAAGATACCTGAGCTGGTCCCCGTACATCCGTATGCACAAGCTCCAATTTCCCATCTTTCTTTTGCTTCCCATCCTTGAGAAAACTTACTCTTTTGTTTTCCATACACACAACTTTCATAGAAATCCATATTAACACATTTTAGACCTGGTAAAACATTATTTGAATGAAGTACTTTCATACCTTTTGCACTCATATGCCCAAGTCTATTATGCCATAGTGCTGATTCAGAGTCCATAGCAACTGTATGATCTTCTACTTGTTAAACTGCAACAACTGTTATTGAACATTGACCTTTTTCTGTAACAATTAAAGTAGAAGGAATAGTATGACCCGTACAAAGATATAAGTTGCCTACTTTCACACCTTTTTCTACCACTAAGGCACCCTTTGTGACCTTCCATTTTTTATCACTAAATGTAACAACACAACCTTCATCATCTAGTTTCCCTGCTGAAATTAAATTTCTGCTTAACTTTGGAACATGCCTTATCTCATGTAGTAGCCAATGATTCCCATTCTGCAACTTAATCTTAATTCTTCCCTTTCCAACAATCTGACAGGGTTCGTTATCTCCTAAATAAACTAGCCCAAAATCCCCTTGGACATAATCAAGAAAATAACTTCTATGGGGGGTAGCATGAAATGAAGCCCCTGAATCTAACACCCAAGAATCATCAGCATTATCAAGGGAAAGAATCAAAGCATCCTCATCAGATTTATTACTTACCACATTTTCCTCTTTACTTCCTTCCTTTTTGTCTCCTTTATTTTTTTGAGACCAACAATCTTTCTTTAAATGACCCGGCTTACCTCAGTACTAGCAATCCCTCTTGTCTGTAGATTGGGACCTTCTGTCCTTTGATTTTCCTCGTGACTTCTCATGATTTTTGAAATTATTTCCTCTCTCCTTTGTTCTTCCCTTGCTTTCGCATTCAAAACACTGCCTGTGGATGTTCCACCTAAGCTTTTCCTATGAATTTCCTCGCTCAAAATAACACCAACAACATCATTAAATTTCAATGTATTCAAACCAGAAACAGAATTGCTAATAGCTATTACCAAGCTATTCCAACTTTCAAGCAAAAAACACAGAATCAAAAGAGCCCTAACTTCTTCATCAAAATTTACTTTTACAGAAGTTAATTGACTGGTGACCATATTAAACTCATTTAAATGATCAGTAACTGGCCCACCTTCTACCATTTTCATATTAAATAAACGCTTCATAATAAATACCTTATTTTATGCAGAATTCTTTTCATATAACTTCGTCAGGGTTTCCATCAACTCTTGAGTTGTCTTTGCTTTTGTAATATTGAATGCCACCGATTGTGCCAGGCATAAACGAATACTACCAAGAGCCTTTCTATCCAAAATCTCCCAGTCCTCATCAGACATTGCTTGGGGTTTCTTGGTTTTCCCCTCCAATGGCCGCCATAAATCCTTCTAATAGAGATATTCCTCCATCTGCATCCTCCATAACTGATAGTTCTGCCCATTAAACTTCTCAACCTTCTTACCCTCATCTGCCATTACTCCCACTCAACTGTGAGACCTTCCTATAGACGATAATCGAAACAAAATCCGCTTTGATACCACTTGTTAGGGTTAGAAAAGGCAGATATCTAACAATTAAATACAGATTTAATTAATAAACAGAGAAACTAAAACACACAGAATAAATCATAACACAAAAATTTAACGTGGTTCACCCAATCCGGGCTACATCCACCAAACTGCAACCATCCAATACTTTTATTATCTAGTGCAAAACTTATTACAATCTTGCGAATAATCACGTTTTTCATCATACTATAATACCCATCTGAACCCCTTTTTAACAAGCTTAGAAGCTTCCAGATTTTGGGTTCTACAAAATCAGATTTTTTCTTTTTCATTGATTTTTCCCTTTTTCGATGACGACGCAAAAAAGTAGACCATGGGCTATACAATATAGCATGATCAGTCGCCACGTACCAACAATCTTCCACTTGGAGACTAATCAGGGTCCACACCAATAGAAAAACCCTATATTTATACATGATTATACAAAATTTCCCAAAAATTCCACATCGCAGGCCGACCTCAAGGCTTAGAGAATAATATCCCACCAGAACTTTGAAATAATTTTGATTTTTGAGCCAAGTGGGACTAATTTTCCCCTAGTGATGACTTGGTCCCACTTAGGAATTTTATGTGGGTGTCAAAAATTAAAGTGTATTAAATGATGTTTAACACGATTATTTTAAAAGATACACTTAAATAAGGCCTATAAGTGCATATGGGGCCATTTAAGCATAAGAAAGGGTCAAATTATTAATGACAAGCCTAGAAAAGCGTGAAATTTTGTTACAAAACTTTACAAAAATTTGAAATAAGGCTTGGTAAGTGATAAAAAGAGGTTATTTAAGTGAATTATAGGAAAAAGGTCCTAGAAAATTGTGAAAATGTGTTACAACACTTTTACAAGGCATCATAAAGTTCTTATTGATTCACAAGGGTCCAAGACCTAATGTGAATGTGTTGACTACATTACAACATTAAATCTAGGCAAAACTAGGCCAACATCCATAAGAAAGACCCAAATGAGTGTGAAAATGTCCAAAGATACATTTTTCTATGCTACAATTAGGAAAATACATTTTACTCTAATAAGAGAAACAATGGTCATTCAAATAAAACAAACAAACATAAAGACACATCAAGCAACACAACATGGGAGATTCCATCACATACAAGAAAACACACAAAATTACAATACACAAAGTTACAACATATGCGAGCTAATCTAAAGAAAATTTTCCACATCCTAATCATGCCCATGACAAATGGAAGGTAGAAAATATGCTAAAGGTACTACAAAAAGTGTTGTACAAGGAGTATCACCAAGTTCAACACATTGTGGATCACTCTTGTTAGGAGGACCATCACGATTTCACCATCTAAATCCATAGATTTGGGAAACAAAAGAGATAATTCACTATGCACTCATTCTTCTATCTTATCTTCATCATATTTATTATCCAAGTTCATCACAATAGGTGGCCTACAAATGATATCATCCATATGTTCAATTTTCATTCTTTTTTTAGGTTGGGACATGTAAGGTTCAATTATATAGTTTGACGAGGCTGGAAGAGTGGAGTCAATCAAGGATGAAGATGGATGGATGGGAGGTAATTCATCGGTATTTGTTTGGATGGGTGGATCATTTTTTTTCTTTTTGGCCAGTTGATGAGTGATGGCACAACTTTTATGTTTATGCTCCTAAGCACTTCTATTTCTTTTTGCATGAGTTTTAGATTTTGAAGGATTAATTGAGGTATCTCCCAACATAGATCCCTTTTCTTCCTTTGGAAGAGGATCTTAAGGGACCATTACAAGTTGGGAAACCATTCTACACTTAGGTATATAAACTTATTTTTATTTCAGAGACACAAAGTTAATTATATGTTTTTCTCTCGGTCATTTATTGGATATCAGAGGTAAGATCACAGTATATATGTCTGATTTACATGGAAGGATATTTAGTTCATACATGGGTTATTTCATGACTTGTGAAGTGGGAAGAACAACCATAAAACTTCATAGTAGACTGAGAAACCTTAGGTGGGATATTACTAAGAGACAACTCTACTATACATTTAGCTTTAAATTTTTGATATGATATGAAAAACTAATCTTCATGAGGTTTAATACGTTCAATAGGTTGAGGCCAAAAATAATGTAATAAAATATTTCCATGGGAAGAAAAAGTTTAAAGCCACTATGATAAATAGTATGTATTTCATCTTCCAATGGGAAATTTATGCATTTGTGTATAACTGATTAGACTGCATTAGTTGAGTGTAGCCATGGATAGACTAACTTCAAATGAAATTGGTCAAACATTGAGATATTGATGAATAAAATATCTAATTTTTTTATCTAACTTTAAGTGGGAGAGTTATTGAACCTATCATAGGGAAAAAAGAATCATCATAAGTTCTTAGCCATGCTTTCAATTGCTCATAGTTATCTTTGTAAATTTCATGCACTAATAGAAATTCTTTTTTTATCATCTCTAGGCATATGAGATCAATGAGTATTTACCTTGTGGGTTTATTATTAATACAAATAGTGATATAGAGATGACCACCAAGTGTACTCATGGATGCATCAATATGAGTAAAAGTAATGTCAGGCAACAAAGTGGTTCGACCCTTATGAGATTAAAATTATTTTGTGTTAAAAACTTTGGAAAAATCATCCTATTATTCTTCATCATCATTACATTGGTAAAAATTAGATGAATGAATTGGTAATGAATTTGTGAAGAATTATGAGTTTTGGTTAAGCACCAAGACTAGCTTATTTCCTTTGTCATTAACTGTGTCATAGAAAAAAGTACCCTTTGCTTGACATGGGATTAATTCATGATAAAATGGACTTAATGAGGCCTTGATTTGGTGTTGTGAGGAATTTTATGCATCCACACTAGGTCTTGGACCCTTGCAAATCGAATAACATGCTTTTAACGACATCTTGTGAAGATGTTGTGAAGTGTTGTAAAACATTTCTACATTCTTCTAGACTCTATTCATTACAATTTACCTAAAAATCACCTTTTCATCACTAATCAAGTCCTATTTTTAAGTGTTGTAAAGTCTTGTAACAAGATTTCACGCTTTTCTAAGAACAACTTCACTATTTACCCCTTTCTTATTTTTTATTTGTTTGTCATAGAAAAATGGTCCCTTGTCATTTTCATGGTATTTGATATGTTTTTCCTTGATTTTATGTTGCTACATGACTTGAACATGCATATTTATATACTAAAACTCAAAGAATGACATCTTGTGAAGGTGTTGTGAAGTGTTGTAAGACATTTGAACTACATTCTTCTAGACTGTATTCAATACAATTCATCTAAAAATCATCTTTTCACACATCATCAAGTCCTATTTTAAAGTGTTGTAAAGTCTTGTAATAAGATTTCACACTTTCCTAGGCACAACTTCACTATTTATCTCTTCTTATGACTTAATTGACCCCTTTATGCCCTCATATGATTTAATTAAATGTATTTTTGGATATTATCCTGACAAACAACATTAAATGAAACATTTTTACTAACACTTGTTTTTAGTTCCTAGGTGGGACCCATTCGCCATGGGTGGCAAATGAGTCCCTGTTGGCCCCAATTTCAAAATATTTCAAATTTCCTTTCAGGATTTTATTCAAAATTACTTGATGTCGGCGTGTGATGAGGTATGAATGGATAGTAAGGAACAAGAATTGTATAAATAGGAACTTTTCACCTCATTTTACATCTCCTAAAATCCTCTCATTCATTCAAGTAATCTCATTCACACATCTAAGCATTCAAGCATTCTACATCATCAATTCAAGCAACTATTGAAGCACTTTGAAGCAACCATTGACACTACTTCAAAATTGCATATTCAAGGTTCTTGGTAAGTTTGTAACACTTATGTTTTGTTCATTTATCATTTCCTTTACATTTCATTATTTCTATTGGGTTTGATTACCAAAGTGGGGTTTGACCATGGAAAACCCCTATTTGCTAACCCTCCAACATTTTTCCCCTTTGCATGTGTATTTACAACCTTTGTTTTGCATATTTGACAAGATTAAAGGTGTTGAAAAGTGGAAATCAAGTCAACTATCTTCTTCAAGTCAAATTATCATTATTCCAAGCTTGTTATGTGATTTCTACCCGTTTCTTGCAGAATTGACTTTGACAACCTGACATTCAAACTTTTCCAGATCTAGTGTTGCAGAGTTGTTTAATTTTCCAGAAATCTAGGAGTGGAATGATTCACCACCCTTGGTGAATGAGTCCCATCTAATATTAGAAAATCTATATTTTGTCAGATTCCGGATCCCAACTGTTAGAAATCAGTTCCCGACACTTTTTCATCACTAGGAGCACTGATTCGCCACCTTGGTTGAATGAGTCCCACTGTGAAAAATCAGTAAAATTCATCAGCATTTAGAACACTCCAGATTCATCACATTTCATCCAGGTGCACTCATATTCTTCCCTTCTCTTTCTATTGTGCATATTTCTTCCATTTTCTCCATTTTCTGCATATGACAATGTGTTTTCAAACATACCTTAAATTTCACTTTTGCATTCATTTTAATCCATTTAAATTAGTTAATTAAATTTATATTACTTCATTTAGGCATAAAAAAATCACACATAACATTAATTGAATGAACCTCCCACATTTTTGAGTCCCTACTTCTCTCCTTTTAGGTGAAAAACCTAGAAGAGTTAGAGTTGCACTTAGGGACCAAAAATTGACGGTTCATTTTGGTGAACCCAACTTTTGAACACTTTAGATTTTTGATCTAATTCTCATATTGCATCCTAGTTTACATTTGCATTAGCATTCAATTAGGTCATTGTTTTTCTATTGCATTCTAGGACTTTCATATTGCATTAATGAAACAATCATTTATATTTCATTTTTGCGTTGCATCTCATTAAAAAAAATCCAAAAAATATGCATTCTGCATCTGTGTTTGCATTCTGTAGTACATTTAAATCATCTTCAAAATTATAAAAAATACAAAACAATTGCATCCTAGGACTCATTCGCCACCTAGGGAAAATCGGTCCCTCTGCATATTTTAGACAACATTTCCAATATTTTTATGGCATTTTCCTACATTTATGTTTCTGTAGTTTGTTGTTTATTACAATTAACAATTTTTCTATTATTTGCATTTCAACATCTTAGCTTAGCTTGCATTTTCATTCACCCTTCCTTTGTGATACTTGTATGAGTGTTTGGTATCCCATTGATAATACTTTAGTGAGAAGAAGTTCTAGACTCATGGCATCCCACGATAATACTTTTGTTGTGGACCTTGGGATCTCACAAGCTCCTACTCCTAGTATGGACAATAGTGCATTAGGAATTGATCATACCACTTCCATACCTTCACCCTTCCATCCCATAAACATTGACACACACAACACTTCTCTTCCCCAAGACAAGGTCATTAGTTTTCTTGAAGAATTTTCACATTTACAACAAGACTTGTCACTTGAAAACATTTCCCAAACTACCATACCTGCCATTGATAATCTTCATCGTTTGATTGAAAGGGATGATGGCTTGCAAGTGCTGAAGAAAATTGCTCAGATTTACAATAAACATGCCCCTTCCAATACCCAATCTACAAACATTCCTATAAGCCAAGGAGGACCTTCAATTCCTCCCCCTTCAACAATAGCTTCCATTCCAACTTATACAAATCCATAGGTCACTACAATAATGCAACAGGTTAGTTATATGGCTCCCTCCTTTAAAATTCCACCTAACATTCCTACCTCTCTTGTGGCATCGCAAGTCCCTTCCACCACCTTCACACCCCTTAGTATTCCTTTCACTTCACCTCACATCCCTTACACTCCATTACCATTTTCCCTTCCATCTCAATCTACATACCCTGATCCCATTATTACACAACTCCTTACTACCATTTCTTCCATGCAACATCAACTTTCAAACATTAGCCAAGGTCAATCTGCCCCTCCTACATATCATTTTCACAGTAGTCCATTATCCTTAGAAATCTTACGTACCCCGATGCCACAAGGGATAGAAATGCCTTGGTTTGAGAAATACGGAGGAAAAGGAGACCCTATCAATCTTGTTAATGCTTACAAAACTTTATGTAGTGATTTTGTCCTTGATGAGAGATTTCTAGCCAAATTTTTTCCAAGAACCTTAAAAGATATTGCATTAGAATGGTTTTCCAACTTTCCTAATCATTCCATCCATTCCTTCATTGAACTTGCGGATGCTTTCATAAGTAATTTCCAAGTTCACATGACACCTAAGAATACAATGGCTGATCTCATGTGATGTAGAAAAAACATATATGAAAAAGTTACAGATTTTATCTCATGATACCAATCCTTGTATGCCCAAATTGACGTTAAGATTCTTGATGCACATCTGCAAAAGATGTTTATCGAGAACTTACACACACATCTTGAAGATAAGCTAACTATGATGAAATTTTGTTTGTTCATGTATTGATGCACAACTTTGTGTGAATATCATAACTTAGTTTCAAGTTGTGATTCAAAATCCGCTTCTAGCCGAGCTAACAAAACTAAACACAACAATAAAAAAAACAATAAAAATAAAACCTTTTGAAGACCAAATAGAGACTTTTTATAGTTTAACCCACCTTCCCAACAATAACCACAACCAATCCAACCAAATCAAAATCAAGTGGTAGCTGTTAAGGTAGCGGTGCCTTTTCATTATGGGGAACCTAATAGACAATTTACTCCCCTACCTGACACCCTCCATAAAACAATGAACTAATTAATTCAAAAATGCATGCTCACTTTACTGCCCATTCGACCACTTGATCCAAATCAGCCATTACTAGCTACATTCAAACGTAACACTTATTGCCATTTTCATTGCCAAAATAGACATGACATTGAACATTGCAAGCGTCTCAAACATTTAGTTCAAGACCTCATTGATTTAGGACATTTAACCATTTCGGGTGTTGATGATCAAGGCAATAAGTCTGTTGCACCCCCTAACCAAAATTTACAAATCTTCACCAACCCCATGCCTAAACACACCACTTTATTTGTTAAGGCTAGTGAACCTTCCAAACCTGATGTAATGACTGTTGATACAAATCATGAACATGTTAAAAATCCAATTGACGATCCTATGGAAATGGTAGCTGTGATAGAAGTTATCCCTCGAAAGGGTCAAACCTCTAAATCTCTTGATATCACTTTTTCTACTAAATATATATTGCAAAAACTTCCTGATGGTCCTCTCTACATCGTTTGAAGAATCTATGATAAGGCCACTAATGGGATATTAATAGATCCCACTTGTGGCGAGAATGTGATCACAGAAGAATTTCTTGTATTACATGAGCTATATCAAGATGATTATAATAAACCAACTGCATGGATCAAGACACATAATGGTTTTTCCTACCCTACGATTGGATTGATCACACTCTCTTTGCAAATAGGACCTTGAACTTTGGACGTAACATTTTCAATTATTCCACAATCTGACCAATTTTGTTTGAGGCTAGGCCACCCTTGGCTTCGCTCAATGAAAGCGGTCTCATCAGTCGTTCACAAGTGTTTGAAGTTTCCACATGGCAATGAGGTATTCACCATACACCATAGTGGCTTTAATCCTCTATCTTCCAAAGGTAATTTTTCCTTAGAAGCCTTTTGGCCTGAACCCATGGAACCCATTACACCTCGAAAGGACTTCTTTTTCATAGCATATCAAAAGTTCAAAGCCAAGAAAATAACTTAATTATCTCTTTGTGGCATGTCCCCATCCACTTCCGCACCTCCCCTCATAGATGAAACCATGCTTCAACCTGAATCAGACATAGAACAAGCCATACAACCTCTTGAACAACCATCCTTAGACATTTCTCTGCCATCATCTAAACAACCAAGAGAAATTGAAACTAATTCCCTCACACCTCCTCACATTAAACAAGTTTACAAAGCAAAAGAGAAAGTGATTGATCCATCTTCTTCGGCTTCTTCTATTCTTCCTTCTTTGGAAGTGAAAGAACCTATGATGACTCAATCTGTTCCTACAGCTCAACAACTACAAAATTGTATTAATCGAAATCGTGCCGCTAGGGAACGTTGGTGTTGTCCTCGTCTCCTTGCTCATCAATCTGGAATAGAAGAAAACAATGAAAATCCACCTCTGCCTTTGACAAAAGCAATAGATGACTATCCTGCATTTCCTGCCCCACCATTTGATAATCCAATCCAACCTTCACAACAACTTGAACCAATTTAGCAGCCAACACTTTTGATACATCCATCTTTGGAAATCACCCTTTGTCCTCCCATTGTAATTAATCTTGATGATGAGGATGATGTGGAGATTGCTAAAATCGATGATGAAATACATAATAATTTAAATTCTTTATTCTCATCCACAATGAGCTTAAAAGAAAAATCCTCTTCATCAAGTGAAGAACCTGGTACCACTCCTAGTTCGACCCTTGAAATTCTACCTTTGGACAATCACCCGCCCTCACATTATACTAAACAAGATTGGGAGGCAGATGATTTGTTAGATGGTTGACTTGCATTCACCTTGTTGGGGCTTTTTCTTTCTTCTTTATGTGCATCTTGTGTTCCCCCGTGACGTGTGTTTGATGTTTCCTTTCTTTGTATACTTCTTCTTTTTGTACCTCAATTCTTCCAATTGTTTCTCTTTTTCTCTTTTCTTTTGCTTTGTGTTTTCTATTTGGGGATGATGCAAAGCATAGAGATTCCCTATGTCTCTTCCATGTTGACCCAAAAGGTCCATTTCTTTTTTTTTGTTTTGTGTTTTCTATTTGGGGACGACACAAAGCATAGAGACACCCTATGTCTCTTCCATGTTGACCCAAAAGGTCCTTGTCTTTTGTTTTTTTTTGTGTTTTCCGGTTGGGGATGATGCAAAGCATTGAGACCAAAATGCCTCCTTCATGTTGACTCAAAAGATTTTTCCTTGTCTTTTCTTTTGTTTTGTGTTTTCCTTTTGGGGATGATGCAAAGTGTTGAGACCGCAATGTCTCTTCCATGTTGACTCAAATGAACTTTCTTTTTCCTTTGTTTTCGCTCTCTTTGTGTCATTCTTCCAGTTCTATGTGTATTTGGGGGATGATGACAGTTCGGAGCTCTTTCATAAAAACATTGCAATAATGAACATACTAACCCCAAATCCATAGATCCCTTATGTGTTTGGTGTTCTTTCTTTTCTGGGGGGTAACTCCCTTTCTTTGTTGTTCCTTGACATGGCACAACCTACTTTCGAAACATGTGACTTGGCATATGGCTTTCCAATTTGGATCTCGTGTCTTGTTTTCTCTTTCATTTTCTTTTCTTCTCTACTTTCAAGTAATTGCTCACAGAATGATGCGTAGCAATTCCTTTAAAGTGGGTTACCATAATTCATTTTTCATTCTTGGTTGCTAATGTAGCCTTGTCGTTTGCATGATGTGTTTGTCACTTTGTGGATGACATTGGGTGTGATGTCCTTCATAAGTGTGATCTATCTCAGCATATTACATTCCTCTTGGTGGTTTGATGTGACACATTGCATCCCCTAAGTTGTGAATATACTATTCTATGATTGGTCCTCTTTTGGAGACATTAGACACAATGTTCCTTAAGTGATTGACCTTGCATAAACTAAACAATACTCCTTTGAACATTCCTTCACATTACATTTTTGCATTTTATATTTCTTTCCCACTGTGCATAAAACAACTTGCATGCTTGTAGTGCCGTATTGTTTTAACATTCACAATTCATTTTTGCTTTGTGGTGCCTTGTTAAAGTTATCAATAAGTATAACTTTAGCATGGTTGAGCGGGAAGCCCAACTAGCGGAATGATTTTCCCCATAGCCACTTTTCTGTTTGTTTGTGAGTGCATACCAACTAGCGTATGTATCTTAATTCTTTTTGGGCCTTCTCACCCCGTGGAAAACTAGTTTTGTGGCCCCAGAGTGAGTGCATTTGGGTTTTTTCATGCCCCAGAGTACACCTTCTCTTTTTCAAACAATCAAACAATCAACCTAGATCTTATCCACAACTAGTTGGATTAGTGATCGAAGCTTCATTCAATTCATCTCAACACTTGTGTGTTCCCTTGTTCTTATGTTTAGTTTACCATGAGATCTTCGTCCTGGGGGCTTTATCATCTCTCTTCATTGATGTATTCCATCTTGCTAACGTAAGTGCATTCGAACCCTATTCTTAATGTTCATGGCTACTTTAGTGTGCATTTGAAGCAAGATCATTCTCTCACGAAAGTGGGGGCTAAATGTGCCATATAAAAATGGTCCCTTATCATTTTCATGGCCTTTTAGGTCTTGTTTCATGGTATTTGATATGTTTTTCCTTAATTTTATGTTGCTACTTGGCTTGAACATGCATATTTAGGTACTAAAACTCAAAGAACAATGTCTTGTGAAGGTGTTGTAAAGTGTTGTAAGACATTTCTACATTCTTCTAGACTCTATTCAATACAATTCACCTAAAAATAATCTTTTGACACATCATCAAGTCCTATTTTAAAGTGTTGTAAAGTCTTGTAATAAGATTTCACACTTTCCTAGGCACAACTTCACTATTTATCTCTTCTTATGACTTAATTGACCCCTTTATGCCCTCATATGTTTTAATTAAATGCATTTTTGGATATTATCCTGACAAACAACATTAAATGAAACATTTTTACTGACACTTGTTTTTAGGTCCTAGGTGGGACCCATTCACAATGGGTGGCGAATGAGTCCCCCTTGGCCCCAAATTCAAAATAGTTAAAATTTCTTTTTGGGATTTTATTCAAAATTACTTGATGTCGGCCTGTGATGAGGTATGAATAGATAGTAAGGCACAAGAACTATATAAATAAGCACTTTTCACCTCATTTTACATCTCCTAAAATCCTCTCATTCATTCAAGTTGTAACGCCCGTCGTGCAAACCCCAGAGAACACACACAATGCAAATAATTATTTTTTTAAAAAAAAAATTCTTAAATTAAATTTTTATTTTTATTTTTATTTTATTTTTTTTTACAAATAAACACAAAATGAATACAAATTTCACTCAAATTGTAAATATACACACACACACACACACTATATATATATAAAACAAGTATATAAAATATATTACTACATTTATATAAAAACAAATATTAAAAACTATATTAATAAATATCTATCTGATTAAAAATAAACGCAAAATTTCAATAAATAAAATAACAAAAAAAAAGATAAAACTAAAATAAGAAACTTAAAAATAAAGTCCGGCGGCCATAAAAGCCTGCCCGCGCGCAGTCCCAAGGACTGCGTACAGTAGTCCCAAGGACTGTTGCGGACGGCAGTCCTTTGGACTGCACCCAACAGTCCTTAGGACTGCTACGACAGTCCTGGGGCTGCCGTGCAGACAACCAAGGGGATGGGGACGTGGTACGACCCCGTCCTTTCCCCAAAACCAAAGCAATTAAAAAATTTCGGACAATGAAATTTTTTCGATTTGCATTGTTTTTTTAAAAATTTTGTTTTATATAAATATTTTTTAAAAGAAATAAATTTAAATATAAACACAAAAATAAAGCTATCACAATAATTTCGACTTCAGGTAACTTTAAATTTCCTTCGATAGACGTGACGAAATGACCTGACGACAACGTTGATAAATTACAAAAAATACATATACATATATAATATATACATATAAATAAATATATATATATATATATATATATATATATATATATATATATATATATATATATATATATATATATATATATATATATATATATATATATATATATGTTGTATGTATATGCTCTATTTACATATATATTAAGACAAAGACCACAATAAGAAAACAAAGTAGATCCATCATAAATCAAAACATTGAGAAGACTCCAATTTTATTTTCTTCAACAGCTAAATCATCTTTTCTAAAATCCTATCATTTATAAATTGAATGTTTCAGAAGGTTGGGGTTTTTGTTTTGACAAAAATCGGTACAGTATAATAACTATGATTTTCTTTGTTTCCAGTCTAATAACTTGTCCTAGTTTTCAGTTCAAACAGTAGTTTTTCCTATATTCACAAAAATCATTTTTAATAAAGTTTATTTTTTCTTTTCTGAAGCAAACCGATAAAAGAAGGGTACGAGAAGAAGACTACGAGAGGAACCTGGAGTCCAATGCAAATCTGAAGATGCCTGCTTGACTCTGATGCCCTCGAACTCGACTCCAATTCTTAGTCCAGAACGAACTCCCCAAGACAACACCAGCAACAAAATGAAGACAAATTTCCTTCCTAAAGCTCTCCTCAGATAATAGCCAAAGATTCAAAACTAATCTCTTCAGGTTCCAAAATACCTCAACAATGACTTGGGCAACTTCAACTTTATGATCTTCTCTGTGTGTGTGTGAACCTCTAAAAATTCATAATAATATAAAAATATATTCCCATTTCCTCCAAAAACTCTCCAAAAATCAAAATTAAAAGAAAATCAATTCTTTAAAAGCTACCTTTTTCCCAGATCTCTATTCCTATTGGCTCACACAATCTTTTTATTCTTTTATTTGTTTTATTGCTTTTATTTCTATTTTTGCAACTTTTCTTGCACATCACATTACATATTTATTTTAAATAAATTACTCTCATAATTATCCACCACCAAATAATTGATTAAAAATAATTAAGTCACATTTAATATTTAATTATTATTTAATTACAACACATGACCTTATAAAATTTAAATAAAACATTTAAATATTTTCATACAAATAAACCAACATTAAAATAGACAATTATTATCCATATTTAATTAACTAATTCACACTTATTAAATATCAACATCAATTAAATAATCATAACTTATAAAATACCACATTAACCAAAAGACGACAAAATACAAAACACAAACCACAAATGACGACAATTACAAAAATGAACAATACCAAATCCACGAGACGACCTGACATCATGGAATGGGAGGACTTCATCGTCACCTCTGTTTCAACATTTAAGTGTTGGGTTATTGGTGCTCGCCCTGTCCTGCCGAAGTAGGTGGAATCGAGACTTATACCTGCAAATCCTGCATACAAACGAAGTTGTGTACATGTGCATACATATATATATAATCATCAAAGCATTAAATCAAAGTACTGCATTGTGAGAAGGAATCGCGACATAGCAGGGCACTCGCAAACGACTGATGCCATATTGTCCTTCATCACACCTATTCTAACAATTATAATATAACCAATAAATCAACATTTCTAACTAACAATCATCTCATAACATATCTAATTAAATCACTGCATCATATCATAATTCTGAAAATCAACTAACATTACCAACCACAATGTCATAAAATAATCATGTCTACTAATGGAATACAACATCATCAAATGTCTAACTATCCAACTCAAACAATATCATCATCGTCACAAGTAGCAAACAACCGCATTGAAAAATACTAAATCCTACCAGTAAGAGGAGGGGTATTACATCCTCCCCCTCATAAAATCGACTTACTCCTGGAAGCCGGTAAAACAAAAGGAAATAAGATTCCCTAATACGGGAGGCATCCACCCACACCAAGACGATGAACTAATCACCAATAGAGAATAGAATCAAGCTCACACATAAGAGTAAGAAATAATAATACAAGTATTAGTAACATGGGGGTATTACATCCTCCCCCCCAAGGATATGGCTTACTCCAGGAAGCCATTGAATAGATAAGAGTAAGCACACAACAAACATGCAAAGATCACACCAAAACCACACACATGACTCACATCACTGGAAACCACATCACACAATGACACAAGGGTTCATAGTGCATCCTTGATAGGAAGGATATCGGTGCATTGCGCACTACACCGAGGGTCCTATCCTTGCCTATCAGTTTTCTACACCTTCAACCCTACACCGGCTAACATAAGAAACTCAGGTTCACAACAATGACAACGGTAAAGTAAAACTCTAGACTCTCGGGACTAAACGCAAGGTTACATAGTGAGCACACATAATTCCCAGTGTATGAACCTATGCTCTGATACCAAGTTGTAACGCCCGTCGTGCAAACCCCAGAGAACACACACAATGCAAATAATTTTTTATTTTTTTTTAAATTCTTAAATTAAATTTTTATTTTTATTTTTATTTTATTTTATTTTACAAATAAACACAAAATGAATACAAATTTCACTCAAATTGTAAATATACACACACACACACACACTATATATATATATAAAACAAGTATATAAAATATATTACTACATTTATATAAAAACAAATATTAAAAACTATATTAATAAATATCTATCTGATTAAAAATAAACGCCAAATTTCAATAAATAAAATAACAAAAAAAAAGATAAAACTAAAATAAGAAACTTAAAAATAAAGTCCGGCGGCCATAAAAGCCTGCCCGCGTGTAGTCCCAAGGACTGCGTACAGCAGTCCCAAGGACTGCTGCGGACGGCAGTCCTTTGGACTGCGCCCAGCAGTCCTTAGGACTGCTACGGTAGTCCTGGGGCTGCCGTGCAGACAACTAAGGGGATGGGGACGCGGTACGACCCCGTCCTTTCCCCAAAACCAAAGCAATTAAAAAATTTTGGACAATGAAATTTTTTTGATTTGCATTGTTTTTTTTTTAAATTTTGTTTTATATAAATATTTTTTAAAAAGAAATAAATTTAATATAAACACAAAATAAAGCGAATACAATAATTTTGACTTCTGTGCAACTTTGAAATTTCCTTCGATAGACGTACGGCCGACGACCGATGCACAACGTTGATAAATTACAAAAAAAATACATATACATATATAATATATACATATAAATATAAATATAAATATATATATATGTTGTATGTATATGCTCTATTTACATATATATTAAGACAAAGAGCACAATAAGAAAACAAAGTAGATCCATCATAAATCAAAACATTGAGAAGACTCCAATTTTATTTTCTTCAACAGCTAAATCATCTTTTCTAAAATCCTATCATTTATAAATTGAATGTTTCAGAAGGTTGGGGTTTTTGTTTTGACAAAAATCGGTACAGTATAATAACTATGATTTTCTTTGTTTCCAGTCTAATAACTTGTCCTAGTTTTCAGTTCAAACAGTAGTTTTTCCTATATTCACAAAAATCATTTTTAATAAAGTTTATTTTTTCTTTTCTGAAGCAAACCGATAAAAGAAGGGTACGAGAAGAAGACTACGAGAGGAACCTGGAGTCCAATGCAAATCTGAAGATGCCTGCTTGACTCTGATGCCCTCGAACTCGACTCCAATTCTTAGTCCAGAACGAACTCCCCAAGACAACACCAGCAACAAAATGAAGACAAATTTCCTTCCTAAAGCTCTCCTCAGATAATAGCCAAAGATTCAAAACTAATCTCTTCAGGTTCCAAAATACCTCAACAATGACTTGGGCAACTTCAACTTTATGATCTTCTCTGTGTGTGTGTGAACCTCTAAAAATTCATAATAATATAAAAATATATTCCCATTTCCTCCAAAAACTCTCCAAAAATCAAAATTAAAAGAAAATCAATTCTTTAAAAGCTACCTTTTTCCCAGATCTCTATTCCTATTGGCTCACACAATCTTTTTATTCTTTTATTTGTTTTATTGCTTTTATTTCTATTTTTGCAACTTTTCTTGCACATCACATTACATATTTATTTTAAATAAATTACTCTCATAATTATCCACCACCAAATAATTGATTAAAAATAATTAAGTCACATTTAATATTTAATTATTATTTAATTACAACACATGACCTTATAAAATTTAAATAAAACATTTAAATATTTTCATACAAATAAACCAACATTAAAATAGATAATTATTATCCATATTTAATTAACTAATTCACACTTATTAAATATCAACATCAATTAAATAATCATAACTTATAAAATACCACATTAACCAAAAGACGACAAAATACAAAAAACAAACCACAAATGACGACAATTACAAAAATGAACAATACCAAATCCACGAGACGACCTGACATCATGGAACGGGAGGACTTCATCGTCACCTCTGTTTCAACATTTAACCGTTGGGTTATTGGTGCTCGCCCTGTCCTACCGAAGCAGGTGGAATCGAGATTTATACCTGCAAATCCTGCATACAAATGAAGTTGTGTACATGTGCATATATATATATATATAATCATCAAAGCATTAAATCAAAGTACTGCATTGTGAGAAGGAATCGCGACATAGCAGGGCACTCGCAAACGAGTGATGCCATATTGTCCTTCATCACACCTATTCTAACAATTATAATATAACCAATAAATCAACATTTCTAACTAACAATCATCTCATAACATATCTAATTAAATCACTGCATCATATCATAATTCTGAAAATCAACTAACATTACCAACCACAATGTCATAAAATAATCATGTCTACTAATGGAATACAACATCATCAAATGTCTAACTATCCAACTCAAACAATATCATCATCGTCACAAGTAGCAAACAACCGCATTGAAAAATACTAAATCCTACCAGTAAGAGGAGGGGTATTACACAAGTAATCTCATTCACACATCCAAGCATTAAAGCATTCTACATCATTAATTCAAGCAACTATTGAAGCACTTTGAAGCAACCATTGACACTACTTTAGACTTGCATATTCAAGGATCTTGGTAAGTTTGTAACACTTATATGTTGTTCATTTATCATTTCCTTTAAATTTCATTATTTCTATTTGGAGGTTTGATTACCAAAGTGGGGTTTGACTAAGGCAAAACCCTATTTGCTAACCTTCTAACATTTTTCCCCTTTGCATGTATATTTGGAGCCTTTGTTTTGTATATTTGACAAGATTAAAGGTGTTGAAAAGTGAAAATCAATTCAACTAGGTTCTTCAAGTCAACTTATCATTATTCCAAGCTTGTTATGTGATTTTTGTCCGTTTCCTACATAATTGACTTTGAGAACCCGACATTCAAACTTTTCCAAATGTAGTGTTGCAAAGTTGTCTAATTTTCCAGAAATCTAGAAGTGGAATGATTCACCACCCTTAGAAAATGAGTCCCACCTAAGATCAGAAAATCTATATTTTGTCAGATTTTGGATCCCGACTATCAAAAATTAGTTCCCGACACTTTTTCATCAATAGAAGGATTGATTCGTGATCTTGGGCGAATGAGTCCCACTATGAAAAATAAGTTAAATTCACCAGCATTCAGAACACTCTAGATTCATCACATTTCATCCAGGTGCACTCAAATTCTTCCCTTCTCTTTCTATTTCGCATATTTCTTCCATTTTCTCCATTTTCTGCATATCACAGTGTGATTTCAAACATAGCTTAAATTGCAATTTTGCATTCATTTTAATCCATTTAAATTAGTTAATTGCATTTAGAATACTTCATTTAGGAATAAAAACATCACACATAACATTAATTGAATGAACCTCCCACATTTTTGAGTCCCTACTTCTCTCCTTTTAGGTGAAAAACCTAGAAGAGTTAGAGTTGCACTTAGGGACCGAAAATCGACAGTTCAATTTGGCCCCTTTATGCCCTCATATTCCTTAATTAAGTGTATTTTTGAATGTAAGCCCGACAAACAATATTAAATACAACTTATTTCTTGACACCTATTTTCAGGTCCTAGGTGGGACCCATTTGCCATGGGTGGCGAATGAGTCCCCCTTGGTCCCAAATTCAAAATATTTTAAATTTCCTTTCGGGTTTTTTATTGATTACTTTATTGCATCTAGATAATCTCATTTAGGCATAATAACATCATACATAGCATAATTTGAATGAACCCTTTAGCATTTTTGGCCCTACCTCTCTCCTTTTAGGTGAAAAACCCTAGAAGAGTTAGAGAAGTGCAATGGTGCCAAAAATATATGGTTCATCATAGGATAGGGACATTAGGGAAGGGAGGATCAAGGCTATCATGATTATTAATAGGCATGTCTTCTAACACCAACCTATCCTTGTTATTTCGAGGAGGGGTATTAGGAGATGAACAAATGTGATTGTCATGAGCATGTAAACTTGGTAAGGTGATGTTGAGGAATGTATCTATGATCTCATGTTCTTGTTGTGTAAGGTCATCCAAAGGGGAATAAGGAGATGGAAAATCAATACTTTCAAGGCTTGTGACTTCTTGCACCAAAATACCTTCATCACTAATAGGAGAGGTATCGAAAGAAGAACAAGTATGCATGTTATGATTATCAACATTACCATTCTCACCAATGGGTAATGTAAGATTAAGGATTGTATTAATGGATTGTTTCTTAAAGTCCCTATAATGGTAGTCAAAAGAAAACTCATAAAAGGGGATATGATGTTTATAAAATCCATGTTTAACCAAATCAAGAGCATATCTTTTGAAAGAAAGCATGCTAAAATGAAAGAAAGTACAATGCAATGTAATTTTCAGTTTTTAAATGTTTATTTAGATTATGAAACTATCTAAAAATGATATGTTGTGATAGAAAAAGTGAAATTAAACAATGCATGAAAGGATATAATTAAAGCGATATTTTACAAAATGCATGCTACATAAATGCAATTGACCGATGTATATAAGTTAAGGCACCAAACAAAATCCTAAAAAAAAATTTCCGAGTTCTGTAAAATGTTGTTTCAGGGGTCAGAAGGGATTGATTCGCCCAAGGTGGAGAATGAGTCCCAGTATGGACTTTTTTTAGAATTTTCAGAAATTTGGGACTGATTTGGATGATTTCTAAGTGCTAAGATGCAGACCTAAGTGAAAAATGTAGAGTTTCAAAACTGTTCAATGAGGAAAGATGCAAAAAGGAAACCTATTATGCACTTTTATGCATGCAAAAATGAAACTCTAGAATGCAAGTGAACTAAATGAAAAATGCAATTCAAGCAACTCTAGAATGATTAATGGACTCCAAAATTAGAAAAGAGGGGATGCATAATTTAAGAACTGTTCAATGATTAATGGACTCCAAAAATGTAGAATTTCAGAACTGTTCAATGATCCTCCCTTCCATTTGTAAAAACTAGATGAATGAATTGGTAATTAATTTGTGAAGATTTATTAGTTTTGGTTAAGTAATGAGACTAGCTTATTTCCTTTTTCATTAACATCAACCACTTTGATTTGATTAGAATAGACGAGGGCTTGCATTTGGTGCTTAAGATGCATATGTTGATCTATGTTGTGTCAAGGTGTATGATGATAGTAAAAATATTAGTGTATTAAAATTTGGTGGTAATGGTTTACTTGTGTTAACAGGCCTAATCATAGAGAGTTGAATTAGGTTCTTACTTAAAAATTGCAACATTATCACATGAATATAAATGGTAAATTATGTGAATTTTCTATATGTTGGTTTTCGGCTGTCGAGATCTGAAATCTGAGAGAATCTAGTTTTCCAGTCTTAAGGTGGGACTCATTCGCCATTGATAGAGAATCAATCCTCTCCCAAAATTATATGAAATCAAGGACTAATTTTGTACCACCAGATCTGCACTTGTCTTCTTATCGGGTTGACAGAGTCAAATCTATAGAAAATGGACTGTAGGTTGTCTCCAAGCTTGAAATAGGATGTAGTTGACTTGAAACACTTTGTTGAATTCTTGACCACCTTTCAGCACCTAATTTCTTGACAAATCTGGATACACAAGTCTGCAAACACACATGCAAAAGGGGAAAAATGGTTAAGGCTTAGGTTATAGGGATTTCCCTTGGTCAAATCCCACTTCGGTAATCAAACCCTTAATGAAGAAATGGAATGAAATGAACAAGGAAAGATGAATAAACAACATGAAAATTTCCTAAACTCACCACAACCTTGTTGAAGAAATATGAAGTTATGTCAATGGCTGCTCCAAGATGCTTGATTGATGCTTGATTGGATGATGCAAAGTGCTCACATGCAAATTGATGAATTAGGAGATACTTGAATGAATTAGGTGTAAAATGGATGGAAAAATGTTTATTTATACACACTCATTCCTTATTAACCTAATGATACCTCGTCATAGGCCGACATAAGGAAATTTTGAATAAAAAATCGAAAGAAAATTTGAAATACTTTTAATTTGGAGCCAAGAGGGACTCATTCGCCACCCATGGTGAATGGGTCCCACCTTGGACTTGTAAGTGGGTGTCAAGAATTAAGTCACATTTAATGTTGTTTGTCGGGTTTACATTAAAAAACACTCTTAATTAAGCCTTATGAGTGCATAAAGGGGTCATGCAAAGCATAAGAAAGGTACAAATAGTGAAATCAAGACTTTACAACACTTTAGAATAGGACTTTATAAGTGATGAAAAGGTGATTTTTAGGTGAATTGTAATGAGAAGAGTCTAGAATAGTGTAGAAATGTGTTACAACACTTCACAAGACGCCTTAATTTGAATATTCAGGACCTAATGTGAATGCATAAGTTACATTGCAACATTAAATCAAAGAAAAATGGATCAAACATCATGAGAGAAAGGACTAAAAGACCATGAAATTGTCAAAGAGCCATTTTTCTATGGTACAAGTTGTCATTTTTCTATAAACACTCTTTGGATGTCAACATTGAGATGACTATAGGAAAATTTTGAGTAAAGCGGTTGGTATTATCCTATAAAGTATATTACCTTTCCTTAGGTCCTTGTTTACAATGAACTACGCTAGTTAATGTCACTTGAGGACCAATGTTTTCTTGAAAATGTTGGACTAATACACCAACAAGTTGTGTGAATGAAGTGATTGAGTTGTTTGAAAATGAGAAAAACCATTCCAAGGTCATGGTTTTCAATGTTCTATGAAAGATATTTACTAATAAAATATGACATGGTTGTTAGGATCTCCCTTACCATTATACTTTTCAAATCAGGGCATCTCAATGTTTAAAGTTATGAGTTTTTTCGTGTGAGGTATTGCAGACGTTTACCATTTTGATTTCAATTCAACATTGAGTTTTTTTGTTGAAGTGATGTCACATTTTGAAAATTTGTTTTTTTTTGGATCATTGGGTGACATGAGTTTGATATTTTTTTGAGTATGATGAACTACAGTGAGTGACTAATGGGTTATTATGTGACATGTCTATGACATCTGATGAACATAGTAGTTTTATGGGTGATTTGATTTAGGCCATTGGTATATTTTGTGGTTGATGCTATAGATGGAGTTGTGAATGTCAGAATAGAGGGCATGGTTATGTGGGAGGAAACTTTTTTTCCTCCTTGGTTTTGAGCATTTATGAATTTTTGAATGCACCTATATGCCCTAGAGATGTTAACATCTATTATATGAGCTATACTACATAACAATTCTATTCCTTGAGAATTGTTCATCAACTTCCTATGGTTTTCCACAATAGGCATTATTTCTTCTACTAAAAATTTTGTACTTAAGTAATCTTGAAGAAATTCTAAATATTTGTCCAATTGTTTTAATTTCTCCTCAGGAACATGGGAAATAGTAGCCTCTAAGTCCACATAAATGTTGAGTTATTAGGATTTCATGGGTAATGTATGTTGAGGAATAAATCTAAAATGGATTGGGTTGAATCTATACTTTACATGAAAGAATTAGAGGACTTAGGCCCCACAAGAAATGTGGTTACAACGTTGGATGCCATAGTTCGAAACTACATCTCTCAAGGCATTAGAAGTATAAAACTAGGTCATTCAAAGATCATATGAGTTTTAAAACACTTAGGTAAGCCTACTATGCAAGGAAAGGTATAGGAAAATCACAACAATTCAATTAGAGTCTAGATCAGAAAAAAAAAACCACCCAAAAGACACAAAAATAAAAATGTGATCCAAATATGGATGAAATTTAGTAAGTATAGGATGGAGTGTTCCCTTGATTGGAAAGTTTTTTCTGCTAAATTCAAAATTTGGATCTACTCTACAATATTGATGTATCCTATTTTGTGATTATGTAGGTTACTTAGTGAATAAATTTGTAGAAATTAACAAAATTATGAATTTACAATATGAAAGACAACTATGCAAAAGAAATCAAAATTCTCAACCAATGGATGCAATTGAAAATGTAGTTTGTAGACTCTAAAGTATCAAAATAGATTGATCCTAACTTGATGAATCTAAAAAGTGAAATCTTTTATGTTTTAGCAATAATTATAATGCACTTTTTCACTCTATGCATACACCTAAATGAATGCTTTGAACACTTTCAAACTTGATTTCAGATTTGATATGACCTAATGCAAATTTACCAATGCAAGCATGAACTAAGTTTACTTTACAATGAATGAAATTAACCCTAGATGTCTTTCAGATGCAAAATATAATACTATTATTCACCTTTCAATGTCTTTTTATGAAAATTAGGTATACACTAATGATGAATGCAAACACCCTAAGATCTAATTCAGATTTAGAAATAATATGCTTTATATTTTAGAGTGTCTAATGTGTAAGAAATAGTTAGGTTCACCAAAAAAAATTGATTGTGAAAAGGGACCTAGGGTATAAACCACACTCTTCCCCATTGTTTGATTTGGAAGATTAGAAATGATCACGAATATCCACTGACTACAAAACATCATAAGAGTCAAAATGGTGGATCAAGGTGCTAATTATTTTGAATATGATGTGATATGATAATGTGATTAAAATGATTATTAATTGATTGATTTTGAATTATGCAATGAATTAACAATGTAAACTATGAAAATGTAGTAGCCTATTAAGAATTCTAAAAAATTAAATGCAACAAGATCAAAATAAAATACAAAATTATAGATTCCAAAGATTAAAGAACTTGGGATATAATTTTGAGCTTGAATTAGCTGGTCTAGTGTATAGTGCACTCTAGAATGTCCTCCTTTTTGGAAGATTTGAAAGTACATGCTTGAGGTCACTAGTTTGTAGCTTCTATCCTTCCAGGCTCATAGTCAAAACTTTGTTTTTTGATGAGAAAATTTAGTTTCTATGGCTTGAAAAATTTTAGGTTTTGAATGCATGAATGACCAAATAGGATTCAATCTTACTCTGATTCACTTTAGATCTATAATTAGCCAATATGCTATTTTTTTAATGTTTCCGCCAGGATTTTCGTTAGCCCAGCTATGAATTGGATTTGTTGGTGATGGGGATGTAACCAACTAGTGGGGAGTTCACCAGGTTTTGTTGTGGCAACGTGGACCTTCAAAAATACATGGGTTGGTGGTGGTGGAGGTGGTGTCCTCGAAACGTGGAAGGTGAATGGTAAGTGTTTGCTTGCGCGAGGGTTAATGCATTCTATGGTTGTTGTACGATGGGGGTAGATGAAGTAAATGCGGTCAGATGAAGTAAATGAAATATTGAATGTAGTAGTGTGGGAAAGTATACTTTGATTAAGTTGCATTGTTGAAACAACCATTATGGTGTTTGTTTCCTAGCAAACGATTGTAAAAATCATTGCCTTTAGCTCCGTCGTTGGTTTGATAGCAAACTATTCAGAAACCATCTTATGCTAGATTCAAAACTGTTGTTCTCCAAAATCTATAAATTGTTTTACATGGGTAGTTTGCATAGATGGTTAATTTATTGTCCATTTCTTCTTGTTAAATATTTGTATCTTTGGCGTTATACCCATTGTGGAGATTTGAAAGAGATTATCATTCTGTATGGATGGAGAAATTGTAGTTAAATGTTCTTTCTTTCATAAAAAAATATGGTTAGGGTTAGTAATTTGTTCGCTATTGGTTTATGGTTTTGGTTATCTATGTGTATCTTTGGCGTTGCAGCCATTACCATAGGATAAATTTTGATTAAGTTACATTGTCAAAATAGCCATTGTGGTGTTGGTTTCATAGCAAACTATTGTAAAAATCATTGCCTTCAGCTTCATTGGTGGTTTCATAGAAAACTATTGTAAAAATCATTGCCTTCGGCTCCGTTGCTGGTTTGATAGCAAACTATTCAGAAACCATTTTATGCCAGATTGAAAATTGTCATTCTCTATAATCTGTAAGTCATTTTACATGGGTAGTTTACATAGATGGTTAATTTATTATTGATGTCATCTTGTTATATGTTTGTATCTTTGGCATTATATACATTTTCGAGATTTGAAAGAGATTATCATTCTCTATGGATGGAGAAATTGCAGTTAAAGTTTCTTTCTTTCGTTGAAAAATATGGTTAAGGTTAGTAATTTGTTCGTTGTTGGTCTATTGTTTTGGTTATCTATGTGTATCTTTGGCATTGCAGCCATTACCATAGTAGTAATTGTAGTTATCTGTGTGTAGGGTTTGGGGTTGTATGAAAGCATTAACATATTGGAGATAAAATTACTTTGGTGGCTGTTCAATGTTATTCTAATAGGTCTTTTACAATTTCTCTATTTGTGTATAATATTTAGTGCTAGGTGATGTAGCTCGAATTTTCAATGAAGCTTGTGGGGTTATATTGATTTTTACATGGGTGTTTTCCATAGATGATTAATGTATTGTTAATGTCTTCTTGTTATATGTTTCTATCTTTGGCATTATACCCATTTTGGAGACTTCAAAGAGATTATCGCTCTTTGCGGGTGAAGAAATTGTAGTTAATTTTCTTTCTTTCGTCAAAAAAATATGGTTAGGGTTACTAATTTTTCGTTGTTGAGTGTTATTCTAATACCTCTTTTACAATTTCTCTATTTGTCTATAATATTTAGTGCCAGGCGATGTAGTTTGAATTTTCAATGAAGTGTGTGGGGTTGTACTCATTTCGCATAGATTATTGCTACACATTGGCATTAGGAGCTCTATTTAATGTGGCTTTGGGGAAATTACAATTAAATTTCTTTCTTTCGTAAAAAAAATATGGTTGGGGTCAAAAAATTTTGTGGCCCTTATTTATTGTTTGTAGTTATGGCTATGCATCTTTGGATTTATACCTATTACTATAGGATCAATTGTAGTTACATCTTCTTTCTTTCATTGTTGGTCTATTGTTTTGGTTATTTGTGTCTATCTTTGGCATTGCAGCCATTACTAGGAGCAATTGTAGTTATCTGTGTGTAGGGTTTAGGGTTGTATGAAACCATTAACAAATTGGAGATAAAATTACTTTGGTGGATGTTTAGTGTATTCTAATAGCTCTTTTACAATTTCTCTATTTGTGTATAATATTTAGTGCCAGGTGATGTAGCTCAAATTTTCAATGAAGCTTGTGGGGTTATACTGATTTTTACATGGGTGTTTTTCATAGATGATTAATTTACTCTTAATTTCTTCTTGTTATATGTTTCTATCTTTGGCGTTATACCCATTTTGGAGAATTCAAAGAGATTATCGCTCTTTGTGGGTGGAGAAATTGTAGTTAAATCTTCTTTCTTTTGTCAAAAAAATATGGTTAGGGTTACTAATTTTTGGTTATTTAGTGTTATTCTAATACCTCTTTTACAATTTCTCTATTTGTCTATAATATTTAGTGCCAGGTGATGTAGCTCAAATTTTCAATGAAGTGTGTGGGGTTGTGCTCATTTTCCATAGATTATTGCTACGTATTGGCTTTAGGAGCTCTATTTAATGTGGCTTTCGAAATTGCAGTTAAATCTTCTTTCTTTCATAAAAAAATATGGTTGGGGTTAGTAATTTTTGTGGCCCTTGTTTATAGTTTGTAGTTATGGCTGTGCATCTTTGGCTTTATACCCATTACCATAGGAGAAATTGTAGTTAAATCTTCTTTCTTTCATCAAACAATATGGTTATGGTTAGTAATTTTGTTTTCCTTGGGTTATTCTTTTGGTTATCTGTGTGCATCTTTGGCATTATACCAATTAAAATAGGAGCTACATTATTTGGCATTAAATATTATAGATAGAATATTTATGCAAAATATCCAAATGGGTCTTTCACTGGGTTTTTTTTGTGGTGACATGGACCTTGGTAATTATCTAGGCTAACAGTGGTGGAGCCGGCGTGCTCCAAACGTGGAATATGTACTAAATATTATAGAAAAAATAGGAATTTTTTAAAAAACTATTAGGAAAAGACTTAAGAATCATAGGTAGCATCAGAGCTACCCCAGCCGACAGGCTATGTGTTTGAGGTCCCCAATGGGATTTCCATTAGCCTAGTTGTTAATTGGATTTTCTTGCATGGGAGATGCACCCGCCAATAGTGACTTCACCAAGTTTTTGCTAGTGGCGTGGGTCTTGGTGATTACGTGGGTTGGTAGTGTTGGAGTTAGTGTCCTGGATACATGGAAACTGAATGGTAAGTTTTTGTTTGGTCGAGGGTTAATGGATCCCCCTGTTGATGTGTGTTAGGGGTGGGCACAACAGATGTGGGTAGCCGAAGTAAAAGGAATATTGAATTTCGTAGTGTGGAAGAGTATACTTTGATTAAGTTCCATTGTTGAAACAACCATTATGGTGTTGGTCTCATAGCATTTTGTACAGGTTATTGCCCTCCTCTATTCTTGATGTTTCTTCATGATATTCTTCTCCCATTCAACTATTAGTTATGTTTTCCTCTTCAATCTTTTTCTAAGATGCCTTACAATTGTTTGATATATTGCTTGTCTTGCACCAATATGTTTTGTGAATTTCTTTTCCCCTTGACTGTATGAAGCTTCTTATAATAAAGTGTTAATTGTTGTGGATTTTTCCTTTGTATGGAACATGTATATGTCTTATATCAATATGCTTCATGATATTCATTTTACCCCACCAAAAATGAATTGTATATGAATAGATACATTTACTAATTAGATGTATGCTTTTTTTTTTCTTCAATTAAATTAGTTTTGTGCCTGTTGAGTGTTATTCTTTCTAATATCTCTTACTGTTTGAAATGGTTCTTTCGACAATGCAATTTAATCAATATACTTTCTCACACATTTTGTAACACATGAATTTTAAAATCCACCAACCTGTTATCAAAAGCAACAATAACCATAGACTGAAAGGAATGAAAAATAAATTAATCATTTATGCAAAATATGTATGTAAAACGTACATATATATATACATGTAAACATGTACATATTTATACATGTATATATACATGTATACATATAGATACATATATACATGTATACATATACATACATAAATACATGTATACATATACATATATATAGATATAAATATATATATTTATATCTCATTCAACTATTAGTTATGTCTGCTTCTTAAGTGTTTTTCTAAGATTCCTTACAATTCTTTTATAGATTGCTTGTCTTGCACCAATATGTTTTGTGAATTTATTTTCGCCTTGGCTGTTTGAAGCTTCTCATACTAAAGTGTTAATTGCTATGGCTTTTTCCTTTGTGTCAAACATGTTATATGTCTTATATTAATATTCTTCATGATATTCATTCTCCCACACCAAAAATGCATTGCATATGCATAGATACATTTACTAATTAGATGTATGCTTTGTTTGTTCTTCAATTGAATTAGTTTGGTGGTTGTTAAGTGTTATTCTTTCTAACATCTCTTATTGTTCGAAATGGATCTTTTGACAATAAAATTTAATCAATATACTTTCTCACACATTTTGTAGCACATTAGTGTTAAAATCTTCCAACCTGCTATCGAAAGGAACAATAAGCAGAGACCAAAAGGCATGAACAATTGTAAATTAATCATTTATGCAAAATACCCATGTAAAACACACACACACACACACACACACACATATATACGTGTAAACATATAGACATATATATACATGTATATATACATGTATACATAAACATATATATACATATAAATATATATATACATATATATATATATATACATATAAATACATATAAATATATATATACATATATATATAAATATATAAAAGATATATATAAGATATATATATATACACACACACACACACATGTATACACACGTGTATATATATGAAATTAGTTTGGTGGTTGTTACATAGTAAATGTCTCTTTAATAGCTCTTTTATACTTTCACTATTTGTCTATAATATTTATTGCCAAATAATGTAGCTTGAATTTTGAATTGACAAGTGAATTGTTATATAGATTGGTTCAGGTACAATATAATTTTATCTCTGTCCTAGTTTTATATTTATTAGACTTGGAAGCACATCTATATTTATTTTTTCATAAAACAAGTGCAATGAAGGAAAATGCACATCATCACAGTAAATGGATAAAATGATTAAGAAAAACATATTTTTATGTGTTTGAAAAGATCAATGTATGTCTACTTCCACATGCATATCCTTTACTAGTACCAACCATATGTGTATACACCTGAATCCCAATAAAAATAGAAGCATAAACAACAAAGCATATGTGGTGTGCCTTTCTATTTATGAGAATCCTAACATAACAGGAATTGGAATTGGATTTGTCGCCTAATAACTCATCTGCAATTTTTGTATTTGTCTATAATATTTAGTGGTAGGAAATGTAGCTTGGATTCTCGATTAAGTCTATATATATATATGTATATTTGTATATATATATATACATATGTACATATGTATATATATAAATCTATGTATGTATATATATATATGTATACATGTGTATATATGTGTATATATGCATAAATATATGTATGTATGTTTTACTAATAGTTCTGCTACAATTTCCCCATTTCTCTATAATATTGAATGCCAGATAATGCAACTCCTCTTATATAATTACTCTATTTGTTAGTAGACTACAAAGAACGTGGACACCAAAGTAAAATCAAAACCATGTGGCAACTCAATGAATGTGCTAATGTATATATGCAAATATAAGAATACATTACGTAGCCATTGAAAATCTACAACATCCTCTTTGTAAGGATTTGAAGTTAAATCAATTAGAAGGATACCAAGGGACTAATTGTACAAAAGGTCTATAACACCAAAGATGCACAAAGTATATATATGTGTCTACATATGTATATGTATGTATGTATGTATGTATGTATATGTATATGTATATGTATATGTATATGTATATATGTATATGTATATGTAGATATATATGTGTGTGTGTGTGTGTATGTGTATATGTATGTATGCATATATATATATATTAATTATGTGGGTTGGTGGTGGTGGAGGTGGTGACCTTGATATGTGGAAGGTGAATGGTAAGTGTTTTCTTGTGTGAGGGTTAATGCATTATATCATTGTTGTACGATGGGGGCGGACCAAGTAAATGCAATATTGAATGTTGCAGGGTGGGAAAGTATACTTTGATTAAGTTGAATTGTTGAAACAACCATTGTGGTGTTATATATATGTATTCTTTCTTCCTCATCTGTTTCAACTCCCCCCATAACAAACTCTTCATTATGGTAGTTTGCCTCTTCTATTCTCCATTTTAAAAAATTTTGTGAAGAAAATATATTGACTAAGTTGCATTGTCAAAAGAGGCATTATTGTGCTGGTTTGATAGCAGAGTGTTGTCTGAGACGCTTTCTCCCTGCCGGTTTTATAGCAGATCACAAGGATTTAAAATTGTCGTGCTCTGGAATCTGTGATTTGTATATATATATACAGAGATGTATACATATATATATATGTATGTATATATATATGTATGTTTATGTAAATATATATATATATATGTATGTATATGTAAATATATATATGTGTATGTAAATATATATGTGTGTGTGTGTATGTGTGTATATTTTTGTAATAGTTCTTGTGCAGTTTCCCTATTTGTCTATAATATTTGTTGTCAGATAATGTGGTCCAATTTAGAATTGATAAGCCAATTGTTACATAGATTGCTTGTGTTGTGTAAATATGTTTTATGATATTCTTTCCTCCTATTTCAAAGCTCTATTTAATGTTGGGTTTTGATATTCTCTCATTTTTTGTGGTTCTTGAGTGTTTTTCTAATAATTCTATTACAATTTGCCTATTTCTCTATAATATTTAGTGCCAAATAATGGAGCTTGAATCTAGAGTATATATATGTATATATATGTATATATATGCATGTATATATATATATATGTATATATGTATATATATGTGTATATGTATAAATATACATACATACATCTATATATATATATCTATGTGTGTGTGTGTGTGTGTGTGGAAAATTATCCTACGAAATGTGTGATAAAATATATTGATTAGGTTGCATTGTTGAAAGAACCATTGTGGTGTTGGTTTGATAGCAGACTATTGTAAAAATTGTTGAAATAGAGGAGTTTCCCGAAGTTTATAATGACAACGTGGAACTTGTCTCTTCAACAAAGGATGCTCCTAAATGTTGCTCATTGGTCAATAAGTATTGCACAAAAATTATGAATCTAGAATTTACAAGGCAATTGTTACATAGATTGGTTGTCTTGTATTAACATGTTTCATGATATTCTTCCGCCGTCATCTATTTAAGTATCAATAACTTTCATGATATTGTTTTCCACTCATCTATTTGAAGCTACCTGTAACAGATTATTCTATTGTTCTTGTAACAATGATTGTTCTTAATTTTTAAAATTCTGTAATCTTTACCATGCTTATTTTGTTTGGATTGAATATGTTATCATTTAGATATATTGTTGTATATATAAATAAATATATACATATGTACATATGAATATATATATCTGGTTATATGTGTGTTTCAAAACTTGTAGACAAAGGAAAAATTCAATCCTTATATGTACTTAAGCATTTTCATTCATACTGTTTTATATTCCATTGTTTCTATTAAAAAGGATGAAGGCAACAAGTAGTAACGTATACAAATGTTTGCATATAAGTATTTATAGAAATATAGCAAGAAAATTCCATGCATACATATATAGGCAACCTCAAAGATTGTGAATATTTCTAAGTTGTCTACTAGTTGTCATTGAATGTTGCAATACATTAATCTTTGATTTTTACTATGATATAGAGTTTCCAATCAGTCAACTACAATTGGAATATTTCATGCCTTTAAAAGGTCTCAGAACTATGTTTGCGGAATTGGGCTTCGTGGATGGGTCTCCAGAGCCCCCGAAAATTGATTTGGTGTCACCTCCCACAAGTCACACTAAGGAGTCTGGATTTGAGGATGGCATCCACCAACCTCTGGACCTTGATTCCGTAAGTTTGTACTGCTTTTTCGTTGTGCCTATTGCAAACTTGTTGTTATTGTTTCCTACTTTCTTGTTATTGTTGTTTTATTGGACTTTAGGTGTATACATATATGGTTGGCCCTAGTAGAGCATATAGATATAGAAGTAGACATGAATTGATCTTTTAGAACACATAAAAATATATCTCTTTCCAACCTTTTTTTTTCTTACTTGTTCTATCCATTTGGTGTGATGATGTGCATTTTGCTTGATTCCACTTGTCAAGTTGTAGGCTCCAAAGAAACAACTGACTTTGACCTCATTTGCAATTCATTCCATCAATGATGGAGATGATGTTCCCTCTTTGGTCCTTCAACTTTTGTCCAAAAAATTTGGTGGTGATGAAGGGAAGGTTGAACGATACAAGGTTGTCTTGTCTGCTGGACACCATTTGCAAATAGGAACCCTCCCTTCTAAATGCAATGATATTTTTCTTTTAGGTGCCTTGAAAATAGGGTCCCTTGTATGTTTAAGAGACTACGTTTGTAGGAATGTCCAAGATTCAAGGTGGGATGCATTGTTTCTTGTATTTTTTTTTAAAAATCTCTCTCTTTCGTATCTGCCTCATATAATCTATCCAACATATTGTTTTTCTTCTTTTCCAAGGCCTTAATCATATCCAACTTATTTGTGATTATGCCTGATTGTCAAATTATTGGGACCCCTAGGTATTTGTTCAAGCAACAAGAAGATGAAATGTTGATGCCTGACTTGCCTTCTCCTTCTAAATGGACCCCTAAATTTGGTCTATAGTTGTCCCCTAAAAAAAAACACAACCCTCCAAAGGTCAGCCCTATTAAAATTTTCAACATTTATCAAAATGTTGGGATAGTGAAAGGGTGTGTAACACATATTAGGGAGATGTATCATTTCCACAAACAAAGAGGTGAAGGGCAACTATTTAGTTTTGACATTATAGATATGGAGGGGACATAAATATGTATTACTTGTTTTGATGATATTGTTGAATTGCATTATGGTCAAGTTGAGGTGGGGTCAACTTATTTAATATCGAGGGGATTGGTCAAGGAAGCCAATAAAAGATTCAATAAATTAAATAGTAATCTTGAAATTGTTTTGGATGAAAAATCAACAATAAAATGATGTGAAGATGAGATTCTCATCCCAAGAAAAATCTCTTCTTTTGTGCCAATTAGTGACATAAGCAACTATAGTGATAATAGCTTGGTTGATATTATTGGCATTGTAGTGCATGTTGGGTACATTTCAACTATTCGTAGGAAAAATGAAACTAAAACAATCTAACGAACCATTAAACTATACGATATCTCTGCTTCTTTCATTGATGTTAATTTGTGGGGCCCAAGTTGGAAAGAAAAAGGTGATAGCTTGGAGCAGATGTACCTTTCTGGTGATATAGTCATAGTTGTGCGGGGTGGTCATGTAGGCTACTTTAATGGTAAAGTTATCAACACATCAATAGGAACAATCCTTGACATTGACCCTTCTATTCCTGAGGTAAACACTCTTAGATCCAAGGGCCCAATTAAAGTAGAGAAAATGGCTTTAACTTCTTCTGCACCTCATAGGCTACATCCTTCAAATGATAGAGTTACTATTGCATTTATCTTAAACAACTTCCTTCGCTTATCAGAAACTATTGAAGCCATTTTTAAAGCAACCATTCAAATTACAAAAATTGAGTCTTTTTTTTACCCTTCTTTCCCCTTGTTGGTTAATGGGAAAGAATGCAAAATAAAATGCACACACCCCCATGTTGATGTTTGGTTTTGTGATCATTGCTAGATGGAAATTGAGGAATGCAACTATCGCTATCTTCTGTAGTTAAAGTTGCAAGACCATTCAACCAGCCTTTGGTGTATTACTTTTGATGAAGCTGCCACTAGTTTGCTGAAAATTCCATCAAAAGACCTCTACATGTTGCAGGAAAGCTTTGAGTCTACAACAGGTCATGTTGTTGTTATTAAATGCCTTGTTTGTAAACCATACATCTTTATTGCTTTGATTAGAAAAAAAACTTATAATTCTGAGGACCGATTGAAAAAAATGATTGTCAAAGAAAAAAAAGTTGATTTCAAAGCAGAGTGTAAACTACTCATGCTCTAGAAAAAGGCTCCACTAGCCAACCTACGCTTTGACTGCTCTTTTGCACTTGTGATCATTTCTCATAGCCTTTCCTTTTAAATGCTCACTATGGGATGCTAAGACTTCTGTTTTACAAATATGGGCATAATTTATTCCTATGTTTGCATCTACATATTTGCACATTCATCGACCCGCCATCTTTTTTATTTTAACATGGTGCCCAGATTGTTTCTAGTCTGCATTGTCACTATGATTGTTCATTCCTGTTATATGGTGGAATCTTTATTTCTTCTATGTGAATTCAAAAGTCACTTATTTTCAATATATATTAAAATATTCATGTTTGAAATAGAAATAATAGTGTGTTGCTAATAGTTCTCTTATTTCATAGATTTGACATTTTCCTCAAGCTTCCATTCTTAATAAAATTCTAGTTGATTTTTCTATCAAATTGTTACTTTCAAATATTTAAAATCAGTTGAATGATTACATGATATTTTAAAAAAGTTTACAATTTCAAAGACAACTGAACAATTTATTTCCATATATATTTCAAATATTTTCTATGGGTATGTGTAGGATCGTGATGGCCCAAAATTGGCAATATGATGGGTATGTGGCTGACAACTATTTTTGTACCCAAAATTAATGAAACGAAAAGGGTTTTTAAAGGATATTCTAAGCTTTCCACTAGTATAAATTATGCTTTACTTTGAATTTAATAAGTAAATATTATTCATTTTCTATTCAAATTATGACTAAAGTCGTGATTGATAGGATGATTGAAAAACATCTATAGCTTTCAAATGGTATCACATGTTTTCAATCCAAAACATGCGTCAAATTTTATGATTCACATACTATAGGATTAAAAAAAGAAAAATTGAATTTCATGAAGTTTTGACCAACTTAAGGTGGTCAGACATACAATTTTTTTATATTTTTAAAAAAGTTGTAATAAAAAATTCATAATTAATTATTTACTTGGAAAAAAATTACAAAAAAATATGCATCACATCGAGGCATGAGTCCTCTACTTATATCTAAAATTTTATAAAAAAATATTATCATTAAATTATTGTGGTTAGGGTGGTTAGACAAACACCTACTTCTTATTTTTTCCCTAAAATTTAAGTACCACTGCATTGAAATTTCAAATTTTCACCAAATAGATTTTTTTTTTAAACAAACCCATTAGTTTAGAAACTACATTCAATTTTCTATAGATTCTATTCTTACATATTTTTGAAATAATATAGATAACTTATTCAAATTTTTACGTCAAGTTGCCTAACTCTGATTTTTCTGAATTTTTTGCCACTTAAGGGCCTATTTTTTCCACGATGATCCTGCACATACCCCTATACAGGTAATAGTTGGCAATATATTTGAATATATATTAAATATTTTGTGTATGGTGACAACTTATTTTAATATAGATTTTAAATATTCTATATATAGGTAATGGTTGAAATGTATTGCTAAAGAGTTATCAAATTTCAATATAAGTAATCTTGTTTTTTTATTGTAACAAAAAAAGTAATTGTTATATTTGCATGTTAACATTTCCAATATAGAATTGCTAGTAGATTATATTTTTTTCATATAGTTTTTCTTTTTGTTTAAATTTTTTTATGTGACATTTAAAATATGCATCAATGTTATAAGTTCTTTCATTATTAAAAAATGAGGAGTCATAAAATATCTATTTCATTAGTTTAATCAGATTGTATTGAATTTAAACTTCCTTCGAATACTAATTACTCTTGGTTTTTACTCGTTATTCACCTACAAATTTAATGAAAAAATATATATATGTGCTTCCAGGTCTAATAAATATAAAACTAAGACAAATATAAAATTATATCGTACCTAAACCAATCTATATAACAGTTAGCTTGTCAACTCAAACTTCAAGCTACATTATTTGAGACTAAATATTATAGACAAATAGGGAAACTGTAAAAGAGCTATTAAAAAGACATTTATTATGTAACAATTGCCTTGTCAATTGTAAATTCATAATATCTTTGCAAATACTATTGAAAAATGAGGAACATTTAGGTAGATCCTTTGTTTAAGAGGTAAGCTCCACATTGTCAGTAAAAACCTCAGACAAGTCTTCTCTATTTGTCTTTAATATTTAGTACCAGACACATGAAGAATAGAAGAGGTGAAAAAATTAGTAACCCTAACCATATTTTTTTGATGAAAGAAAGAACATTTAACTAGAACTGCTCATATGGTAATGAGTATAATGCCAATGATGCACAAAGATAAATACAAACAATAAATGAAGGGCAAAAAGTATGTTTGTAGGTGTATGTATATGTATATGTATATTTATATGTACATGTATGTATATGTATATATATGTGTATGTGTATGTATATGTATATGTATGTGTATCTATATGTATATGTATAATGTTGATCTATAGAATTATCTATTCAACATTTTATTGTTTTGGCCTTCCTCTATATTGCTTTTAGAAATATATAGTCTTATGTATATTCCATTTTTGATTAATATATAATAACACTCCATGCAATTTGTGAGGCCTTTCTCAGACCTCTTCACAACAATGGTGGACTTTGTTGACTGCATGGGTTGGTGGTGGTGGAGTTGGTTACCTTGCCCAATGGGTGTAGAATGGTCAAAACCTACCATGCACCTCCACTGGTTCATAGATTGGATGGTTTAACAAGTGTTGTGTTCTGCAATCTGCACTATCTCGTACATGTATTGTTGTTGTACCTTGTTTTTCCCCTATCTTTTTGGCTGTTTCATACACACCTAACCATAGATATATATTTTGATAAATTGAAACAAAATTTTTCTTTGCATCTAGTCAAGGTTTGTTTTGTAAATTTATAATTTACTAGCTTATAGATTCACCCCTTTTCTTACTGCAGGGCTAGATATCCTCTAGTACATACCAAAGTTGTACACATGCCCCTTTTCTTTTTGCATGGTTAGATACGTTCCAAATCATACCAAAATTAGGTATGTCTATAAAGTTATTCCTATACATTGTATGCTTTGAAGCAAAACCTTTGATATTTCTTTGATGTCTTCCTTTAAACAATATTTGTGTATTTCATCTGCGAAATTAGTTCTGCTTTGAAACAACATCTCCTCTATATTCTCCTTTTCCTATATTTAACAACATTATAGACAAATTCCATCTTCTACAGTTCTTTATTAGCATTCTCTTTTTCTAAAAAGTTATTGGAGCAAAAAAATCTCTAGGAAAATGAATCCATTTATTGGAGCATACAAGTTTTTTAGTGACTTCACCATTTTCTGATATATGATGGAACTCCATCACATTTGTGGTCAGTGTTTCATGCTTTACGTGGTTCACAGTTTTCCAGGGGCCCATGAGGCTTCATATGCCAATGTGGTGGGCAGGTGAGCAAGCATGCGATTTGCACTTCTTCCTTTCACTATCATATTAGGCATACACACACACACACACACACACACACACACACACACATATATATATATATATATATATATATATATATATATATTTACATACAATGTGAACTATATTTGAAAATCAATGCTTCAAAACATAGACAGGTACATATACACATATATTCAAGTGTAATAGAGGAATTGTATGATAGGTATTAGAATACCACTTATTTGTTACTAAATATTATACACAAGCATTCAGTTCCCATGTTTTGAATCCACCAGCTCCACCACTGCCAACTCACGTAATTACCAAGCTCCATGTCACCAAAAAAAATAGACCACACAAGTTCCCACCGAATGAGGCATCCCTGGCATCGACAAATCCAATTCACCACTGGCCTGATGGAAATCCTAGTGGAAACTTCAACCACATACTTACATACACTTGCATGCAATAACCATAGTCTATTCTACACATTACATTTGTCCATGTTCCTACAATTATCTTTTCATATTTTTGGGAAAAGATATATTTTGGCGAAAGAAAGAAGATTTAATTGCAATTTCTCCATCCATACAAAACCATAATGCCAGACACCCATGCAAAATGACTTACAGATTCCGCACAATAGTTTTAACATAAAAAAAAAAAAAATCATTTTTGCAAAACACCCATGTATAATCACTGATAGATTCAGGAGAACAATAGTTTTAAAACCCTGAAATCTGCCAGGAAACGGAGCCGAAGTCGATGATTTTTACAATACTCTCCTACCAAACCAGCCAGGGAACCAAAGGCAACAATGTTCTTTCAACAATGCAACTTAATCAATATACTTTCTTGCACATTGCGCATCACATCAGTGTTAAAAACCTCCAAGATCCTATCAAAAGGAACAATAAGAATAGTATGAAAGGCATGTACAATAAATTAATCATTTATGCAAAATACCCATGTGAAATCACTTATAGATTCCGCAACACCACAGTTTCAAAACCCTCCAATCTGCTAAAAATGGAGGAAAATGCGATGATTTTAACAATAGTTTGCTATCAAACTAGCACCACAATGTCTCCTTCGACAACATAACTTCATCAAAGTATACTTTCCCATATTGCAACATTCAATATTGTATTTACTTCATTCACCATCATCGTACAACAATGACAAAATGCATTAACCCTCACGCAAAAACAACACTTACCATTCAACTTCCACGTATCAAGGAAACCAACTCCACCACCCCCAACCCATGTAATTACTAAGGTCCACATTGCCACAAAAAAAGCCGGTTTAAATAGTTGAATTAGCAAGCTGAAAATATAACTCTATAACATTGAGAAATGCGGATATTCATCCAACTTGCCAAATCAATTATTTAAACCCAGTTCTTCATGGAAATACCTATTTTCTCTATGTTATGGCAACAATTATATGATGGAATAATCTATGCAAAATGCATATAACACCACTGGCTTAATTGAAAATTTGAGCTGCATTGTTTAGTATTCAATATTATGGACAAAACATTTATGCAAAATACCCATGTAAAACGACTTACAAACTTCACAACACAACAATTTTAAAACCCTCAAATATGTTATAGAATGGACATGAGGATGACTATTCTTGCAATAGCCTCATACACAAGCAACATCACAATGGATCTTTCAACAATGCAACTTAATCAATATGTTTTCTTTCCTTACAAAGAAAAAAAATGACAATTAATAGTTTGTTATAGGGAGCTTTGAATAGATGACGGAAAAAGAATATCATGCAACATTTTGGTAGAAGGAAAGCAATCTACGTAATAGTTGTAAGAGGTGTTAGGATGATACTTAAGAATCAGATGTATGTCGTTCTCCAATGTTTTCCTAATAGTTCTTTTACAATTTTCCTATTTATCTATAATATTTAATAACAAATAATGGAGCTCGAATATATGCATGTATATATATATGTATATATATGTATATATATGTATCTATATATGTATATGTATATATATGTATGTGTATATATATGTTTCTATATATGTATATATATATATATATATATATATATATTGTGGTGCAATGGCACATCAGAAAGTAAATGCAATATTCAATGTTGCAGTGTGGGAAAGTATACTCCAAAATATGCAAGAAAATATATTGATTCAGTTGCATTGCCAGAAGAGCCATTCTGGCATTATGAATATGTTACACATACTGTACAATTAAATGATTTGTTCTTAACAACATCTCAATACTATATCATTCAATGCTATGGTTGCATTGCGGTGACTTTTACACAACATAGACAATACTTATACATGCTATTTTAAACTCTACTTAAAATCGTAGTCTACATAAATACGAATAAACATACTATAAATACCTATTTAGATATACATATGTATGTATATCTTTGTCTACATATATGCATATGTATATCTACCTATATGGGTATTTTTATATATCAATAAGGAAATTGAATACATATATATATATATATATATGTGCATATGTATCTGTCTATCTTTCAGGGAAATCAATACAATTTTACTCTTTGTGTGTGATATTTACAACCAAACAAGTGTTATTCTAATACTTGTTATATAATTCCTCTATTTTTCTTCAATATCTACTACCAAACAATGTAGCTTGAATCTTATATCAATATGTTTCATGGTATTCTTTTTCCCTCATCCGTTTCAAGCTCCTTGGAACAAACTACTTGGGGTTGCTTATAACAACCACAGAGCCCCCTAGCTACATAGATGGAAACAAAAGCCAAGTGTTGGACCATGTGAGCAATTTTGATTAAACAAGCCAACTCTTACAAAGATCGCTTCTCTTCTATCACTATGTTTCTTGTGGGTTTCGATCATCTCTCATTTATCTCTAATTCTTAAAGTTCTTTCCTAATACTTCTTTTACAATTTCTCTATTTTATCTACTTGCTTGTATTCTGAATTGACAAGCCAACTATTACATAGATTGCTTGTTTGTTTTCAATATTTTTTATGATATTATTTTTGCCCCGTCCCGTAAAGCAAAATGTCCATTATGTATCAATAGGCAGTGATGAGGTAAAAATAACCTCATCAACATAATGGCCTCAATATACAAATATAAACCTTCCAGCCCAAATTACTCTACCAATTGATTACTTTTAGGAAAAATAATTGCTTTCCTTTTTATGAATAATCGTACAAACTTATTTCTTGGAGTTGATTAAATTAAACTAACTTATGCTGATTTAATGGTTTAGTATTGAGTATTTCACAGGTCAACTCCACCACCATTCACCATTCTAGTCAGAAGGGAAATAAATGCAGGTCTCATACTTGTGAAAACCAACGATCGAGCGCTGGAATGCTAGGAGCACACGTTTTGGTCGAGCTTTTATAATTTTGTTATCTTTCAATTCAAAAGACTTTATGGATCATGTAGAGCCTCTTTAATATTTTATATCATGGGCTCTTAAGTTACTTTTACTATGGGAAATCTATTGAAATACTTGATCGACTGAAAAATAGGATTTTTGTTAGTTGTTTTCCATATAAATATGTAACTATTACAAATAATGAAGGAGATTATCGTTATGCTGTCAATTCATCTTTTGAGTAAAACTACCATACGAATATGAGTTTCCCTACCTTCCTTTGAATTACTGTGTAATATGGATGAATTTGTGGAATGAAGTAACAAAAAGGATTTTCTAGTGCATGTGATTTGAAGTAGCAGTAGATACTCCCATGAGCTGGCCACTTGAGGGTTAGAAATAGATAGATAAGTATTTGTTTCCTATTCTGCATTTTCCTTTGATAGAATAGAAGTTGCATTGGCATTTTATTTTTGTTAGTTCATGTTATACTATTAGTGTCAACCCTGCAGGTTGTAATTGATTCTGTAGCTTCTGAGCTTAGCATTTGAATGTTCAGAGCACCTTTCTTCAGTTGATTTTGATTAATGGTTTTATGATTAACAGTTAGCTTGTGATATTCTGCAATAGATAAATGTTTCCTAATTTCTCTACATGCTTTACCTCTTCAACAATTTATGCATTCTTTAGGTTAATTGTTTCCATGCTTTCTAGTTTAATGGTGATGCTTTTCAGATTCTTAGGTTTCTTTCTTCTGATTTGAGTTATTTTCCTGCTTTCTAGATAGATGATTTATTGCTTTGTAGATTAGAGGCCCCTTAGATTAGAATTTCTATTTAGTAGATTAGTGCTTAAGAGAGAAGTTGAGATTTCCTCTATTACATACAGTTGTTGGACACTGCCTGGTCGATATATTGATGTGTTGATTCACTAAAGTGTTAGGACCTAATGACAACCTGTAACTTATTGGCACCATTGGCGGGGACCCTTTTTCTAGTGTTAATAGGAGATATCTTGAATACCTCTCTTAGGGATAGGAACCATTCTTTGGCTTCTTTTCTGTATGGTCAGGAAATGAGGCCTCCATTGGAGATTCATACCAAAAATCCCCCCAGTTGATGTACCAAAAAAAAGTGGAGAAGAAGGAAACTTAGACCAAGAACTTACTACAAAATTGACCAAATAGGTTCAACCTAAGACCTTCCCACATACTCTAGAAAGAGAATGAATAGTGGTCGAAGAGCATATTCTTTTACAAACCTTTGAACCTTGTGCTACCAAGAAAATTTTGGAAGAAGATCACATTCCCTCCAACACCATGGGTGACCGAAGAAATGCTTCCAACAACCACAACAATGATAACCCTCCACCATGCACATTCACTTACCCTACTACTATTGATGCAGATGACGAGACAACAATGAAAAATATCTCACCGACCTTCCTACCAACCTTTCGAGGTTTGTCTACTGAGGACCCTGATTAGTTCCTATTTGAATTAAAAGTCTTGTGTCAAACCTATGACTACAAGAATGATAATCAGAAATTGAAGCTTTTCCCTTCCACTCTGAAAGACTCAGCTATGCACTAGTTTATGGGGTTAGCTTCTCAATCGATAACCTCCTAGGATGAGATGGGGACCGCCTTTTTGGAGAAATATCAGAGTTACTGTAGGGTGAGTGATAGGAAAGAAGAGTTGTTCAAAATAAGGCAGAATGAGGATGAAAGTTTAGAGGATTACCTAGATAGGTTTATCTTCCTGTCCAAATGTTGTGGTGGGGAAGTTATAAGCCTTGATATTTTAAAGACCTTATTCCTCAAAGGTCTTGATGATGAAGTACAAAGGAGCTTAGACTTAATGGGAAAAGGAGACATGTGCAAACTACAACTAGAATAAATAACCCAATTGTGTCGGAACTTCTCCCATACTCATGGAGGGATTAGGAAGTTCACCCCCTTACGTGGTTCTAATGACATAAATAAACTTCATGAGGAATTGGCCAACTTCAAGACTGACATTCTTTTCCAACTAAACACAACCTTAGATGGCATCTAGAATAAAAATAGAAACCCTGAGACTTTGTCTATTTATTTCCCTAGGTGTCGAAACAAACATTTTCTAAGAGAGTGTCCCTTGGAAAAAATTAACAAGACTGAAATTTGTTAGGTATGTGACAAGAATCACTCCACTAATCAATGTGAACTACTAAATGCCATAAAAAATTCCAAGAAAAGAACAACTCCAATTGAGGAAGAAGTGAACATTGTCAATCAGAGAATGGGAGGCCATTTCTCCTATGGCCAGAATTCTAATCCTAACTGGTGACCCCAATCAAATTGGAACAACAATCAATGGGCAACACCCTGGCCTCAGGCACCACCGCTAGTACCCTCTAATTGGTGAGCCTATCCTTGGTGACCACCGGACTAGACAAACCAATCTTGGGGTAACCCTCAGTGGCCCAACCAGTCTCAACAGCAGTGGTACCCTCAAAATTCCATTCCTCAATGGAATCAACCCCAACATCAGTTCTATCCTGGCCCTAGGAGGATGCCTACCCAACAAAATATCTTACCACCTCCCTAGAAAACTCAATAGACTAAAAAAGTTAACCAACCATCACTTTCAGTGCAACCAGTCTCTAATCCAAAGAACAATTGTCCAAACACTCTGGTGTATTCTGCTGAACAGGACAATGTCACCAGACTCAATGCAATACACTGTGGAAACCTATAGCTCAGGTTTGGTAAAACACTTTCACAACTGACTATTGAAGAAATCATAGATGAACTTGCCCAAAATTCTATTGAGGAAACAACAATAACACCTGTGCCCATAGAAAAAACACTAGACACTACACAACATGAAACCAACCCACCATCTTCATTAGGATCTATCGACCTACCTGAGGAGGAGGAGGATCAGTCTCCAACTGAATATTTGGAAAATTATGTGACTAAAGACAAAACCAAAGCCCCTTTTCTGGAGTGATTGAAACCAATCCCAGTGAAAGATGCTGCAAAAAAATCATCTACGAAAACTGCACTGATATAGGAAATTAAATGATTGTAGATTGAAGTTCCCTTGTTACAAGCGATTAAGGAGATCCCTGAGTTAAACTAGTTGATTAAGTAGTTGTGTATCAAAACTCTAGGGAGGAAACCAAAATGAATCAACATTATTCATATCAATGGGTACCTAGCTGATTTGTTAGCAGGAATAGTTACTGCTCCAAAATATGATGGCCTAGGAAGTCCACTTATAACAGTAACAGTTAATCGGGTAGCAATACCCAACACTTTAGTGGACCTTGGAGCAGCCATTAACATAATGACTATTGATGTGATGGAAAAATTGGGCCTCACTGATCAATCTACACCACAGTCCTACAGATGGAAAACCAATCCATAGCTATTCCCAAGGGAATCATTGAAAACGTTATTGTTAAAGTAGATGGATGGGAATATCTAGTGGATTTCCAAATAATTGAATCCCTTATGCCCAAAGATAGTTATCCAATAATTTTGGGACGGCCATGGCTGGATACAGTTGTAGCCAAAATTAACTAAGAGGAAGGAGGAATGACAATCTCTCATGGAACCAATAGCAAACAGTTGTTCTTGTACCCTCCTGCCAAGCCTGTTGAATATAGCAAAGTACGGTTTGATGAACCAGAAAGTTCCACTAGACAGGAAAACTTGGCTTCATTGGCCATGGTAGTAATTAAGCAACATGGTGAAGAATTATAGGATGAATTAGAGAATGACATGGGAAGTATTGCAATAGACTCTAGCAGTGAAGAGATGTCAGATGTAGAATAAATCCTTGCAAACCCAATTAACATAGATCAAGTAGAATTTTATGATGCTAAGTTTATTGGATTGGCTTTCCCTTTGGTGAACTTAGTTCCAAAAAATTTCCATTTCTTTGCAGATGTTGCTAGGCTTCATAAAACTGTACCGCACAACTGTCCACTTAACACATCGACAAGGCCCATTCAAACTATCACATCCAATTATCCTAGAGTCAAAACCATTATGTTCCTACTAGGTAGAACATCAAACATCAATAGTTGGTTGACTGAGATGGAGGAATAAAGATTGTTTGATACCTTGGTGAATAGATCTAAAGTGTTTGCTTACGATTATAAAGATATGAGAGGAATACATCCTAGTGTGTGCATGCATCATATCTATACTAAGGATGTTCACCCTGTTTGCCAACCACAATGGAGACTCAATCCTAATCTTAAAGATATCATTAAAATTGAGATTGAGAAACTCTTGTAGGTACGATTCATCTACCCAATTTCTGGTAGCAAGTGGGTGCCACCCTTGGTTGTAGTTCCAAAGAAGAATGGGAAGTGGAGAGTGTGTGTAGATTATAGGGAACTTAACAAAGAAACATGCAAAGATTATTTTCCCCTATCATTTGTGGACCAAGTGTTGGATAACTTGGCTGGGAGAAAATATTTTTCATTCCAGGATGGATTTAGTAGTTACAACCAAATACAGGTAGCAACAAAAGACCAGGATAAGATGACCTTTACTTGCCCTTGGGAAACATTTGTGTATAAGGTTCTTCCCTTTGGGCTATGTAATGCTCCTACCACCTTTCAGAGGGCCATCTTGGCTATATTTGCTAAGTTGGTAAATGAGTGCGTGGAAGTCTATATGGATGATTTCACTATATACGGTTCAACTTTCGATGAAGCTCTCACAAGTCTAGACAAGGTGTTAAAGTGGTACAATGATCATCGGTTGTCCCTTAGTCACGAGAAGTGCTTAATCATGGTGGAACAGGGAATAGTGCTAGGACATCATATTTCAGCCGAAGGGATTAAGGTTGATCCCAAGAAAATTGAAGTCATGCAACAACACGAGATTCTGAAGACTCAGACTAATGTCAGGAGTTTCTTAGGGCATGCTGGATACTACCGAAGATTCATAGAAAACTTTAGAAAAATTATAGCCCCAATATTTTCTCTCCTTTAGAAAAATGTTGACTTCATTTGGACACCTGAGTGTCAGTCCTCATTTGAAATTATTAAAGAGAAACTAACCTCTGCCCTTGTCCTTCGAGGACCTAATTGGAACCTGCCATTTCACATTTATGTTGACACGTCTGATTACACCATTAGAGTAGTTCTTGGGCAAGAAGAGGAGAATGGAGGAAAATATGCTATATATTTTATCTACAAAAAAATGATGCTAACAAAGAAGAATTACACCACAATAGAGAAGGAATTCGTCGCTGTATTGTATGCCATCAAGAAATTTAGACATTATGTTACTAGATACAAAGTTACAGTGCACACAGACCATGCAACCATCAAATATCTCATGAATAAACCGGTGGTAAATGCAAGGATAATTAGGTGGTTACTCCTTCTCCAGGAGTTTAATGTGACAATTGTTGACAAACCAGGGAGGTCCAACATAGTTGCATACTTCTTACCTTAGATTAAACATGATGGTGACCGTGCTCCAGTACAGGATGAATTCCCAGATGAAAATTTGTTTCCTATCTCCACTAAAACTCCTTGGTTTGTTGATATTGTGAACTACTTAGCCACCTCAAAATTGCCACCTCACTTCTTGGCAAAAAAAAGAAATTCCTCATTAGAGAGAGTGCCCCTTTTAAATGGATAAATGGAATCTTGTTTCAGTGTGGACCTGATATGGTTTTGCGACGGTGTGTTAGGGCAGATGAAACCTATAGTATCCTTAGGGCCTATCATTATGACCCTTCTGAAGGGCATTATTCTGCTAAAAGGACAACTCATAAGATCCTAGGAGTAGGATATTATTGGCCTTCAATGCATAAAGATATCAAGAAGTATGTTCGTAGGTGTGATGAATGCCAAAGGATAGGAAGGCCAACCACATCCAATGAAATGCCCCTGCAGCCTTAGGTAGTCCTTGAACCATTTGAGAAATGGGGATTGGATTTTGTTGGCCCTATAGATCCCCAAGGAAAAGAGTATATCCCAATCTATACTGACTACATGACTAAGTGGGTAGAAGTACAAGCACTACGCATTGCTAGGGAAGAGTAGGTAGCTGAATTTATTTATAATAGAATCTTTCTTAGATTTGGGGCCCCAAGAAAATTTGTTATAAACCAAGGCCCCTAGTTTGTGTCCAAAGTCCAATTGACATTCACAAATCACTTCCAAGTAAGTCACAAAAAGTCCTCTCCCTACCACCCGCAGGAAAACAGACAAATCGAGGTTACGAATAGGGAACTAGAAAATATTTTGACAAAAATGATTTCCTCAAGAAGAAAAGATTGGGCTAGGAAACTACCGGAAGCTATCTGAGCCTACAACACAACCTGGAAGTCAACCATTGACTATAGTCCCTATGAGTTAGTCTTTGGGAAGAAGCCCCTATTTCCCAATGAATTCGAGCTCCAAAACCTTAAGACGGCCATGGAATTGGGCATCGATCTTAAATGAGCTCAAATCGAGAGAGTCTTACAACTTAGTGAACTAGACGAGCTCCATCTGGATGCCATCCATCAAACTGAATTGATCTAGCAACAACGTAAGGTCTGGCATGACAAACATATCGAAGAGAAAGAATTCCATACCAGGGATTGGGCATTGTTGTTTGATTCCAAATACAAGGACGATATAGGGAAACTTAGGACACACTGGATTGGACCATATGAGATTTCTGAAGTGTTTGCTAATGATTTAGTCTAGTTAAAACCAATTGATGGTGACACCCAAAATCTTCTAGTTAATGGGCATCGACTACACATTTACTATAAACCTGTTAACAAAGAAGAGTTTGCAAAAATGGTAGAAACGAAGGAAGAAATCCTCTACATTGACTCTGCTGAGGTAGGGTCAATATAGTGTTAGGAAAATAACATGTCAAAAAAAAAAAATGATATACTTTTGCGATTTTCTTCAATTTTCTCATCAACTTCATCATTCATACTTGGCTAAAGTTTTATTTACATTTTGCAGGACTTCATCTTATGGCGAGCCCCATTTTGGTGCACCTTGCTGCGATGCTCCGAAATTACTGCTATGATGCTTCAGACTTGTTTCCACAATGCTCCAGAACCTACAAATTATATTGACTCCATGGGTCATCCTGACCCTGCATTCTGATGTATCACTCAATGGTGCTTTGGAAAGTCAAGGCTAATGTATCACAATTTCCTTCCTTCTGGCTGCATCTTTTCAACAATGCTCTGAAATTCTGTTGTTTCTCTTCCGACTGCACCTTTTCAGGATGTGCTGGACTAATGCTCAGATGCTCCAAAAACTCTACCTAGATGCTCCAGAAATTTTGGTTGCTACTCCAGCTGCATTTTTTGATGATTCCCTAGAAATTTTGGTTGCTGCTTTGGTTGCATCTTTCGACGATGCTTTGAAAATTTTGGTTGCTGCTCCAAGTGCATCTCTCAGTGATGCTCTAGAAATTCTGGCTACTCCCCCAGTTGAATCTCTTAGCAATGCTTTGAAATCCTCAATTTGGTTACTCAGTTCTAATGAAATCTTTCTAAATAATCCCATAACTCTCTTCTTCTCTATGCCAGTCACATTACTCGAAATGTTTTGACTTTTGTATAAATTTTATTTTTCAAAGTTTCTTTTATTAAGTTTTGTGCATGCCCATCCCTTAATGTCGCTATGAGATACAATCCTTTATGATCACTCTGCCATATCAAATCAAATCTTTCCACAATAAATAAGATTATTATGACACCCTTTTTGTCATAATAATCTCTGTCATTACTCCAATCATTCCATCCACGCCATTAATATCTGCCGCCACCTTCACCAAGCATATAACTATCCAATTATGTACACAAAGGTAAGTGAAATTTGATCTAATGATAGGACCTAAGGTATGTGAAAATTAATATATTAGAAAGGCTAGTATTTATTTTGAATAAAGGTTAATTAATTGGCATGATTTGTTCCCCTTGTAATTTTGAAACTTGTGCCCCTTTACACGATTGGTGAGAGTACGACAACTATTGTAATTCCCTATGGAGATACATCATAATGATATAGTAAGGTGAAAAGAAAGCTAGTAATTAATTCTTTTCTTGTCGAGTATATTGACGCAAAACTCTCTCTCCGTCTGTAATTCAGAGAAGCAAGCATTTCAGGGTTCTAAAAAATTTCACCAGGAAGCAAAGAAGATGGGAGGCAATAAGAAAAAGTCAGAGCCAAGTTCTGTAGCACCATTGTTGGCACTAAGTAATATAGCAGCTTTATTTCAAAGGGTTGGATGGCTGGATTTCATGAAAGAATACGAAGGGTACACAAAGCAGTTGGTAAAGGAATTCATTGAGAATTTTGCAGATGGGAAGACTATGGTGTGCAGAAAGTCATTCTGGGTAAGTATGAAATTCCTTGCTCATCTTTCTTGTCTTGAAAATAAAGGGATTCATTTGAATGAGAATACCCACATCCCTTATCAAAAGTTAATAGATTTATTCCATAAGGAAGGGGAACCCCAACCTATACTGACCATAAGCACCAGGGGGAAAAAGAAGGGAATTCATAGAATGTCTATTCCAGAACCCTAGAGGTCTGCTACAACCTGGATTATAAAATATTTCACTTGTGAGGGACAAATGACTATAGTAGTGGGACCCCCTTTCTGCATGCTGACTCATTTACACCACAACATTGAGAACCCTACTCTTAGGGTAAATTTACCAACCTTTCTTTGCTACTCAGTCATCTCTATGATAGAAAAGAATAAAATTGGGATGGGGCCCCTTAAACATCATGGGTTGATACAACTAATATGCAAATATTATTTCTGCAATAAGCCAAAGAAGAAGTGGAAAAGGTTCCTATGAAAATTTGAAAATGAAGAACCAGGGAGGTCATTTGAGCAAGGGGAATCCTCTAAAAAAAAAGAGAAATCTATAGAAGAACCCTCCTTAAAGGAATTGGGAAGCCTTGAGTCCCAATATACCTCCATGGATCCTAGTGGGGATGCACTGGAATCCTTGCTAGATGAATTACAAACCCTAGGACAAGAAGAGGAGGTGGGAATTGTGCATTCCAAAGAAGATGAGGAGCCCCCTCAAAAGAAAAAGAAATGAAGTAAAGTTGTTTTTCAAATTACCCCTTCTCTACGGAGGAGTAAATGGTTATCTTCAGGGGTTAGTGAAATTGAACCCCAAGATATAGGCAGCACTTCAAAACGGAAAAAGGCCAGGACTCCACTAAAGGTGGTAGAAATTGACAATCCACTTAATAATGAGGAAATTAAAGAAATGGGAAAGCAAGAGGAGAAAATTCCCTAGGAAAAGGACATAGAAATACTATCACTTGAAGAGTAGGAAGGGGAGGAAGCACAATCACCGCACTTAGAACAAAATGAAGATGAACCTGCGGGAGGATTCTCATCCTTCCTTGAAAAATTGGATAGTATACTAGAATTTGTGGAAAAAGTGCCTCAGACATCTCCTCATGCATATTTCTCTATGGATACCGATGAAGAAGAAAACATACCTCATATGGATGGAGAAATTCCTCGCTCCTCCTTACCTGAAGAAACTGAAGAAGGAAGTCTGCCCGATATTGTGAATACAAAAGAAGTAGAAGAAGTGTTTCCTGAGAGCACTAAAACAAAAAATGCACCCCATATTGATGAAAAAGTGGAAGAAGTGTCTCATTCATCCCTTGCTGAGGACAACAGAGAGGAAAATTTTCCTCATCTTGATGAAGAAACCCCTCACATATTCTTCTCTATGGACATAAGGGATGAATCCAATCGGGGGAATGAGGAATTAGAAAAACTAAAGACATAAATTGAAGGGATAAGGGACAGGTTGTAGGATTATGAAGCACAAATTAATGAACAGAAAGAAGAAATAGAGGTGCACATTTCCATTTTCCATAAAAGGAATCAAGACATTGCAAAATTAACTGCACAAATGGAGGAAAAAGACAAGCTTATTGAGCAATTGCAATTCCAAATCCAACAATGGAATTAACAGTGTAAGCAGAATCAAGATACTCTATATGAAAAAGAAAAATGTATTCAAGAATTGAAAAATAATTTTATGCAAATATTCAGTTCTTTTGAGGAAGAGAAGAATCGACAAGAAACTGAGTTGAATGCCTCTATGAGTAAAATTGTGGAGCTAGAACAAAATTTACAGGAAAGTGATACCCAACCAATTATGGAATCAAAAGGGACACAAACCAAACCTATTGTTATAGATTGGTTCTAGGTATGTATTCCCCCAATGCTTATGAAATGGATAGAGCATTGTTACCTTTTGAAAGATGTAGAATTTGAAAACAATAGGTTAAAGAGGGAGTTAGTCATGTTAAAAGAATCTTTCCATCAGGCATATAGGGGTAAGCAGGATGCCTATGAAACTGGTGAATTGCTATTAGCCTGTAGAAGACCATCTAATCTATACTCCATGTTTCTTAACGAGTAAATTTTGAGATGGAAATTACAAATAATTCACTGAAACAAGCCTCATGATCCTGATGTCAAGGAATTTGTAAAACTATTTGTTGAGTCACTCCTTGAACAACAAAATTTGCTGTGTAAATTCTTTGTTCACAATTTTCTCCTAGAAAAGTATACACATTTATTCATTAACCTCTTTGTAGGAGAAGAAGAATTAAGATCATTCCTATCCACTATGAGAAACCAAAGTCACTGGAAAGACAGGTCAAGAGAGTATGCTCAGGCAGAAAAAACTGTACGGTTGCAAATATGGTACCCTCATAGGAAGCCTCTCTCTTTCAAGAAATAGTTTGTGGGTGTCAAAAGTAAATAGGAAGCACGGGTCAAATGCGATAACAAGCTCAAAGTGTATCATGATTACTTTCAAGAAAAGGAGCCACATTTAATAGGACCAGCATGGCATGCATGTGAAGAAAGGTACACCCCTCTTCCAATGCATCTCAAGAAGAGGGAAATAATTTCACCTCTCAATATTAGATGGTCCTACAGAAGAGAAACAACTTTGATCAAAATTCTGGAGAACCTTAAGACCAATTGGATTGGTATGAGGTACAGACCTCCCTTGCTTCTTGACACACCACCTTCAGTATACACCAACTTGGACCAGAGTGAAGATAGTTTTTCCAGATGGAAACAAAGGGTCACTTTTTATCAGGTATTCTTGAGGAATCCAGAGACATTAAACACATAGGAAGATGATGCATATGATGTCAATGCTAAATATGAGGAAATGAATAGGATAAATGATGGACAGGGGGCATATTAGAGAGCAGGAGGACTTGCTCAGAATTAGGAAGGGGAGGAAATGATGAGGTACAAATAGCCTCATCAGCATAATGGCCTCAATATAAAAATATAAACCTTCCAGCCCAAATTACTCTACCAATTGATTACCTTTAGGAAAAATAATTGCTTTCCTTTCTATGAATAATCATACAAACTTATTTCTTGGAGTTGATTAAATTAAACTAAATTATGCTGATTTAATGGTTTAGTCTTGAGTATTTCATAGGTCAACTCCACCACCATTCTCCATTCTAGTCAGAAGGGAAATAAATTCAGGTCTCATACTTTTGAAAACCAACGAGCGGGTGCTGGAATGCTAGGAGCACACATTTTGGTCGAGCTTTTATAATTATGTTATCTTTCAGTTCAAAAGACTTTATGACTCATGTGAAGCCTCTTTAATATTGTATATCATGGGATCTTAAGTCCCTTTTACTATGGGAAATCTATTGAAAGACTTGATCGATTGAAAAATAGGATTTTTGTTAGTCATTTTTCATATAAATATGTAACTGTTACAAATAATGGAGATTATTGTTATGCTGTCAATTTGTATTTTGAGTAAAACTACCATATGAATATGAGTTTTCCTGCATGAAGTAACATAAAGGATTTTCCAGTGCATGTGATCTGAAGTAGCAATAGATACACCCACGAGCTAGCCACTCGAGGGTTAGAAATAGATAGATAAGTATTTGTTTCCTATTATGCATTTTCCATTGATAGAATAGAAGTTGCATTGGCATTTTATTTCCGTTAGTTCATGTTATACTGTTAGTGTCAACCCTATAGGTTGTAACTGAATTTGTAGCTTCTAAGCTTAACATTTGAATGTTTGGAGCACCGTTCTTTAGTTGATTTTGATTAATGGTTTTATGATTAGCAATTAGCTTGTGATTTTCTGCAATAGATAAATGTTTCCTAATTTATTTACATGCTTTACCTCTTCAAAAATTTACGCATTCTTTAGGTTAATAATTTCCATGCTTTCTAGTTTAATGGTGATGCTTTTCAAATTCTTAGTTTTCTGTCTTCTGATTTGAGTTATTTTCCTGCTTTCTAGATAGATGATTTGTTGCTTTCTAGATTAGAGGCTCCTTAGATTAGAATTTATATTCAGTAAATTAGTGCTTAAGAGAGAAGTTGAGATGTCCTCTATTACATACAGCCATTTGACATTGCCCAGTCGATACATTGATGTGTTTATTCACTAAAGTATTAGGACCTAATGACAGCCTATCAGGAAATCTATGTAACAATTGACGTCTCATTTTGTTCACCATTTTTACTATATTCTTCCTTAGATTGGACTTGTATTTTTAATATAGGTAGATTAAAACTCGCATTATGAAGTTAGATGGACCTTTCTACTTATGGTGCATTTTTCTATATATTCGATTTACCCATCTTCTTGTAGTCATCTTCAAATCCCATTATGCTAATTCTTCACTAGGATATATGTTTTCTGTGTACTTCTTAGCCCATAAAAAAACACTACATTGTTATAGAATTTGATTCAAAACACCCGTCTTTCTACAAGTTTCTTTTTTTGTGGTATCTAATAAGAGTCCATGGGATTTTCCATGGACCTTAACTCCTTTTTTTGCTTGGGGGTTTGGCTAGAGCCCATGAGGCTTCATGATGCCAATATGGTAGGGAGGAGAACGAGCATTGGTTTACGTGGTTATGAACAACAACCAAACACCGCTCTCATGTTCTTCTAAGTGGACAAACAATCTGTTGATAGCATCACATTGTTTATCCCTAGAAGCACATGAAAATGGTGCCTATTGCTCCATTCAAACAAACCATTTACAATGTCATGGTTGGCTTGGTTTTCATTTTGTACGTGATTACATTTTTTTCCTTCAAATCACATGATGCCAATCATTGCATTTGTCATTGTTTCCACAACTCTCTTTTTGACTTCTCCAATAGATTACTTATACAAAATTCCTTACCAAGATACCATGCATTCAAAATATTCCACTTTATCTATTTCTATTTACAATGAATAGTGCTAGCCTCTTTTATTGTATATGTATATTATTTTGTTTATATTATTGCAGAAATATAATATGCATTCAAGAAAATTAGTGTATTGTACACTCTCTATTTCAAATTCTTTCATGCTCTTGCGACTCAATCCAATGCAGTTCACTCTTCTTGAATACGATCAATAGTGTATGTAAGTACGACACTTTCCCATTGTCAATTGACATATTTGGTTAACTAATTGTAAAAATTATTCATTATTTTTAGCCTCACATTGTATATATTAATTTTACCTATATACTTGCTCTTTATCCTTCCTTTTTGATTTTCCATGCTTGTCCACTAACATACCCTTGTATTGTGTTTATAGGAACTAGGTTTAAGCATGCAAAGGGATTTGAAAACCATATGTATCAGTAGGAAATCTATGTAACAATTGACGTCTCGATTCATTAACTATTTTTACTATATTCTTCCTTAGATTGTTATTGTATTTTTAATATAGGTAGATTTAAACTTGCATTATGAAGTTAGATGGGCCTTTCTACTTATTATGCATTGTTCTATATATTCCATTTATCCATCTTCTTCTAGTAGTCTTCAAACCCCATTATGCTAATTCTTTACTACGATATATGTTTTCAATGAACTTCTCAGGCCAAAAAAAACACTACAATGTTATAGAATTTGATTCAGAACACCTGTCCTTCCACAAGTTTCTTTTTTTGTGGTATATGATAAGAGTCCATGGGATTTTCCATGGACGTTAACTCCTTTTTATGCTCGGGGGTTTGGCTAGATCCCACGAGGCTTCATGATGCCAATATGGAGGGAGAAAAATGCGCGTTAGTTTATGTGGCTATGGACGACAACGAAACACTGCTCTCATCTGCTTCTAAGAGGAAAAACAATTTATTAATAGCATCACATTGTTTATCCCCGAAAACACATGAGAATGGTGTTTATTGCTCCTTTCAACTAAACTGTTTACAATGTCATCGTTGACTTGGTTTTCATTTTGTACGTGACTATTTTTTTTCCTTCAAATCCCATGATACCAATCATTGCATTTTTCATTGTTTCCACAACTCTCTTTTTAACTTCTCCAATAGATTCTTATAGACAATCCCTTACCAACATTCCATGCATTCAAAATATTCCACTTATCTGCTTCTATTTTCAACAAATAGTGCTAACCTCTTTTATTCTATATGTATATTATTTTGTTTATATTACTATAGAAATATAATACACATTCAAAAAAATTATTATATGCCAATACAACTCATCCTTGTTGAACATGATCAAAAGTGTAAGTATGACACTTTCCCATTGTCAATAGACAACTTTGCTCAACTAATTGTAAAATTTATTCATTATTTTTATCCTCACACTCTATATATTAATTTTACCTGTATACTTTCTTTTTATCCCTCCTTTTTGATTTTCCTTGATTGTCCACTAACATACCTTTACATTCCATTTGTAGGAACTAGGCTAAAACATGCAAAGGGATTCAAAAAATAGGAAACATTTTTTCTTTCAAGTTTCAACATCAAAGAAAACACAACAATATCAAATATTATATATGGAAACACCAGAGCTTGCCCAAGATTTTTATTGTGTGATGTATGATGAAACTCCATGACATCTCCCATGGGCGTTTCATCCTTCTCTTGCTCGAGGGTTTGGCTAGAGTCCATGGGGCTCCATGATACCAATATGGTAGGGAGGAAAATGAGCGTGGGTTTTGTGGTTTTACATTTTACGTCATATATTTGTTGCTACATACATACATGTGTGCACAAATTCTTGTATAGATTTAGTATCATGTTTCTCATGCTACCTCAAAACAAGGCGTACCTTCTAATTCAAGTAAAATAATAATGTATGAGGAATCTCCATGATATCTGTTATTACATATATACATGTGTACACAAATCATTGTATAAATTTAGTAACATCTTTCTCATGTTCCCTGAAAACAATGTGTACCTTCTAATTCAATTAAAATAACAATACAAAGTATGTGTATCATTTCATCTCATTCACAAAATTATGAAGTAGATACTATTTATAACATCTTTCCTTTCTCGAACACTCATTTGTGATGACCATTATAGCTAATAAAAAAAATTAAAAATAAAATTTTAAAAGAATACTTTTTTACTCAATCTTACTAATAAAAGACGTAACTATACTAATGGAATCACTTTTTCAAAAGCATACTTGTTAATTCAATCTTAGCAATAATACACATGACTAATAAGTCTTTAAAAAAGAAAAACCCTTTAATGAATTTAAAACCATTCGTTCAACATGACGTATAATTTTATTCTAGAATTTGATAGCCAATCTCCAACTGATAAATTTTCATTCCAAAACACAAAAACTATTTTCCCATTTTTATGCAAATAGTTCTTAATGTCAGATTCAAGTTTATAATACTTTACTAACTTCACATTGTTTCATATTTCCTATTTACACCTCCGATTGAAACCAATAGCCATTCGTGGTGCACCCTATCGGTTGATCGTTGCATGCTTGTGCATGGGATTGCTCGTCTATACACATGAAAAGAGGGGAAGGGTTGTGCCATATATGGGATTTCCTAAGTCAAACCTCATGTTGATAGTCCTACCTCCACAATGGAAAATTATGATATAAAAGAGAGCTTGATATCCTTGGTTGGAAAGAGGATAGTGATAAAGAAGTAATGAATTTACATGTTGCAACTCACCAATCATATATGATCTCCTTGATGGATTGAAGTCACACTCGTCACCTTCAAGGATATATTGTTTCTTGACTTGAATTGATTTGAATACTTACAAGTTTTAGTACTCACAAAAAAATGCAAAACATTTAGAAGACTTACATAATACATGACATGATACTTGGATGATGAAATTTTGCAATAATATTGATATTTTTTTCTCTTGAATGCTCTTGACTTCTCAGTGATAATCTTGTTTTCTTCTCCAAAATTTCTAGCTCACTTAGGATTAAAATGGTGAAAATACTTTGTATTTATATGTGGGTCTGTGCAAGATCATCGTGGAAAAAATAGGCCCTTAAGTGGCAAAAAATTCAGAAAAATCAGAGTTAGGAAACTTGACGTAAAAATTTGAATAAGTTATCTATATTATTTAAAAAATATGTAAGAATAGAATCTATAGAAAATTGAATTTAGTTTCTAAACTACTAGGTTTATTTTTTTAAAAATATATCTATTTGGTGAAAATTTGAAATTTCAATGCAGAGTACTTAAATTTCGTGGGAAAAATAAGTAGTGTTTGTCTACTACCCTAACCACAATAAAAATAATATTTTTTATAAGATTTTAGATATAATTAGAGGACTTATGTCCCATGTGTTGCATTTTGCAATTTTTTTCAAAGTAAATAATTAATTATGAATTTTTTATTACAAATTTTAAAAAATATAAAAACTCGTATGTCTGACCACCTTAACTTGGTCAAAACTTCATGAAATTCATTTTTTTAAAATCTTATAGTATATGAAGCATAGAATGTGACACATGTTTCAGATTCAAAAAATGTGATACCGTTTAAAAGCTATAGATGTTTTTCAACTAGCCTATCAATCAGGACTTTAGTTGTAATTCAAATAGAAAATGAATAATAGTTATTTATTAAATTCAAATTAAAGCATAATTTATATTGGTGGGAAGCTGAGAATATCCTTTAAAAACCCTTTTCATTTCATCAATTTTGGGTAAAAAAGAAGTCGTTAGCCACATACCCTACACATACCCATCATATCGCCACTTTTTGGCCCATCATGATCCTGCACATACCCATGTAATTCTTCTAATTTCACAAAAATCAAATTTCAATAGTCAACAATTAAAATTGGAAATTTGAACAATGAAATATCAACACCGAAATATTCAAATTGGAGATAAAAAGAGGTGGTATAGGGTGTTGAGCACCCTGGACTAGACCCAAGTTTTTAGGGCCCAAAGTGTCAGGGGAAAGTAGTAAATGCTTATCTTTATTTTTGTTTGTTTGATTTTTAGAGATATTTATAAAATGGCTAGTTAAGTGCATAATTAAGTCCAAAAGTGTAAGGGTGAGCTAAACTTAGTGTGAAATTGTCAGGGGTGATAATTTTCAATTGTACAACTTCTTGATCTTTTTATTAGTTTTGACAATACTGTAATTTGTCATAGTTGTTTAGCTCCATTCACCACCTTTGTATGTTTGCAAGCATTAATTTAATTACATCTTGGAATTTTTTATTGTTCAAAATGGCATGTCAAGTTTACCATTTTTAACTAATTATGATTAGTTTTTGCAACATCAATTTATTCTATGCTAAAGCCCCAAGCCAATATATTAACTACACTAAGAATAAATTATACTTCTTCAACACTAATCAATAGGTGAAGGAATTTTTTTTAAGAATCCTTGAATGCTAGGAACCTATTCTTCCTGATGTGTATCTTGGGCTACCTTTAAGCACTAAGAAGCCTCCTCATTCTTTCCACAATGGTATAATCGAGAGAATCCAAAAAAATAGCTAGTTGGAAAGGTAAATTGCCGAGTCAAGTTGCTAAAGTATATCTTTTGAAGTCTTCCCTTCAAAATATCTTGTTGTATTTCCTTTCCCTCTTTAAGATGTTTTCTTTTTTATTAGAAAAGCAGAGCAAATTCAAAGGGCCTTCCTCTAGATAGGGATTGAAGAAAAAGTAAGAATATCATTGGTCAATTGGGACAAGGTTTGTTCTCCTATGAAATTTGGGGGTATGGGGATTCGGATATTGAACCTATTTAACAAATCTCTCCTCTCAAAAATTGGTTGGTTCTTTATTCAAGGGAATGACTTAGCTAATATCCTTAATGCCAAACATGTATGGGGAATGAAGACCCCTATTTTTTTATTTATTCTCAAGATTGGACTAAAGATTTGACCATATGAAACAATATTATGAAAATTAGGTGTACTTTGAAGCAAGATCCTAGAAGAAAAGTTGGGAATGGAAGAAAAGTTCATTTCTAGGAAGATGCCTAGGGAAGTGGTCATGTTTTGTCATCGGTGGCCCAATTAAATTCAATCAAACAAGATCTTTCAAGAATTTATGGGATTATTCTTTATGACTATGTTGATTGGAATGGAGGGACATGTGAATGGAATTTTTTTAAGCAAGATGTTCTTGATCTGAGAGTTGGGAGAGGTGGCAGTTAGTCCTTATCATCTAAGGATTTTTCCATATTATATTCTTTAATTGGAGATTGTCCTTTATTTTACCAAGAAGAAGAAGATGATTGGGTTTGGAGTGATAACTCCTCTAGAGTATTCTTTATTAAAGCTACTTATTTTATTTTATTTTTTTGAAAAGGTAAGCTCCACCTGAGGGGGTGGTTCCCATTTTATATTAATTAAAGCAAAATTTACAATCCTTCCTCCTAGGGCATATTTCCCAGATGTCAAGGAAAGCAGAAAGAAGAAAAAATAAAAGACCAAACAGCTTAGTCCCCCACTCCACTAGTAGCAGCCTCAAAATCCTTTCTGAGCACTCTAGCAAAATCCATATGCTGATCGACCCCAGGAGGCATAAGCAACAAGCACTTGCCGGCGGCACCAAAGTTAGCCAGCCAATCGGCAGCTCCATTTGCCTCTCTGTAAACATGCTTTATGGAGAAATCCATCTTCTCCAGCCACATCCATGCCTGAGACATCAACCTTTCCAGTTTTCAATTCGTACATTTCTTATTTTGTATCCCATTGATACATATCAACGAATCACCTTCTATATCTACAAAGAGCTGGCCTCTTTTAATACACTCCTCCAAACCCCTAATTAGAGCTAAAAACTCAGCTTCATTATTTGTGGCTGAACCAAAATCTTCAGCAATCACCCAAACCACCTTCCCTTTATCGTCTCTTAGTAGACACCCAATGCCAGCCTGATTAGGATTTCCCCTGGCAGCGCCATCAAAATTTAGTTTCAGTCTCCCGCTTGGGGGAGTCAACCATCTAGCATGCTTCCTTCTCATATGCTGACTTGCCCCATTCTTCAAGCTAAATCCCATGGGGACCTTTAGGCCTCCCCACCGTTTACACATCAACTCATCCCACCTGCTGACTTGGATGAACTCTCTTTTTTCTCAAAATTTCAATTGGAGAAAAATCTAGAATGCTAAGCTAATTCCAAAAATCAATTGCTTTTGGTGGGTAGTTGCACATGGTAAAATTCTCATAGTTGATGTTCTAAATATGAAAGGGTTTTAGTTTGTAAACATATGCTCTCTTTATATAGAATTTGAAGAAAGTATACCCCATCTACTATTTCAATGTCCCTTCACAAGGAAAGTCGGTCATTGGTGCTTTAAAAACTTGATGATCGATTGGGTGTTTCAGCTTGATTTAAATGATTTTATTAACCCATGGAGCTCTAGTCCTTCCTCACATCTAATTTCAATAAAATTATGGCAACAAATACCTTCCTTTGTCTCTTGGAACCTATGGAAAGAAAGAAATAAAAAAAATATTTAGAGAGCAACAAACGAGTTGCTTAGATTTCTTCTTTGGTATGAAACAACAAATTTAGGAAAATATCAATTCAATCTGCTTTGGCCTTTCTAAGGTCATGCCAACCTATAAATATCTTAGAATAAAGCAAATATGAGGAATTAAACATGACTTGACTAAAATAAACTAGGATAACATATTGTAGTGTAGAAAAATGTAACCCATTACATTTTCTCACTTGTTTGGACCCTCCTAGTTAAATTGGATTTAATAATACCTTAATTTAGTGTTGTTAAATGTACCTATTTACATTTACACACTTATTTGGGCCCTCTTAATTAAATTGAGCTTAATTATTCCTTAATTGGCCCTTTTATTAATTTACAAGCCTAATTAATTACATTTTTTGAAGTGGAAACCCAACAATAATTAATGCCTAAACATAACACCTTACATTGAGCAATGTGTGTTCTAGGTTTATAGACCTGGGACCCATTTTCCCATTGGCTAATGGGTCCTCTAAATGACTTGGAACCCATTTAAAATAATATTTTGGTGGTATTTTTATGATCTTAAATTCAAATTTCAGAGGTCAATTTGTAATGTTTAGATTTTGGGAAATTAAGGTTAAATGTCTATAAATATAAGGTTATTTTATCAATTCAAGTAATCTAGCAAGAGGTGAACTTAAAAAGAGATAAGATTATTTATAAGAGCATTCAAGAGTAGAATTATTAGAGTTTTATTGCAACATTCAAGATCTCAAGCATCATGTCAAAGCTATGTTCATTCATGCATGTTTTTGGAGCTAACATTGTGATGTAGGTTTTAAGATCTAATCCAAGCATTCAAGTCAAAGATTCAAAGCAAGATTTAAGTATCAAGATCCACATCCATTGAAGCCATTTTATGCAAGATCAACATCAAGATTTTAGTCCCCCAAAGGTTTATTTAAGGGTTTTGGTGAGTTGCAACATTGAGTTGTTCATTCATCATACCTTTCATGCTATTTAATTTCATTTCAAGGTTTAATTACAAAAATGGGGTTTGACCAAGGAAAACCCCCATTCACAAAAAAACCATTTTTCCATCTCTATGTGTTGCAGATTTGTAGGTTCATGGGTTGAATAAAAGTTGAAGATTTCAAAAGTGCAAAATTGCAAAGTTTCATTTGTTGTCACCTTTGTTGTCATCTCACAGAAGCTCAAATCCCAAATTTATTTTTGACTCTTTGACTATCAAACCTAGAGGATCTAGAAGTGAAAACATAGGAGTAGAGGACCCAAAAATCAATTTTTGAAGGGTGAACAAAGATGCATTCACCTATGGGTGATTGAGTCCCTAGACAACTTTCAAAAATAGTTTTTTGTGACAGGTACACAACATTTTCCATTCCCAAACATGCCAGAAGTTTTACTATTTCTGATAGCCCTATGTTTCATCTATCAAATCCAACTTTTACATGTAATAAATGAGCACATTTGGTATTTTTAATCCTTCTCCCAAAACCCCTGTTCAATCATTTTTGTCAAAAAGTTATATCAGGACACCTTTTAACCAACATGGGGACTTTGTAACTATTTTTTAGAGGTTTTAAGTGTCTTCCACTCATCCACTTTATGTGAACTAAATTGTGTCTACTAGCTTTATGTTTCATATACTTAGATGTGATCTTACATTTCAGTTTTGATTTGATTTTCTATTTTATATTTGTCTCCCAAAAGTGTTGTTTAGTCCACATACACACATAAAGGAAATTTGCAGATCTTCCATAAAGATCACTAACCTAAGGGTTGAAAGTGGATTTTATCTTGTGGGATATAACTTCTTGAATGAAATATAATAATAGGTAGGTTCATTCACCCCATTTTCCATTTCTATTTATAGTGAGTTTTGTGAAACATTCCAAATTTAGTATAAAATCCTATATGTTTTGAACCCTACCCCATTTTTCTATGCTTCATTTTGGTGAACCTAAGTTTTGAACATTCTAATTTCTGATTTTGAGTGCATTCATACCCTAGATCTAGGATTTAATTTAAAACATTGCATTTAGGGTTTCTAAGTTTGGCATAAAGTTGCATTGCATTTTAGGTGTAAACTTGCATTTTTCCTTCATTTTAAATCAAAAAAATCAACACAAAATGCATAATTTTATATTGATTTTGCATAGTATTTACATAATAGCATACTTTCACTCACTTAAATAAGAAAATGAGACGAAAATTTCATATCAAAAAGTGTCATATAGTTCATCATTTTTTATTAATTTCACTTGTATTTAGATGTTAAATTCTAGAAAATCCTATTACAAAAGTTACATTCTGAGACCTTGAATAAAGAGCACATATAATCACTCAAAAATTAAATTTTTCATTTTTAGAAACCCTGAACAAGGACCCATTCGCATATGGGTCAATGAGTCCTTCAGGGCCTTTTGAAACTAACTTTTCTAAGCTTTTTTGTGGTTTTTTTCACTTCTCAGATCTCCTGGTAACCCACTATTTCAGTCTAGAAATTTTTAGGACTTTTTTATGTATCTAGGTCTAATTATCCATTTAGTGCAGCCATTTTAAATCATTTAAAAATTATTTTAGTAGTGAAAATCATCAAATTTGTGGGAGAATTTTTTACATTTCTAAAGCATTGCATAAGTTAGATAGATTACTTCTCATGCTAAGATGTTTCCTTTTCAAAGATGTGGTTTTGATATGGTTAAGAATGGATTGTTTAAGTACAACATCCCCTATTGTGAGTACAATTTAGAACAAAAAAATGAGGTCATTAAGAAACATGTTAGCCATCCTCCCACCTTATTTCCTAGTTATGAGAACGTATTAGAGTAAGAGAACCAAACCATTGCCACATTCCTTAATATCACCTTGCCTATCCCTCCCTCAAACCATACTATCTCTCCCATTTATGAGGTTGATATGATACAAGAGGATACAAGCATAGATAATCATGAAAACCATAATTGTTCTTCTCCTAATAACTCTCCTATTGGTGATGAAGGTATCTTGGTGAACGAAGATACAATTATTGAGAATAATGGAAGTATTTTTTGTCCCTCTCATTCTTCCATTAGGTCTTGTATTAGTTAATTTACATCTAGGGTTTCTAAATCTTGCATTAGTGAAAGTGCATATAGGTTGAATTTTTTCCTCTTGCATCACTGAATTTCACTTAAAATCTATAATTTTACATAGTCTAGACATCATAAAAACTAGAAAACTTGAAACTCACTCAAAATTTTCTAAAATTAGTGCAAAATCCCTAATCTAGGACTCATACGCCCCATTGGGAGATTTAGTCCTACTATAGGTGGTTTTACCTAATTTCTAGGTATTCTGTGTAGAATATTTTTTAGAATTTGAACCCATGAAAAACCCTAACTAGGAATCATATGCCCCTTTGGGAAATTTAGTCCCGAATTAGGCCTAAAACTTCATTTGACAACATCAAAAACCTTATTTTTTTACTTCCTAAGCTCGCTGGTAACCTATAGTATCAGCCTAGAAAGTTTAAGTAGCTTTTGTTTTATGCATCTAGGTCAAAAAAATCATTTTAGGGTAGTCATTTTTGAATTCTTCCTAAATCATTTCATCTGAAAATGTTTACATTTCTAAAACCTTGCATAATATGGATAAAAGTACTTTTCACTTTTGCATACATAATGTCTACATTCATGGAGCTTTTCATAAGTTTGATAAAAGTGCTTTTCATTTTTGGAAACATATTATTTGTATTCTTAAAGCTTTGCATATACAGGATAAAATTACTTTTCATCTTTGGATATACATTGTTTACATTCTTGAAGCATTGCATAAGATGGTTAGAAGTATTTTTCATTCTTGCTCAAACAATGTTAGTATCTTACCTTTATAGACATGCCAAGAAAAAATTCATATGCCCCCTATGTGAATGCTTTAGTGAGAGAGAATACAATAGTGGACAATCATAACAATCATATTTTTTCTTTTCATAATATCTCTCCTATTTTTGAAGAAGATATTTTGGTGTTAGAAGAACCAATCATTGAGAGGTTTGAGAATCCTAATTGTTTCTCTCTTACCTATCTCATCAAGCTAGACATTTCTAAACAAGAGGACACAGCCATAGGAAATCATGACGATCACATAACACAACAAGAGACCATTGAAACCTACCTAAATACCATTTCATCTAGTCTACATTCATCTACCAACATCTTCCCTTTTTGTGACAATGTTTTAGTGAAAGAGGATGGAATTCTAAATAAGGAGGATATGTTGGTGTTAGATGATCAAATATTTAAGATCTATGACAACTCTCTTTATGTTTCTTCCCCAACCTACCCCATTTTTAAGGAAATTATGGGACAAAGGAATGGAATTATGGACAATCATGACAATCATGTTTGCTCTTCTCTGGCTAGTATGTCCCCTAGTTGTGAGGAAGATACTTTGATGTTAGAAAATACAATCAATGAAATTCATGAGAATCTTAGTTACCCATCTTCCCCTAGGGAAAGCCTTATTGAAAAAGAAAATCCAACCATTGATGAGTCCCCTACTTGTGATGAAGTCATTTTATAAGAAGCAACCTTTGAATTTCATGAACATCTAGTTTCTAGTTCTAAAAACTCTCCTACTAGGGAGTATATCATGGTGCAAGAGAATGATGGAGCCAATGCATGTAATGAGGCTTCCTTAGATAAAGATGATGAAGTGAAATTAGACTCTCATTCACTAAGAGAAGTTAATATTATTCAACCTCAACTCATCCTTTACCCACCTTCACACAAACCTCAAACTCAAAACAAACCTATCCTCATCCTTGAACCACCTAAGAATAATATGTGAAAGATAATATCATGGTACAAGAGAATGATGGAACCGATGCATGTAATGAGGCTTCCTTAGATGAAGATTATGAAGTGAAATTAGTCTCTCATTCACTAAGAGAAGTTAATATTATTCAACCTCAACTCATCCATTACCCGCCTTCACACAAAAATCAAACTCAAAACAAACCTATCCTCATCCTTGAACCACCTATCCTTGAACTCACAGGGCCCCCAAGAGATTGGCCATCTCAGGGAGTGAAGACACAGAGGTAGGGTTAGATGGGTCCTCTCCAAGAGAGGTGGAAGTGGCCAAGGAGAAAGGTGTTGTTGGTGGGGCTAGTGAGGTTGGGGCCTAGAAGAAGGTTGATGTGGTTGACAAATCTAGAAGGTTGTCGAAGAGGCTGGCCAATTTGAAGAAAAAGGAGTCTAATGTGGCGGCAAGGGCCCATTCTAAGGCAAAGGTTAGTACTAATCTATATGTTAATGTTGTGACTATGAAGGAATACCCTGTCCATGATGATCCCAAGGTTTTTTTGGAAAAGGAGGTTGGTATGCAGAATGTGGATGGCGAGGGAAAAGGGAATGTTTCGCCCCTGAAAATTGATCCTCTTTTGGAGGATTTCTCATACCTAGATGGGGAGGATACCTCTATGTTTGGTCTGTTAGACATGGCTAGGGAAGGTGCTACTAGTACCTTCAAGTTGGCCAAATGGTCTTTGCAAGAATTTAACAAAATCAACATTAAAATCAATGGCCTAAAGAAAAAATTGTAAAATGCTCCAAAATCCTCAGTTTCAGATTTACTCATTGACAGATTAGTGGAGCTGGAACACACCCATAATGAGTTCAAGGAGCAATGCGACGAGAGATTGAAATCCCTTGAGGCTAATGTTGCAAGTTTAAACAATGATATTAAAAATTTACTGTAGGTTAGTCATGTCTTAGTTAAAAATAGTGCTGAAGCTCTGGAGACTCTCTTCAAGAAAATCAATCAGCTTAGGGAAGAGCAAGTCTTTTTCTCTGAATTCATGGAAATTGAGCAGGTGGCTAAGGGTAAAGGAAAAAACTCCCTTAAGGCTGATGACAAGGTGCTAGCTGCGAGAGGTTTGACTAAGTGGAAAAAAGCGTTTGATGCTGAGAAGCAAGAAATACTGGAAATGGTTAAAAAAAATAAGTCACAGTAGGTTGAAATGGCCAAAACTCTGGGTGGCCTTAAGTAGTTTCTTAGTCTTTTTCTGTTGCTTTCTAATTTTTGGTGTTTAGTCAGTTTGTGTGCTATTGTTTTACTGTTGGGAGCCATTGATTGTTAATTGTCCCTCTTTTTCTGGCTCCCTTGTTGGTTGGTTTTTTGTTGGTCGGGTGGTTGCTGGTTGTGGATTGATTTAGGCCTTTAGTAGCTTTTGGTCTCTCTCTTGTAAAGGGTTTCGAGTCCCTTCAAAACATGTTTTTCCTTTTAATAAAAACAATTTTACTCATACATATAACACTAGAAACAATCTGTAACCAAGAAAAAAACATTCAAAATCCCTTCCATTACCTAAATCTATCTTATTGGGTCCTCCTCGTTTGCCTTTACTTAATGAAAAGGAGTATAATCTCGTTGAAAAACTAAAAAATACCCCTGCTAAGATATCCTTATTGGATCTTATTCAAGCCTCCCCTCATTATCATAACGTGATTCAAAGTGCCTTAAAACAAGTTCTGACTCCTAATGTGCAGTTAAATGATGTGGCAACTCAAATTCAAGCTATAGGACCAAACAATGCAGACATTAATTTTCATCAACATGAGCTACCTCTTTTGGAAATAAGAAATAAAAATGATTCCTTCATCAGATAATAGCTTGATTCAATAGGAAAGGAATAAAAAGAACCTTTGTTGATAAAGGCTCAACTCTTAATGTGTGTAGTGTGAACCTGTTGGACAGACTTGGTGTGGTTAAATTAAGAATTCAAATTGATTCCTTATCAATTCAAGGATTTGAAAATGTAGGAAAGAAACCACTTTGTGTGATCACTTTGCCTATTACTGTTGGAAAGGAAACATTACAAACTCCTATCCACGTAATGCATCATGATATTTCATACAATCTCCTTTTAGCAAGACCTTGAATTCATGAGATGCATGTGGTGCCTTCAACACTTCATCGTATCATTAAATATGTCTATAACAATAAAGTGTACCAAACTGAAATAGACCTTACACTAGAAAGTTGTTTAAACATTGAGAAAAGGCAAGGAAAATCCTTTGAGGACACTAACACCAACTATAAAAGAAGAAGCGATGCAAGAAGAACAAAAATATAGGTTTCCTAAACCCTTCAAAATTTTATCACTAGATGACTTGGGATCATTGGATTTCACACCTACATTCATGGGAGAATACAAGATCACAACAAAAGATTCAGAAAAGGGAAAATAAAAAGCGGTAATGTCAGCACAAATTTCGAAAGACCCTTCGAAAGAATCCACCTCAAACACTTTACAAGAAACAACAAATTATACAACAAAATTTGATGAACTTGACTATGACCAACCACCGAATCCAAAAGAAATGAAAAAGATTTATGGAAAAGGTTATGAACTTATGAAACAACTTGGATATAGTGGAAAAGGATGTGGTCCTAGAGAACAAGGTATTTGTGCCCCTATAGAGCTTAACATGCAAGAAACAACTAGTGGTCATGGTTATTGTCTCTTGAAAGAAAGAAACAAGCCTTCCATTAATGCCAACACTATTACAAAAGATTTTTCTAAGACAAATTTAACATTAGTGCATCCTGAACTGATAGAAACTAGTGGTCTTATTTATTATTGTTTGAAAGAAACAAAAGAAACAAAAAAAATCCTCACTTAACATCAATTTCATCACACAAAACACTAATGATTAGAATTTGATAGATTTTACACCCTCCTATAAAGGAGAGAAAAAAATTTCACAATCTAAAGAGTCTTGTGTAAGTATGACACCTTGTACTAAGCAAGAGATATCTTTGTCAAAAAATAAGGAAACATCTACATCTATTGATCAAGAGTGTATTTTGTCGAGACTTCTCCAAGACCATTTGATATCCCTCCCTCCAAGAACACAAAATAAATTCTACTAAGGAGTTTGGTGTGCTTCCTTATGTTGAGGCACCTAATTCCTCTAATTGATACTCATTTTTTATGTTAGCGTGTTTTTCATCAATCATCTCGACTCATCCTTGTTCTGCATTAAGTGGGGGCAAGGGGTTGAGTAGCCTTGTCCTTGTATGTCACTTGTCATTGTCTCTTTTAGCTAGTTGACTTCCTTTCATATATATATAAGTACAAGCTTGGGATGTGGGCGACATTCCTTAAGTTTCCTCACATGTGACGTACTGAGTTATCTTTACTTGTTTCATTTTGGGGGAAACCACTTATCCATGATGTACTTTCATTCAAGAACATATGACTTGGCATAATGATTGTCGAATAACCTATCATGTATTCTTCTACTTTAAAGAAATTTCTCATAGTAATGGTGTTAGAAACTACTTTAAAGTGGGGTATACACTGACACTCATGTTACATTGTACAATTTTCTTTCTTGTGATGCATCCTTTTCTTGGTGGTGTCATTGGGTTTGATTTCCTTCGAAAGCATTATATTTCTTTGACTTTTCCTCTCTTGGAGACTTTAGGCACGATGTTCCCTAAGAAGATACCTTACATGAACTAAGAAAAATCCCTTTGAATGTACCTTACACTATTTTGCATTTACAATAATTATTATATGGCCACCTTCCATAACACAATTTGCATGCATGTGGAGCCATCTTATTTATTCATGGGTTTCAAGCATACAAATTTTTTCTTGCCTCTTGAATACTACTATTTGTGTTGTGTGGCATTTTATCAAAGTTATTAGGAGCTATAACTTTGGTATGGTTGTACATATGGGATCCAAACTTAGGTGTGACTTTCCGATGGCCACTTGCTTGTGTGTGTGAATGCATACTAGTTGTGTGTGTATGTGTCTCACCTCTCTAAGGGATCATGTAGTGGACAACTTGAGGTTCCAATATCCCTTGTGAGCACACATTTTAAGATTTGCATAGTAGAAAACATGTTCCACTTGTAAGCCACCCTTTTTGGATACTCACCCAGCGGATAGCCTAAAGTTCTATTGCCTCAGAATGAGTATGAATATTAAAAAAACAAGCTTAGATATGTTCCATAATGTGTGGTAAAAATAGTTGAAGCTTGATGCACCTTTTCCTTCTTTTTCTTTCATCTATATGTTGTTGAGATTGCATGTTTGTGTATCCTGTTTTGCTACATATCATACACCTTGTGTGTGTCCTTTTCCTCTTATGTTTGTTTGATGTAGGATCTTGGATACTGGGGCCTTGACCACCTGCTTGGTATTTGTCATCCTAGACCATCCACATTGGTACAATTGGACCTCTCTTGAATGTCTACTTTAGTGTGAGTTTGAAGTAAGTTCCTCCTCTCACTAAAGTGTGGGCTAAATGTAGTGTAGGAAAAAGTAGCCCTTTTTCACACTTAATTTGGGAATGATTAACATTAAAATGAACCTAATTGAAATGAAAAAAATAGGTGTTCCACCCTTTTGGAGATGGAACACAAACTAGGGTTTAAAGACCTAGACCAATTTTCTTCAAGTTTCATTCAAGGAAACCTTAGATATCACAATCCAAGGATAGAAAGTAGGAAAGGGATCTTCTAGAAGCATCTCCTAGGGTGTGATTAAAGTTAATAAGGGGGTTCACCACCAAGAAAGAGCCTGAAAAGAATAGGAATGTGAATGATGTGCAAAACTTAACTATATGGCCTAGATTATGGAACTGAAATGAGAATAATAGACTGAGAATTAACAAAGGTGCACCTAGAAGAAAGATGAGGTCAAAATAAGCTCTAAAAATCTAAAATCCTATTTTTGTAGCTCACTAGGACTCATACACCAGTTTGGGTGATTTAGTCCTAGACTAGGGTTTCTGTGACAAAACTGGAATCTGTTAGGGACTGATCTAAATCTCATGGAACTTGGAAAATGGTAGTACTAGGACTCATACACCCAAGGTGGCAACTTAGTCCCAGTATTATGGTTTGTCTAAAATTATTGCACTCTCTACTAATCTCTTGTAGCTTCCATCCTATCAAATTTGTGAGTTGGAAACCCTAATTTGCAACCTATAGGTGACTTTCCCTGATCTAGCAAGTAAGGAGACAACTTCAACAACTTTCTTAAATCTTACAACTTAGTCTTCAAAGGTCCTTCAACCTCCAAGAAACCTAGATCTACAATCACACATGTAGAGAGAGAAAAACATGTTTATTGTTAGGGAATGGGGTTTTGCCTTGGTCAAACCCCGTTTAGGTAATTAAACCTTGTGATGAAACAATGAAACATGAACATGAAACATGAACAATGATACCTCAAGAATGATGTCTTGAAATGTAGATCTGCAATCTAATATGAAGTGGCCACCAAGAATGTAGATCTTGATCTTGAATTGAATAGAAAACATTGCTTATCTTGGATCTTGAATGCTACATCACAACACTAGCTCAACAACATGCTTGATGCTTCATGCCCTTGACATGATGATGGATCTTGAATTGCTACAACAAATGATGAAGAAATCTGCCCTTGAATTCCTTAGAAATTCTCTTGTAAACTCTGTTGACACTCTTTTGAAGTCTTAGGATGCATAATACAGGGTCTTAGGGGCCTATTAATGATGATATGAAGGTCATAAATGGAAGAGGGCCCAAAAATTAATGTGTAGGTGTACATAAATACACTTTACAACACTAAATTATGGAAAAATTAGGTCTATTTAGGTTAAAAGGGCACTAAACCTAATGTGAATGTGTAAAACACATTAACTAGATCAACAAAACATTAGGTTCATTTTAATATTAATCATTCCAAAATTAAGTGAGGACGAAATTTTTCTACACTACATTTAGCCCCCACTTTAGTGAGAGGAGGAACTTGCTTCAAACTAACAATAAAGTAGACATTCAATAGGGTTCCAAGTGTGCCAATGTGGATAGTCTAGTATAAAAAAGATTAAAGGATGTGGGCAAGCAGCTAGGATCCAAGATCCTATGTCAAACCAAAATAAGCACAAAGGGACACACACAAGGTGTATGATATGTAGCAAAACAAGATACACAAGCATGCAACATCAAAGACCTAAAGATGAAAGAAAATGAAAGACAAGTTGGATCAAGCTTTGACCGTTTGTCCCGCACATTGTGGATTAGGTCTAAGCTTGTTTGTTTAAAATGCATGCTCACTCTGAGGCAATGGAACTTCAGGCTATCTTTTGGATGATTATCCAAAAAGGGTGGCTTACAAGTGGAACATAATTTTCACTATGTAAAGCAAATGCACACTCACAAGAGATAGTAGAACCTCAGGCCATCCAATAGGTGATCCCCCAAAGAGGTGAGACACATATGCATGTGGTCAATATGCACTCACACTCACAAGCAAGTGGATATGGGAAAGTAACAGCTAAGTTCATCTCCCATACGTAAAACCATATATCAAAGCTATACCTCCTGATAATTTTGATAAGGTGCCACACAAAAATGAACTTCGAGCTTCATGAGGAAAGAAAAGCTTTGTATGATTGAAAACCATGAACAAACAAGATGACACAATAGGCCAACAAAGTGTGTTATGAAAGGTGGCCATATAATGGTTATTGTAGATACAAAATAGTGTAAGGTACGTTCAAAGGGATTTTTCTTAGTTCATCTAAGGTCTTCTTAGGGAACATTCTGCCTAATGTCTCCAAGAGAGGAAAATTGAAAAAAACATCATGCTCTTGTGGGAAATCAAACCCAATGACACCACCAATAAAATGATGCATCACAAGAAAAAAGAAAAATCGCACAGTGAAACATGAGTGTTGATGTATGCTCCCACTTTAAAGAGGTTGCTAACACCATTGCTCTGAGAAATTGCTTTAAAGTAGAATAATACATAATAGGTTATTTAGAAAGCCCTATGCCAAGTCATACGTTTCTAAATGAAACTATATCATGGATAAGGGGTAGTCCCCAAAACTCAGTATGTCACATGCGAGCCAACTTAAGGCATGTCATCCACATCCCAAGCTTGCTCCTATATATACATGAAAGAGCAGTCAACTAGCTAAAAGAGACAACAAGTGTCATATGAGGACAAGGCTACCGAACCTCTTTCCCCCACTTAGTGTGAGATAAGGATGAGCTAGAATGATTGATGAGAAACATGCTAGAGTGAAAATCAGTATAAATTAGAGGACATAGGTTCCTCAACACAAGGAAGGGCACCACAATCCTTAATATGTTGAATTTTGTTTCTCAAAGCCTTATATCCATTAGTAGAATGACCATGAACTCTATGATATGCACAAAATGAACTCTTGTAGTCAAATTTATTTTGTGTTCTTGGAGAGAGAGATATCAAACAATCTTGGAGGAGTCTCGACAAGATACTTTATTGGTCAATAGTAGAAAATGTTCATTTATTGCATGACAAAGATATCTCTTGCTTAGTACTAGATGTCATACTTACACAAGACTCTTTATATTGTGATATTTTGTAGTCTCTTTTACTGGAGGGTGTAAAATATATCAAATGTGAATCATTAGTGTTTTGCATGATGATATTGATATTAAGGGGGATTTCTCTATTTCTTTCATTTCTTTCGAACGATAACAATCAAGAACACTAGTGTCTATCAATTTAGGATGCACTAATGTTAAAGTTGGATTAGAGGAATATTTTCTAATAGTATTGATATTAAGGGAAGGCTTGGTTGTTTCTTTCGAGGGATAAAAACCAAGACCACTAGTCATTTCTTGCATGTTAGGTTCTATAGGGAAACAAATACCTTGTTCTCTAGCACCACATCCTTTTCCATTGTATCCAAGTTGTTTCATAAGTTCATAACCTTTTCCATAAAGCTTTTTCATTTCTTTTGGATTCGGTGGTTGTTCATACTCTACTTCATCAAAGTTTGTTGCTTAATTTGTTTCTTCTTCTAAAGTGTTTGAGGTGGATGCTTTCGAAGGGTCTTTCAAATTTTGTGTTGACATTACCACTTTTTCTTCCCTTTTAAAAATATTTTGTGTAATCTTGTATTCTACCATGAATGATGTGAAATCCAAGGAACCCCAATCATCTTCCAATAGCTTCATGACTTCCTCAATATGTTTTTATTTGTCTTTCTCTTGCATGGGTTATACTTTTGTAGTTGTTGTTAGTATTTTCAAAGGATTCTCCTTATCCTTTTCAAGTTGTAAAACACTATAAGGCTCATGATCAACGTCAAGTGTGTACACTTTGTTGTTGTAGGAATACTTCATTTTATGATGAAGAGTAGAAGGCACCCCATTCATTACATGAATCCATGGTCTTCCTAAAAGAATATTATATTAATGATCATGAGGCATATAATGGATTGGTGTTTCTAATGTGGCATTTCCAACTGTAATAGTCAAAGTGATCACACCAAGCAATCATTTTACCATGTTGTCAAATCAACTAATATATAAAGAGGTGGGTTGAATTCTTGATTTATCCACACCAAGCCTATCCAAAAGGTTTACACTACACACATTAAGGGCTGAGCTATCATCAACAAGGGTTCTTTTTATCCCAATCCTAATGTATCTAGCTATTATCATGAAAGAATTATTTTGTTTTTGCACTTCCAAAGGAGGGAGCTCACTTTGATGGAAAACAATGTTAGCATTTATTCTTTGAATCATGTCAAATAGGGAGGACCGGGTAAGATAGGATTAGGCAATGGGAGGTATGTTGAAGTCGTTTGTTTTGGTTGCAAATTATTTCTAGTGTTATATGTATGAGCAACGGTATTATAACTCAGTTTTTGTGAAACAATATTATTAGGTGGGTAAAGGATAAGTTCATAATGTTTTGAGTTGGAGGTCATTGTGAGGGTGCGGGTGATCCCACAATACTATTTTACAATATCTGGGAGATTCTGATTTTTCCTGAAATCACATATTTTTAGAAAATATAGTGATTTAAGCTTTGAAAAATTCCATTTAAAGGATTCCAATTGAAGAGGGTTTGATTGAACCACCTTAGATCAAACCCCCTTGGATAGAACCCCACTAGTTTTAAACCATACCTATAATAGAGTCTCCTTTACACCTATCAAAATGTTGATAAAAAACCACTTTTGATTTACCTTTTGGGGGATCGAATGAATTCATTTAAAATTTATTTTTTGTATATAGTCCTTATTATAAGCTTCCCAAAAAGTATAATTTTAAATAAATTTAATTTAATTATTATATTTATTTTTTATTTATTTTGAATGTAGGTTTTTCATAGAAAATCAAGCTCTCTATTCTACACATGTGGAAAAATAGCAGATTATCAAAATATTTTTTTTGAAAAAGATCAGTGCACTAGATATTGAAGTCCTTGATCCAACAACAAAAAAAAAGAATTTCGATACATACAAATTTTTTATGTTGTATACAGTCTGCCTATGTTTGAATTGTAATTGGTTTGATTTCAAAACTTGATTAGGGAAAAAATATTCAATAAAACACTATGAAACAAAATGAAAGTGATAGATATTGTAGTTACAAATCTAAATTTGAAAAAAAAAGAATTTAATCATTCATGGAAAACAAAATTATGTTGTATACGGTGAGCATCACTCCTTAAAAATGGTGTTTACTGAAAATAACTAGTTTTCAAAGGAGATGGAAAAAGAAGTGCAATGTAATTCCAAATATTTTGAAAAAAAATTATTTAGAATCTAAAAAAAATTGTAACAAATCACTAGTTTGCATCATCTTCAAATTCCTCACGGTTTATCCGCTACAGGTGCCCGAAAGTGAAGATTTAATTAGAAAAAATCAGTTCAACGTCCTGTTTGGCCAAAAATTGTAAACTAGTATTATGGGATCACCCGTGGGTAAAGGATAAGTTCAGGTTTGTTTTGAGTTGGAGTTTGTTACGATGGAGGGTAAAGAATTAGAGGATTCTTAGAATTTCCCGTAGGGTATGTAGGAGGTCCATTAATCATAGAGGATCTAATGGACACCTGTTCATTCATAACCTTAATAGTGGTTTTAGTTTGATGTCTTTCTAATGAAGGGAAGTCTAGTGTCATCTTTTCGACATCATCCATGGAAGTAACATCACTATTATTGGAAATATATGTGTCAATGCTCTCATTTTATTTCATCATGATATCCTCCTTAGGAGGAGATTTTTTAGGAGAACTATAAAGTAGATGTTCATGACATTCAAAGGTTGGTTCTTCTATAATGACTTCATCGCAAGTAACAAAGCTATCCATGGTTGGGTTTTCTTGTTTATCAATGATGGAATAATCTTATTCAATAATGTTTTCTTGAGGGGGAGAGAGGAAAATAGGATTCTACCGACTTTCATTGGTTTGATCTTCTAGCACTAAAATATCTCCCTCACTACTAGGAGAGATATTGGGAGAAGGACAAATGTGATTGTCATGATTGTCCATGATTTCATTCTTGTTTTCTAGGGTCTCATTCTCCTATGTCGTAACTTATCCCCTAGTAGGAGATCTTTTAAGAGAGGGGAAAACCAAAAATTCATCACATTCTATTGTTAGATTTTGTAAAGTATCTTTATCACAAATAGGGGAGGAATCAAGAGATGGACTACTATGATTTTCATGCTTACAAATGATTGGATGCTTTTGTTTGAATAGGTATTTCCAAATTTTAGGGACATTATGAGGGAAGGAGATAATTTTATCACTTTCAATCCACATGTCCTCCTAACAAATGTGATTTTCATGATCGTTCACAATTGTATCCTCTTTTACTAGAGAATTCTTACAATTAGGGGAGGTGTTGAGAGATGAATTTAGACTAAGTAGTGGAAATGATCTCATATTATTATGTCATAATATCTTCCCAAGTGGGAGGAGAAAGAGATAAAATCAAAACTTTCATGATTCTCAATGATTGTATCGTCTTTCACCAAGATAGATTCATCACTACTAGGAGAGGTATGAGGAGAAAAACAATTATGGTTTTCATGATTGTTTATGCTTGTATATTCTTGTATCATATCATCCTCACCAATGGGAGAGATAGTATGGTTTGAGATAGGCGATGTAATATTAAGGATCATGTTAATGGTTTGATCCTCTTTCTCTAAGATGTTCTCATAACTATGAAAGATAGTGGATGGATGACTAACATGTTTCTTGATGACCTCATTGTTGTACTCTAAATTGAACTCATAAGAGATGATGTACTTATGCAATCCATTTTTAACCATATCAAAACCACATCTTGTAAAAGGAAACATGTTATCATGAAAAAGTAAGCTATCTAGAGTATACAATGCTTCAAGTAAAGTGAAATGCAATGGCCTAAAGTGAAATGTGTAAATGTAATTTTTAGATTCGAAACAAGGTAATTTGTTGATTACACTATGAAACAATCTAAAATTGAAATGTTGTAAATGTAAATTTGAAATTAAGAAATGCCATATTAGAGCCAAATTAAGCTAGATCATATGAAATGCATGTAATAGAAACTCAACAAACTGAAATAGGTATGTAATGATAACAAGTTGCAAAAGTACAAAAATGATGTTTCTAATGTTGTAAATAACAATTACAGGTTTGATCTGGGACTAATTCACCCAAAGGGGCATATGAGTCCTAGTCATGGTTTTCTAGGGGTTCAAACAATGAATAAAAATCACCACAAAATACCCATAAACTAGGAAAAACAACCTGTACTAGGACTAAATTGCCCGGAGGAGCATATGAGTCCCATATTAGGGTTTTTGCACCGATTTCAACAAATTCTGAGTAAATGTTATGTTTTCTATTTTAAATGATGTGCATACTATGTTCATTTATAGATTTTAAGTGAAATTCAATGATGCAAGATGCAAAAAATGCAACCTATAAGCACTTTCACTAATGTAAGATTTAGAAACCCTATATGCAAATTAACTAATGCAAACCTAATGCAAAGTCAATGCCAAATAGATCTAGGAGTATGATGTACTCCAAATAAAAAAATAAGGTGCTCTAAAGGCTAGGTTCACCAAAATGAAACAAAGAAAATAGGTGTTACACCTTTTGGGAGGTGGAACACAAACTAGGGTTTAGGGACCTAGACCAATTTTCTTCAAGTTTCATTCAAGGAAACTCTAGAGATCTCAATCCAGGGATGGAATGCGATAAATTTTTTTTCTAGAAGGGTGTGCTAGGGTGTGATTAAAGATAGTAAGGGGGTTCACCACTAAGCAAGGTCTTGGAAAGACTAGGAATGTGAATGATATGAAAAACCTAACTATATGACCTATATTATGGAACTATAATCAGAATAATAGACTGATAATGAATAGAGGTGCACCTAGAAGAAAGATGAGGTCAAAAAAATCTCCAAAACTCTAAAATTCTATTGTTTGAAGATCACTCGGACTCATACACTAGTTTGGGTGATTTAGTCCCAAACTATGGTTTATGTGCCAAAACTAGAATATGCTAGGGATTTATCTGAATCTCCTAGAACCTAGAAAATGGAAGTAATTTGACTCAAATTCCCAAGGTGGTGATCTAGTCCTAGTATTAGGGTTTGGATGAAATTATGGTATTCTCTGGTGATCTCCTGTAGCTTCCTTCTTATCAAATATCCAAGTTGATAACCCTAATTGCAACCCCTAAGTGACTTTTTCATGATCTTGCAAGTAAGGAGACAACTCTGACAACTTTCTTCAATCCTGCAACTTAGTCTTCAAATTTCCTTCAATCTCCAAGACACCTAAATCCACAATCACATGTGTAGAGAGAGAAAAACATGTTGGTTCTTAAGTAATGGTGGTTTGCCTTGGTCAAAACCTGTTTAGGTAATTAAACCTTCTGATGAAACAATTAAACATGAAATATGAAACATGATCAATGATACCTTGAATGATGTCTTTAAATGTAGGTCTGCAATCTAACATGAAGTGGCTATGAATAATGTAGATCTTGATCTTTAATTGGATATGAAACAATGCTTAACTTGGATCTTGAATTCTACGTCAAAAAACTAGCTCACTAACATGCTTGATGCTTGATGCCCTTGACATGATGATGGATCTTGAATTTTTGTGACAAATGATGAAAAAATATTCCTTTGAATGCCTTAGAAATTCTCTTGTAAACTCTCTTGAATCTATTGTGAAGTATTAGGATACATAATAGAGGATATTAGGGGCCTATTAATGATGATATGAAGGTCATACATGTAATAGGGCCCAAAAATTAATGTGAAGGTGTAAATAAATACACTTTACAACACTAAATTAAGGAAAAATTAGGTTTATTTAGCTTAAAAGGCCCCTAAACCCAATGTGAATGTGTAAAAAACATTACAACACTAGATCAAGGCAACATTAGGTTCATTTTAATGTAAATCATTCCAAAATAAAGTGTGAAAATGTAAAGGATGATTTTTTTCTACACCACTAATGTTACCTTGATCTAGTGTTGTAATATGTTTTACACATTCAAAGTAGGTTTAGGGCCCTTTTAAAGCTAAATTGACCTAATTTTTCCTTAATGTAGTGTTGTAAGGTTTATTTATTTACATCTTCAGATTAAGTTTTGGGCCCTCTTGCATTTATGACCATATAATCACTAATAGGGCCCTAAAACCCTTTATTGTGCATCGTGAGGCTTGTTTCAACTGAGATCCTGACATAATGAACAAATACACATAATATCTTAACCCCCTAACATTTCGTCTACCCAAAAAGCCCTGGTGGGACCCATACGCAACCTTGGGTGTATGAGTCCCACCTAGATGGAACCTATACACCACCTTGGGTGTATGAGTCCCATTTGGCACATTTTTAGTGTTTTCAATAGGAAATCAAGGTTTTGGATTCAAATTTCATGAATGTTGGTTTCTGGGATCTAATAAACAGTAAGTTAGATGTAATTCTTATATAAAAAAGGTTTCAAATCATTATATCACCTAGCAATCAAGAGCCAAGAATCCTAAGACTTCACAAGATAATCATAGAGTATTCAAAAGCATTTCTAAGGCATTCAAGGGAAGATTTCTTTATCATTTGTTGTAGAAATTCAAGATCCGTATTCATGTCAAATACATAAAGCATCAAGCATGTTGGTGATCTAGTGTTGTTGTGTAAGATTCAAGATCCAAGTTAAGCATTGTTAAACATCTAATTCAAGATCAAGATCTACATTCTTCATGGCCACTTCATGTTAGGTTGTAGATTTAAATTTCAAGACATCATTCAAGGTATCATTGTTCATGTTTCATTTTTTCATCACAAGGTTTAATTACCTAAACATGGTTTGACCAAGGAAAACCCCTATTCCCTAACAATCAACAAGTTTTTCTCTCTCTCTACATGTGTGATTGCAGATATAGGTGTCTCGAGACTTGAAGATCCTTTAAATCTATAAAGTTGCAAGATTGAGGAAAGTTGTCAAGTTGTCACAAGGTTGTCATCTTCATGGAGATTCATCTACAAAGAAGAATTCAAGCTTTCGGACTTGGAGATCTGGTAGGAGGGAAGCTATAGGAGATTACTAGGAAATACCAAAATTTTAGCCAAACTCTAATACTGGGACTAAATCACCACCTTTTTTCTAGATTTCATAAGATCTAGATCGATCACTGAAAGATTCTAGTTTCTACTCAGAAACCCTAGTCTGGTACTAAATCGGGCCTAGACTAGCGTATGAGACCCAATGAGCATTAAAAGTCATAATTTTAGTGTTTTTGAGCTTGTTTTGATCACATTTTTCTTTCAAGTACCCCTCTACTCATTCTCAATTTGTTGTTTAGTATTTTAGTTTCATACTCTATGTCATATAGTTAGGTTTTTACATTGCATTCATCTCTTTCTTTCCAAGCCTTTCTTGGTGGTGAACCCCCTTTTAGTCTTTAATAACACCCTAGGACATCTAATTGCATATCTCTTTCCCTCATTTCATCCCTAGATTGAGATCTCTAAGGTTTCCTTGAATGAAATTTGAAGGAAATTGGTGGTTTTATCTCCTAAAAGATAGAGCTACAATTTTCTTCGTTTCAGTGCATAATGTGATCCTTCATGTTGTATTGTTTGATGTATCTCTCTTTGTGACATTCCTCTATTTTTACCTATATTCTTCTATATGTCATAAAATTTAATCTTTTCTTTGTCTTATGTTTTCCTTTTGGGGATGACACAAGGTGTTGAGACATTTAGGTCTCTTCCATGTTGAACCAAAAGATTTTCCTTTATCTTTTCTTTGTCTTGTGGTTTCTTTTTTTGGATTGTGGACTATGGAAATGAAATGCACAACTTCCTTTATACACACTAAAGAGGGGAATGAAGGAAGAGGGATCCGATTTCAAAAATTTAACACTCAAGAACAAATCCTTGAGATTGAAATATATGAAAGGAGATTGTCCTTAAGGCTGGAAATTGATTTAGAAGGTTGAATACAAATGCAAAACTAAGAAAATACAAAGTGTTTGAAAACATGCTGTGATATGTAAAATGACCCAAAAATGCAAACAAACTATAGCATAAAATTATGAAATTAAAGGTGTGCACTTGGAAACTAGAAAGTGATGGAGAGGAGCTCTGGAATCCTCTAAAATTCATTGTTGAAGCCAACTGGGACTCATACACCAAGCTGAGTGACTTAGTCCTATTTTAGGAAGATTCTGCCAGAACAAGTTTCAAACAACTGGGTATTCAGAACTGCAAAATCTTTGTTTTGGCCCTGGCAGTGAGACTCATATGCCACTGATGGTGTATCATTCCACTTCATGATTTTGGGAAATTCAAAAGTGGAATTTGTAGCTCCCGGTATGCACTTCTACTCCTGATAGGTTTTTGGGTCCGAAACTACAAAATTTGACCTATAGGTGTTCTCCAAGCTTCTTTTAGGTCTTTGAGAACTTTGAATGACTTTGGAAATTTGTTGATAATTTTTCCAACCTTCCTCTTTGAAAAATTTACGAATTAGACCTGCGAAACACATGCAAAGAAAGGGAAAAATGGTCGCGGGTTAGTGAATAGGAGTTTACCTTGCTCAAACCCTGGTTTTGTAATTAAACCCTTAAAAATGAAATGAAATAAAAAGAGAATGATGAATGAACAACATGCAATGCTACAACTCACCAAACCCTTGAAGTAGAAATTTGAAGATATGCAAGTAATGGCTCCAAAGTGCTTGAATGCAAAATCACTTGATTGTTTGATTAGAAAATTAAGAGAGTTAGGGCGTATGAAATGAGAGGAAAAACCCTATATTTATACACAATTATGAAATATCCTAAAAATACCACATCACAGGCTGACCTTAGGTCTTAGAAAATAATAAACCGCTAGAATTTTGGAATTATTTTGATTTTTGAGCCAAAGGGGACTCCTTCGCCCCTGGTGGAAAATGGGTCATACTTAGGCATTTTAAGTGTGTTTTAGAAATTAAGTGTATTAAATGATGTTTATTGAGATTATTTTTGAACCATAGATTTTTGGGCATGAGGTTTATAGGCTACTCTTGCACTCTTAGGATGTTTCACCTAAAAGGAGAGAGATAAACCTCACTCAAAATCTAGGATGGTTCACTCAATTAGGAAATGTATGATGTTATTAAGGCTAAATGAGATGATCTAAATGCAACTAAGTAATGTAATTGATTGATTATAAATGAAAAATCTAAGAGATATGCAATGTTTGAAAACATAATGTGATATGCAAGCATGGACTAAAACATAAATGAATGCAAAACATAATTGAAAAGGACTGAACAAAGTGCACCTACAAATCTGATGAAGAATATGGAGTGTTCTGAATGCTAAAAAAATTAGTGAAATTCACCAGTGGGACTCATTCGCCACTAATGGCGAATCAGTTCTGCTTCTGATGAAAACTTTCGAAAATAGGTTTCTGAGTGTCAGGATCCAAAATATAACAAAATCTAACTTTCTAGCCTTAAGGTGGGACTCATTTTCCATGGATGGAAAATCAGTCCTCTCCCAAAATTTTGTGAAATCAGAGAACAATTATGTGTACCAAATCAAGACTTGTCTTCTTGTCGAGTTGACAGAGTCAAATCTATAGAAAATGGGTTGTAGGTTGTCTCCAAGCTTGAAATATGGTTGATTTGACTTGAAACACTTTGTTGACTTCTTGTCCACTTTTCAACACCTAATCACTTTATAAATTTGCATACAAAAGCCTACAAACACACATGCAAAAGGGGGAAAATGGTTAAGGGTTAGGTTATAGGGATTTTCCTTGGTCAAATCACACTTTGGTAATCAAACCCTTAATGAAGAAATGGAATGAAATGAACAAGGAAAGATGAATATACAACATGCAAATGTCCTAAACTCACCACAACCTTGTTGAAGAAATTTGAAGATATGTCAATGGCTGCTCCAAAATGCTTTATTGATGATTGATTGAATGAAGCAAAGTGCTTGAATGTATGATTGAATGGTTGGATGGATTAGTGAATGAATGGGGGTTAAAATGGATGTAAAAAAACTTATTTATACACTCTTGTGCCTTAGTAACCCCATGATACCTCATCACAAGTCGACATAAGGTAATTTTGAATAAAAAACCTAAAGAAAATTTGAAATATTTTGAATTTGGAGCAAGAGGGACTCATTTGCCACCCATGGAAAATGGGTCCCACACTAGGCTTGTAAGTGGATGTTGGGAATTAAGTTGCATTTAATGTTGTTTGTCAGGTTTGAACTCAAAATACACTTAATTAAGCCTTATGAGTGCATAAAGGGGACAAATAAAGCATAAGAAAGGTGTAAATAGTGAAATTAAGCTTAGAAAAGCGTGGAATCTTGTTACAAGACTTTACAACACTTCAAAATAGGACTTGATAAGTGATGAAAAGGTGATTTTTAGGTGAATTGTAATGAATAGATTTTGGAAAAGTGTAGAAATGTTTTACAACACTTCACAACACCTTCACAAGATGCCATAAGTTGAATTTTAAGAACCTAATGTGAATGTTTAAGTCACATTGCAACATTAAATCAAGGAAAAATGGACCAAGCATCATGAAAGAAAGACCTAAAAGACCATGAAAATGTTTGAAAGCCATTTTTCTATGGTACATTTAGCCCCCACTTTGGTGAGAGGATGAACTTGCTTCAAACTCACACTAAAGTAGCCATTCACATTGAGGAGGTCCAAATGCACTTATGTTAGCAAGATGGAATAACAACAATCAAGAGGGATGATCAAGCCCCTAGGATGAAGATCCCATGGCAAACTAAACATAAGAACAAAGGAACACAAATGTGAAATGAAAGAAGAAAAGGGAGAATTGGATTGGGCTTCGATCGTATTTCCAACTAGTTGTGGATTAGATCTAGGCTATTTGTGAGAAAAAGAGAATGCATACTCACTCTGGGGTGACATAACTCATGGTGGTCTGCTGGGTGAGAAAACCCAAAAAGGTGAAGTACATACGCTAGTTGGAATGTACTCACAAACACATAGGTGGCTATGGGGAAAGTCGTGCTACTGAATGGGTTTCCTACTCAACCATATCAAAGTTATACCTCCTAATAACTTTAACAAGAAACTACAAAGGAAAATGTCAGTTCGTGCTTCATGAGACAAGCAAAGATTTGTATTCCTAAAAATCATGAACAAATGCAAAGGTACCATAGGAACTTAAGCTACGTTATGCAAGGTGGCAAAAATGTAAAATACAAAAAGTGTAAAAGAAAGTTCAAAGGAGTCTTGTTAAGTTCATGCAAGGTCTATCACTTACGGTACATTGTGTCTAATGTCTCCAAGAGAGGACCAATCAAAAAATAGTATATTCACATTTTAGGGGATACAGTGTGTCACTTCATGCCACCAAGAGGAATGTAATATGCTAAGATAGATAACACTTATGAAGGACATCAAACCCAATGTCATCCACAAAATGACAAACACATCATATGAAGTGACAAGGCTGCACTAAGAACCAAGAATGCAAAATTAATTGATGCTAATGTATGCCTCCCACTTTAAAGGAATTGCTACACACCTTCTGTGAGAAATTACTTTAAAGTAGCGAAGGAAAGAAAATAAAAAATAAAACAAGACATGAGAGCCAACTTGGAAAGCTCTATGCCAACTCATATGTTTCCAAGTAAGGCTGCTTCATGTAAACAAAAAAGAAAACAAAAGAAAAGGGATTTTACCCCCAGAAAGGAACACACCAAACACATAAGGGATATATGGATTTTGGGTCAGTAAGCTCGTTGCTGCAATGTTTTGGTTAAAGAGCTCAAAACTGTCATCATTCCCCAAATTACATAAAACTAGAAGAATGACACAAAGAGAGCGAAAACAAAAGGAAAACAAAGTGTGTTTTGGGTCAACATGGAAGAGAAATTGTTGTCTCAACACTTTGCATCATCCCCAAAAGGAAAAAAACAAGTGAAAAAGAAAGTGAAAAGGAAAAATGGAAAGAGAAATTTTTTTGGGTCAACATAAAGGAGACATTTCGGTCTCAATTCCTTGAGTCATCCCCAAAAGGAAAACACAAAACAAAAGAAAAAAAGAAAAGTAAAAGGACCGATTGGGTCAACATGGAAGAGACATAGGGTGTCTCTATTCTTTGCATCATCCCCAAAAGGACAAACACAAAAGAAAAAAGAGAAAATGAAAACGGACCTTGTGGGTCAACATGGAAGAGACATAGGGCATCTCTAGGCTTTGCATCATCCCCAAAAGGAAAACACAAAAAAAAAAGAAAAAAAGGGAATGGATGACATATAGAAGAATAGAGGTACAAATAGAGGAAGTGTACAAAGAGAGAGATCACATCAAACACACATTACAGGGGAACACGATACACACATGAAATCAAATCAAAGAAAAATGAACATGTAAAAGGAGCTAGGAATGCAAATGTAAGTCAACCATTAACGGATTTATTGGCTTCTCAATCTTAAGTAGTGTACGTGGAAGGTAAATAACTCAGTTAAGAGACAAGAAAAATGCATTACTAGGATGAGGCTAACAACTTCTTACCCCCCACTGTATGTGAGGAAAGAATGAGCCAAGAAAGGAGATGGGAGGGATCATGCAATAGTGAGAATGAAAAATTCTACAACTATGCCATGATAAAAGGATTTTTTTTTAAGAGATGATGGGAAAGCAGTCAGTATTAGTGAAGTGATACTTGTTCAATATATCATTCAATGTCTAGCATTCTTCAGTTTGATGTCCAAGAACATGATGATATTTGCAATATGGTATGCTAGAATCTTTAAGATGGATGACCAACCCATTCATAGGTGGTAAGAGTATAAGGCCTTTGTTTAAAATCAGTTGAAGTCTCCTTTCACATTCAGGTGGAGGATGAGTAGGAAACTTGATTTTTTTCAAATTTTAATGTTGTTTTTCGTTTGCTAGATTCTCCTTTTTCATGAATGGAAGGAGGAAGAGGACCCATGGGGATCCTAGCATCCTCGCCATCAGAATCAAGTAATGGTTGTTCAAATGGAAGGAGAATGTTCAAGTCAGGAGGAGCATCAAAGATCATTATACCTGTTACTTGATTTTTAGCTTTTAGCTGAAATCAGGTAACTTAGTGTTTAATCTTTTTGTGTTTTTGTTTTAACATTTTAAAAGATAAACCATAGTTTGCTAAGTCATCAATATGCATGAAAGAGATTTTCAAAAAAATAGATTGCATTTTATTCCATGTTGCAATTATAGAAAAATGAGAAAGAGAACCATATGAATTACAAATATAATCTTTATTCATAATCATGAAACTGTAAATGTCACTCACAAGCCAAGAGACTAGCTATACTAATGCTAGTAAAGAAGAAATCATACATATATGGATACAAAATGAAAATTGCATACAACATGAAAAGGGACCTGTCATTGCCTAGTGGAATGATGAATCCCGTTGACTTGGCCTTGCATCATCTTTGCTACTATGCTGCTTTGTTTCTATTTGACTCTCTTTTCGCTGCTCCTAGGTTTCCTACATTGGATTAAAATAGTGCTATTAGAGAAATGAAAGATCCCTCATCAAAATTCTATGCAAAAAAACCATAAAACATGTGATCAAATGTCTAGAAGCATTAAAATAGTAGCATACCATAAGTGTCCCTAAGAAAAATAAAGGAGTGATCAAACACACCTATGATATGCTTTGTTTATCTAACTGTTTGTTCCTTGTGTAGATTTAGGAAAAGTCTTGTTACTGTTATAATTCAGCTAATTATAACATGTGGGGTAAATGTGGCTCCTTCGAGGGTAGATCTTAGCATGCTTCCCTCTGATGTTTTAAGAGGGTACAAAATAGAGCAACTTGATCAAAGATATACATGCTATTAATGCATTAAATCAACATGGAATCACACCAGTTGATCAAATTTCATTATCATATTCAAAAGATGCAACATATAATTTGAGTTGTCAATTTCTTATACTTCATCTCTTCATAATGAATCAGTCATATGGCTGCCATCATGTCAAAAGGAAGGTACATTTTGCTAGAAATTTCTTTCAATCATCTTAAGTGAATCCATGATCGATTATATAAAAGGAGTAAGTGATTTTAGAGATGCATCAAGTTCAATTATGCATCTCTTAAATAATGAAGGATAAATCAAGGCATCCTTGAAGCCATCATGAAGCATATGTGGAAGCAATAAGGAACAATCAAAGGTACTGTCAAGTGCCTCTCACCTTAACCCTATTGGACAACCACACATCACATAGGATGGTGAGCTTTCAGGTCACCAACATAGGTGACATATGTCTGCCCACTAGGATCAAAGTGTGGAGACAATGTTTATGTGTTGCACATGATCAAAAGGTAAGCAATTGTTGTGGAAAATAGGTAGCAACCTTATGGGGCAGCAAGCAACTATAGTGGAAACCATGAAAATTTGGGCAGTCCTATAGGACAACACCAAATCATGATACATCTCATAGAGGGACAACAATAGTGAAAATATCTCAATAGTTGGAAGCAAGAAGTAGTTCACCATGCATTCACAATTAGGATAGTTGTTTTTATGGTAGCTGTTTTGAAAGGGCTTGCATAATAATTAAGGTTATTGTGATAGTTTTGGATAAATGATGACATATGCAGAAGAGAGCAATGTCCAGTAGAGAGGGGCAGTACCATAATCTTAGGTACCATTGCCACAAGACAATAAATGACAACCCTTATGTTTGTATGAATAGAGGTCCTAAAGCATGCTTTGAGTAAGGCGCATTCATGGCACGTTTTGGTGAAAACAAGAAAGGAGGATACCTCAATGAAGATGGATATCGATTTTCAATGTCAAGTTACAGTGACTGAGGGTTTGATGCATGCATATAGTCTTGGCAGACTATGGAATAAAAACCACCTACCCTCCTCAAAGTTAGCATGGCTATGATTGAGACAAAGAAGTCAATCACCTTTAGTATTGTTCTAATATTTTACAAGTGATCACATTGAGTCACGATAAAAAAAGGGGCACCAATGCTAGCAGAGGGAATAAAAAAATAAAATGGAGGTCTTAATGATGAGTGGTTGGATATTTTCATTGGTATGCACAAATGAAGAGGACGGTGATCAAGACATTTAAGTGTCATTTGAAAAGGACAGTCATGTTAAAATGCCACAAAGAATCAAGTTCATTGATGATGAATAAATATAGAGCCTCAAGTTTCTAATGAAGGTCAAACCTACTGATAAAGTTAGTCAATAGCCCTATGACAACCAAGAGAGCTTTAAATAAAAGTGATAGTGGATAGTTATTTTTTCAGAAAGAACGCGTGGAAGGAGGCTGTGTGTTAAAACCTTGGCCAATTCTATTAGGACAATAAGTATGCATAATCTCTCAAGGATAAAGACAAAGTCATTCAAAGAACCTGGTGACAAGAGAAATTCCTATGATAAGTTCCATGAAAAGGACAGTCTATATAAAGTCTTCAAATCAGTGACAATAGGCCCAAAAGTTCTCACACAGTGATGAAAGGACAATCAATCTTCACAAAGAAAGATTCATGAGTGGGTGAGACAAAAGGTTTATGACAGTGATAGTAAGATAGTGGACAACTTGGCATAATATTGTGGTGATATTGGTGAATTATGAAGGCTACAAGTCTACTACATAATGCTACTCATAGACAAGAAAAGGAAATTATGTTGAAGATAATATAGAGAAGTATCAGAAGTATCACAAACATAAAGGATAGCCCATCCATAACAAGGTTGTCACACAACAATGAAAACCCTAGTGACATCCACAGAGGGCAGCAACCATATGCAGGTTATAGGACAGTCATGGCATAAATGACAGTAATAAGGACAATAAACGTTTGGAGTGATAGTATGAATGTCATGTGAGGCATAGCCATTCCATGGCTATAATGAGGCTGACAATAAAAGAACTGTATAATGAGAAATTATTCAATATTAAAAGTGGGAAAAGGGGAATCAAAAGAGCATTAACATAATATTATGAATAGTTTCAATATAGCCAAAGAAGTGCCAGTTTCAAGTAAAGGTAGAGTTGTGTATGACAGTGACATAAGATTCAAGTAAGTCATTCTTTATCAAAATTTGAGTAAAAAAAACATGAATCACCATCAAAGATCCAAGAAGGCATAATGTTGAAGGTGTCATAGAGGCTAATGATAAAACCTATGCAACAGTTATGTCAAATGATAGCCTTCTACAATGTATAGTGCTTGTAGGTAGCAGTGACAGTGAAGATTTTATGCTATTCATGAGCTTTGAGAGAGGGCAATTTTTCTTCTTCAAGAACACAAAACCCATCTAGGTTGTTTAAAAATCTGCAAATAGAGGAGTTTTGATGCAGAAAGTTCTACATAAAATGTCATTTTAAAAAAGCTAGGCTTTCTTTTTTCATGGTTGCGGCCAAAAAGTATGGCTTACCACCAAACAATAGAAAACCCACTTGGGTTTTTCACAAAATGTTGAAATACAAAGTACAAGGAATGGTTTCTCTTTCCAAACAAAGACCCCACTTGGGTCTGTTTCAAAATAATAAATATAGAGAAATCAAAGGAGAATTGCATGGGTTTTCCTGTTTTAAAAAAGAACACACAAATCAAAACCCATTTCATTCCTTTTGGAGGTTGTGGTTAAGAGAAATCTGTTCTTTATGAAATGAGGAAACCCACTTGGGGTTTTTTATAGAAATTACAAGTTTTCTTCAACACAAAGAAATCCACTTGGGGTTAAGAAAAATATTGCAAACACAAAAAATGGCATTCAAAACTTAGCCGCAACCAAGAGAACAATTCTTTTACAAAAAAGCAACAAAACCCAGTTGGGTTTGTGGTGGAAATGTAAATTCAGAGACAAAAGTAAGAAAAACCCTATTTCATTCTCATATCTGCGACTAGAACAACATGAATTTCTTCGTGATAGAATGAAAATTTTTGGGGTTTCTTCATATATATGCATGCAGAAGAAAAACAACATTTCTTTGCTTTATTATCAAATGAGGGTTCGAAACGAGCTATTTTTATGCTGGGAAATGAGAATGGAGTGGGTCGACAAAGCTTACCTGAGCTTTATTGCATTTTTCCTTCTTTTTTACAAGTTTTTTTGTCACAAGAAATGGCCCTTCATTCGAGCTTCATAGCTTCTCATGGCGGTTGAAAGCAATATGAACAATAACAAAAGAGAAAAGTGGAACAAAGTGATTAGAAATATGTCTACAACCACGACCGTTGCTCACAAAATGGCCTACAAAAAAGAGAAAAAAACATAGATTTTTGTTGCAAAAATGAGTTACCTATCATTTTCTGTGATTTTCATCAAGTTTGACCCAAAAAACTAGTCAAAATCACCATTTTCTGTGCAAGTTTCAAACCCTCATGGCGGTCGTAGCTTCTTCTAGAAGCTCAATAAAAAATGAAATGATTTTTCCACATTTTACCCATCTTTTGTGTTTAGGGTTTGAACCCTCTGTTTGGTGGCCGATGGGATTTTTCTAATTTTTTTTAAAATTGAACACATCAAAATGTGGTGGGCGCTAAATGGTAGACTTAGGCAATTTTTGGCCTTATGCTTTTGAAAACTCTTTACCTTGTTTCAAAATTGCTAAGTCCTTCAAAATGAAACATGTGAAATGTGCCAAGTGTGAGTTATGCCTTTGACCTTTGAAACATGTAAGGTCATATGATGCCCTGAAAAATTTGTTAATGTGCCTTCCAAGATGTGTGGAGTCCTTGATGCCCACATAGGCCAAAATTTGGGGCCTTTGTTTTTCCTTTTAAAATTAGAGGATGTTGACCAAGTGTGTGGCCTTGAAGTGCATAATGAAGGTAAGTGAAAATGATCAAGTTCCTTGGGAGTTTTTTGACTTTGCTTAATGCTTTTGGAAGCATTTGGAGGTAGCATTATATTTTGCATTTCTATTTCAAAGTATAAAATATCATTTAATTGATTTTCAAATCACTTTTATTTTATGTCATTTTTGATGCAAATGTAATGTTATTCAAAGAGGTGGTGGGGCCCTCTTGCATTCTACTTTAAAATGTAAAATAACTTGATTAAGTGGTGTATTATGAATCACTTAATCAAGTTATTATTTTGAATTCTTTTTTGAGTCTTGTGTTTTCAAAACACACATATTGCATGGGTCAAGGCTGGGAGACAAAATGATGACTTGCACACATGAGAAGAGTGTGTGAGTGGTGCATTTGAATATTTTAGAGAGAAATATGCTATTTTGGAGGTTGTTTTGTCACACTTTTGGCATGACTATGGTCTTGTCAACTTGACCTTGGACCATTTGGAGGACTTTTTGGAGTGATTTAGAAGGTTTTTTTTGGCCTCATTGCTACATCCGACTAGAACCTTCTAGATGGACATGTGTGAGGGGATTTGATGGGTTTTGCTTAAGTAACTTCATTTTTTCTTTTTGGAGAGAGTTTTGTCTTTCCAATAGAGTGATAGCTTTGGTGTTTTTGGAGTTATTTTTCAGCATGGAGCAGTATTGTAACTCAGATGGACTTGTTATACAGTGAGTAACTTTGAATGAATAAAATAGAGAATTTTACCTTCTCATTTCATGTTTCATAGTATGTTGTTAGTGATTGATCAGTTTGTTTTGTAAAATTTATCTTTCCTTGAAAATTTGTCTCATGTTTAAGCATCTATTTAGTAGAAAATGCATGGTAACAGGTTATAAGCTGTGTTAATAAACAATGTTGTTAGTTGTGAGACCTTTTGTTTTGCTTCTAAAAGCCTATTTAGAAACCTTCTTATAAATTATTTATGTGAAATGCATGTGAAAATGAGTTGCGTAAACAGAGTTTTATGATATTGTTTTGAATGTGATAGGTTTTTATCAAGTCTTAGTTGGTTTTTGGTGTATCACCTTAGGTAGTTTTCAGTTAATGTTCATGTTTTATGCATTTCTTACCCTTATATTCAGAAATCAGTAGTTAGGTGGCATCAAAAGGGGACCCAGCCCATAATCTAGAGGTATGCTTTCGAATAGGACACCCACAACCTGAAAGTAGTCCCATATTACATCCAAACCTGCTAAGTTTTCTTTCATAGCTTGGTATTAGGGGTGCAGATTTGGATCATTAACAATTTTGGCACACCTAGTGGGATTAAGAACTAATTCTCAGTTCATTTTTATGCATTTTATTGATGTTATTTTATGTGTACAATAGTACTTTCAGCCTTTTGGAGGCAAGTTTTCAATACATCTGGCGACTCCAGAAGGATATCAACTAGTTTCAAGTAGAAAAAGTGTTGTTATGTACTTATTTTCAAAATCAGACCTAGTTTCTTGCTTTACTAGAAATTCTAATGAATTTCCAGTCTCTTGAATGAGCAAACATGTCTCCATTTCATGGAAATATGTCATATTACTAGTCATTCCATGAAAATCATGCATGTATGACCTCTTATCAGCCATATCACATCGAATCACTTCCTGGTTTTATTTCAAATAACCCTGTGACAACAAGTTACCAACATTCTCATTATGTTTCTTGTCCTCCCACTCTTGCTTAAGCTCAATATCAGCTAGTATATGCCCAGAACCAGCCTCAAGAAGGATATTTTGTTCCAAAACAACAATCCTATTCTCATTTGCAGCCCCAAAATGTTGATGATATGGGGATTAGCAATATTGATAGTATATTGCTAGATTTTCATAGGAAAATGGATAGGATCAATAAAGAATAAGAGTATCAAATGTAGCAATAGGAGGTTGACATGCATCATGAGGAATTAGCCTACCAAGCATACATTCAAGAGTAGGAGATGGAGATTCAAAGGAGACAACATGAGGAATGTCTTGCAAAGTAGATAGTTGCAGAGGAATGCCAACTAAGGTATGAAACCTAGGTAGCCCCTTCCTTTACTATTTTTAGCTCAATTCCTCTTGCAATGTTGAATCATCCTGTGAGTGAAGAGGTTCCCAAGTACAATTTCCCTAGCTTTAGACAAGAGGAACCTATTGAGTGATTGAGTGACCCTACCAATGAGCCTTCTACCTGTAGGTTCCAAGTTGGAAAGTGCCATCTGCTCTACCCTGTGAGGTTCTTCCATCTATCATGCAATTGGAACCATGCTCTAACATCTAGAAAGCAAAAGAAGAGCAGACCCTTGGCCAGCACAACTCACTCAACATGGAGGAGACTAGAAATATAAATTTGTTGCATTTAGCTATGGAGGAATATAGGCTACAATAGCAAGAGGTTGAACAGGAAGAGGTTTTTCAAGATGTATCTTCCCTTTTTTTAGCTAATGATCCTCCCAGTTCTGTTGGAATTGAGCCAAATATTTCAATAGTTCAACCTGGACAACAAGAGGAGAAGGTCAAAGTGGTTGCTAAAGAGGAGTAGTGTACAGCTGGATTTGATATTTTTGAGCATTTTATGCATGAGAAAGATGATGTTGAGCTTTATGAAGAAGTGTACATTGATATAATTGAACATTTTTGTTCAAAATTGGATGACAAGGAATCAAATCTGCTAGAGGAGTTTGGAACTCATGCAAAAATTCAACAACAGGTTAACAAGTTTGAACAAGAAATTTCTCATGAGCCTGATTTACAATGTCTTATATGGTTTGATGAGCTTCCTTTCTACTATACAACAAAGCTTGAAGCTGATTTATCAACTGAAAGTTTGTTTTAGGAAGCTAATTCACTATTTAAACACTTGCCTACCTTCATTGAAGAAGAAACAACCTATTTTGGAGTACATCTCTTTGAGTGATAATGTCGATTGTAAGGTTAAAAAAGCTGACTTTAAGAGCCTTCCAATAGCTAACAACTTTGATAAGTTATTAGCTACCTTGGTGGAAGGTGATTGTTTGTTAACCATGGAGGAAGAATCAACATGGAAAATCACTATGCAAGGTGAAGCCACGAGGCAGGGCAACCATGAAAAGTAGGAAGGAAGAGAAGCAACCAGCAAGGGCAGTTCAACCTTTGTCATTTCAAGAGGTTGCCCCATTAGATATTTAGCTAGTTTGGAGGCCACTGAAGTACCAGAGGTCATGCTTGCACCTAAGTATGAGGATGTAATTGAAGAAGAAGGTGATTTTGGAGTTGCAGTTGAAGGTGATCGAATTCAACTCACCTGTCTAGTTCATGACATCAATAGGCATGATCGAGATCAAGGTGTTAGTGAGTTTCTTTGCATATTTCATGAAACATTGCAACCGTCTTTTGAATATTTGCATGTGTTTCATGTTCTTTCCGCAATGCATAATCATGTAATGCATCAGTTGCTGACTAAAAAGGGGTGTTATTTTACAAAGCTTGTCAATGGTTTTGTTTGACCAGCTTCTTTTCTAGTTAGAGTAGGTTAGTGTAGTTTCATTTAAGATGATTTTTAGTTTTCCCTAAGTGCTATTTTGCATAGTTAGGTGGTAGTTTTCATTTTGCAGTGTTGGGTTTTCAATAAGTTTTCAAAGTGTCTCTTGCTAGTTTAGTGAGTTACAACAATATTCAATGTTGTTTCCAAATGGTGTGTTGGCACAGGTTCAAATTTTCAAATTTGATGTGCCCATATTGAAATTTTTTCCTTTGCACACTCAGAACTACACCTACAAAATCTGCCCAAGTGACCTATTTTGGAGGGTCACAATTTGAAGCTTGTTGATTTTCATGCAAAATGGATTGTTGCTCTCCATTATCCTTACATTCATGTACTCCCCTGTATGATTTCAGAGTCTTAGGATCATATTTTCTATTTTTTCGAGATCAAAAGCAAATGCAGTTTGTTTAGTTTTTACACCTGCATTTCTGACAATGTTTCAAAGTGGTCATCATTGACCCCTAATATATCATGAAGAATAATGACTAAAGAAAATTCATTTTGCATACATACTTAGTGTACCTAAATGAGCTTATGTTTCCAATGGCAGTCCGCTAGAAGTTTTTTTGATATTTTTTCAAAGTGGTGACTTTGAGAGCCCTGATTGGTTCTAAACAGGTGCAGTTGTAGAAATGACCAATTGAGCAACTTTGACATTGAATAAATTTCGCCTAGGGATCCCTTTTTCTAAGCCATCTTTTGCACTGCATTCTTGGGTCAACTGTCTACATGCCTACTCAGTTTTAGGGTCATAGGATAAGTTCTGATGGGTTATTTAATCATTTTCTAATAATGACAAGGCCAAAAATGGTGCCCGAAAAGTTTCAAATTTTCAAAATCTAAGGACAACCTATTTCTTTTTTTGGTTTGAAACTTGTACAACACCATTTTCATCAAGATTGGAGGTCATTTGATACATTATTTTAATGTATTTCGGGTGTGGCGAACATGTCCTAGGTGCTAGTTTACAAACGAGGTACCTGATTTTTAATGTTTGAGAAAAAATTGAGGAGATGAATTTTCTCTAAATAATTGATTATGGTCGTACACAAAAAATTTCGGCTCTAGGGCTCACTATTTGTGTGCAATGAAATTTCTCCATTTGGGCCATAGGTGTAATTAAAATTTGCCCATTTTCTAATGTTTTCAAATGTTAATATTTAAAATATTTTGAATATTTTAAATATTGGGAAAATGCAAAAAATCATTTAGGGAAAACATAAAATACATTTAAAAAGCTTGGGAGGAAAAAAAAGTTTAATTCTTGCTTGTGATTGGCTAAAAAGTAGCAGTACGGCTTCACAGCTTCACAAAGAACTCATCACCCATTGTTGGTTTCTAGTCTCTCTTCCATTTTGAATCAGTGATCAGTGATGGTGGTAGCTTCTCATCACCCATCGCAGATTGAAGTGTCTTCTTCCTCATCAAATTGGCGACGAGTGATCTCACCTTCATTTCATCACACATCTTTGTTTCATGGGATATTTTGAATTTAAATTAATGATAAGAAATGGTTGATGTGTCCATCTCCCATCTCCAATTGGTGGCTTTTCTTCCCAAATCAATGAGCGATGGTCTCTTGATGGTTTTTATTTAATATACGTGAATAGTAAAAAGTACATTTACAAATGTTTTTGTGCAAACAAAAGTTTAATTTTTGTTTCTTATTGGTTGAAGCAAATTCTCACAGATGCACGACATCAATAATTTCATCTCCATCGCTCATCGCCAGTTTTAAATAAAAATGGAGGATGCAATCAGCGACGGTCAAGTTTGAGTGATGGCTACAGGCAAACAAAAAGGGAAAATACAAAAATATTTTCAAATGTTTTTACTAAAACAAGAATAATTTTTGTTTCTTATTGGTTGCAAAGAAACTTTAAAAAACTCATTCATTTCCTGACAATGGTAATATCGCTGGTCTCTGTTTTGGGTGGGAGAAGTGAAAGCACATAAGTGATGGTCTTCCCCCCTTCGATGGATTTCATTTGGAGGAACGTGAGAATTCTGAAGGGAAAATTTTGATATTTTATACAGATTAAAGGGAACTTTAGCCATTCACATAGTGCATTATTTGAAGTGGAAATTATTTGCAGAAAGCAAAAGGAGTTAAAATGTGAGATGGAAAAACATTTTTAACTGCCTGGGTGAATGGGGTTTGACCCAAAGTAAATATTTTTCACTTGCATAGTGAAATAAAACTAGTGAGTTTTTATAGTAGGGTAAAATGTTTGCATGGTATTTTCAAGTCAAGGCAGGGAAAATGATGAAGAATAATGAGTCTTCTGAGAGGAGAATATTTTTCTGTTGCAGGGTAGTGGAGTGAGGATAAAGAAAATAGAGAGCAAGTTGAAGATTCTTCAACAAGTAAAGGAAGTTGAAGATCAACAAACCTAAATGTGCCAAGTGTCTTCTTTGGATGAACATTTAGGGTTTTTGTGTTTCCTTAAATATTGTCTTTTTGCCTCATTCTGAGAGAGGTTGTTTTGTAATTTAACACAGAGAACACTGTAGTGTGAATATAGAGCAGTTTAGAGTTAATTTTTAGGATATGAGTCTATTAATATTTTTGTAATTTTGATTACAATATTGGAAAAATAATGTTGAATGTTTCAAGTTTGAGACTATTTTACTCTCCAATGTACTAGTTTTACAGATTATGAATGATACAATCAAGGTTGTCTTATTTGTCTCTATCATTTTCAGATAGATGTGTGGCTCTATTCTTGTTTATTAATTCAAAGAATTAATGTAGGTGCTTGAATATGGTTGTAAGTTTGTATTGAATTGAGTGCTAGGATGCTAGTAAGAAGTAAATGTTAAGACATAATGATGAAATGTTGTAATGCAACATTTCAGGGCTTCATATACTGTCAGGTGAAAATTGTTATCAGAGTATGTATGTGTTTGAGTTGACTCCATTCCAAGGATGAGGCACTAATCTAAGTGTGATATTCATGTTACATTTGTTGGTTAATGCAGCAGCTAATCATATTTTAAATCAAATTTACTTATCAGTCCCAGTTTGTTTGTGTGGTGAGCTCATTTCAATGAATCACATCTCTCATGTTTAAATGAGACATTACTGTAGAGGTCAACCAATCCTTTAGAGTACTGTGTCTGTTAAGCATATAAAGGAGATTAATTTGTTCACTGTGTGTTTGATACTTTGGCACACAAGTATCTAAAAGCACACTGTTGGGATCACCCTCCTAGGTTTAACAGAGCCTGAAGTGTAGGGGAGAAAGGGGTATTTTATTCACTCTCCCATTCGTTGGCCATATCAACCAGTTGAGTCTGAATATGAGAGAGTGGCTACTCTTTAGGACTCATTGCATCTGTTGATTTGGGAATAAACATGGTGTCAACCTTTAGATGACCTTGTGCCCAATGGGTAAGCTATAGGCAACTAGTCGAGATGTCTTGTAGGAAAACATATAGCAGATGTCATAAAAAATGTTACCTAATTTTTAGCTTTCAATTGAAATCAGGTAGCTTAGTGTTTATTCTTTTTGTGTTTTCATTTAAATTTTTTAAAAGATAAACCATAGTCTGCTAAGTCATCAATATGCATGAAAGAGATTTTCAAAAAATAGATTGCATTTTATTCCATGTTGCAATTACAGACAAATGAGAAAGAGAACTACATGAATTGAAGATGTAATCTTTATTGATAATCATGAAAGTGTAAATGTCCCTCACAAGACAAGGGACTAGCTATCCTAATGCTAGTAAAGAAGAAATCATACACATATGGATACAAAATGAAAATTGCATATAACATGAAAAGGGACCTGTCATTGCCTGGTGGAATGATGAATCCTATTGACTTGGCCTTGCATCATCTCTGCTACTCTACTGCTCTGTTTCTATTTGACTCCCTCCGAGTCGCTACTCCTAGGTTTCCCGCATTGGATTAAAATAGCGTTGTTAGAACAATGAAAGATCCCTCATCAAAATTATATGCAAAAAACCAATAAACGTGTGATCAAATGTCTACAAGCATTAAAATAGCATCATACCATAAGTGTCCCTAAAAAAAAAGAAACGAGTGATCAAACAAACCTATGATATATATTTTATTTATCTAATTGTTTGTTCCTTGTGCAGATTTAGGACAAGTCTTGTAACTAATTACAACATGTGGGGTAAATGTGGCTCCCACGAGGGTAGAGCTCAGCACGATGCCCTCTGATGTTTTAAGAGGGATAGGAAATTGAGCAACTTGATCAAAGATATACATGCTATTAATGCATTAAATCAACATGGAATCACACCATTTGATCAAATTTCATTATAAGATTCAAAGGATGCAACATATAATTGGATTTGTCAAGAGTTTATACTTCATCTCTTCATAATGAATCAGTCATATGGCTGCCATCATGTAAAAAAGAAGGTATATTTTTCTAGACATGTCTTTCAATCATCTTAAGTGGATCCATGATCCATTTTATAAAAGGAGTAAGTGATTTTAGAGATGCATCAAGTTCAATTATGCATCTCTTAAATATTGAAGGGGAATTTCAAGGCATGCCTGAAGCCATCATGAAGCATATGAGGAAGCGAGAAGGAACAATCCAAGGTACTATCAAGTCCCTCTCACCTTAACCCTATTAGATAGCCACACATCACATAGGATGGTGAGCTTACAGGTCACCAACATAGGTGCCATGTCTTTTCCCACTAGGATCAAAGTGAGGAGATAGTATTTATGTGTTGCACATGATCAAAAGATAAGAAATTGTTGTGGAAACCAGGTAGAAAACTTATGGGGCAACAAGTAGCTATAGTGGAAACAATGAAGATTGGGGCAGTCCTATAGGACAACAACAAATCATGATACATCTCATAGAGGGACAACAACAGTGAAAAGATCTCAATAGCTGGAAGCAAGAAGAAGAAGTTCACCATGCATTCACAATTAGGATAGTTGTTTTTATGGTAGCTATTTTGAAAGGGCTTGCATAATAATTAAGGTTATTGTGAAAGTCTTGGATAAATGATGACATATGCATAAGAGAGCAATGTCCAGTAGAGAGGGGCAGTACCATAATCTTAGGTACCATTGTCACAAGACAAAAAATGACAACCCTTATGTTTGTATGCATAGAGGTCCTAAAGCATTCTTTGAGTAAGGTGCATTCATGATACCTTTTGGTGAAAACAAGAAAGGAGGATACTTCAATGAAGATGGAAAATGCATTTCATTGTCAAGAACTTACAGTGACTGAGGGTTTGATGCATGCATACAAACTTGGAAGACTATGGAGTAGAAACCACCTAGCATCCTCAAAGTTAGCATGGCTATGATTGAGACAAAGAAGTCAATCACTTTTAGGACTGTTCTAATGTTTGCAAGTGATCACATGGAGTCATGATAAAAAAAGGGGCACCAATGCTGGCAGAGGAAACAAAACAATAAAATGGAGGTGTTAATGATGAGTGACTAAAGATTTTCAGTGGTATGCAAAAATGAAGAGGACTGTGATCAAGACATTTAAGTGTCATTTAAAAATGACAGTCATGTTAAAAGACAATAGAGCAACAAGTTCATTGATGATGAATAAAGATAGAGCCTCAAGTTTCTAATGAAGGTCAAATGTAGGATAGAGTTAGTCAATAACCCTATGATAGCCAATAGAGCTTTAAAGAAGAGTGATAGTGGATAGTCATTTTTCAGAAATCACACATTGAAGGAGGTTGTGTGTTAAACCCTTGGCCAATTCTATCAGGACAGTAAGTATGCATAATCTCCCAAGTATGAAGATAAATTCATTCAAAGAACCTGGTGACAAGAGAAATTCCTATGATAAGTTCCATGAAAAGGACAGTGTATATAAAGTCTTCAAATCAGTGACAATAGGCCCAAAAGTTCTCACACAGTGATGAAAGGACAATCAATCTTCACAAAGAAAGATTCATGAGTGGGTGAGACAAAAGGTTTATGACAGTGATAGTAAGACAGTGGACAACTTGTTATAATATTGTGATAATATTGTGATAATATTGTGGTGATATTGGTGAATTATGAAGGCTACAAGTTTGCTACATAATGCTACTCATAGACAAGAAAAGGCAATGATTTTGAAGACAACATAGAGAAGTATTAGAAGTATCACAAACATAAAGGATATCCCATCCATAACAAGGTTGTCACACAACAATGACAACCCTAGTGGCATCCACAAAGGGCAACAACCATATGCAGGTTATAGGACAGTCATGACATGAATGATAGTAACAAGGACATTAAATGTTAGGAATGATAGTATGGCTGTCATGTGAGGCACAACCATTCCATGGCTATAATGAGGTTGACAATAAAAGAAGTGTATAATAAGAAATTATTCAATATTAAAAGTGGGAAAAGGGGAATCAAAAGAGCATTAACATAATATTATGAATAGTTTCAAGACAACCAAAGAAGTGCCGATTTCAAATAAAGTCAGAGCTATGTATGGAAGTGACATAGGATTCAAGTAAGTCATTCTTTATCAAAATTTGAGTCAACAAAACATGGATCACCATCAAAGATCCAAGAAGGCATAATGCTGAAGGTGTCATAGAGGCTACTGATAAAAAAACCATGCAACAATTATGTCAAATGATAGCCTCCTATAATGTATAGTGCTTGTAGGTGGCAGTGATAGTGAAGATTTTATGCTATTCATGAGCTTTGAGAAAGGGAAAGTTTTATTCTTCAAGAACACAAAACCCATATAGGTTGTTTAAAAATCTACAAATAGAGGAGTTTTGATGGAGAACGTTCTACATAAAATGTCATTTAAAAAAATCCAAGCTTTCATTTTTCATGACCGTGGCCAACAAGTATGGCTTACCTTCAAACAATAGAAAACCCACTTGGGATTTTCACAAAAAATGAAAATACAGAGTACAAGGAATGGTTTCTTTTTCCAAACAAAGACCCCACTTGGGTCTGTTTTAAAATAATAAATATAGAGAAATCAAAGGAGAATTGCATGGGATTTTCTGTTTTTCAGAAAGAACACACAAATCAAAACCCATTTCATTCCTTTTGGAGGTCGTGGCTAAGAGAAATCTATTCTTCAAGAAATGAGGAAACCCACTTGGGGTTTTTTACATAAATTACAAGTTTTCTTCAACAAAGAGAAATCCACCTGGGGTTAAGCAAAAGATTGCAAACACATAAAATGGCATTCAAAACTCAACCGTGGCCAAAAGAACAATTCTTTTACAAAAAAGAAACGAAACCCAGTTGGGTTTGTGGTGGAAATGTAGATTCATAGACAAAAGCAAGAAAAACCTTGTTTCATTCTCATGGCCATGACTAGAACAACATGAATTTCTTCATGAAACAATGAAAAATGTTGGGGTTTCTTCATATAAATGCAAATGCAGAAGAAAAACAACATTTCTTTGCTTTATTATTAGATGAGGGCTCGAAACGAGTTATGTTTTTTGTTGGGAAATGAGAATGGAGTGGGTCAACAAAGCTTACCTGAGCTTTATTGCATTTTTCCTTCTTTTTTACAAGTTTTGTCACAAGAAATGGCCCTTCATTTGAGCTTCATAGCTTCTCATGGTGGCTGAAAGTAGTATGAACAACAACAAAAGATAAGAGTGGAACAAAGTGATTAGAAATATGTCTACAGCCGTGGCCTTAGCTCACAAAATGGCCTACAAAAAAGAGAAAAAAACACATATTTTTTGTTGCAAAAATATATTACCTATCATTTTCTATGATTTTCATCAAGTTTGGCCCAAGAAACCAGTCAAAATCACCATTTTATGTGCAAGATTCAAACCCTCAAGGGCAGCTGTAGCTTCTTCCAAAAGCTCAATAAAAAATGAAATGATTTTTCCACGTTTTCCCCATCTTTTGTGTTTAGGGTTTGAACCCTATGTTTGGTGGCCAATGGGATTTTTTCCATTTAAAAAAAAATTGAAACACATTAAAATGTGGTTGGGGCCGAATGGTAGACTTAGGCAATTTTTCGCCTTATGCTTTTGAAAACTCTTTACCTTGTTTCAAAATTGCTAATTCCTTCAAAATGAAACATGTGAAATGTGCCAAGTGTGAGTTATGCCTTTGACCTATGAAACATATGTAAGGTCATATAATGCCTTGAAAACTTTGTTAATGTGCCTTCCAAGATGTGTGGAGTCCCTGATGCCCACACAGGCCGAAATTTGGGGCTTTTTTTTTCCTTTTAAAATCAGAGGATTCTGACCAAGTGTGTGGCCTTGAAGTGCAAAATTAAGGTAAGTGAAAATGATCAAGTGCCTTGGGAGTTTTTTGACTTTGCTTAATGCTTTTGGAAACACTTGGAGGTAGCATTATATTTTGCATTTTTATTTCAAAGTATAAAATATAATTTAAGTGATTTATAAATCACTTTTTATTTTATGCCATTTTTGATGCAAATGCAATGTAATTTACAGAGGTTGTGGGGCCCTCTTGCATTTTTCTTTAAAATGTAAAATAACTTGATTAAGTGGTGTATTATGAATCACTTAATCAAGTTATTATTTTGAATGCTTTTTTGAGTCTGGTGTTTTCAAAACACACATATTGCATGGGTCAAGGTTGGGAGACAAAATGATGACTTGCAAAAATGAGAAGAGTGTGTGAGTGGTGCATTTGACTGTTTTGGAGAGAAATGTGCTATTTTGGAGGCTGGTTTGTCACATTTTTGGCATGACTATGGTCTTGGCTTGACCTTGGACCATTTTGAGGACTTTTTGGAGTGATTTTAGAAGGTTCTCTTTTGGCCTCATTGCTGCATCCGACTAGAACCTTCTAGATGGACATGTGTGAGTGGATTTATGGGTTTTGCTTAAGTAACTTCATTTTTTCTTTTTGGAGAGAGTTCTTTCTTTCTAGCAGAGTGATAGCTTTGGTTTTTTTGGAGTTATTTATCAACATGGAGCAGTATTGTAACTTAGATGGACTTGTTATATAGTGAGTAACTTTGAATCAATAAAATGGATAATTTTACGTTCTCATTTCATGTTTCATAGTATGTTGTTAGTGATTGATCAGTTTGTTTTGTAAAATTTATCTTTCCTTGCAAACTTGTCTCATGTTTAGGCATCTGTTTAACATAAAATGCACGGTAACAGGTTATAAGTTGTGTTAGTCAATAAAGCTATTAGTTGTGAGACCTTTTGTTTTCCTTCTAAAAGCCTATTTAGAAACCTCCTTATAAATTATTTATGTGAAATGTATGCAAAAATGAGTTGTGTAAATAGAGTTTTATGATATTGTTTTGAATGTGATGGGTTGTTATCAGGTCTTAGTTGGTTTTTGTTTTATCACCTTAGGTGTTTTTTAGTTAATGTTCATGTTTTATGCATTTCTTACCCTTTTCTTTAGAAATCGGTAGTTAGGTGGCATCAAAAGGGGAGCCAACCCATAATCTGGAGGTTTTCTTTCAAATAGGACACCCACAACCTGAAAGCAGTCCCATGTTACATCCAAACCTACTAAGTTTTCTTTCATAGCTTGGCATTAGGGATGTAGATTTGGATCACTAACAGGACCATCATCTCGAAGTCTCCAATATTGAAAAGGAGGTTTATAAGTATGAGGAGGATCGTGATATCCTAATCCTATTGTGTTTTGTTCTGTTGGTTTTTGTTCAAGAAGTTGGTGAATGTTATGCTCATGTGTTGTGTCACAAGCTTGTTTACTTAGGATAGCAAAGCCTTTTCCATATGTTTCTTCAAGATTGATTGGTGTGTTTGTGACTTTGTGATCATAAAATGGTTGAGGATGTACTTGTTTAGAAGAACTAGGTCCATTAGATGGAGGGACCTTAGGTCCTTCATTGATTTTAGGGTGTAAGTATCCAAAGTCATTTGGAGGTGCAACAGTAGGAAGATTTTGTGGTTTCATGGATGGGTAAAAGGTTGCATTGGCTTCAATGTTTTCAAGGAATTTGTTTAAGAACTTTCTCATGCTATCATCATCTTCTCCAATGATGTCAATATTACAAGGAGGAAAATCATGAGGAGTTGAAGGAGCATGTGGAAGCTCAAGGTTATTAGGATCACAACCAAAGGCACAATTGGACATGTCTACTAAGGATTTCAATGAATTCCAAAACTTATTAAAAGAAAATTCCATGATGACAATGTATGAAAGGAAAATAAGATACAAGAAATAGTAGAAAATAGAGAATCTTAAAAGTAAAATAGAAAGTACCTACAAAAATCTAAAATGCAGGAAATACCCAGAAAATGCCTGAAAATGCAATAAAAAATACATGTTCGGGTGGACTGATTCACCCAGGATGGCGAATGAGTCCAGTTATGATTTTTTTTTGTTTTTTTTAGAAAATTTAAAGTGAATTCAATGATTTTCAGATGCCAATTAAGAATGCACATGTAGATTTTCATTTTTTCAATGATATGATATGCAAAAATGAAGTCTAAATGAGTCTTTCACTAATGCAATTTGAGAAACCCTAGGATGCAAAAAAAAAAAAACTAATTGAACATTGATGCAAATGAAGTCTAGGATACAAAATTATTTTTAAATAAGAAAGATAAAGTTATCAATATGCAAGTTCACCAAAATGAACCATATATTTTTGGGCATGAGGTTTATAGGCTACTCTTGCACTCTTAGGATGTTTCACCTAAAAGGACAGAGATAAACCTCACTCAAATTCAGAAATGTATGTTGTTATTAAGGCTAAATAAGATGATCTAAATGCAACTAAGTAATGTAATTGACTGATTATAAATATAAAACCTAAGAGATATGGAATATTTGAAAACACAATGTGATATGCAAGCATGAAATAAAACATAAATGAATGCAAAACATAATTGAAAGGGGATGAATAGAGTGCACTTGGGAATCTGGTGAAGAATCTGGAGTGTTCTGAATGCTGATAGAAATAAGTGAAATTCACCAGTGGGATTCATTCGCCACTGATGGCGAATCAGTCTTGCTTCTGAAGAAAACTTCTGGAAACAGGTTTCTAATTGTCGGGATCCAGAATCTAACAAAATCTAACTTTCCAACCTTAAGGTGGGACTCATTCACCATTTATGGTGAATTAGTCCTCTCCCAAAATTTTATGAAATTAGGGAACAATTTTGTAGTGCCAGATCTGGACTTGTCTTCTTGTCGGGTTGACAGAGTGAAATTTGCAGAAAACGGGTTGTAGGTTGTCTCCAAGCTTGAAATAGGGTTGATTTGAATTGAAACACTTTGTTGAATTCTTTTCCACTTTTCAACACCTAGTCACTTGATAAATTTTCATACAAAAGCTTGTAAAAACACATTCAAAAGGGGAAAAATGGTTAAGGGTTAGGTTATAGGGATTTTCCTTGGTCAAATCCCACTTTGGTAGACAAACCCTTAATGAAGAAATGGAATGAAATGAACAAGGAAAGATGAATAAACAACATGCAAATGTCCTAAACTCACCATAACCTTACTAAAGAAATCTAAATATATGTCAATGGTTGCTCCAAAATGCTTTATTGATGCTTGATTGAATGATGCAAAGTGCTTGAATGGATGATTGAATGCTTGGATGCATTAGTGAATGAATGGGGGTTAAAATGGATGTAAAAACACTTATTTATACACTCTTGTGCCTTAGTAACCCAATGATACCTTATCACAAGCCGACATAAGGTAATTTTGAATAAAAACCCAAAAGAAAATTTGAAATATTTTGAATTTGGAGCCAAGAGGGAATCATTCGCCACCCATGGTGAATGCGTCCCAATCTAGGCTTGTAAGTGGCTGTTAGAAATTAAGTTGCATTAATGTTGTTTTTCGGGTTTGAACTAAAAAATACACTTAATTAAGCCTTATGAGTGCATAAAGGGGTCAAATAAAGCATAAGAAAGGTGAAAATAGTGAAATTAAGCCTAGAAAAGCATGAAATCTTTTTACAAGACTGTACAACACTTCAAAATAGGACTTGATAAGTGATGAAAATGTGATTTTTAGGTGAATTGTAATGAATAGATTCTAGAAAAGTGTAGAAATGTTTTACAACACTTCACAACACCTTCACAAGACATCATAATTTGAATTTTAAGGACCTAATGTGAATATTTAAGTCACATTGCAACATTAAATCAAATAAAAATGGACCAAGCATCATGAAAGAAATACCTAAAAGACCATGAAAATGTTTGAGAGCCATTTTTCTATGGTAAAATTTTCAAAAATACAGTTAAGTAAGGCTTATAAGTGTAAAATGGGGCCAATTAAAGCATAAGAAAGGGTCAATTTTTTGATGAAAATCCTAGAAAAGAAAGAAAGTTTGTTACAAAACTTTACACCACTTTGAAATATGGCTTGGTAAGTGATAAAAATAGGTTGTTTAAGTGAAATATATTAACAAGACCCTAGAAAATTGTTGAAGTGTGTTACAACTCTTTACAACACTTAAGTAAGGTACCACTTGAATTCTTTTAGTTCACTAGGACCCAAGACCTAATGTGAATGTGTTATCCACATTACAACATTAAATCAAGGAAAAATTATGCCAAAGTCACAAGGAGAACCCAAACAAGACATAAAAGGTGGAAGGGTTACTTTTTCAGTGGCCACATTTAGCTCCCACTTTAGTGAGAGGATGAACTTGCTTCAAATTCTTACTAAAATGGACCAACACCCAATCAATCATGTGAAGCAATGCTAGCAAGATGGGACAATGATGATCAAGAGGGGTGATGAAGTCCCTAGGATCAAGATCTCATGACAAACCAACCTAAGCGCAAAGGGAATGTGCATGATATCAAGAATAATGATAAGGCACAAGCACACAATGCCAAATATGAAAGAGAGGAAAGGGAAAAAGAAAGAATGAATCAGATCAAGCTTCAAATATTTGTCTAGCATGATGTAGATCAGATCTAGGTTGTTTGTCTAAAAAATTCATACTCACTTTGAGGTGACGAAACTCATGGCTGTCCGCTGGGTGAGAAGGCCTGAAAGGTGAGAAACATACACTCATGGCTAGTATGCACTCACACACACGTAGGTGGCTATGGGGAAATTCATGCCTTAGTATGGGATCCTTGCTTAACCATACAAAATTTATACCTCTTGATAACTTTAATAAGGTGCCACAAAGGAAAATGACTTTTTGAGCTTCATGAGACAAGAAAAAAATTGTATGCTTCGAGTTCATGAACAAACGTGATGGCTCCATAGGCATGCAAGTTGTGTTATGCAAGGTGGCCATATAACAAATGCAAAATGAAAAGGATGTTCAAAGAAGTCTTGCTTATTTCATGTGAGGTCTTTAACTTAGGGAACATTGTGTCTAATGTCTCCAAGAGAGGACCAATTTAAGAATAGAAAATTCACAAGATAGGGGATGTAGTTCATCACATCAGGCCACCAAGAGGAATGCAATATGCTAAGATAGATCATACTCATGAAGGAAATCACACCCAATTTCATCCACAAAGTGACAAAATGCATCATATGAAGTGAGAAGGCTACACTAACAACCAAGAAAAGGAAAAATGCAAAATGGTTATGCCAATGTATACCCCCACTTTAAAGGAATTGCTACACTTTGTACTGTGAGAAATTATTTTAAAGTAAAAAATGAAAAATGCCAACAAGAAAGAAGACATGAGAGCCAACCTGGAAAGCCCGATGCCAAGTCATATGTTTCCAATTAAGGTTGCGTCATGTGAAGGAAAGGAAAAATAAAAGAAATGGGTTTCCCCCAAAATGAAAACACCAAACACATAAGGAATCTATGGATTTTGGGTTAGTATGTTCTTTGTTGCAATGCTTGTTAGAGAGCATGGAATTGTCATCATTCCCCAAATACATAGAACTCGAAGAATGACACAAATAGAGAAAAAACAAAGAAAAATATTTTGGATCAACATGGAAGAGACATAGGGTTCCTCGATGCCTTGCATCATCCCCAAAAGGAAAACACAAGACAAATGAAAAAGAAAAAGGAAAAACTTTTGCATTAATATGAAGGAGACATGAATGTCTCAATGCCTTGTGTCATCCCGAAAAGGAAAACAAAACAAAAGACAAAAGAAAAAGAAAGTGTTTTGGGTCAACATGAAAGAGACATGGAATGTCTCAATGCCTTGCATCATCCCCAAACACAAGAAAAGAAAAAAGGAAAGGAAAAATAAAAAGAAAACCTTTTGGGTCAACATGAAAGAGACATGAATTTCTCAATGCCTTACATCATTCCCAAAAGGAAAACATGAGAAAAGGATACAAGAAAAAAAAGGCGAAAGCAATGCATGACATAGAAAATAATGAAGGTACAAATAGAGGAATGTCACAAAGAGGGAGAACATCAAACAAAACTTCATAGGGGATCACATTACAAACATGCAAACACATAAAATTAAAAGAAAGAAAATAAAAGTGTAAAAGACTAGTAAGGAAAATGCAAGTCAACCATCTAGCAAGTCATCTACCTCCAAGTCATGTTCATTATATGCTAAGGGTGAGCAACTGGCCAAAGGGACAAGGGAAAGTTTTGAACTAGGAGAAGTATCAGATTCATTACTCGGTATAGGAGATTTTTCATTTAAGCTCATGCAAGAGGAAAGCAATGTATTCAAGTCATTATGCACCACTTCGTTGATTTTAGTGATCTCATCATCGTCATCCAAATTAATCACAATAGGAGGACGAATGATAATGTTGAATGAAGAGTGTAACTCTTGTTGTGATTGTTGTATTGGTTCAGTTTGTTTTGGTTAGGGAGGAGGGTCATCATGCATTGCTTCAGTCAAGTTTGGATTTTTATTTTCTATACTTAACTCATCGTGTAACTTGCGAGCAAGGGCACGACATCTACATCTACACTCTATAGCTCCTTATTTCTTTTGGTTTTGTTGTCAAGTTGCATTTGTGACGGAGTGGGTTGATCAATCATAGGTTTCTTTTCTTCCCGAAGGGGAGGAATAGAAGGAACCATAGGAGGTTGGTCATCCACTTTCTCCTTTTCCTTGTAAAATTATTTAATTCTAGGAGGCACGATAGAGTTGCTTTCATTATCTCTTGGTCTCTTGGATGATGTAGGGGAAGTTTTTGGTGTTGGCGATGTAGGGGAATTTTTTGGTGTTGTTTGGTTGTTGTTCAGGTTGAAGCATGGTTTTGTCTATGATGGGAGTGTTAGAGGTAGACAGGGACATGTGTCAGAGAGACAATTCTACTCTTTTATTTTCTTTTAAATTTTTGTAAGCTATGAAAAATAAGTCCTATCGTGGTGTTATAGGTTCCATGGGCTCAGGAAAAAATGATTCTAAGGAAAAGTTTCCTTTGGAAGACAAGGGGTTAAAGCCGCTATGGTGTACAGTAAATATTTCATTGTCAAAGGGAAAATTTAAGCATTTATGTATAACCAAAGGGACAACTTTCATCGAGCAAAGCCACAGATGGCCTAGCCTAAAATGAAATTGGTCCGACTACATGAGATGATGGAGAATGTGACATCTAATTTTTTTGGTCCTATTTGTAGTGGAAGGGTGATCGATCCAATCGTAGGGAAAGTAAAACCATTATGTGCCTTGATCCATGCTATCAGTTTATCATAGTCATCTTGATAAAGCTCATGTAATAATAAAAATTCCTTGGTGATCACATTCTCTCCATAGACAGGATCTATTAATATCCCATTAGTGGTCTTGTCATAGATACAGTTGGCTATGTAGAGAGGAACATCAAGTAGGTGTTTAATTATGTCCTTAGAGGATAAAGAAATATCAATAGATTTCTTAGATTGGCACTTATGAGGGATAATGTCTATCAAACCTACCATTCCATCCAGAGGATTAACATGGGTAACATGTGGGATAGGATCAAGATGTTCATCATTTGTACAAACATTCATAACATCATTCTTTGTAGTTTCACTAGCTTTGATGAATGAAATATTATGTTTGGGCATTGGATTATTGAAAATTTGCATGTTTTGATTCAGAGGGGAAATAGACTTATTACCTTGATCATTAACACCTCCAATGGATACACGACTGGAGCCAATGAGGTCTTGCACAAGATGCTTATGATGCTTACAATGTTCTATGTCATGTCTATTTTTTTGATGATAGTGGCAATAAGCATTTGATTTAAAGCTCGGGGGTAAAGGATTAGTAGGTTTGGGTTCTTTGACAATAGGAAAGGTAATAATTTATTGTTGTAAAAGTTGGGTCATTGTGCTATGAAGGGTGTCAGGTATTAAAGGTGTGAATTGTCTTTTCGGATCTCCATAACTAGAGAGCATTGCGGTTTTAATAGCCACTATTTGGTTATTTGAATTTTGAGGTGTAGGTTGAGGAGGATTGAATTGAAGGAACTCTTTTTTTTCTTTCTAAATGGTTGGGAATTGTTTTGGTTGGTAGGCTCATATTTCTTAGTTCAGCTAGAAGTGGACCGTGTATCTCGACTACTAACTAAATTGTGATAATCACAAAGGGTAGTACACATGTGCATGAAGGAGTGAAATTTCATTATAGTGAGTTTGTCTTGAAGTTTAATTTTCAAGTTTTCTACAAACATATTTTGTAGGCATGGGTCAAGAATCTTAACATCAATTTGGGAATAAAGCGATTGATAGCATGAGATAAAATTAGTTACCTTTTCTTCCTCATTTTTCTTGCATCTCATCAAATCAACCAAGGTCTTCTTGGGAGTCATATGCACTTGGAAATGATTTATAAATGCATCAAAAAATTCATTAAATGAATGAATTGAATTTTTTGGTAAAGATGAAAACCATTCCAAGGTAGTATCTTTTAAAGTCCTAGGGAACAGTTTTGCTAACAATTTATCATCAAGGAAAAAATCACTACATAAGGTGGTATAGGCATTAACATGGTTAGAAGGATCTCCCTTCCCTCCATATTTCTCAACTCTAGGCATCTCTACTCCTTGTGGCATCACTGTTCACAATATTTCCAAAGACAATGGGCTGCTTCGAACATAATATGTGGGTGGGCCATTCTGATTTTGGTTTATGGTGGAGATTTGTTTTTGCATGGATGAAATAGTTTGAAAAAGTTGTGTTATGAGAGGATCAGTAGAAGACTTGGTATGAGGTGGAAGTAAAAGTGGTGATGGGATATATGTACTAGGAGAGCAAGTGAATGGAATGCTTATACATGGTTGTGTCATAGAAAAAAGTACCCTTTGCTTGACATGGGATTAATTCATGATAAAATGGACTTAATGAGTCCTTAATCTAGTGTTGTGAGGCATTTTATGCATCCACACTAGGTCTTGGGACTTTGTAAATCAAACAACATGCTTTTAATAATGTCTTGTAAAGGTGTTGTAAAGTCTTGTAAAGGACTTTCACACTTTTCTAGACTTAATTAACCTATTTCTGCCTAATTCAACATTATAAAATATGTTTAATAACATTATTACATCAATCTAGAAGACTCTTAATGTAAACTTAATGATAAAATAGTGTTGTAATGTGTCTTGCACATTCACATTGGTTTTTGTGCCCTTCTAGGCTATGTGGACCTCATTTTAGTGTTGTAAAGTGTATTTAATTACACTTTCACATTGAATTATGTGTCCCAAGCCCTATTTGATATTCACATCATCATTAATAGGTCCCTATGACCCCATATTGTGCATCCTGAGGCATAATTTGATCAAATAACCAACATAGTCATCATAGAAGCCTAATTTTCTTATTTCTCGGCATTCTAGCTAGCAAAAATGATCCTTGTGGGACCCATTCACCATTAGTGGCGAATGAGTCCCATTTTGAGTCATTTTTGGGGTTTGAGCGGGAAAAATTAGGTTTTAAGTTTAATTTTTCTCCATGTTGGCCTTAGGGATCCAATTAATAGGAAAATAAGGTGAATTTCCTATAAAAGCACCTCTCTTAACTCATTTTTACATCCATTAACTTAATTCACATGTTCATCCACCAATCTTCCATCTCAAGTCAAGCAACTTAGGGTTTTGTCATTGCAAGTCATTAAGAAAGCTTTTAAGGACATTCAAGGGCAGATTTTACATCTTATGCTATAGAATTCGAAGATCAACATAATGGCAAGGTAATATATTCCATTATTGCATGTCTCATTACTTTCTTTCATCATTTTGGTTTAATTACCTAAATAGGGTTTGACCAAGGCAAACCCCCATGCCCTAACAATCAACATCTCTTCTTTTCTTCCTATGTGCTTGCATATTTAGAAATCTTGGAGGCATAGGAATCATTGAAGATTGCATTTAAAAGTCATTCAAGTCATCCCTTCATCATTCAAGTCAAAGAATCAACAAAAAGTCACTTTTAGACCCGTAAATTAGAGTTTCGGAAGCAGACACCTGTAGGGCATCAAAGTGTAGACTAGAAGCTTCATAATCCACTTTTGAAAAATCAAAAATTCAAAAATGGACTCATTCACCATGGGTGGAAAATGAGTCCCACCACAGGTTCAATTTTGAGTTTTCTACATTTTTGAGTACCCTTTTGTCAGAAACAGGTTTTGACATAGTTTACCAAAACTAGGACTGATTCGCTCAGAATGGTGAATGAGTCCCACCAGGCCTAAATATCAACATCAACAACATTTCAAAAGCAATTTTCAGTCCTCATCAAGATTCTAGGTGCACACTTTCAGTTTGATTCATTTCTGTTGCATTTTTCCATTCATTTGTAGGTGATTTTGCAATACACAATTTGTTTTCAAACAAGTCATATTTCCTAGATTTTTCATGTTTAACCAATCAATTAGTTCATATAACTGCCTTTAGATCATCTCATTTAGCTTATATAACATCAAACACATCGTAATTTGAGTAAATCATAAGCATTTTTTGCCCTATCTCTCTCCTTTTAGGTGGAAAACCCTAAGAGTGCAAGAGAAGTCCATAGGGTCCCAAAAATCTATGTTTTAGTGGTAATGTGGTAGAAGATAGAACACTCAATGCCACATAGGAACTAGGGATGCTAGCAGGAATACCCATGAAAGGAATCACATTACTAAATTGTTGCATTGTTGTTGTGATTTGAGGAGTGGTATAGGTAGGTATTGATGCTATGGTTGAGGGAGGAATTTGAGTTCCTCCTTGGTTGGAAATATTGTTTGGAGCACTAGATGTTGAAGGAAGATGTTTTCCAAAGATTTGAACTATTTTTTTCACAAGGTCAAGATCTTCATCACTTTCAAGCATGCGATGAATGTTTTCTATGGTAGGAATTGTAGTGGTGGAAATTTTTTCAAGGCTAACTTGGTGTTGTAGGTGGACTAAGTCCTCATGAATTTGAATGATTTTCTCTTGTGGGATATTATCAGTTCTTGGTTCAACATGCATGCTACCTAAAGGAAAAGAGTTGCTAAGGCTATTATCCATGCCTAGTGCATTATTTTCAATACTAGGAGTGGAAGCTATAGATAACCCAAGATCCACAACGATTGTGTTATCATGAGATGACATGAGTGTTAAACTTCTTCTCACTAAGGTATTAGCAATAGGACACCAAACACTCATGCAAACGATTTTAAATGTGGCATGGATGCGAATGTAATGTAAACTAACAAGAATGAAATGCTTAAAACTGAAATTCTAGAAAGTAAAACTGAAATGCAAAAACAACAAACAAAAACTCAGAAATTGAAGATTAAATGCCAAAAAATGCAGCGAAAAATGTGCAACTGGACTAAGTCACCCAGGGTGGCGAATGAGTCTAGGTAGTGATTTTTTTGAATTTTTTTTGAATTTTAGAATTGGTTTTTGTTCTTTTTATGTTTTCTAATACATATATGATATGAAAATACAAATTTTTAGTAATTTTTAATGAAATGAAATGCAAGAATGCAAGCTATATGAAATTTTTACTAATGCAAATTTGGAAACCCTATAATGCAAATCAAACAATGCAAAATGCAATGCAATGTTAATGTAAGCTATTCCTAGGATGAAAATGCACTCTAAATAAAAACTATAATGTTCAAAATTTAGGTTCACCAAAATTTGGACTATGGAAATGGAATGCACAACTTCCTTTATCCACACTAAAGAGGAGAATGAAGGAAGAGGGATCTGATTTCACAAAGTTAACACTCAAGAAAAAATCCTTGAGATTCCAGTGCAAAGGAGATTGTCCTTAAGGTTGGAAATTGATTAAGAAGGTTGAATACAAATGAAAAACTAAGAAAATACAAAGTGTTTGAAAAGATGAGAGATATGCAAAATGACCTAAAAATGCAAAAAAACTATAATAGAAACTTATGAAATCAAAGGTGTGTACCTACAAACTGGAAAGTGGTGGAGAGGAGCTCTGGATACATACAAAATTCACTATTGAAGCGAACCGGGACTCAGATTCCAAGCTGGGTGACTTAGTCCTATTTCAGAAAGATTTTGCCGAAATAGGATTTAGATAACTGGGTATTCAGAACTACAAAATCTCTATTTTGGGCCTAGCATTGGTACTCATATGCCACTAATGGCATATAAGTCCACTTCTAGATTTTGGGAAATTCAAAAGTGGAATTTGTAGCTCCCGGTCTACACTTCTACTCCTGATAGGTTTCTGGATTTGAAACTGCAAAATTTGACCTGTAGGTGTTCTCCAAGCTTCTTTTAGGGCTTTGAAAACTTTGAATGAATTTGAAAATTTGTTGATAATTTTTCCAACCTTTCTCTTTGAGAGATCTACAAATTAGACCTGCAAAACACATGCAAAGAATAATTATTGATGACAAGCCTAGAAAAACAAGAAATTTTGGTACAACACTTTATAACACTTTGAAATAAGGCTTGGTAAGTGATAAAAATAGGTTGTTTAAGTGAAATATATTAACAAGACCCTAGAAAAGTGTGAAAGTGTGTTACAACACTTTACACACTTAAGTAAGGTACCACTTGAATTCTTTTAGTTCACTAGGACCCAAGACCTAATGTGAATGCGTTGTCTACATTACAACATTAAATCAAGGAACAATTAAGCCAAAGTCACAAGGATGACCCAAACAAGATAGAAAAAGTAGAAGGGTTACTTTTTCGATGTCCACAGGGATGACACAAGGCATCTAGACATTTAGGTCTCTTCCATGTTGACCTGATTTTTTTTTTTTTTCACTACCTTTGTCTCATTCTTCCTGTTCCATGAGTAATTGGGGAATGATGTCAGTTTTGACCTCTATAAATACATTGTAGCAAAGACATACTGACCCCAAATCCATGGATCCCTTATGTGATTTTTTTTGGGATTTCATTTTGGGGGAAACCCCTTTTCATGACATAGCTTTATTTGGAAACATATGACTTCGCATAGGGATTTCCAAATAAACTCTTATGTCCTCTTTATTGTTAGCTTTTATCATTTGCTACTTTAAAGTAATTGCTCATAGTATGGTGTTTAGCAATTTCTTTAAAGTGGGGGCATACATTGGCATTATTCATTTGCATTTCATGTTTCATCGTGGTCTTCTTACTTCATTTGATGTTTCTTTCTCTTTTTGGTGACATTGGGTGTGATGTACCTCAAGAGTGTGATCTCTCTTAGCATATTATATTTCTCTTAGTTCCTTGATGTGACACACTGCATCCCCTAAGTTGTAAATCTTCTATTCTTTGATTGGTCCTCTCTTAGAGACATTAAGCTCAATGTTCCCTAAGTTAAGACCTTTAATGAACTAAAAAAAACTCCTTTGAACATACCTTACACTATTTCACATTTACAATATTTGGGTATGTGCAGGATCATCATGGAAAAAACAAGCCCTTAAGTGGCAAAAAATTCAAAAAAATCAAAGTTAGGCAGCTTGATGTAAAAATTTGAATAAGTTATCTATATTATTTAAAAAATATGTAAGAATAGAATCTATATAAAATTGAATGTAGTTTCTAAACTACTAGGTTTATTTTAAAAAATCTATTGTGAAAATTTGAAATTTCAATGCAAGAGTAATTTAAATTTTCCGAAAAGAAAAGAAGTAGGTGTCTTTCGACCACCCTAATCACAATAAAATGATAATATTTTTTATAATATTTTAGATATAAGTAGAGGACTTGAATGTCTTGATGTGATGCATATTTTTGTAATTTCTTTCCAAGTAAATAATTAATTATGAATTTTTTATTACAACTTTTAAAAAAAATATAAAAACTTGTATGCTTGACTACCTTAACTTGGTGAAAACTTCATCATTTTTTTTTTTAATCCTATAGTATGTGAAGCATAGAATGTGATGCATGTTTCATATTCAAAAATGTGATAATCGCTTGAAAGCTATAGATGTTTTTCTAATCAGCCTATCAATCGTGACTTTAGTCAGAATTCAAATAGAAAATGAATAATAATTATTTATTAAATTCAAAGTAAAGCATAATTTATATTGGTGAAAAGATGAGAATCTCCTTTAAACCCTTTTGTTTCATCAATTTTGGGTAAAACAAAGTCATCACCTATAATCCTACACATACCCTGTGCCATAATAGTGGTTTACAATTCTCGAGAGGAACAAATTTTAGTTGAAATCACATATTTTTAGAAAATATAATGATTTAAGCCTTAAAAGTTCCATTTTAAGGATTCCAATTGAAGAGGGTTTGATCAAATCACCTTAGATCAAACCCCCTTGGATAGAACCTCGCTAGTTTTAAACCATACCTATAAATGCGTCTCCTTTACACCTATCAAAATGCTGATAAAAAATCACTCTTGATTTAGCTTTTGGGGGATCAAATGAATTCATTTAAAATTTATTTCAAATGATTATGGTATTCCCTCAGAACAAGCTATCCAATGAATATAATTTTAATATGTTTTGGTTTTGTTATGTATTTGTTTTTAAGTTTTATTAAACATAGGTTTTTCATCAAAAATGAATTTCTTTGTTCTTCTTCACATGTGGAAAAATAGAAGATTATCAATTTTTTTTTGAAAAATGTGGTGTGCCAGATATTTCCTTCCCAATAAAAAAAAATTTTATATACAAAAAAAGTTACGCATTATATTCCATGTAAAATTGTAATTGTTTGACTTTGAAACTTGATTAAGGAAAAAATATTCAATAAAAATTATCTAACCAAGTGGAAGCACTAGATATCGAAAGTTACAAATCTAAATTTGAAAGAATTAGAATTTTATCCTTCATGGAAAAGTTATGTGTTATACCTAAGGCCACTTTTAAAATGTTGTTTTTCAAAAATCAATTTTGTGGGAGATGGAAAAAGAAGTGCAATTTGATTCCAAAAATTTTGAAAAAATATTTTAGAATCTACAGATAAAATTTGATGAGACTCTAGTTTGTACCATCTTCAAATTCCTCACAGTTTAGCTGCTATAGGTGACCGAATGTGAAGATTTAGTTAATAATAATAATTTCAGTGTCTAGTTTGGCCAAAAATTGTAAACCACTATTATGGGATCACCCGGTCCGTCATATCACCACTTTTTGGCCCATCATGATCTTGCACATACCCATTTGTTATATGGCCACCTTGCATAATGCACTTTGTTTGCTTATGGAGCCATCTTTTTCATTCATGGGTGTCAAGCATACAAAGCTTTGCTTGCCTCATGAATCACATTGTTATGTTGTGTGGCACCTTATAAAAGTTATCATGAGGTATAGCTTTGGTATGGTTGTATGTATGTGAGATGAACTTAGGCGTGACTTTCCCATAGCTACTTGCTTGTCTGTGTGAGTGCATACTAGTTGCATGTGTATGTGTCTTGTTGGGGTATCACCTAGTAGATGACGTGAGGTTCCACTAGCCCTTTTGAGTGTTCATTTGGTTTGCATAGTGGAAATCATGTTCCACATGTATACTTTCTTGGACAAACAACTTAGATCCAATCCACAACATGTGAGACAAACGATCAAAGCATGATCCACCCCTTTTGTTTTTTTTTTCTTTTTTCTTTCTCTTTATCTCTGGTGGTGTATGCTTGTGCCTTGTTGTTGCTCCTTACACCATTTTTTATGTCTGTCCATTTGTGTCTATGTTAGTTTTCCATAGAATCTCAATCTTGGGGGCTTGATCATCACTCCTAATCATTGTCGTCCTATCTTACTGGCATTGGTACATTTGGATCCCTCTTGATATGAGTTTGTCTACTTTAGTTTGAGTTTGAAGCAAGTTCCTCCTCTCACTAAAGTGGGGGCTAAATCTAGCGTACAGAAAAATGTATCCCTCTACATTTTCACACTTGTTTGGGCCCCCCTACTAAATTAGGCTTCTTTATGCTTTATTTGGTCCTATTTTGCATCCACAAGCCTTATTTAATACATCTTTCCGAGGATAATCCCAACACATATCAAATGACCACTCATAATTTAATGATTTTGGTTTGTATGGCCCAACTTTAGTGATTTGGGACTCATATACCACCTTGGGCGTATGAGTCCCACCTAAGTTTCAGGGCTTGAACCTGAATTTGGCATAAAACTAAATAATTCTTAAAATGTGTGCCCCAAGCTTAGCCTCTTGGGACTGTCACATTCCAACTGGCATATGAATCCTGATTAGTTTAGACCTATTTTAAATTCAAATTCTTGGCAAGATTTTATTCTCCTAGAGCTGATGTTGGCTTGTCGTGTTGTAATTTTAGGAAATTTGGCATAAGAAAGTATAAATTTACAAGATTATTTCACATATTTTCTCCTAGCAAGTTTTCAAGTCATCTGGAAATCTTGAGAGATTATTACAAGAGCATTCAAGAGAAAATTATCAAGCATTTTGGAGCATTATTCAAGATTCAAGCATCATATAAAAGAAATCATGCATCATGTTTATTTTTTGAGCTAACATTTGTGATATAGGTTCCTATGATTCAAGAAAGAATTCAAGTCAAGATGCATATCATTCAATCAAGAGTCAAGATATGCATTCATGCTAGCCATTTGTAGAACCCCAATCCTATACTTGTACAAACATAGCAAACAAACATAATATTAGATCAAATGCAAGTAAGAACCAAGATTCCCCATGAAATTCATCTACAATGCTCAAATAGGAAAGAAATTGAAGAACAAAGCAAAGAAAGTAATTGAAATCCTATTTATACATGCAAAATCTCAATCCCATAGGGGAATTGGTGCCAATTTGATGTGGAAATTGACCCTTTCCCAACTCCTATGCAAGCTTGATGAATATTTGTGGATGATTCAAGCTCCTTGATGAAATTTTGGCATAACCTTGCTATAAAACCATGAAAATGATGAGCACTTGATATGAAATGGATAAAATTAGCTCTCAATGTGAAGAGAGTAACTTTTCTCTAAGTTGTGGATCCAAAATACAAAGGAAAACCTTTTATTTATAGAAAGACAAGATGGAGGAATGAGAAAAATGGAGCAATGTGGGATCATTCAACATCCAATGGGAAAGTTCCACTTGTCAAGATGTGAATGGAGGAAGCTTGAGCACATTTTGGAGAATGTGCAAAGACGGGGGAGATTCAAATTCAAAAGATGGCTTGAAGGATGAGGTGAAAGGTGAAGTTAATGTCACATGGCTCAAGAAAAGGACATGCAAGAGATTTTAAATGCTTTTTTGGATGTAAAAACCCTTTTGGAGAGATTTTTCAAATTTGGGGAATATTCCAACCATTGATTCCTTTTTGAAAGAAAATAGATGAATTAATAAATTGATAAATTGATTTTCATGAGCAAGTGGCAAAAGTTAGAGGATTTGATGGATTATGATTAAATTAATTAGGATATGATTAATTTAATGAGGGATTAAATGATGTGACAATTTGATTTACATTTATGGATTGATTTAAATCAAAGTTGAGAGGAATATGAACTTAGACTTAATTAAATAAAGATTTTGATTTATTTAATTAAAGAGGGATGAAGTTAGATTAAATTAAATAAATATTTATTTAATTTAATAGAATGACTTTAGATATTTAATTAAATAAAATGGATTATTTAATTAAAAGGGGGATTACAAAATTAATTAAATAAAATTGATTTATTTAATTAACATGAGATGATGATTTAATTAGATAAAGTTGATTTATTTAATTGAAAGATGAAATGTGATGAAATTAATTAAATATAGATTATTTAATTAAATGATTAGGAGAGAGATGATTCAGGATGAACTGGTGTTAGTAAAATCAAGATCAGGGGTGATTGGTATATTTTCCATGTCTACATTTTCCCCCTTTTTGAAGCAAAGTACTCACTGCGTTGGTTCAAAGAATAAATTTTCTTGATCAAAATTAAAAAATTCTCTTATTTTTTGGATGCCCCACTACTGTCCTAGCGAATGAAGAATTACATCAATATACTGCCCCCTCGAGAGATTGAACAAAAAGGTTCAATTTGAGTGTCGATCTCGTGAAAAAAAGGTTCAAGATTAGTTCAACTCAATTGTTTGATGTAGACAGTCATCAGCCATGGGTAACCTCATGTCTACTTTGATATATTACACACTTGATCCTGATTTGTACCATGACAGTTACATTATTGATGATATAAATGAGATGATTATGATTTTTATATGTAATGGATGATATTAATGCACATGATATGATATGATGATGCTTTTATGATTATGCAAATGGATGATAAATGTATGGTTTATGAGATGGGTATGTGCAGGATTATGATGGGCCAAAAAGTGGTGATATGATGGGTATGTATAGGGTATGTGGCTGACGACTTTTTTTTAACCCAAAATTGATGAAATGAAAAGGGTTTTTAAAGGATACTCTAACTTTCCACCATTATAAATTATGCTTTACTTTGAATTTAATAAATAATTATTATTCATTTTCTATTTGAATTACGACTAAAGTCCTAATTGATAGGATGATTGAAAAACATCAATAGCTTTCAAACAGTATCACATTTTTTGAATTTGAAACATGTGTCACATTCTATGCTTCACATATTATAGGATTAAAAAAAATAAAAATTCATGAAGTTTTGACCAAGTTAAGGTGGTCAAACATACAAGCTTTTATATTTTTTAAAGTTGTAAAAAAAAATTCATAATTAATTATTCACTTGGGAAAAAATTACAAAAAATAATGCATCACATCGAGACATGAGTCCTCTACTTATATCTAAAATATTATAAAAAAATATTATCATTTTATTGTGGTTAGTGTAATGCCCCGCCTTGGTTACCGTTATAACAAAGTGTAAAGAGTAAAGTTAACCGAATAATTTTTTTTAAAAGATAATTAATTACACAATTTCCATAATGCTCCCAAGATGATGTTACTTAAAACTAAAAGTATACTCAACATATCAACATAAAGATAAGTGCATAACTATTATCATGAGTGTTCCAGTTTACAAATTTAATACAAATAAATAACCAAATGTTCAGACTACAATAGGTGAGATTTTAATGAATCTCAATATATCAAAATGGTGGTACAATAAGTATGCTCTTACACAGGAGGTAAATATACAAAGTAGAAAGTGATCATATCACAACTGACATCCATATCCATGATCATGCTCCGCATCCTCATTCACGAACAATGAAGTAACTGGAACCAGCTGCAAGCATAGGATCATCTGCATGAAATTCCAAGGAAGGTATAGCACAGTTTCCTCCTGACCACGTGAAACCCGAATGTCCACTCCCTCCGTGCTAGGAGATAATGACAGGTCCGCAAACAATGAAGATAAAACATTACGTTTACGTGGCTTACAATTCACATTAGAACATAAGGATAACAAATCATAACAGATAAAATCCCAGAAGCGAATCATAACTAATAGAAATCTGAACACAAGGATCACCATCATGGTATAGACTAAAAGTGTCATCACACTGTCGGGATAGGTTACCCTGGTGAATCTTCCTAGACTACCGGCCCTCTCCAAGAGTTACCTTGGTAGCCTCTACCGATTCTCGGCCCCTATGCAAACTAATGTGGAGTCACTTCATCTTTCGAGTAGACAAGATGATGACTAGCCATTCCAGGCATTCTAAGCCTTTTCTCAACCTAAACGAGCATTAAGAAAGTAGGCGAGGCAAAAATTTATCTGAATTAGTGTTTAGATCTACCCAACCCCTAATTCATTAATTAGGTTTTCACTGAATTACTCACCTACGTTAGGTTACCCAGACAATCTCTTTAGGATTTCGGCCCCTAACGCAAGTCACTCTCTCTATAACATGACTCAACATATAAAAATCTAGGGTGGCTATCAAGTACAAAGATCAAAACCACAATGTTTACGTCCTCCACTAGAGATAAATCATAATCTCAAAGATGCTTCAATAGACAATGACAAAATATACAAGCCATATCCCCAAGTAAAACAAACATGGCAATTGGAGCAACATAATAAAAGTGTAATAAACTTGTCGATTTAATTTTCACTTTCCTAGTCTCGGTAGAGATAAAATAAAACAAATCTCTATATCACCATGTAAATACACTCATCCTATAGCTAGAACACTGCTCCACAATTCATGTATTCAATCTTGATGAATTTGGAAATTTAAAAAAAAAAATATTATCATTAAAAATTCACTTCTCAAGCTTTTGATAAAATGAAGATAACATCATCAACATTATAAATATTTATACATCCAATAATTTCAATTAACTAAACATAATGAATTAAAAATTCTTGGTAACAATCTAAATATATTAATATATATATATTTCAAACAATTTTATGAAAATTGTATTTATTTACATTATAGAATAAGGATAACGTATATTCTTTGTATTTAAGTAATTCAATCACTTAATATAAAACAATTCAACGCATTTTTTTTAATAAATATTTTATTGTCATAAATTTAAAGTCTTAAATATCTTTTCTTTACTATTCATGGACTCGCACTTAACTAGCATTTACTCTTAGTAAGAATCTATTTGTTGGTTATCTAACCAAGAAACTTTTCCCGATCATTGCATGCAAAGAGTGAGTGAGTTCATGACTAAGAGTAAATAGTTCAAACAAATACTACAACTGTAGGATCTTTCCAAGACGCATGCACAAATTTAAAGAAAAATATTACTCCAACCTAATATTCGAAACACACTAACATTTAATCTTTAATTTCAGAGACAGTGATTAAAGAAAGAAGAAGAGTTTCAGATGCATGTACAAAAAAAAAGGATAATGATACTGTTTTTGCATACCATACACTTCATCAAAGCGTACTCACTATTGGAATGGAAAATCCCCATGCCATACACAGGAGATACGCCGAACTATTATACTAAATGCATACGAAACTTATAAACTAAATGTAAGACGCAGAAGGAACAACATTTTCTCAATTCAATTTTCTGTTCAAATTTAATCAGTAAATATTATCAGAAGAAGACTGTGCACGATTTCTGTCAGGGAGATCTATATTAATAATTTATAAATCCTTCCATCAAAATAAGAGAGTCAATATTAAAGTAAAAATATGGAGATTTTAAAAGAAACAACGCGTAGATATAAGGAATAGATTGTAATAAAACTAGTGATATAAATCTTCAAGTTAAATTACTCGCCTATAGGAGAATGATCCACATCCAAAGTCTAAGTTTTAGGAAGAAACTCAGCCGTCTGGTAATATAAATAATGTATAATTGCTTAGGGCGCAGATTTGAGGTTTAGGGATAATACTATCACAAAATAAAATTCTGTTATTGCTTTGATATTAAATAACGTAAATAGATGGGCTGCATTTAGCTTAAGAAAATAATAGGAAGTAGGCTTTTACGGCTATAAGAATCCTTGATTCTAAGTTTTCACAATTACCTAAAGGCAACGCCTCTACCAGAAGATCCACAAATATAATTTCTTGACTTCCATCTATTTCTACATTACACAGACTTTGTTCTTAATGCTATATCATAAATTTTCAATAATACAATGAATATTTAAAATAAATCCATTGCTGTTTTCAGTTCTACAGAAGCATTCTATGTTATACTTTCTTGAATTATTAGTTTCATTACTTAACTATTTTTTTTTTAAAAACAAAACTTGATGGTTTGATATGATGTTTTCTCTATTTTATATGCAGGCTTGGCAGACAAATACTTTTCCCCAAAGTTTATTGAAATAATTTACAGAAACTTTAAAAGAAGAAAACCTGGTAAATCTTGGAATTCGAGCTGAAACGAATTCTGAAACCTTTGCTGATTCCACTATCAATTTTCCAAACTTTGATGGTGAAATTCAAATCAATCCAGCTTCCAATTATGCTTGTAAACAAAACCTTAAAAGAAAAGTTCTTAACAAAACCTTAAAAGAAAAGTTCTTCTGAAACAATTGCCGTGAAAAAATCTGCTAAAAACTACTGCCATGAAAGTTCTTTTCGTGAATGCTCAATTACCAATTTTTCAAAGATATTAATTCATGCAAATAACTTTCCATCATAAAACTTAACTGAAAGACCATTTTGCATTGTAAACAGATCAAACAGTTCAACTTATTCTTTAAAATATCAAAACAGATCTTTAACTGCCAATCAAAGATTCATATCTTGTCGAAAATATCTTTTCATTTAAATATCTATTTTATCATAACTCAAGTTGCACAATTAAATCAACAATATTTATATTTTAATTAAAAGCATTGCAAAGAAATAACTTTCACATTTAAACTCAATAACTTATTTAATTTAATTTAATTTAATAAATCACAAGCATTTATAAATACATTAACAAACATTGGTTAAACTTAAACATTAAATTCAAAAACACAAAACAATATAAACAAACACTACATAATAAACTAGACAACTACATGGGGTAACAAATAGATACTCGTTCGAAAAGAACAATGGTTCAAACAGGACCTGTCAATACCGCCAACAACATAATTTTATTGCATTAGGGTACGGTCAGACCTTTCAGGTAGGTGGAGCCGTTACCTGGTACCTGTGTCTGCAGGAAACATCAACGTTAGAACATACATAAACTTATGTTAGAAAACACACCGTGAATAAGAATTGCAGCGTAGCAGGGTACTCATGAATGAGTAATGCTACACTGTCTTCTTCACCGACACACATGAGCAAGATAAATCATAAACAATCATCTCAACAAAATATCCACATGAAAAGTCACAAGCAAATAAATCATATCATAAACATGTCTATCTCAGTATCATCCGCAAAATCAAAACAACATAATATCTATAATCACCTCTGAAAAGAAACAACATAGTATAGTATCATAGTAAACTAAAACATCTATCAAGTAGAATCAAACCGAAAACAACTAAGACAGGATGTCACAGCGGGAGGGACACTATAGTTAGGGTGGTCAGACAGACACCTACTTCTTATTTTTTCCCTGAAATATAAATACTACTGCATTGAAATTTCAAATTTTCACCAAATAGATTTTTTTTTTAAATAAACCTAGTAGTTTAGAAACTACATTAAATTTGCTACAGATTCTATTGTTACATATTTTTGAAATAATATCGATAACTTATTCAATTTTTTACATCAAGTTGCCTAACTCTAACTTTTTTTATTTTTTCACCACTTAAGGGCCTTCTTTTTCCATGATGATCATGCACATACCCAGATGCTTATAATAACCAATTTATATTATGCAATGATGAAATGCAATGCATGGGAGATGATCAATGTTTCTTATATCATATGATATGATATGCAAATGGTTTGTGGATGTAGGATGGATGCATTAGCGATGATTTATGATTAACTATCATGGTACCATGTTAGCGTGAAGGGGAGTAAGAAGAAAATAAGATGATGACAGGAGACACCAACAAGCCAACTTTATTAGAGATCATGATAATGATGATGATGATGATGATGATGATTTTCTTATTGAGGAGTTGGGATTTTAAAAGGGCCAATTACCTTATGTTTGATAACACACGTAGGCATGATGTATCAAGGTATAAAGAACTAGGATGGTGTTGCACCTAGTGTGATGGAATTTGACTTGACAATCAGATAGGAGTATCCCTATTCCAACTTGGCATACACAACTTTCTTTCAAAATGCAGTTCAGATATTCAAAGCATCTTGGACAAAAACATAGAAAGGAAATCCTTCCTATGTGGTCAACAAGATACCTAAAGCATCCTCCCTACAAACCAAGCAAAGCACACATAATCAAGGTTATATTACAAGAATATCCATCGAACACATTAGATAAAAAGATCATGATCGTTACCCCATTTCTTTCTCTCTAAGTCCCCTCATTTGGGATATCATTGAGAGGTCATCGAAATGAGCACAATAAGATAAGTCAAAAGACAAAGATAAAGAAAACAAACAAGCTAATGTTATTTAATACCGCTAGCCAAGACTAAACTATGGTGATGCTTGATGTTGATGTCCATTGTAGGAAGGATGCATCCTAGGACATGATGATATCAGATGATTAATTTGGGACTGATTGGATGATAGGCTATTGACACAAAGAGTTGAGTAACTTGTTTACATACTGACCTAGACTTGAGACCTTGACATGTTTGAGTTTTCACTTTTGATCTACTAGACCTGTTTCTGATTGTTTCACCAAAGGTTGGGGGTGACAATGATTTATTATGAGTGAAGTTTATTTCAGGTGAAAGCGAGATGGGACAGATGGATTTTTTCAAATATTTGGAGGTTTTTAATGTTTTTGAAATGTTTTGAGGCCATATTTTGGTATTTTCAAGATTTTACAAATGTTTTGATTTTCCAATTTTCAAATGTTTTTGGATTTTCTGAGATTTTATAAATGTTTTTGGATTTTGTGTCTCGGGGGCTAATCAAAGATTAGCCTTGCCTATGTGTAATCTAAGAGACGACGTAGTTTGGATACCATGTTTTTGACTTTTTTTGACTTTTTGACCTATTTTTAGATTTTGATATGATTTTGGATGTTTTTGGATTTTTGCATGATTTTGACGATTTGGATATGGATATGTGTGACAATATCAGTGCTCTATTTGGGATTTTGTTGAAAACCAAGTTAAGGTTGATTGATCAAATTGATGGATTGATGATGATAACATTGCTGAGGATACATAACAATGCAAGGATAGTGTTAAACAACACAAGGATTGGGAAGGATATCTTGAGATGATGGATTGATTAGATTTGATTGATTAGGATTTTGAAGCTTGATTTGGAACAAAATTTGTTTGAATGATTCTATGTGACATTGACACACATGTTGGATGCAACTGATATTGATTGTTTGGATTGATGTTTGATGAAAGATAAAGATTGATAAGGAACATCTTGTCAAAATATGCCATGTGCTAGTGATTTGGATTCCTTCTCACAAATGCTTGACCAATTTGATTTCATGTTTGCCAATGTTTGGATTACCACATAAGCTGGAAGAGATAGATATAAATTTATTCCCGAAGTAAGATGCAAATACTTGCCCCCAGTGTCTAGCAATGTATGGAATGCCATGGATGGATTCTTGGATAGATCTATGGATGGATGGATATGGTAAGCACACAAATGATGTCAAGGATTATCTTGTGATAAGATAATCTATTCGAACAAAGGATGCCCATTTGGATAATGCTTCATGGCTCGAATAATGTTGGATAGGATAGGACCAATGAAAATGGCCCATGTCAAGATGTTTACCATAAGCAAGTGTAAAGTGTGCACCAAAATTTTGTCAAGATCAAGATAATGTGGAAGATGGATGTAAATTGATGAAAATGGATTGGATAAATGGTTCATGGATGAAATGTTGGCTACATTATGGATATAAGATGGAATGCTAGATTTATTATGGATGGGATGAGATGCTTCCACCTGAAATGGCACACACAGATGCTCAATTCTACACATGATGCTTGTTTTCCAGGTTTTCATCATGGTACTTGTACAAAGCAACATCGAAGTGGTTTTCACTGGAGGACAATTTTTATCTTTACTATTTTCATGATTTTTCTATTTTTTAAAATTTTTAAAATTTTTAAATTTTTAAAAAGATCTTAAGCTAATGCTTAACCATCTAGTGGTGTCGATGTAGATTCTTCTATCATAATGTGCCATCGATATCCTACTTGAAGAAGCTACTTTGCTAAGATATGTGCACTTGAATGCAACTTTTGGGATTCCTGATTTGCTTTGTTGATACCAGGGTTAACTTTGTCTTTGTGCACACATCACGATAGAGTGTCTTCTGAATCCTTATGATGAAGGGTCATTTCCAATACATGGTCAATGTGAGAATTGTATATCATGTGTGGAGGCATGGATGAAGTGTATTTAGGAATAAAAGATGGATTGGTTGATAGTTTGGAACCTTTGACTCTCCAAACTTGGGAAGATAGGAAATGATGGGTGGATATGAAAGTGTGCACGGAACTAGGACCAACAACTTGATATACTTTGTATGTTGCTTGAGAAGCCTAATTTTTCCTTTGTGGACATCTTTGATGGATACTTTTCCCCTTTTTATTTTTCCCCATAGTTTCTTTGACTAGTGGAGTTTGATAGGGATAATCTTTCTTTGTATTCTTTGGTATCCATGTGTATTTGATTTGTCTGTTATGCTTCACAACTTATTTTTCTTTGATAAATTTTTTTGTGTTTCTTTTGATGTTGGTCCTAATTCTTGGATGGGGTGATGGGTGGATGAAGATTCATGACATGGTTGGTTGTAGTATTTGCATCGGTTTCAACATAAGGATTCTTCACACTCCCTATGTTGATGTTTTCCTGAGACATAGTTTCCCCCAGTATGGTGGTAGTAGCACCTTTGTTCCTTGATTCTTCTTATTTTGAGATGTCTTGTTCAGTAAGCACTCTCTGATAAATGACCACTGCAGATGACGTTGTTTCCATTTGTTGCTCTACTGAATTTGGAATATCTTGTTCTGTCTAATCTGCTTCCTTGAGTGGATAATGCTGGATATCTTTATTCATGACATCCTCAATCTGAGTTTGGATATATCCGATCTTGATGTTGAAAACTTAGTTTGACTATAGGAATCAATAACCTACTCTTTTTGTGTGATAATGTTAGGAGTAAAGGAATCCTATTCTGAATGAAGATCATCTATGTGTCCATCCACAGAAAGAATCTCATGCGTAGATGGAGGAGTATGTATTATGTGGATATGATCATCTTGCATAGATAGGAGAGTGTCCATTAGATCATTGTAGTAGCTTGGGGATACAAATTATTGATCTTGAATGATTTTGGAATTCCATTCAACATGATTTGGATCAAGTTCTTGACATGGGTCCATTTCAAAGGGGGAATTTCTTACAAAGGGTTCTTGGATATCCTCATTAAGCATGGGAAGTAGCTCAATATCATCTTGATCTTTGAGTTGACTTGGATCAAATGTTGAGTTGAGGATTCATCCAGTATCCATAACCATGAGTTCAAAGGATGTCAATATGTCTTTGAAAGTGACATTGCTAGACTTTGGTGAAATATTTTGATCATGTTTTGGAATAAATTCTTGAGATATGCTCTCTAACTCATTAGGTGATGTAGAGACATTTTTAACATGATCATTGGTTGATGGGTCATGGATTATGTCAATAGGATCAAATAATTCTAACACTCCTTGAAATAGATCACTAAAAAGTGGCTCTTGATGTATGGTGAGTTGGTCATCGGATGGGGTAGAAACATCTTCAATGTGCTCATTAATGGAGAGATCTTGAACATTTTTTTCAACAATTGCAGCGGAGAGATTGTGAATGTCTTCAACCATAGGATCAAGTGATTTTGAGATTTCTTGAATTGGATCATTGTTGGGTATTGTCGGTAGATTTTGATCGTGATTGAAAAGTGACTCTTGATATATGTTGATTTGATCTTCGGATGAGGTAGAAACATCTTCAATGTGCTCATTGATGGATAGATCTTGATCATTATTTTCAACAATTGTGGTGGGAAGATTGTCAATGCTATCACTAGTGGTTGAATCTTCACCATTGTCCCCAATAGTTATTATTTTTTGATCAATAAGGTCTTGGATGAGATTTTTGAGTCGAATACAATATGATGTTTTGTGTGCCTTGATTTTATGGAAATCACAAAGGTGATTTTCATTGTACCATGGCGGTTTCACTAAGGGCTCTTGATAATTTTCATAGGTGGGAATTGTGATGAGTTTTTCCTACACCAACTATTGCATGACTGATTCGATTGGTTTCCCAAGTGGTTTGCATTTTCATTTGTTACCTTGGGAGATTTGTACTTTAGATTGACTTTGTGGTGATTGATTTTGGAAATGTGGTGATTGATCTTCGAGATGGGGTGATTGGGTTTGTTTTTGATGTTGTTGATCTTGATAACCACCCTCTTGACATTGGAGATATTGTTCTTGATGTGGTTTTGGACACAACTCAATGCTTTGATGACATGGTTTAACCAATGGAAGACTGTATTGATTTTTGGGTGGAGATGTCTCTTGGTGCAATGACTCGACTATTTTGGTAAGTGTAGTAATTTGATCTCACAAAATTTGATCTTGATTTTGATTTTGACTCCCTTGATATAGTTGATTCTTTTGTTCAATTATATTTGGAATGTGTATTTGTGGTGTTTGTATGGGATAACGGACAAATTGACTTTAGACAATGTTCTGATTTGGGATGATGTTCAGATTTGGCATTATAGGTTGAAATTGAACATTATTATGTTTGGGAATCATATTTACTTGATTTAGGTAACTTTGATTTTGCATGGTGTTACCTTGACTTGGATCAATACATGTAGTTGTTAACATCTTGTTTGGACTTTGAACAACATTCATATGATTCACAAACATATCCATCCCAAAGTTTACCAAGTGTGGATTTGAAATGTTCATGTTTGGTAAACTTGTAATTGGTATATTCACATTTGGCATGTATGGATTTGGTGGGATAATGTTGTTTTGTTGAAGATTCATGCATTGATTGTTTGGTTGATGGATTTGTAGGTTTAGAATTTGATTTAAATCTACCATAGGGAAAGGTGTTCCAAAATTTAGATTGGGCATACTCACTTTTGTTGTATCATTGAGGTTTGTACGAGATAGTGATCCCATGTATGGATTGCATAAATGTGAGTTTCTATAATCAATCAAGATTGTAAGGCCTTGATAGTTTGGTTGACCTGGATTACTCATGATGTATGGATCAAGTTTATATTCCATGTTCTTCTTGTGTTTTGACCTTGTTGCAAAAGTGACCTCTAAGGTGTTTAAGACCAATGATGAGATGAAGGATGAAAGGGGTGAATGATATGGGTGTTGAACTTTTAGGAGCCTTGGAGGGATACTAGACTTTAGGACTTTTGAATTTTTGATTTTGGATTTGATTTGGATTTTGATTTTGACTTGATTTGGATTTTTGGATTTGGATTTGATAATGAACTCATAAACTCCAATAGGTGGATGTTGTCTTGGAATAAAATTTTCCACAAGATGATAATTTAACTAAGTGTATAAAGAAGGATTCATCCACACACACTTAGCCAAACAAGGTGATTTTTGATGTTGATTTGAAGGATTTTACCAAAAGTCTAGTATGAATGATTTTTCCAAGGTTCTAAAAGTCCCTTGTGAGATGGGATTTGATTGATGTTTGAGATGGATGAAATGATTGGTTGTCTTGATCCTAAATGAACCTAAGAGGGACTTGTTTACAAGACCAAGGTTTTGAAGAACATGCTTTTCCCTAAGAGTACTTCAAACCAAAAGATCAACGTTTGCTCAAAAGACCATAAGACAAAAGATAAACAAGCACATGTGTGGGGTTCAATTGATTTCATCTTGATTAATGAATTTACTTTACAACATCCAATGTCTTGCTTAGTTTTTCAAACTAAATGTATAATGTCCCAATTTCTTCTTATCCCACAAGGTCCACTATGTGGAAATCAAGGAAATTAAGGAAAAAGTTACCTAGTGTTGACTTTAGTGAGAGCAAAATGAGATGTAAATTCAAATTCTTAGAAGCCTCTAAGGATACAAATCCGAAGGGCAAGCAATAGCATGTGAATTGTTTCAAGGATATTTGTTTCTCCTTAAGGGTTGGAGATTTTATGCTCATGTTAAATGTTTGTTTCTCCAATGTTTTCGATCAAGCAAAGTGTTTTGATTTCAAGAACATGCACAACCCTATGGATATTTGAGACAATATTTGTTGAGTCCCCACTTGGACAAGTCCAGATATGCCTACTTTCAATGGATGGTTAGATGCTTGACCACATAAGCTCCCCCTTACAATGCACTCACTTCTCGGGTCAGCCAAGCATCAATACCCATGAATCTCCCATGGCATAGTTTCCATCTCTACTAAAAGTCATAAAAGTGTGGGGTGGCTTTAGAACGACCATTCTTGCACCAAAAAATAGATAGGGATTTTGGCCTTTTTAAACAAGGGGTTTTAATGCGGGAATTTCATTCGTGGGGGACCATCCATGTGGCAAGAGACCATTGCTGCCCTTCTCGTCAGAGTAATCCTTGTGATACTTTCCTTTCCTCAAGTACCCACACTTATATCCTAGGTGGAAGTTGCTTGGCTTTAGCGTTTTCCCGGTTGGGTCGTTCCCTTGGGTGATTACTTTTTCCCACAAGGAAGACCCTCTAAGATAACACAAAAGTGAACAAACATATCCATAGTTCAATCAATCTTTGTTGAGAAACAAAGAGAGAACACATGCGATATGTTCCACTCACACTTGCAAGATTTGTTAATTTTAAACCCAAATCAAAATGTGGAGGCAATATTTTTGACAACTTAATATCACAAAATACTTTTGATTCTTAAGATTGTTGTGAAGTGTGAGAGAAGTGTATACACCTTTTTAAATGATATTACTTTGTGAAAAAGATTACAAAAAACCAAATGCACATGTTCATTTTAATCCTTCAAAGCAAGAATTGGATTCTTTTTAAGCACCAAATTTTGAGTGTGAAAGTTGTTTTTCATTTTTAGACCAAATCGAAAAGCTAGTAAGTGTCTAAGTTCAATTTTAACCAATCTTGAAGAGATTAAATTAGTGGTTAATTTTAAACCGAAAACTGAGGTGAGTTAGGCCTAAAACATAAAATGAAAGTATAGAATGGAAGCCCTAAGCATTTTAAAATTCTTTGTCAATTTTAAGTTCAATGCTTCATTTTATTCAATTCCAATCTGCTTACTTTTGCTCAATTCCAATGCTCAATCCCAATGTAACAGATATTTCAAACTTCTTGTCACAAGTGCGTCAGAAACATTTCAAAATTTTTGTCGCAAGTGCATTAGAAACATAGGCTCCATCTACTTGCTTGTCAAAAAATAGACACATTTCAAAAATAGTAGAAAGAGAATTTAATCTAATGTCCTATCACAAAACAGACAGATATATTTCAACTTTTCTATCGCAAGTGCATCAGAAACATAGGCTACTGTCGCCTCCTTATTAGAAAACAGACATAAAACAGTAAAAATAATTTTAATCTAATGTTGTATCATAGAACAAACAGATATATTTCGAACATCCTGTCACAAGTGCATAAGAAACATAGGCTCTTGTCACCTGCTCATCAGAAAATAGACACATAAAAAATAGCAGAAAGAGAATTTAATCTAATGTTCTATCACATAACAGATATATATATTTTGAACTTCCTATTGCAAGTGTGTCAGAAACATAGGCTCCTTCCGCCTACTTGTCAGAAAATAGACACATAAAAAATAATAGAAAGAGAATTTAATCTAATGTTCTGTCACAAAACAAACATATATCTTTCAAACTTTCTGTTGCAAGTGCATTAGAAACATTTCAAACATTTTGTCACAAGTACATCAGAAACATAGGCTTCTTCCATTAGAAACATAGCCCTCCTTCTAGTGCCAAATTTAGAACCCCAATCCTATACTTGCACAAACATAGCAAACAAACACAATATTAGGTCAAATGCAAGTAAGAACCAAGATTCCCCATGAAATTCATTTACAATGCTCAAACAAGAAAGAAATTGAAGAACAAAGTAAAGAAAGTAATTAAAATCCTATTTATACATCCAAACTCTCAATCCCATGGGGGAATTGGTTCCAATTTGATGTGGAAATTGGCCCTTTCCAAAATCCTATGCAAGCTTGATGAATACTTGTGGATGATTGAAGCTCCTTGATGAAATTTTGGCATAAACTTGCTATAAAACAATGAAAAATGATGAACACATGATACAAAATGGATAAAATTAGCTCTCAATGTGAAGAGAGTAACTTTACTCTAAGTTGTGGATCCAAAATACAAAGGAAATCCTTTTATTTATAGAAAGACAAGATGGAGGAATGAGAAAAATGGAGCAATGTGGGATCATTCAACATCCAATGGGAAAGTGCCACTTGTCAAAATGTGAATAGAGGAAGCTTGAGCACATTTTGGAGAATGTGCAAAGAGGGGGGAGATTCAAATTCAAAAGATGGCTTGAAGGATGAGGTGAAAGGTGAAATTAATGTCACATGGCTCAAGAAAAGGACATGTAAGAGATTTTAAATGCTTTGTTGGATGTACAAACCCTTTTGGAGGGATTTTTCAAATTTGGGGAATATTCCAACCATTGATGTCTTTTTGAAAGAAAATAGATGAATTAATAAATTGATAAATTGATTTTCATGAGCAAGTGACAAAAGCTAGAGGATTTGATGGATGAGGATTAAATTAATTAGGATTTGATTAATTTAATGAGGGATTAAATGATGTGACAATTTGATTTACATTTATGGATTGATTTAAATCAAAGGTAAGAGGAATATGAACTTAGACTTAATTAAACAAAGATTTTGATTTATTTAATTAAAGAGGGATGAATTTAGATTAAATTAAATAAAGATTGATTTAATTTAATAGAATGAATTTAGATATTTAATTAAATAAAATGGATTATTTAATTAAAAGGGGGATTACAGAATTAATTAAATAAAACTGATTTATTTAATTAACAAGAGATGATGACTTATGTAGATAAAGTTGATTTATTTAATTAAGAGATGAAATGTGATGAATTTAATTAAATCGAGATTATTTAATTAAATGATTAGGAGACAGATGATTCAGGATGAACTAGTGTTAGTAAAATTAGGATAAGGTGTGATTGGTATATTTTCCATGTCTACACCATTACATACAAGATTGCAACCTTTATTACAATGGTTTAGTGAGTTGCAATATAGCTTATTTTTTCATTCATCATTTCTTCACTCTATTTGATTTCATTTCAAGGTTTGATTACCAAAATGGGGTTTGACCAAGGAAAATCCCTATCCACTAACAAAAAAAAATTTGTTCCCTCTCTTTGATGTGTGATTTTAAAATCTAGGTTGAAGATCAATTAAAGAGAAAGATTGGAGAAATTTTTTCAAGTTTTCAAAGTTGTCAGATCTACATTGCAAGATCATGGAAAGTCACCTATAAGCTACAATTAAGTGTTTCAGGCTCAGATATTTGATTGGATAGAAGCTATAGGAGAACATTAGAGGATATCAGAGTTTCAGATCAACCCTGATACTGGGACTAAATTGCCACTTGTGGCATACAAGTCCCAATATACCATATTTCAAGCATTTTTTATAGATCTTGGTTTAGCAGTTCTAGATTCTGGATTCTAACGTGAAACCCTAAACTAGGAATAAATCACCCCTACTAGCATATAAGTCCTAGTGTGCATTAAAATTCATATTTTTCAGGAGTACTGACCATGTTTCGAGCTTCTTCAGTTTTCCAAGTGCTCCTCTATCCTTTACTAGTTCATTCCTCTAATTTTCAGTTTCATATCTTGGGTTGCATTGTTAGGTTTACATATCATTGCATTTCTTTCTTTCCAAGCTCTTGCTTGGTGATGAACCCCCTTTTTTACATTAATAACACCCCTATGAGACCTTATTGTAGATATGTTTCCCTCATTTCCATCCCTAGATTGAGATAGATCTCTAAGGTTTCCTTGAATGAAACTTGAAGGTAATTGGTGAAGGAACCCTAATCCCCCTTTAGTTCTATCTCCCAAAACATAGAGCATCAATTTTCTACGTTTCAATTATAAATAAAACTTTATGATTTTTACTTGAAAGGGTTTTCCCCATGTTATATGGTATATTGTGTTATCTTTATGTATTATATGATTTTTATTTCATTTACTTTGTATTTCATATTTATTGACTAGTTGCTTAAAGATCTTATTTTTTGACATGGTTTTAGAGTCAAATTAGGAAATACTAATCATTTCTATAGGTTGACATTCCTCAACTTTTGCATAGTTTCAAAATTTATGATTTTTTTTAGGCCTTTCACTTGAACAACTGTTTATGCTTATCCTAACAATATTTGTCTTATGGGAAGCATTCTTGTAATAGTAATATATATGAGTGCTTCATAATGATTATTTTTGTATGGGTAGTGTATAGAAACATACATAAAAGAATAGAAGACTTAGTGTTGTCAATACTTTGTTTTGCTGGGATGAAGCAATGTGCACAATTAATATGATAAGAAGTTATTTTTTTGAGATATTCTCTCAAATAAATAAGCATAATAACTATAAAACAAAATGAATCGTGCAATACACACAAATTAAATTGACCTGAAAAAATTACAAATTCTTTTAGTATCAATATTGTATGATAAAATAAATATATTGATTAATAGGGACAAAATAATTGCCTTATTTAAATTCTTAATTCATTGTCAAAAAAAAATTCCTGTAAACAAATTGAGTTTGCTATACACTACAATTTTTGACAAGAGAAGAAGACTTTTTACCAAATCTAATGCCAATTATGAGCTCCTAGTTTTGTATGCATTGTAAGTGGTTATATTTACACTTGGAAAACTGGAAATTAAATAGAAAGTTATTTTCCCGGTATCATTTTTCACACCTATAGAATCAACACAACACCAATTGGCAACACAATGGAAACCTAAAATTGGATGGCAATCTGCTTTCAATTTTTTGCAATATATCTCAACTAAAAATAATTACACTATACATATTAAAATGAATGATAAAATTAATTTGTTTTAAATTTTAAATGCAGTACTAGCATGCCACATATGTTAACATCTATTTTTTGAGTGTAATTAGATGGAAATTTAAATTGCAAATTTTTATCTCAATGACAAAAAATTAATGTCCAAACAATGAATGGAATAAAAAAATAAAAGTACATATATATTTGTTTGAAATTCTTATTTTGGGATATTTATATGATTAAAATTTATAATATTTTTTTTAAAAATAAAAAAGGGGTAAAAACTTTATTGAATCAGGAAATCATTACAAAGATAGAAGAAAGAAGCCCACCAATGGGCCAAACAAAACTAAGAATTAATTCACACCCAATAAATACCTCATATCCTCCATTATCCATTACTCCAGAGCAAGAGCCAAATCACCAGGAAGGCTGCCCCAATCATCCACATACTAAGAACCCAACCTATCAGTAGCCCATCGAGCCAAACCATCAGCCACCTTGTTCCATTTCTAAGGAACATGGAGAAAGGCAATGAATTGCAAAGTAGAACACAAATAAATAATCTGCTTAAAAACCACAACTAGCTGCCAATTTGCATCCTCCAAATGCCACTTTTGCACCGTATCAACAAGAACCTAAGAATTAGATTCACAAACAATCCGCCACCATCAAAGAAAAATCACACGCTCTACCACCAAGAGGATAGCAATAGCCTCCATAATATTATTAGAATGTAGACCTCTACACATAGAAAAGAAAAAGACCAACACTCTCGAACAATCCCTACCAATACCTCCAATGCCCGCATGCCCATGATTTCCCCTAGAAGAACCATCCATATTAATTTTTATTTCTCCTTGTTCTGTAGGGTACCAACAACAACCACAACCATGGTGCACCCTACTCCAATTTCTCTTGCCTCACCCAGTGAGGCCCAACACATTGACCATTCCCAAATCCCCAGGATCAAACAACACTGACAAATCACACTTAGCATTCAAAGTCTCCTAAAGAGCTCCTAGAATTCTCATCCAAAGTTTCCCAATAAGCAACTTCTTATCTAAGAAAACATGGGCTTGTTACACTCCAACTAGATATTCCAAACAATCAAGCTAGGGCCAAAGATCCAAGTAGTACTAAGAGAAAAACTCTTGGCAGTCGAGGACCCCTGTCTCCTCCAAAAGTAATCTAAAGAAGAAACATGGCTACACGGTAGGCTCCATATATTCCACCATAGATGCCAAATAGCTTTCACAAAAGAACACTGAAAAGGAGATGTGGGAAACATTCTTCTTGCTGAGCACACATAACACATTTGGAGAGGCTCTAAAACCTCTACTTCCAAAGATTCTCCAAAGTAAGACACTTACCTTGCACCACCAACCAAGAAACAAAATTACACTTAGGCTAAGAAAACTTGTTCCAAACATGCTTCCATCAAGACACCTCAAAAATCCCAAAAACTTGCTTATCCAAAACCTGATAACTAGAGGCAACTAAATTTTTTCCCTTCGGGTTAGGTCCTCAAGCTAGCACTTCTTTCCTCGGAAGAGAATTGAAAAAATGATCTAATAAAATACTAACAAGCTCTTGAGGATCCTCCACCACACCACTAGGAGGCCACACTAGAGGATCCTTCCACCTAGCCATAGTAACCTGGCTCATGGTCAGTTGAGATTTAAAATCAGCCACATAACAACAACTTGCATCCACAAAACCCTAGCACAAATCCTGCACATGAGGATGAGAAGACAAAATGGGATGGTTCCCATCCCAAGAATCATGCTAGAAAAGGGCATAGCACCCCCCATTAAAAATCCAAAATAACCCCTACGTTACAAGCTTAGCACCCCTTTTTAGGGTCCCCCAAATCATAGAACCCTTTCCCTCCAAGCTAAATCTAGCAACCTCAGTGCTTTCTACTACACCCAAATATTTGAAGGTGAGAATTTTGGCCCACAATAGATGTTGTTGAGAACACCACTGCCATTATAATTTAGCTTCTAAATCCCTCCCATTCAGACCAGTCCTATGAAGAGTAAGACCACCTTCCTACTTTGGCCTGCAAGCAGCATCCCACTTAACCAAACTCAACTTTCGATGAAGTAAATTACCAGACCACAAGAGCTATTGAGACCATTTATGAAACTCCATTATGAAATTGGAAGGAGCAGAGAGAACAAAACATTTGTAAAGGGGGTGAGCCTGAACCACCAACTTCAAAAGAATCACTCTACCTGTCGAAGAAAGCCACCTGCAGGTCCAATGACTAACCAAACTTTGAAACTTATCAAGAATCTCTTTCCAAAAATGTTTAGAAAGTGAATGAATAGCCAAAGAAATTCCAAGATGGACAAGGGGCAGCAACCCAATCTGGAAACGAAGAATGCCTCCTATTCTTTTCTGGATAGCCTTAGGAGTATGGAAGAAGTAGATGAAGGACTTACCCTCATTAATATGTTTTCATGAGGTAGCCAAATAACTATGGAACACATTGCACCATCTAATAGTTTCTTCAACCTTTTCCCTGCCCATCAAAGCACTATCATCTACAAACTAAATATGAGATTGAGGGGGAATATCATTTCCCCAACTCCAACCTTGAATCTAGCCACTCTCAACCCAAGAATGAATAAACCTCCCCATGCCTATAGCTATCAAGATGAACAAAAAGGGAGACATATAATCTCTTTTTCTGAGTCCTCTAGAAGCACCAAACAACTCCCTCGGCACACCATTAATTAACACTGATAAAGGAGGAGGAAGTAATGCAACTCTTAACCCATTCGATCTAGTCACCAGCAAAGCCAAAAGCTTCAAGAATCTTAAATAAGAAGCTCCATTTAACCCGATCATAATCTTTTTCCATATCCAACTTAATAAACATAGCCTTTTCCATAGAAGACTTCATAGAATAAATAATTTCCACAACAATAACAAAACCATCCATGATCTACCTACCAGCAATGAAACCCCCTTGTTCCTTAGAGATTAACCCACTTAGCCAAGGTTTCAGCCTTTCAACAATCAACTTAGTAATGGGTATGTGCAAGATCATGATGGGCCAAAAAGTGGCGATATGATGGGTATGTGTAGGGTATGTGGCTGACGACCTTTTTTTCACCCAAAATTGATGAAACGAAAAGGGGTTTTAAAAGAAATTCGCAACTTTCCACCAATATAAATTATGCTCTACTTTGAATTTAATAAATAATTATTATTCATTTTCTATTTGAATTACGACTAAAGTCATGATTCATAGGCTGATTGAAAAAAATCTATAGCTTTCAAATGGTATCACATTTTTTGAATCTAAAACATGTGTCACATTCTATGCTTCACATACTATAGGATTAAAAAAAATGAATTTCATGAAGTTTTGACCAAGTTAAGGTGGTCAGACATATGAGTTTTTGTAATTTTTAAAAGTTGTAATAAAAAAATCATAATTAATTATTTACTTGGAAAAAAATTACAAAAAAATATGCATCACATTGAGACATGAGTCCTCTACTTATATATAAAATCTTATAAAAAATATTATAATTTTATTGTGGTTAGGGTGGTAGGACAGACACCTACTTCTTATTTTTTCCCTGAAATTTAAGTTCTACTACATTGAAATTTCAAAATTTCACCAAATAGATTTTTTTAAAAATAAACCTAGTAGTTGAGAAACTACATTAAATTTGTTACAGATTCTATTCTTACATATTTTTGAAATAATAGAGATAACTTATTCAAATTTTTACATCAAGTTGCCTAACTCTGATTTTTCTAAATTTTTCGCCACTTAAGGGCCTGTTTTTTCCATGATGATCCTGCACATACCCTAATAATATTATAAACAAAATTGCAAAGAGTAATCGACCTAAAATGATCCAGAGAATTAGCTCACTCCTTCTTTGGAATAAGAGCCAAAAAAGTTGCATTTAGAGATTTTAACATTTGTTTACTCATAAAGGATTCCTGAACCACCTCTAGGAGATCCAACTTAACCACTTCCCAAAACTCCTAAAAAAAATCAAATAGGAATCCATCAAGTCCAAGAGCTTTTCTTTTCTTCATCTGAAACACAACATTTTCAAGCTCCAACAAGGTGATATGAGAAAGCAAAGCTTCATTCATTTTAGCCGAGACCAGCTGCAGAATACAATCAGGGATCCTAGCTTCATCCTTCTCCATAGGAGGTGAATCCTTAGAGAATAAAGTAGAAAAAATCAAACACATTCAGAAAAAATAGAAGAGGAGGTAAACATTTCTCCCTCCAGTGACAAGAGGGAGGAAATAACATTACCTTATCTCCGAGCCTAGAGCCAATCAATACATGATTTATACTTCCAAAATAAAATTTCTCTTAACTCCCATTCCTCAACATCCTTCACCACAACAACCTCCACTAGACCCATCTCCTTCGTGAGGCCTTGATCATGAATCTTCCTGGTGATCAAATCCAATCTATCTCGAGCCTTCTATTTTGCATGAAACATATTACCAAAGTGTTGCCTATTCCAGCGTTTCAACCTGTATTTAACATATTGAAGCCTCTTGGAGAAATAGTACGTATCCATGCCATAAGCTGGCTTCCCAAGACGTCACCAACCAAGAAGTAAATCATAAAGAGACTCGTCCCTAAACCACATAAGTTGGAACTTAAAAGACTGATTAGCACCACGTTGGGGAAACTCGACCAAAAGCTTAATAGGCTAATGATTAGAGCCTCGACTATCCAATATCTTAGAACTAGTCATCCAGCTATCACCCAACCAAAAACTAGGCACCAAAATCTATCTAGTCTTTCAGAAATAGTTGCATCTCCACTCTTCCTATTGCTCCAAGTAAGGATTACATTCACTGGCTTAATGTCAACCAACCTTAGAAGAGCCACATTATCCTACAAGAGCCCTGAGGAAGGCTCCAAGAAAACACTACCTCCCCTCTTCTCCTCTAAAGAAATAACCACATTAAAGTCCCTAGCAAGGATCCAAACCAAATACAGATCAAGAGACCTCACATACTCAACATGATCCCACAATTGAGCTTTACCTTGAAAGTCAATCAGCGCATAAATATTAGAGAAAATAAATTTTTCCCTAGACTCAAGAAGAGAAGCAACATAAGAAATCAAGCTCCTACAAAAGATCCACCAAATGGGACTAAATTTCTGAGGATCCCATAAATAGGCTACTCCACTAGAGCTACCAAGCACTCCCACACATTGACATTGATCACGACTCCAAATATTTGAAGCCACCCACAACATAGAATCAACTGATAACTTAGTTTCCTAAAGGAAGACCATATCAGGAGAATAATCACAAACCAAGTCTTGAATAGCTTTTTGTCGAGGGATGTTATTCATACCCCACACATTCCAAGAAAGCACAATCATCGATGAGGTTGGGAGAAGTGAGCATCAAGAGTCTTCATCGAACTAGCCTCAACCAATGTCTCACTAGCTAACTTCACCTTTTCTTGATCCTTCTTTCGTCCAACCTTAGATGGTTTCTTAGGAGCCCCCTTCTTGAAAGTTTTCTGCTGTAAACCCAAGGCAGAGGAAATTTTTTTTTTTTTACCTGCAGCAAAACCACTTCAAACCTCTAAGACAGCCCCACCCCCACCAAGGGAACCACCAAAATCTACATTCACCCCACTTTCTTCACCCATCACTTGAGCCGAAGGGGTCAAGAAAAAATCCAACTAAGGATCAAGAACATCCAGCTTATCCACCTAAGAAATCTTCTAAGGTTGCACATCAGGTAACTCTTCAATGCCCGCACCAAATTCCAGCTGCATGTCAGCCAAGAACCCTTCCTCCTGGACTAACTCATCTAGAGCCTCAAATCTATTGAGAGTTTCTCCCTCCTACCTATCCTTGAAGGTTTGCTTTTGACCCCGACCATGATTGCGAGGATTGACCAGAACAAAACCATCATTATCCGCTACCCCCCTTTGCATGGGAGTCTTACCTTTATCCACCTTTAGATTGAGGGGGAGGATAACTTGCACCACTAGCATTGATGAGGGCACAGCCCGAGACACAGAAAATAACCCACAAATAAGAGAATAATTTTATTATTTAGAAAATGGAGCTTCTTACATGCAGAGGATCTCAATCCTCAAATTCTACAACACATGCAAGTTACAGAAAGCTACAGAATAACCCTTTTGCAATATGCGAGCTTGTCCCCCAAAAAGTTACCCAAAAATTAGAAACCCGCCCATAAATAGAGCTCCTCATTAGTTTGGAGCCAAAACAACATTCAAATTTGAGTTTAGGCGGTTTGGCGCCAAAAAATTACAACATGAAGTTCAAATTTCAAAAGAGCATTTGCAATTGTATCTTCTAGAAAGTGCGCCAACTTCCTGGGGCCATAACTTTTGATCTAGGACTTCGATTCGTGAACCGTTTGAACCGTTGGAAAGGTCACGAAGTCAATTACGCGCTTGAAATTGGCTATGCCGATTTCAGCAAGTTTCGGGGCCGATCCGGGAACTCTAAGTGCCTCAAATCTAACTCAGAAGATTTTCAGGTGCAAATCTGGGAAACTAAAACTGCAATATCTTTTCACCCAAGAATAGAAAATAAAAAGCGTAAATTGGAAATTTCATTATGACAAAAAGGGTATCCAAAAATGTAAAAACATCTAAAAATCGAGAAACTTGAAATTTAACTATTTTTGGGTGATGCAAGATTGCCCTTACACCACTGGATGCTCCTGCATCAAGCACTAGATGCATGGGTACATCTCCGCTGAAGGTGACCATATTCATGACATAAACGACACCGGAAAGGTAATGTCTCATAATCCAACGGCTGAGTTTAGGAACAAGAACCAACAGTCAAGTCTTGATAGAATCCTGAAAAGGCAGACTTATATCTATCTCAACACATACTCGGGCATAAGAGAAAATCCTCTTATCCAGAGTTTGATGTGCAGGGAAAATTGGTTTTCCCAACAACAAAGCAATCGACTACAAGATATCGCTTCTCCAACATTCAAGTGGCAACCAAGGGAGACAGACCCAAACTGGGACCCTAGAAGGTAAATCCTCTATCGAATTAAAAATAGCAGGCTATGGTTTGATGAAGAGGTCCCCACCTAGTTATAGAAATATGGTCCTTCTTCAAATGCCTTGTTCTGGTACGAAATGCAAGATAAATCCAACAAAAAGAAATTGTTTCCAACCATCAAAATCTCAAAATTGTCTTCTGAGTTCCATGTTTTCTGAATCCACATGTCGAGGAATGGAAATGAAACCCTCATTCCCATAAAATTACATATCAGAACATGGTTGGAGAAATAAGTAAGATCCTCAACCACCAATTCAAGTTGAATCACCAAAACCGATCGATCTTGTGCCCTTTCCAAACATTTGTTCACCTTGTGCAATTTCACAATTCCATTTCGGGTTATACCCAATCCGGACGCTAAGGGGTTTGAGACCCCATATTCCACACCCACCATGGAAGAAACCCCCACAATCATATCATTTAACATATGCAAATCAATGAAGAGTCAATAGTGGTGAGTCACCGATCAAGCCCACCAACAACCCCACACTTAGATCGTTGCAACACCCCACATGGCTTACCCCATAGAAGCCAACAAACAAAATAGGGCCCGTAGCCCAGGCCCCCTCGCACAGAGAAAAACCAATAATGGTCGGCTAGGGCATGACTGCCCTAGCAGGCTCGTTGACAGCACCAGAATGCTCCATATCCTCAAAATTTATAATAATTTTTATTGATAATAAATTATTATATTTTATGTTAAATTGATTTATAAAAATAAATATTATATCGGATACTTATATTTAGAAAATTGAATTTAATTTTTAATTTAAATATAAAAATTTATGACATATTGTTCATCTTTTCCATAACATTTTTAATTTTAAGATTTTTTTTAATCTTTTCATTGTATTTCTAATTTTATTGTGGCTGAACTTTCAATCATAACATTATCTTAGTAGCATGTTTGCATAAGTAAACAAATTATATTTATTCATGTCAAATTATGATTTATGCATGTTCATCAATTAACTAATATAAAATCATATTCTTGAAGTGTTTTATATAGAAAATAGACTTTGGAAATGCATTCATGAACTATAAAATTAAATAATAAATGTTGCTAAAAGATTTAATTTTATGTTGATTACAAAATCATGAAGAAACACTTGAGACACCATCAAAGTCTAAAATTTGAACAACATTTAAAATAATATGAGAGACTTTTATTTGATATGAAAGTAAATATTAATGAAATGACAAAAATTTATACTATTTATCTTGTTATTAGTATTATTCAATCAGCAAAATCTAGACGTCGTAATGTCTCAACATTCTTCTCCAATAATATTGTCTTCCACATGATTGAAATTATGTTCATATGCTTCCATATATTAATTATTTTTCTCTTGCTTATTCAATATCCAGAATCACTCAAAGAAATTACATTAGCTCCACTCTCAATCAATCAAGGAAACATTAAGCAACACTCATAATTATTGAATATTAAACGGTTTTACTTAGTTAAAAATGGTGATGATATTAGCTCAACAAGCATCAATGTGGGCGAGAAGCCTTTGGAGATTGTTATAAGAGGACCCTCCTGGCGCGAAGGCACTGCTGGCACTCTCCTTGAAATACTGTGCTCGTTTTCTTATTTGGTTGGCTTGATCACCGGGCATCATGAGCCTCCGCACCAGAGCTTCCACGTCTGCTCGAAGGACAGGCTTCCCCTTCATCTCCAATCCGATCTTCCAAACGTCGCTCACAAATCTCCGGTTGGTAAATTGCTCAGCGTGGAAGGGGCAGCAGATCATGCCCACGCCCTCCGCTATGCTCTCCAGTGTTGAGTTCCACCCATTGTGGGTCAAAAACCCTCCCACAGCGGGATGAGCAAGCACTTTCCTCTGCGCCGTCCAGCTTACAAAACAGCTGCGCTCCTTTACTTGCTGTAGAAACTCTTGCGGTAGAATGGCAGATTCTCCGTGGAGCAGATCGGGGCGAATGGCCCACAGGAAGGGCTGTTTGCTCGCCTCCAAACCCCAGGCAAACTCCACCAGATCATCCTCCGACATAACCGCTATGCTGCCGAAGCACACGTACACCACGGAAGACGCTGCCTGCGTGTCCAGCCACTTCAGACAGCTGTTGTCTTCGCTCCATATGCTCTCCTGGCCTTGGTTTAACAGCGGCCCAATTGCCATTACTGGAAAATATGAGGATAGTTGTTCCAACACAGGCCGCTCCAGCTCATCGACTGTGTTGATCACAACTGCGGCGGCTTTCAGTGTGGCCTGCGCTTCATTCTTGAGGTGTTGAAACATGAAATCAGAAGCTTCTTTTGCCCTTACAAAACTTGGCAGATCTTTCATCTTCAACGTTGGCATCGCCGGAATGCAAGACATGATTTGCTCCTCCACCCCTTCCTCTCCGTCTGTGTGATTTCACGGGTGATATCAGATGAACCATGTAAGATTTAAATGTGTCATCGAAAGTTTAAATTTTACATTAACGATGTAAATAAATTGTCCAAATGCAACTTATGATTTGTTCTTCCTCTAACTTCTCTTTTAACTTCTGTTCATCTGTGTGATTTTAGATGAACCATCTAAAATTTAAATGAACCACCTAAAATTTAAATTCTAAATTAATGATCAAAATAAACAAAACACTAAAAAGTAAACAGTTATCAATTATTATGATCTACAATTTTACCTGTTCTTTCTCATTACAATGATGAATCATGAAATGGGAAATGACAAACCTGCGAGAGGAATATATCCATTGTCGATCAAGAGGGGCATGTGAAAATAAACAGAAAAGCCACAGGCGCTGGTAGTCCAGAAGGCGACTCTGGGGATCCTATATTTGTCGGCGGCCTCCTGCGCAAATGACAGTACGCCATCAGCGACAATGAAGGTCAGGGGAGGGAGTGTGTGGGAATGCATCAGCTTCTCAACCACCTTCTCGAAATGAAGTGGGCACTTGTCTGCTATGGATTTGCAGAACTCTGGCAGGCTGAGGGTACGCCCATGATCGAGAGGCAGACCATCAGGAATAACCTCGTATCTCAACTCCTCGGAGAGACCAGATTTACTCATCCGGTGATGCGTAAACTCTGTGTTCACCAATGTCACCAAAATGCCTCGCGCAACCAGAAGCTTGCCGAATTGTATGATGGGATTAATATGGCCCTGTGCTGGAAATGGAAATAGCAATGCATGGTGTCTCCTTGGACTATCTTCCATTGGATATGATTCTGTGCTTCAGTTTCCAGCGGTCGCCACAGATTGCCGCTTCGAATAGGTTAAAACAGTAACACGCATTCTAAATAAATAGGCCTTTTCGAAGCTACTAGGCGGTCCCACGTGCATCCCATGATTAACCAGAGCTCTCGAGGGTAAGAAGGTGGGTGCTATATTTTCTTTCATCTATAGTTAGTTTATGTATAGTTTGAAGTGCATAGTTATGGTAGGCAAAATAGAGGGGAAGGCCACAAACCTTGCGACAACCAACAACTACATGGGAAGTTTGGAAACATGATTGCATATATATCATCCCTAACAACTAGGGGAATTGAATGACTACCTCGTATGTGGCCTTCACAAACATGGAGAGGATCATTGTCAATGCTGCACATTTTGTTGAAGAGCATAATGGATAGAGTGGTAGAAGAAGTGAAAGAACAAGAGTTAGAGGTGGCCAAACATCGTGTTGGACAAGATGAATCCTTTCGAGCTTTGCAAAACACAATATTGGAGTGTGAGGAAGAGTAGAGGAGTTATGTAAAAGTTGTGAGCATTGTTTGAATGGGAAAATATGACAAATCCACTTTAGCCAATAAGATATACAAGGAGAGGAGTTGGGTATAAAGGGCTTGATGTAAGACTAGAGGGAAGCATAAAAATGATTTGGAATCTTTATAGAGTAATTTTTTTACCAACATGAATAAAAGAATCAAATTTTGAGAAGTAATTTGTAATATCACAAGATTTCAATAGTTTTAGATGATGTTGATTATGAAGAGAAAATGAATGAATTATTGGTAAAACAAATTCTTACAACAAACAATTTGTTGATAGTCACATCTATGGACAATGGTGCTCTCACAAGCTATGAAATTTCTTTATTTCATGAGGTAAACAGAACGCCAAAGAACCAAGTCAAATATCTCTCTTCCTAGCATGCCTTATCACTTACAAGGCTTTGGATATCTAGTTCAAAGGATTTTTGAGTATCACTAATGAGCCCAGGATTGTTGTGGCCATAGCTTATGACCTAGAAGGGCATCTCCTTCATAGAGAATAATATTCTCACTTCTAACCTTAGTGGGAGAACCTTTTATATTTCTAATCTAGCAAAGAGGAGTTTTTTGAAGTGAAGGCCACCATCAATCACATGCACCTCCAATATTCAAGTATTTTGATAACAAAATGATTAATCATTTAATTAACTTAGGTAAAATCAAATGCAAAACTTGTCTTTTGACATTGAATATGTAAGGATTTTTGTATGTTTAATATTAGAATATGGTATAAAAGGACATATATTTTACTATATGAATGGAGCAATATATTATCTAACCCTTACTATATGAGCTTGTGCATTTGCAAAATCATGGCAATTCTACATTTGTATTTAATTATAATATATGAATACTTAGCTTTTTGGTTTGGTTTGATATAATGGAGCAACACATTGTGTTTGCGAAATCATGGCAATTCTACATTTGTATTTAATTATAATATATGAATACTTAGCTTTTTGGTTTGGTTTGATATAATGGAGCAACACATTGTGTATTCCTTACTATATGAGCTTGTTAGTGATAGAATAAGGATTATTTTACATTTGTATAATTATATTTCATGAAAAAACATTTTTTTAGTTTACCTTGATATGGTAAATAGACCACTTGTGCATGTAGTTGAATTCTCATTTCTTTGATTGAAAATATATTAGGAATCCATTTTAAATGTGTAAATGGTACCACATTTAATAGAGCTCTAATAATTTCCATTTTCTTCCTAATATGACACAAAACTTCAATTTTCTTACATCATTGTAAAATTAGTATGATTTATTTACCTTAATGAGATGTATAAAGGATTACGCCAAGGTTCTAATCCTTCATGTGGCACAAATGTTTTTCCTAGCTAGCACCATACCTATTATTTGGACAATGATCACTTCTTATAATTTTTAGGTAGATGAATTAATAATGATATAAATAGAGTTGCTAAAAAAAATCCAAGAAAATGAATCTAATAAGACTACGTAGAACATTGCAAGAAAACTGTTACCTATTAAATAAGAAAGCCGAAACATAAAATATAAACACACATGGTAACTATGTTCATTTAGACAAATCTACAAGATCGAAGGAGTACAATTAGAGATTGTAGCTCAATCAACCAAGTTTTATTCTATCTATTTCTCCTTACTATTAGAGATAGTTTAATTAATATTATACCTTTGTAGAGTTTCCCCATTGTTACATTGTAAATCCAAGACCACACCCTATAGCATATGGACCCAAATCTACTTAATTGACTATCATAGACATTGTATTGGACAAATATAAATAATGCATTGAAATAATTTTATAAATAAATCACTTACATTGTCACTCATTTTAACATTGTTGTTCCATTAAGTTCATAACCTTCTTTTATAAAAGAGGTTTGGTTTATCAAGTCATTATAGCAAATGCATTATTTTATATGAGACAATGAACCTCTTTTTGGAAACTTTGTTGAGCTTGTATTTCATTCTAACTCAGGAAATTTTTGTAGCTATATCCAAGTATTCACATGTCTATTTTTTCTATGAGATCTTTGGAAGCTCATTGGTTATCCATTGTTTTTTACATTTAATGTGAGATAATCAAGAGTGATAAATCTCAAGGCAAGGATTGATTTTTTAGCTTGTCTCAATGATAATTTCTGCATATCATGGAAAATTTCTACAAGATTTATGAAAGCAACTCAAATGACTTAAAAAGGTAGAATAATGAAAGGAAATAAGGGAAAACAAGTGTTGAGATTTCAAAATATTGCACAAATAATTTGCAATTTATTAAGCTCAAAATAACATCATTAGATACAGTGTAGGTAATAGCTTTTGTGTCTCTCCAAGCCCAAAGGAAAAGAGTTCGGTAATGTTGCCATTAAACAATGTTAAATGCAGTGAGACTCATATAGCTTTAGTCTTTGTCTTCAATTGTCTATTTAAATTTGTTATATGTCATTTGTTGATAGTGAGACAATTTAAATTTTATGGAAGTTCTCGAATATGAAATATTTAATTTATATTTAAATTCTATGTTTGAAATTTGTATTAAACGCGATTTATGTACAAAATGATGAGCTTTACATCTTTTTTCTTGCAAATATTTTAATATTTGATGGTTGAGGTCTCCAAAATATAAATTGTATATTCATTGGAAGAGAATGGATCACTTATTAGAAATTTAGGTTTTTAAATATGAAGACTAGAGAAAATATGTTGTTCATTAAAAATGATGAAAAATTGTACACTAGAATTGCATATATTGCACAAGTTCAAACTATTCAATATGATGACAAAAACATGATATTTTATTTTAATATCATAATATTTTTAGCTGATAGGCTACATATAGTGTGAGACTTTAGCCGAAAAGAAGTCTCACACTTGCAAACCACTGTTAATTCATGAGAAACAAAGTTTTGGATGTCATTTAATGGTAAACCAACTGCCATTTGGTTGTAAAATCCTCCAAAATATCAAGTGAAAGCCTCCAAAATCTCACTTATAATGTAAAATCCTAATAAATATTGATTTTCCAATTGGATGGGAACATTCTATTTTCATTTGCAATATTTTTTGTCAATTTGATGGCAACTTTGTTTTTCATTTGCATTGCTTTATGTTTTAAATCTATATGCAAATATTTCAAAATCAGAATTTGTAGCACATGACATCCATACAACTAGAATTCGTAGCACATGGCATCCATACACACCCATACACAAAAACATACTATGTAACATATTGACATACATATAGTTTTCCATCGGCATAATCCTTGAACCTCCTTTAGGTGCAAGTGCTAGTAATATGTGATCTTTATGTGCAATAAATATTAGATTGACCCATATCTCCTCTACAATTAGACTTACATTATTACTTGTATTTTTAACAAAACATGATAAAAAATAATGAATGACATATTAAATTAAACTAGAACCACTATATAAATAATAAGATGTGACTCTTTATTATATATTTATTAATATTTTTATATGTAAACAATAAAAATTATTGTATTACTACACAAATACCTTCATAAACCTTCTATCCAGCATACAGGACCCCACATGACCATGACAACATTGACAGGGAATCTAGTAAGACATCAGGATAGGGTGCAAGTTACAATAGGAAAGGTAAGCTGAGGCGATTATTGGCAGAAGTGATGCCATTTTTCATTATCTTTGCTGGGGGGCATTAAACACATTTTAAAATATTTATTGGATTTAGTGGGTCACTGGAAGTGGGCATTGAGCAGTTCGAGGGATTTCGTTTTCTGGGCCTTTTTTAATAATGTTATCTGGTAAGTGACCTCATTTTTTAAGAGATCAACTGCAGGAGAATTGAATTTTAATGGAGTACGGTTTGGTCATGTGAAGGGAACGATAGACAACTTGTTATTGGATTTGGTTCATGCAGGAAAGCAAGGTAGTAATTATATTTGAATGATGTGATGCCTTGCCTCCTCGAAATTGGAAGGGCCAAAGAAAATCAACGGCTTTTGTCCACGAATACTGCAGATATATTCTCTTTCGGGCGGCAATGGCACGTTGTGCTTTACAGGCACTATTTTTTAACGAAGTTATTGCTGAAGTTGTCTTCCATAAAATATACGAAGAGGTAGATAAGATATCTTTCATTTAAAAAATGCACATCCCTTGTCACAAGTTGAAACCTAGACGTAGACAAAGCCCCCACTGTCTTGCGTTGTTTTGGCCGGGGACATGTCATCAACTTGACTAAAGTGAAAGAGGGACATAAATTAATTTATTTTTTGGTGGAGGGAATTGTGGGGAGAGGATTGGTTTTGGGAGATTGAAGTTATTTTTTGGTTGTGCATGTTGTAAGATAGGTTGCACATGTTATTGATGGTCTTGTACTGGAATTTTATAAAATTTGTAGGTTCGGTTTTTTCTGTTTTGTTATTTTTGGATTACAGATATTCATAGTTGATTCACATCAGTATTTAGGTCTTTTTAAGCTCTCATTTAAACAACTCATGCTTAACAATCATATTAATCATTCATGCATGAAGTTAATGCAACAATTATTTTTGTGGATCTAGTTTAATAACGATAATCTTCTTTAGCAAAAAGTTAGTGATTTTAAAATTAATGGATGCTTACTTTGAAGCAAGGAGATTCTAACAGTGATTTTTAATCCTAAATTTGTGACTAAGGATTTAGATTTTTCGATGGACATGTCTTCATTTGTAAGTTTATGGGGGTTATACTACATTTGAAGATATTAGAGGATTAGACACATAGAGTTTAGCAAATAAAAGGAGAGGCAAAGATTACCCTAGTTGTTAGTGGGTATTTTTTTGACTATGTTCAAATTTTTGAAGGAGGTCATTATTTTTTCAATCATGTTGGTATTTTCATGAAACCATGTCATTTAGATTTTCCCTAACTATGAAACTCCCTTCCAATGTTCTAGTTTGGGTCTATTTATTTTCTTTTTTGAGGTCCACTCTTTTCTCTCTTCTCATCTTATATTAATGGATTTGTTTGTGTAAAAGTGGTGTATCATGTTACTCTATTTTGATCATAGATGATATAAATATTGTTAGGGTAAATAGGATATTTACCGTGTTTAAGTTTACTTAGGCATGATTATGCATTTAATCTCTCGAGAGGCAGATGACACCAACATGGTATTAGAGCCAACCATTCTATTTTCCTTCCCTTGAGAGTTTTCATCTTAGTGTTTGAGATCATTTCATTTTTTTTCGGGATTTGAAATTTTTCAAAATTCAAAATTGTCTTTATTTTGCCTTATTTCCAATTACTTCATTTTTTTGTTGTTTGTGATTGCTGGGAATGATTTTCATAGTTGTGCTGGCATGATTTTCTCTCGGTAGTGAACCAAAGATTTTTGGATGGGGGACTCTCTTACACTTCTAGGGTTTTGCACCTAAAAGAAGAGAGGTATCCAAAAGTCTTAATGGCTCACTCAAGAATATGTCCTTGAGATTCCAATGCAAAGATGATTGAAATCTGTCTAAGGAGAATGTCCTAGATGCAAAGAACTGATAAAAGTGATTAAATAATAATGCAAAACTAATGAAATGCAAGATGTTTGAAAACATGTGATATCCAAAATGAACTAAAAATGCAAACATTCTATAATAGAAATTAATGAAATTAAAGGTGTACACCTAGAAGTTGGAAAGTTATGGAAAGGAGCTCTGGAATCCTGTAGAAGTCATTGTTGAAGCCAACTGGGACTCATACACCAAGCTGGGCGACTTAGTCCAGTTTCGAGAAGAATCTACCAGAATAGGTTTAAGACAAAAGGGTACTCAGAATTGCAAAAACCACTTTTCAGGCCTAGTAGTGGGACTCATACACCATTGATGGTGACTTAGTCCACTTTTAGATTTTGAGAAATTCAAAAGTGCAATTTTTAGCTCCCGGTCTACACTTCAGCTCCTGATAGGTTTCTAGATCCAAAACTATAGAATTTGACTTGTAGGTGTTCTCCAAGCTTCTTTTAGGCCTTTCACCACTTTGAATGATTTTGATGATTTGTTGACAACTTTTGACACCTTTCTCTTTAACAAATCTGCACATGGTGTGTTAGGAGGAATTGCTACTTTTTAGAACCAGAACTTTATTAAAGGGGAACCTTTGCTCGAGAGAACTAATCATGTGGCTACTAAATTCACACATATCAGAGACAATTTTAGCTGGACTCAGTCGAATATCTATGCTTCTAATGGGAAAGGAGCCAGAAAATCTTTCTGGAATGAGCTCTCTGCATTCCGTAGGATCTTTGATAATGACCACTGGGTTGTAATGGGCGACTTTAACACACCCCTTCTGAATGAAGAGAAATTTGGAGGATCTCAAGTGAATTTAGAGAGTAAATTTGATCTTTTCGACTTCATCAACAACAAGGCATTGATTGATCTTGATTTGCAAGGAGCCATATATACCTGGTCGAATTGAAGAATCGGTAAGGAACTGATTCAAGTAAGGTTAGATAGAACTTTAATTTCTAATCAATTACTTATAAAATATTACTGTTCTCTTAAAGCTCTTTCAAGAGTGGGCTCTGATCACTTTCCTATAAGTTTTGTGGCGGACCCTATAAAGGTGAAGAAGAACTCTCCCTTTAGATTTGAAAGAATGTGGCTATCCCACCCCCATATTTTTGACGAAATCAGGAAATGGTGGAATATTGATGTTCTACACACTGTTATGTTCAGAATTGCTAAGAAATTGAGGGAATTCAAACACAAATTAAGAAGCTGGAAAAAAGAGTCCTTTGGAAACATCTTTGGCATTAAATCTGAACTTCAAATGGAGCTTGTGGAGATCCATGATAAAATTTAGAGGGAAGGATACATTGAAAATAATAGAGAAAAAGAAAATGAGCTGCTGGTGAAATTTCATGATATTATAGCTAAAGAGGAGGAGTTCTGGAGGTAGAGATCTAGAGTGTTGTGGCTCTCAGCTGGAGATAGAAACACCAGGTACTTCCATCTATCTGCCTTAAAACACAGGGCTTCCAATAGAATTTCTCACATAGAAGTTAATGGCATGAGATAAGAGGAAGAGGAAGACATCAAAAAGCAAGTTATCCTCTTCTTTAACAAGCTTCTCTCGACGAATGGGGAAGTCAGCCATAATGACCAGAGTTTTGTTAGAGGCTATTCCTAAGGTTGTTGGGATGGAAGATAATGATAAGCTTGCTTCCATTCCCTCTAGGGAGGAAATTATGAAAGTTTCCTTTTCTTTTGAAGGAAACAAGGCCCCTTGCCCTGATGGGTTTCCTATGTTCTTTTTTCAATGGTTTTGGGAAATTGTTGAAATGGATGTTGTGAATGTTGTTAAGGAATTCTTTGGATCCATAAGTCTTCTTAAGGAATTAAATGCTACTTTTGTGGTCCTTGTTCCCAAGAAACCTAGGGCTATGGAGTTTGAGGCATTTAGGCCTATTAGTCTTTGCAACCTTTTCTATAAAATCATATCTAAGGTTTTGATGTCAAGGATACTTACTATCCTTCCTTCGTTGATATCCCCTACACAAAATGGTTTTGTTTGTGGAAGGAAAATATTAGACTCTATAGTTATTGTCCATGAGAATATCCATTCACTTGTGGAATCTAAAATGAAGGGTTTCTTCTTAAGCTGGATATATCCAAATCTTATGAACATGTTGATTGAGAGTTTTTATTCAAAATTATTAGGGTGTTTAGTTTTAGCAGCAAAGTCATTCAATTGGTGAATCAGCTGGTTACTACTGTCTCCACCTCTATCATTGTGAATGCGCCTCCTTCAAGATTCTTTCAAAATTCAAGAGGCCTAAGAGAGGGTGATCCTATCTCTCCTATTCTGTTCACAATCATGGCTGAGAGCCTAGGAAGGAATCTTAAAAGTTTGATTGAATAGAGGTCCCTTGCTGGTCTTAGTCCTTCATCTACTAATTTGATTTGTTCTCACCAAAAGTTTGTTGATGACACTATGCTGATGGGAAGATCTACGGTGACTGAGGCTAAGACTTTGAATTTTTTTTTGGACATGTACGAGAAGGCGACTGGGCAGATGGTCAACAGATAGAAGAGCTCCCTTTTTTTATTTAATACCCCTGAGCATAGAAAGGTCAAGATTGCAAGAATCCTTGGTTGTAGAGTGGAATCCTTACCCTCTACTTATCTTGGACTACCGCTATGTCTTAAACCTCTGAATTCCTTTTGGTGTTCACTGGTTGATAGGTTTAGTAAGAAGTTGGCAGGATGGAAAGGAGCTCGTCTAAGCCAAGTTGGAAAAATTCAGCTCCTCAAAGCTTCTCTTCAAAATCTCCTGATTTATGCTTTAAGCCTTTTCAAAATTCTTGCTAAATATGTGGAGGCTATTGAAAAGATCCAAAAAAAGATTCCTTTGGTCTGGTGTGGAGGAGAGAAAGAGGATGCCTCTTATAGGATGGGATTTGGTTTGCATACTGAAAACCTTAGGGGGATTAGGTCTTAGAAAAATTAGAATGATTAATAAGACTCTTCTTGCTAAACAAATATGGAGATCCTTCTCATCTGTTGGAGAATGGAAAAATATTTTAAGAAGTAAATATATGACCAATTGTGTGTCCCTCAAAGCTTTGTTGGATTCTCCTATTCTACCCCGTGGTTCAGCTTGTTGGAATGACATGATTGCTGGTAGAAAGATCTTGGATTCAAGGGTTGGATGGCACATTAGAAGTGGCAATATAACTAGGTTATGGGAGGATAGATGGATTTTTAAGGATCCCTTAATCATAATTGAAAGATTCAACAGATGGGCTGAGTTTTGCAAAGCCGCTTTTGGAGAGTATCTTAAATATTATTGGAATGAAGGAGATTGGGTGGATTTTTGTGTGGTTAGTCAGGAGTTAGCTCAGCTTCGATCTTCCTTAAGGGCTATTAGATTGGGATAAAATCAACTGGATGATCATCTTGTCTAGATGGACAACCCTTCGGGTAACTACTCTGTTTCTTCAACTGTTTCTCTGCTATCCCTTCCTCAAGCCCCCCCTCCTTTTTGGTCTAAAGTGTGGATAAAACACTTGACTCCTAAAGTCAACATTTTCTTCTGGATTCTACTTCAAAATAAGGTGCTAATGGTGGATAATCTTTGCAAATGGGGATTAAAAATCTCCAACAGATGTTACCTTTGCAAGTGTGAGGCGGAGTCAACAAACCATTTGTTTCTCCACTATCCGTTTGTTACTACAATCTAGGGAATTTTTTTATCCCTCTGCAATATTTCTTGGGTGTTCCCCTTGTCCATTGAAGATTTCTTTTCACAATGGAAACCTCCATCTCAAAATCCTTTCATTCGAAGGTTATGGGCTTTTGTTTTCCCTTTTGTTGTTTGGGGGGTGTGGAAAGAACGTAATAACAGACTTTTCAGGGATAAGGAGATGTCAGAGACTAATGTTTTTGTAAAAAAAATTAGGCTGATAAAGGAAAACTTCAATGTTATTCCCCAAAAAGCTTTTAATCTTGAAGTTGTGGTGTGTAATCCCTATGATCTAAAGATAGCCAAGGATTGGAATATCAAAATGGATGTTTCTAAGGAATCCAAGCCAGCTAAGAAAAGCAGCAAGGGTGTGCGCTGGACCTTTCCTCCAAATGGTTGGACTAAAGCCAACTTTGATGGCACTACGAAGGGAAATCCGGGGATGGCCGAAAGTGGAGGTGTGTTAAGGGACTCAAATGGTAACTTTATGGTGGCTATGGCCATTTCCCTAGGTCATCAAACCAACCATGTGGCAGAGGCTATAGGAGTTTTTCAAGTTTTAAATTTAGCACATAATCTGAATATAAAATATTTATGGCTTGAAGGGGACTCCAAAAACATCATTGACTATCTCCTAGGTAGGACCCCTCCCTCCTGGTCTATAAAGAATTGCATTGAAGAAGAAAAATATATCTTAGACAAGTTCGATAAAGTTAAAGTCTCCGACATCTACAGGGAAGCTAACATCGTGGCGGATTACTTTGCAAATGAGGGGGTTAAGAGGGGAGGTTTGAACGTGTAGCAAAATTTTAGGGACTTGGGAGCTAAAGTTAGGGCCTTATTAGATTATGATGTTACACATGGGAAAGAGGAAAATATCTTTAATGATGATAGGGAAAAGGGCTAAGTACATCAAAATCAAGAGATTTGATGGGGCCGTGTCAAATAACTTAGTTGGTAAAAAAAAGCGGCACACTTTGTGGGTTCATTGGAATGGCTACATAAATTTGCAATAGGTTTTTGGTGTTGGTAGAGATTGCAATGAGGTGCATACGAATATGGGGGGGATAGGAAAATAATCAAGCCAAATAGCTTTGAAATGCACATGAGGAATGCTAAGGTCTGGAAACAAGTTGTGAGAGGTGGTTTGGTTCCATTCCTAGAAAAACTTCATGGGCCTGATCCTTTGGCTACTGACTACTTTGAGAAGAATTGGAATAATGGAGAAATAATCCTCTTTGGGAGAAAGGTGAAATTGGATGACCAAATCATAGGAGAGGTGACTGGAATGTCCACTGAGGGCATGAAGTTTTATTGTGACAGAAGGTTTTCAAACGAGGCAGTAATCAAATTCCCTAAGAAAGAAAAGGAGAAAATGAAACTAGTCAAAGTTTCCAATAGCTATTTTGAAATCGACACCATCAAGGCGCTTTGGAGAAAGGTGCTTCATGTCATAATGGAGTATATTACCTTGGACGGGAGATCCACCAAAGCTTATGGTCATCATTTTGCTATCCTTAACCACTTCCGCCATAAGGTATGGATTTCTCTGCCTCATTATTTGTTCTATTCATTGAGCAATAGCCTTGAGGACCACAAGAAAAATCCCAGGAGATACCCTATTCTTCATCCTGGTCTTATTAGGTTAATCTATGAACATTTTCAAAGCCTACCAACTTTATCCAAACCGGTTGCCTCCACGACGTCTAAGGACTATGATACAGACAGTGGTGGTTCATAGAATCATTCTAAGCCTAACCCAGAGAGAATTGTTGAAGACCATCCGTCCCCTGTCCTTTCTAGTAAGAAAGCCCAGCTTTGTAAACCCCAACTCGTGAAAGCTAACCCTGAGATTTACCTCAGTTGCCCGGTTCCTTTAAAGAATCCTGCTCTCAAGGGTTCCCCTGCCAATAAGTTGGTTTCCTACTCTACAGACTCTTTGGAGGACAAAACTGAGTACCTTGAAGCTAGCAGAAAATATATCTCTACCCCTCCTACCTCTTTCAAAGATGTTGGTACTAGATTTCCCAGCTCCCCTAACTCGGATGATTTTAACCTCATTTTAGACCGGGATTAGTCTAGAGATATCCTTGCCTCTGCTAGAAGTGGCGTTGGTGATATTTTCAGGGTTATGAAAGGGGCTTATCAAGAAATTAATGATCTTAATCTCAGAAATAGGGTTCTAAATAGCAAGTTGGAGGAACTGGATTTGAAGTTGTCTAAACTCTGAGCAATGAAGAAGGAAAATGGAAAAAGAACAATACTGGAATGAGAGATGATGACATTGAGGACAAGTATAAGACTTTGGAATTTGAAATTGTTAAAATAAAAAGCAACATGAAAATTGTTGTGGAACAAAACCATAGAATTGCAAGGCACAATGCCATTATCCTCAATGAAATGTCTGAAAAGTTGGAAAAGTCGCAATAGGGCTCGCTGGTTGTTGATCTGGAAGAGGACAAGGATAAAAGCAAGAATGAGGACCAAAGTATATCGAAGAGGACCCGTGCCAACCTTAAGAGGAAAGTGCCTCCTACTACTTAGATGTTTTAGATCTTAAAAAGGGGGGTTCAGGAAATGAACGACATGGAAGCTGAGACAGCAAAAACTTTAAAGTTCCAAGTTTAGTCGTTGCTGGCGTTTTGTCTGGTATTTTTGGGTCTTTTCTGTAGCCCTTGTTGGCTTTTTTGGTGGCTGTGGCTTTGTCATTTTGTTGTCCTCTCTAAAACCTCTTTGTTTATGGGGTCTTTGATGATCTTTTCTTTTTTTTGTAAACTTTGTGGTTTTGGTTCCCTATAAAACCCATTTTTTCCTCTTTCATAAACAAATTTGCACATTAGACCTACAAAACACTTGCAAAGAGGGGAAAAAATAGTTGAGGGTTAGAGAATAGGGGTTTTCCTTGGTCAAACCCTAGTTGGGTAATAAACCCTTGAAAATGAAATGAAATCAAAAGAGAATGATATATGAACAACATGCAATCCTACAACTCATCAAACCCTTGAAGTAGAAATCTTAAGATATCCAAGTAAAAGCTTCAATGGATGTAGACTTTGAAATTCCTGGAATGCTTAAGTGAATGACTAATAATTGCTTGAATGATTGAGTGAATGAATGAATGAATGTGGGTGAAATGAGAGGGAAAACCCTATATTTATACTTGATTATGCAAAATTTCCCAAAAATATCACATCACAAGTCGACCTGAGGTCTTAGAAAATAATATCCCGCCATAATTTTGAAATAATTTTGATTTTTGAGCCAAAGGGGACTCATTCGCCCCTAGTGGCGAATGGGTCCCAATTAGGCATTTTAAGTGGGTGTTAGAAATTAAGATGTATTAAATGATGTTTAATGGGATTATTCTCAAAAATACACTTAAGTAAGGCCTGCAAGTGTATAACGGGGCCAATTAAGCTTAAGAAAGGGTGAAATTATTGATGAAAAGCCTATAAAAGCGTGAAAGTTTGTTACAACAATTTACAACACTTTGAAATAAGGCCTGATAAGTGATAAAAAGAGGTTATTTAGGTGAAATATATTAATAAGGTCCTAGAAAAGTGTGAAGGTGTGTTACAACACTTCACAACACTTTTCCAAGGCATCATAAACTTCTTATTGATTCACAAGGGTCCAAGACCTAATGTGAATGTGTTGACCACATTACAACATTAAATCAAGGAAAAAATAGGCCAAAATCCGAAAGAAAGACCCAAATGAGCATGAAAATGTCCAAAGATACATTTTTCTGCGCTACAAGTAGAAGGCTTTTTTTGGCTGTGCAAAGTTTGTTGCTAGTGTTGATTTTCTCTAGAAGGCAGAATTATTCTGTAGAAACCCATATTTGGTTGCACAATTTCCACTTTGGAGGCTTGATTGGAGGTAGCGATTTGATTTTTCTTGATTGGAGGCAACGACTTCCCTTGCAAAAGTGATTCATTTGTATAGAGGTGCTAATACTGGTGAAGTGGGCTCTATGTTTTTCTAGGAATTGAAAACTTACCTCTCTTAAAGGGTCACAATTTCCTTGTGAAGAGAAGTTCCTTTTTGGAGGTTGAGCCACAATGTTTCTTTTAATTTGGTGTCATGTTTTTACTAGGAGACGCGAATCCATTGCTTGGGAGGAATGATTGCTTGACATGCATTGTTTTTGTGATTTATGATTGCAATTCTCATTTGAAAGGCACAATTTGACCCTAGGGATGTGATATCATTTCTTTCTACCATGTGAGGAAGAGGAAGGCCAAATTTTTCTCTAATTATGAGGATTGATTTCTTGATTTACCGGCTGCCATTTTTCTTTGCTCGACATTTCAAAATTTACAGAACCCCTGATTTAGTGGCATTTTTTTTCTTTTCAAGGCATTAGAAGGTGTTTACCTTTTTTGTTACACATTTGACTTGCATTTTTCCATTAGAGATGTGATTGGAATGAAAATTTGGGAGCCATGATTTTTCTCTGTGTGAAGAGGGAACGATTTTTTTTCTTGGAGGCAATGTTTTGAGGCCATGTCATTGTGTGTAGTTGATACTTTGGGAGGAGCGATTTTGCAATAGTAATCACAGTTTTTAATTCCTTCCCACGATTTGAGGCTGGCATTTTTTTTGTTCTGGAAGAGAGGCATCACAGAGCCTAGGGATATAAAGACTATTTCCACTGTAGAGAAGACATTTGAAGTAGGCGACTAGGCATTGGTTGTGAGTGTATCTGTGTCCAATATTGGAGGCCACGATTTGGTAACTACAAGCCCAATTTATCTCCCAAATATTTAATTTTAGGGCTTCTATACAGTCAAGTGGAAGTGGGCCCAAGTTGGTTTTGAAGTTGTTTTGGGAACATTAATCCCACATTGGCAGTATGGGTACCTTTTTTCTATTTAAATAGCATTGCAGTGCAATTGGTTGTTGTGAGGAAGTCTCACAAGACGCTATCTTATTTTTTTTCTTGGTGAAGTTTGCATGGAGATCAAGCAATGGGTTGCATCAAATTTTGCTGAAAATAAGGTTTAATTCATTTTTGGAAGTTTTCTATGAAAGCACTATCTTTGAAATTTTGATGAATTGTTAAGTTATAATGGTTTCTTTGGAGAAAGGGAACTTTAGGAAATGGAGTGATGTTGTTCTCACCCGAATTAGTGAGGAGAATCTATTGCCATATTTGTATAATGAAGTTCCTGTTCCAGACACATGTAGTAGGTATATGATTTGGAAAGGATTTAGGGTTGGATTCTATGGAGTTATTTTTGAGCATATAAATGACAAGGACCTTTTGGATTCAATTTTTCATTTTCAGATCCCTTATGCTCTTTGGACTTACCTTCGAGAATCATATGGAGATCCTAATACTCTCCCATCTCTTGGTTACCTTGCTTCTAATACGAGTGTGTCTCTTTGTTCTTTAGAGAAGATAAACCATACTTGTGATCCTTTGGAGGTTGTAGATACTTCAAATGAGGTTGTGGTTGCTTCATAGTTTCTTGATTCTTTGTCAGAGATAGTTTTTCCACCTTCATTAAGTACTTCCATCATTCCTGAACAACATGATTATGATTGTCTTCTTGATTGGCATTCCTATTTGTTAGACATTGATTCTTTGTTTGTGGAGTCTCACATTTTAGATTTGGACACATTTGAGGTTTTATCTATCCTCTTTGATGAAAATTATTGGACAACTATTTTCAAACCATCTTTGTCTTTGGATATTGTTTAGCATCAATTTCCAGTAGTACCTTATTTGTCACTTTCTATTATGATTGGGCATATTCATGATTGGTCCGTGGCATCATCTTCCAATGTTTTGGAGACACGTGAGAAGATTTCAAAGACATTATCATCCTACATTTGGATTTCACTTGCTAATTCCTATCTAGAATGGGAAGCATACTTGCATTTGTATTTGTTTTTGTTTCTTCCAAAAGGGAGACAAGTTGTTTTTCGACATTGGATCATGTTTTTTCTTCAGGAAGTTACCAATTTTGCAGGTGATTAAACATTGTTGGGGGGATATATAGTCTCTATTTTTCCCTCTTATGGGGGGCCTTTGATTGTATACACATGATATATGTAGTCCTTGGGGGGTGTATTTGAGTCCTCCATTCATGCATCATTTTTTATTTTCTTTTCTCTCTTTTGGAGAGGTGTTTTTTTCCTTTTCTTCGGTTGGGAGAGATTTTTTTTTTGCAGTTGTAAATGGGTACCTAACATGGTTGTGTAGCCAAGACCCATATTGCATCTTCATTTTTTGCATAATAAACTCCCTAGGTTGCACTTAATGGGGGGTGTTAGCGTAAATAGGATATTTACCATGCTTAAGTTTACTTAGGCATGATTATGCATTTAATCTCTTGGGTAGTTTTTTTCCCCGTATCAGGAAGTTTTATACTCATTGCCCTTTTCTTTCCTTTAAAATGCTATATAATATGTAATTTAAGCATCTTATTTTTATTCACTCCTTTCTGGTGAAATAGCAACAAGTGACAACATGTGAACCCTACCTAGGAAATGATAAAAGATTGAGATAATTTTTAGGACAACTTATCTTCTAGAAGGAATCTTATCCCTAAACATGAAAACGGGAAATTATCCCATTATTTAATGATTTTCTAATTTATGCAACCTAGGACTAAATTAATGCAAGACCTAAGTTAACTTATGCTAGTGTAATAAATAATTAATTACATTAACACCCCCCCATAAGTGCAACTTAGGGAGGAAATGCAATGATTATGCAAAGATGATGGGTCACAACTATGATGCCATGTTAGGTACTCATTTACATGATGTAGATGAAAGATGCAACAAATCTCACACAATCAGAGAAAAAAGGGAAAACCCAGTGGGAAAAAAACCCCTCTCCAAAAAGGAGATGAAAATGCAGAAACGTGAGAAAGGATGGGAAGGATGGAGGACTCCCAAATACCCCCCAAGTACACCATCCATCATATGGATATAATACAATCAATATGCCCCCCATAGGATGGAAATATAGAGACTATATAGCCCCCCCCAAAAGATGAGATCACCTACAAAAATGGTAAGTTTCTGAAGACAAAACATGATCCAATTTTGACAAACAACTTGTCTCCCTTTCAGAAGAAACAAAACCAATTGCAAGTTTAGAGATGCTTCCAATTATAGATAGGAATTGAAGGGTGGATGAATATGGATGATGATGTCTCTGAAAGTTGCTTCACGTGTCTCCTTGCTTGATGAAGATGAAGATGCCACAATCAACACAGGCACATGCCCAATCAATGAAGAAGGTGACAAACTAGGACGATGTGGAAACTGATGTTGAACAAGATCCAAAGACAGTGATACAACGAATGTGATGGAGACTAGATTTCCCCCCCTGAATGAAGTGTCCTCAAAACCACTGAAAGAAGTCTGAAGCAACAACAATGTCCAAACCACATGTCTCCCGCTAGGAAGAAGAAAATCCAATGGTAGATGCTGAGAAAAATTCAACTCCTGAACGAAATGAGAGGGAAAAAGTCTCATACAAGAAATCTCTGAAGAGAAACAAAGTGCCTCCAAGATAGTCTCAGGATCCTCAATCAAGGTCAAGACAAAAGGATGAGGAGACTCAAGAAAACTCTCCAAAGTGGAATATGAATAGAGGAGTGATATCCCCTCAAGAATGTCCTCCAAACCTGTAGAAGTAGCCAAGTCAGTGATACCTGAAACAAAGCCATCCTGTGATTTCAAGTCTAGAAAAATAAATGTGTCATGATGAATGATGATGGAAGCCTCAATCAATGATTCTAGACAAGGAATCATTGAATGTGAATGGATACCAATAGTCTCTAATGGAGAAGAAGGAACATCTGAAGAAACCTTGTCAACCTCTTCAGAAGATTCAAGGAAATCCACCACCTGCATAACAATATCATCATGGGGTACCTGATTTGAGGAATGACATTCTAAATCATGACCATCGGGGAATGGTGGAGTATCTGAATCTCCATCACAATGATCAATAGAACTCAAAACATCACAATCAACTTGCATTTAAATGATCTCCAAGGGAGTGTATCTGCAACAATTGTAAGAAAATTCATGAATACCTTCACTTGGATGGGGAACTATACCATACAGATGTTGCACTAAATGAAGTGAGTGAAGATGGTGTATGATCCCATCTCGCCATTGTTCATAGTTTCCCTTGTGCAACATAGTCAGAGAAGAAGTATATGCAAGCCCCATAATGTACTATCAGATTTCTCCAAAAAATAAAGAAAATGAACTTCAACAACAAATAGAGACTTCCAAAGATGATATACAACTAAAGTGATGCCACCCAAATAAAAAATCCTTTTCCCAAGCTTCAAGATATCCAATTATTGAACAAATGCACCAAATTGAAAAAATCTAATGCAAGAGCACCTGGAGCTGAAACTGATCAAAGTGAATGGATTGATGAAAAAAGCTCTGAATTACCTTCCTGATGTCATTGGAATCACTGAAATTCGATGAATGGTTGTGAAGATGTGTGCCTTTAAGTCCAAATTATGGTTTTGACTTTAGTTGACTATAGATTTTGATGGCAGAAAAATTCTACAAAATTGATGTCACCACTAGAAAGTAAACCAAATCCTCTTTCTGACGGTATCACGTTTGCTGAATTTCGATACCATGGGTGAAAGTTATGAGAAAATGAAAAAAGGCCTAGATGAGGCACTCTACAGGCTAATGGGGTGCAAAAAATTAGCCCCCTTTGGGCTAGCTCCTGGTTGTTGATATGACCGCGGCGGTAATTTTGGAAAAAAAATGCCCCCCTGATAGGGTGGTGGCGGGGCTACAAAACCAGGCAGAGCTCCTTTGAATAGTGGCGTTGCTCCAATAGTGAACCCCCTGGTCACAATGGAACCAGGGCCTAAGCGGAGCAGACATCGACTATTTAGAAATATGCCAATGGAGAGGTCGGTGACGGAAGTCGGTAGGGCCAGTGATGTCGGTGGGGGCGATGGGTGATTGCTGGCTACAAAGAAGATGGCCGGTTGATGGGCATAGATGGGCCAGAGAGAATGGTCCGGCAATGGAACACAAGGACAACAATGCAGTGATGGGATGACGTCCAAGTAGGCCGACATAAGGTATGCCACCCCCAATAGGAATAAATGAAGCTGACGAAGAAGATTTTTCTGCAGTCATTGATTGAACAAGCCAATAAAGGATGATTTTTGTTGATATTTAATATTGCTTTATAGCAATTAAAAATCAAGGATATAGATAATGCCAACTTATTTGATTTGCAAATCAAAATCTTAGCCTGAAAAATATTTATAATGAAAAAAATTATGCCGCAGGGTTTAACAAATCAAACCCTATGCCGACTAGAGAAAATAATATGCCCAGTGGAAATTTAACAAATCAAATCCCAAAAATGCGGACAAGATAATAAAATTGCAATCGATGAGATTTATTTTTTCTGCAACTATAGAAATTGCCCGAAAATGATTTTTTTGCCAAACTATATAGAAGAAAGCCCTTATTTTTTTGAAAAGTAAAATGGCCTACTGCTAATTTTTTTTTTCCTCAGAGGACAATTGGCCAAGATGATTTTTTACAACAAATTGTACAGATAGTATGATTGATTTTTCAAACCCTAAAATACCTCTGATGGCTCTCGAGATGATGAATCTGATTTTGATGAATGAACAGGTGATCCCAGGGTTTTGAGGCCTTTTGAAGACAATGGTAAGCTCAAATCTGGCTCAATCTGCTCCAGAAATTAGCTTTGTCCTTGGGTGGAGTCAAGTAGCCTGCAATAGAAACCTTCTAGCCTGCAAGAATATCTCTCGCCCAAATTTCTTGATCCTAGGATGAACTCTCAATGGAATTGCTCTGATACCATGTTGAAATAATGGATGCTAAATCATCCAATGAAGCTACGCATACTTCAAAGGATCTTTTCCAAGAGAAATTCAACCACACAGAAAGTGTTGCAACTAAGGGCATGCAAATGGAGATTGCTATTGATCTAGAATATTAGATGATTACAAATGTACAAATGGCTTGAATATATAGGCATGAGAGAGATGCAAGATGCAATATGATGTTGCCATGTGTCATGATCTAACAACATGTGAACCCTACCTAGGAAATGATAAAATATTGAGATAAGTTCTAGAAGGACAACTCATCTTCTAGAAGGAATCTTATCCCTACACATGAAAAGGGGAAATTATCCCATTATTTAATGATTTTCTAATTTATGCAACCTAGGACTAAATTAATGCAAGACCTAAGTTAATTTATGCTAGTGTAATAAATAATTAATTATGCTAACATGATTAAGCATTTAATCTCTTAGGTAGTTTTGTTTCTTGTATCAAAATTTTTTATACCCGTTGCCTTTTTCTTGCCTTTAAAAGGTTTTACAGGTGATCCCACAATACTGGTTTACAATTTTTGGCCAAACTGGACAATGAACTGATTTTTTCTAACTAACTCTTCACTTTTAGGTACCTATAGCAGCTAATTGGTGAGGAATTTGAAGATGATGCAAACTAGTGATTTGTGACATTTTGTGTGTAGATTCTAAATATATTTTTTTCAAAAATTTTGGAATCATATTGCACTTCTTTTTCCATCTCCTTCGAAAACTAGTTTTTTTTAGTAAACACCATTTTTAAGGAGTGATGTTCACTGTATACATCATAACTTTTTTTCCATGAAGGATAAAATTCTATTTTTTTTGAATTTAGATTTGTAATTACGATATCTAGCACTTTCATTTTGTTTCATAGTGTTTTATTAAATATTTTTTCCTTAATCAAGTTTCAAAGTCAAACCAATTACAATTCAGACATAGGCGGACTGTATACAACATAACTTTTTTTGTATCTATCAAAATTCAATTTATTTTTTTCGATCAAGGACTTCAATATCTAGTGCACAGATATTTGTCAATTTTTTTTTTTTATAATCTTATATTCTTCCACATGTGCAAAATAGAGAGCTTGATTTTCGATGAAAAATCTACATTCACAAGAAATAAAAGGGTATGTGCAGGATCATGATGGGCCAAAAAGTAGTAATATGTAAGTGATATGATGTCCATGTGGCTGACGACTTTTATTTTACTCAAAATTGATGAAACAAAAAGGGTTTTTAAAGGAGATTCTCACTTTCCACCAATATAAATTATGCTTTACTTTGAATTTAATAAATAATTATTATTCTTTTTCTATTTGAATTACGACTAAAGTCTTGATTGATAGGTTGATTGAAAAACATCTATAGCTTTCAAACGGTATCATGTTTTTGAATCAAACATGCATCACATTCTATGCTTTGCATACTATAGGATTAAAAAATGAATTTTATGAAGTTTTGACCAAGTTAAGGTGGTTAGACATACAATTTTTATATCTTTTAAAATTTGTAATAAAAAATTCATAATTAATTATTTACTTGGAAAAAATTACAAAAAAATATGCATCACATTGGGACATGAGTCCTCTAATTATATCTAAAATATTATAAAAAAAATATTATCATTTTATTGTGGCTAGGGTGCTGACAGGACACCTACTTATTTTTCCCTGAAATTTAAGTACTACTTCATTGAAATTTCAAAATTTCACCAAATATATATATTTTTAAAATAAACCATAGTTTAGAAACTACATTCAATTTGCTACAGATTCTATTCTTACATATTTTTGAAATAATATAGATAACTTATTCAAATTTTATGTCAAGTTTCCTAACTATGATTTTTCTAATTTTTTGCCACTTAAGGGCTGTTTTTTCCATGATGATCCTGCACCTACCCAAAAAATAAATATAATAATAAAATTAAATTTATTTAAAATTATAATTTTTGGGAAGCTTATAATAAGGACTACATACTTACAAAAAATAAATTTTAAATGAATTCATTTGATTTCCCAAAAGGTAAATCAAAAGTGGTTTTTTATAATCATCATTTTGATAGGTGTAATTGAGACTCCGTTATAGGTATGGTTTAAAACTATCAGGGTTCTATCCAAGGGGGTTTGATCTAAGGTGGTCCGATCAAAACCTCTTCAATTAGAATCCTTTAAATTTAACTTTTTAAAGCTTAAATCATTATATTTTCTAAAAATATGCGATTTCAGTAAAAATCAAGATCTCCCAGAAATTGTATACCAGTATTGTGGGATCACCCTTACAATATCTAATTTAAGCATCTCATTTTTATTCACTCCTTTTTGGTGAAATAGTATAGAGCTTCTCTCTATTTTTCTGAAGGGTTTTTGTTGTAGATGGTGATCTTGGGAGGTGGATGATACCAACAAATATTCATATTATATTTATAATAATAGTTGATTATTGGTCAACTAGAAACATGAAATAGTTAATTAATTATGAAATGATTCATATTTGTTAGATTAGAGGTACACATTAAATAATTAGTTATATCTATAGATTGATTTTAGAATGAACATAATTTTATATCATAAATATAAATTATATATGATTATAATGCTATTTGTTTATGCAATTTTATATGAATATGATGAATTATACTTGTTATTTGAATTTTATTTAATTATGAAATATTTATGATGTAAATATTAATTCAATAATGAATGTTGCTTTGAATAATATCTCATATATGTTAACGTTTGTGTACATGTTTGTAGGTTGAATTCCATGACCAATGCCAAAAAAATATCAAACACTTCATAATGTGCAAATACAAAGTTCTAACAAATCAAACAATTTAATACTATTAGATAAACTCCATGGAACTAATAAAATTATTTTAATAATGTAATGTTGTCAAAAAAAACTTTAAACCTAAGAAAAATCTTCTCCAATATTATAATAATTAACCCCAACTTTTATTGTCCACTCCCATTGTACCCACCAACCTATTCACCATGAGCCACATGAATGAATTTTAGCAAGCTATTTGCGCTATATTTTCTTTCATCTATAGTTTGTTTATGTATAGTTTGAACTGCATATCTATGGTACAAAAAATAGAGGGGAATGCCACAGACCTTGGGACAACCAACTACATGGAAATTTGGAAACGTGATTGCATATAGATCATACCTAATAACTAGGGGAATTGAATGACTACCTCATATGTGGCCTTCACAAAAATGGAGAGGATCATTGTCAATGCTACACATTTTGTTGAAGAGAATAATTGATGGAGTGGTAGAAGAAGTGAACAAAAAAGTGCTAGAGGTGGCCAAACAACGTACAAGATGAATCCTTTCATGCTTTACAAAACACAATATTGGAGTGTGAGGAAGAGTAGATGAGTTATGTAAAATTTATGAGCATTGTTTGAATGAGAAAATATGAAAAGTACACTTTAGCCAAGAAGATATACAATGAGAGGAGTTGGGTATAAAGAAACATTGTTGCTTTGGGTTTGATGTAAGACTAGAGGGAATCATAAAATGATTTGGAATCTTTATAGAGCAAGTAATTTTACCAACACAAATAAAGGAACCAAATTTTTGAGAAGTAATTTGCAATATCCCAAGGTTTTAATAGTTTCGCATGTTGTTGATTATGAAGAGAAAATAAATGAATTATTGGTGAAATAAGTTCTTACAACAAACAATTTGTGTATAGTCACATCTAGGGACAATGGTGTTCTCACAAGCTATGAACTTTCCTTATTTCATGAGGTTAAAAAAATGACAAAGAATCGAGCCAAATAACTCTCTTCCTAGCATGCCTTATCACTTACAAGGCTTTGGGTATCTAGCTCAAAGGTTTTTGGAGGATTATTAATGAGCCAAGGATTGTTGTAGCCATTACTTATGACCTAGAAGGGTGTCTCCTTCATAAAGAATAATATTCTAACTTTTGACCTTAGTGGGAGAACTTATGATGTTTCTAATCTACCAAAGAGAACTCTTCCGAAGTGAAGGCCACCATCAACAACATGCACCTCCAATTTTCAAGTATTTTGATAACAAAATGAATAATCATTTAATAACATAGATAAAATCAAATTGAAAACATGTCTTTTGACATTGAATATGTAAGGATTTTTGTCTGTTTAATATTAGAATATGGTATAAATGGACATATATTTTTCTATATGAATGGAGCAATATATTATCTAGCCCTTACTATATGAGCTTGTGCATTTGCGAATACATGGCTATTGTATATTTGTATTTAATTATAATTTATGAATACTTAGTTTTTTGGTTTTTCTTGATATAATGGAGCAACACATTGTGTATCCCTTACCATATGAGCTTGTTATTTAGTTAGAATTAGGATTAGTTTACATTTGTATAATTATATTTCTTGGAATTTTTTTTTTTTTGTTTTCCTTGATATGGCAAATAGAACAATTGTTCATGTAGTTGAATTCTCATTTATTTGATTGAAAATAGATTAGGAATCCATTTTAAAATTGTAAATGGTGCCACATTTAATAGAGCTCTAAGAATTTCCATTTTCTTCCTAATATAACACAAAACTTCAATTTTCTTACATCAATGTAAAATTAGTATGATTTATTTACCTTAATGAGATGTATAAAGGACTACACCAAGGTTCTACTCCTGCATGTGGCATAGATGTTTTTCTGAGCTAGCACAATACCTACTATTTGGACAATGATCACTAATTACAATTTTTTAGGTAGATAAATTAATAATGATATAAATAGAGTTGCTTCAAAAAATCTAAGAAAATGAGTCTAATAAGACTACATGTAGAACATTGCAAGAAAACTATTACCTATGAAATAAGAAAGCCAAAACATAAAATATAAACACAAGGGGTAACTATGTTCATTTAGACGAAAATACAATATCCAAGGAGTACAACTAGAGATTGTAGCTCAATTCACCCAAATTTTATTCTATCTATTCTTCCTTACAATTAGAGATAGTTTAATTATTATTATACCTTGGTAGCATTACCCCATTGTTACATTGCAAGTCGAATTCCACACCGTGTATCATATGGACCCAAATCTACTTAATTGACTATCATAGACATTGTATTGGACAAATATAAATAATGCATTGAAATATTTTTGTAAATAACTCACATACATTGTCACTCATTTTAACATTGTTGTTCCATTAAGTTCATAATTGAAAGAATCTGTGATTGGCATCCCACAAGCCCTAGATGATATTCTGAAGAAAACCTGTCACACACAAATGAGAAAATACAACAAAAAGGGATGAAACAATATTGATTAATTGAATACTGAATGATTATAATGAAGGATTGAATATCCTTATGTAGACTCAGACAAACTCAACATGAGACCCTGAATGATGGAGTTCTAACTGAGAGAGAAGTGAGATAACAAAATGCATGAATCAGTTAAGTCACTTGACTAATTGAAATGCATAATTAATGTAATAACACTCACAATTAGAAATAGATGATCTTTTCCTAAGTTTGAATTAAGCACTAGAGTAAATTAAAGATGATTAATTTACTCCAACACCCCCACTGAATGAAAAATGAGAAGAAAAAACTGATGAAGGAAAAGAATGTAATGATGGATGCCTTTGAAAATTGTTGACGTGTCCACATGTTGGAAAGTGATGATCTCAATCCAAGATCATGTGAAGACTGATAGAGGACAAGCTGCATAGGAAATGAAGATGGTGGGCCAATAGCAGTGATGTGGCTATCAAAAAAGAGGAAAGGAGAAACTCCAGGTGGAAAAACTCCTAACAATTTATTCAAACTAAAGAAGAAAGTTGCAACTACTGAAGAATTGCAAGGATGCTCTTTGTTAGGGATGATGCCATTGTTTATCCAATGCTCAATATTGTCCCACTAGAAAGAAAATCTAGAAGCACACAAGGATGTGACTCTGGAAGCTCATGTAGTCAGGAATTTAGAACATAAGAACAATTTTGGCAGCCGATTGGAGTAGTGTAGAGCTTGGCAGTTAATTAGAAACTTTTACTATTCTAAGTTTGATTATTCAAAAGAAAAATGAAAGAAACCTATACTATATGCTTTAAGTAGAAATCCTCATATGGAAATTTATATAAGTTTGATTTTTACAAAGCTTCAAATTTTCTCAGATCTTTATCATGTGGTGAAAATCTTCACAGAAATTTGCCTACAAAATATTCCCGCATCCTCTCCAAATGTTGTGCACCAATATCTCCAATGCATTATTGTTATCTTTAATACAAATAGCAATAAAAGAAAGGATGCTACACAAGTCTAAGGCATGAAGATGGTTGATGTGGGTGATACACCTCCTTCAAACATGCAAATAGGCAACAAACTTTGCTGGCTTATGTAGTCAAAGACTTTACAGCTATAAGAAGATTGTAAAGACTTTCCAACAGGTAAGATTTACTATGCAAGTCGCGCATGTAGGCAGTGCCTCTTTAAAGAGATGTGATATATTCCATGGGGTCATGATTATTTGCAGTCCTATGAATGGAAAAAAAAAATGATGCCCACATAGCAAAATTCCCTTCAGTCATTAATCACGACTTGCAAATTGGTCTAGTTGACTGCAAATTGTAGGATTCCCAAGCGCTTTGCAATTATGCCAAACCAGAGATTAAGATGCTTGGAGCCATGGTAGCAAGGGGTCAATACAATCAGTTAATGTAAATTGAATCATTCTACTACAAATCACCAATGCCTACAGATTTTGATGTCACCTCAGCTGTTCATTTTGACAGATTTGAGCCAAAGAAACTCTGCCTTGAAAAATGCATGGGTTGATTTTGAAAAATCTAAATGCCAATCTCCTACGAATCTTCCAATTGCGCTGCTCGAACCTTGTGGCCTACAAAGCTAGAAATTTATGCCTACCTGAGCCATTGAGAGGATGAATATTTTGACCATGGAGACAACAAGCACAAGCAGGGGATTTTGTAGCAAATACAAAGTCGATCATGGCTCCCACAAAAGAAGATCACACTTCCCACAAAAAAATTCCTAAAAAAAATGAACAAGAATCTTCAGATCCAAAGCTCTGATACCATAAAAGAATCCATGATTGGGATCCCACAAGCCCTGGATGATATTCTAAAGAAAACTTGTCACATAGAAATGAGAAAATACAACAAAAAGGGATGAAACAATATTGATTAATTGAATATTGAGTGATTACAAGGAAGGATTGAATATCCTTATGTAGACTCAAGAGAACTCAACATGAGACCCTGAATGATGGAATTCTTACTGAGAGAGGAGTGTGATAACATAATGCATGAATCAGTTAAGTCACTTAACTAATTGAAATACATAATTAATGCAAGAACACTCGCAATCAGAACTAGATGATCTTTTCGTAAGTTTGCATTAAGCACTAGACTAAACTAGCAGTTTTGTGTAGTAACACACAACAATGAGCTGATAGGCAGAGAGGAACATGAAAGGAAAGCGATGTGTGAACAATGAGACTGGAAGAAGATTTGAATTTCAATGGCATGAGTGGGCACAGTAGCTATGAAAGGAATATGCAGTGTTGGGTATATGTTGTAGCAGATGCAGACAACATAGTTACATATTAGGGAATGCAACGAACAATACACCTTATAGAAGATTGAAAGAATAGAGCGCTTTCAAGAACATGAGGTATATGTCATAAAGAGCGACAATGAGGAATGACTTACAAGGAGGAAGATAAAGTGTATAACAATAACTATTTAATTGCATTCTAGGTATACCCAGACAAAAGAAGCCATAAATAAAAAATATATGTTCTAGTAACAATATTCGCAAAAGAGGAAGATCAACAGTAACAAAAGTATGGAAAAATGTAGACTATTAATATCACCTCGATATCTGCTTCCATCTATGAAGTCTAACATGTGTAATTCTCAAGGAAGGGTAGTGGGGCTTGTATACCCATAAATTTGCATTATCAAAGCATGCTCTAAATAATAGAGTACATCATCTATAACAATCTTAGGGTTAATGAGGTCACAATAAGATCAACTTTAGTTTTTTGGAGATAACCATTAGATGTTGAGAATTATCAACAAGCTTATCAAATTGGGCTTCATGCATAGTACGCATGAGAAAATGAATATCATTTTTATGATTAGATGTCATAACTCCATCTATATAACAAAGTAATATGATATGCATATTTGTAAGGCCCCACCTCACATGTGATTAATATAATCCTAGATTGTTATATAATTTTATTAAATAGATGGCTAGATATATTACATGCGATAATTAAGTGATCAAGTGGCAACAATATTGTATCTCATTTTTACCTTATAGTTTATTGTCATTATTTTATTTAATGAACATGTATGTAAATATAAATTGTGGAATAAAAATGAAATTATAATGGGAAGTGAAGGAGGGTGTTAACCCTAATAGGTTAAAAGGAGGCTATGTATATTATAAAGGATAAAGTGTGTAAGTAATAGTTGGTGAAAACGTAACTTTGCTAAATATATATATACACATATAGAGGTATAAGTGTTGGTTAAAGAAGAATTCTATTAACATTCAATTAGTTCTTTTGTGATAACATCATTATTTTTGGTAAGTATTTTGGTGGGTTAAATAATAATATTATGTAGTTAAGTTTTTAATTAAATGATAATATTATTATTAAATTCAAAAATATTTAATTTAATAATACCAATATCATTAAGTTTTATTAGTTAATCAAAATATAATATTATTATGGATAAGGTTCAATGGATAAATAATTGATGACATTACTAATGTGTATTTAGTTGGGAAATAATAATGTTCGCATACTATTAGTTGAATTCATGATTATATAAGGCCACTCTATTATTTAGCCACTCGATCAATTGTTTATGATGCAAACTAAGGATTTTTTTGTACCTAGTAACAAACTACCCTAGATGAATTATGGTTAACACAATTTAATTATTTGTGTGATGTAGAGTATATGCAAGAGAACAATAATCAACAATGCCCAATGGAATCTAACATAAAGTGTATAAGATCAACTATTTTACTCCATTATAACCATAACATAAAGCATATGATTTTTTTCTGAATCCTACGTCAGAAAGATAGCACTTTGTACATTAAAAATATAAAATAAAATTCAACACAATGAGGCCTACTCTCCACCCTACCATATTGGGTCATGGAGCCTCATGGACTCTCACCAAACCCCCGAGTAAGAATATATATTTCCCACCACTCTGATTAGTGGTGACATGAATATTGCTTATTACAATCAATATAGAGTACATTAGGATCTGATTGTCTATTTGACCATTGTTACTAAGTTTACAGTCACTATCATTTTCTAGAAAGGTTCTTTATAACACATTAGTTCATCAAATACCACATTATGGCTAGAGTATGGTTTGCAACAATAACAAAAAAGTGTGAAGTTTAGTGTGGTGATTATGGAAAAATAGAATGAACTGCAGACCATTAATTATTTTACTCCATTATAGCGATTGCAATAGAAAGCTAAAACTCACAGCTACAGTCCTATGCAAAACTTTCACTGCAAAGACCAAACCATATACAACTTATGTATATACAAAGTGTGAATTTTACTGCAGTGATCATGTCTAATTCATAGACAACATGTAAATCAGGAGATATCAAATTTCTATATTTTATAATACATAACTTGCTCTATACTTGCAATAGGATGAATGAAGCAATTATAATTTAGCCATACCTGGTGCATGTGACAGAATGCAGTATGTACAAAACAAAACAGGGCCCAATTTCCACCCTACCATATTGGCTCATGGAGCGTCATGCGATCTCACTAAACCCCTGAGCAAGAGAATAAATTGTCCACCACTGTGATTAATGGTGAAAGCAATGTTTCGGCCGCCAATGACTTAATACAAGATCTAATGGCATCAAAAGGCCTGCGAAGCACGATTGTTTGGGTTGTGGCTAGTTGCAAACATGAGAGGATTATCTGAAGTTTAATGTAATAAACATGCACCATTGGTAGACAATAGATAAATTAAAAAATATAAAGACTTATACAATTAATTACAAACATAATGCAGTGTAGTTGTAGTAGAACACAATAAGTAAATAGAATCTAGGTATACCTTCTGTATGAAATGGATTGAAGTATGGACACACAAAAGGAGGCATGCTCTCCACCCTACCATATTGGGTCATGTAGCGTCATCAGCTATCACCAGACCCCCGCAATTTACTTACCATAAAGTAGAGAAACTCTTCATGATCATGCCAATGACCAGTATTGTTGGAGATGATCGAATTTTTTAATTTATAGTGCACTCTAATTTTTGGTATGTATGTTGCAGTATCTAGTAAAATACAAACGTGGGTCTACACGTAATGAGAAAAAACATAGTTCAAGTGAGTAATTCAGTTGCACACAGCAAATATAAAATGGAAGAGAACAAAATGAGGCCTACTCTCTAATATTGGGTGGCCACTGGGTATGTGCAGGATCATGATGGGCCAAAAAGTGGCGATATGATGGGTATGTGTAGGGTATGTGGTTGACGACTTTTGTTTTACCCAAAATTGATGAAACGAAAAGGGTTTTAAAGGAGATTCACTTTCCACCAATATAAATTATTCTTTACTTTTAATTTAATAAATAATTATTATTCATTTCTATTTGAATTATTAAAGTCATGATTGATAGGCTGATTGAAAAATATCTATAGCTTTCAAACAGTATCACATTTTTGAATCCAAAACATGCATCACATTCTCGCCATACTATAGGATTAAAAATAAATTGAATTTCGAAATTTTGACCAAGTTAAGGTAAGGATGTATACAAGTTTATATTTTTTAAAAGTTGTAATAAAAATTCATAATTAATTATTTACTTGGAAAAAATTACAAAAAAAATGCATCACATCTGACATGAGTCCTCTACTTATATCTAAAATATTATAAGAAAAAATATCATTTTATTGTGGTTAGGGTGGTCCATGACACCTACTTATTTTTTCCCTGAAATTTAAGTACTACTGCATTGAAATTTCAAATTTTCACCAAATAGATTTAAAAAAAAAAAAAAACCTAGTAGTTTAGAAACTACATTCAATTTGATACATAATTTATTCTTACATATTTTTGAAATAATATAGATAACTTATTCTAAGTTTTACGTCAAGTTGCTTAACTCTGATTTTTCTGAATTTTTTGCCACTTAAGGGCCTATTTTTTCTATGATGATCCTGCACATACCCCACTACTCTGATGAATGGTGAAATTAATGTTCCTATTTTCCTATCCATTCTTATAATCACTTCATCTTCACAGTTGGTTGAACTTCATTCGCAAAGCTCGTTCATTTGTTTAGCATGTAAACTGGAATATCAACACCCCACTTCTTGAAGTCTCTCTCCCAAGGGAGAAGCATGTTTTTTGGAGCAACTATGTGTATGAAGAGATTATAAAACTAGCTAAGAGGAATGACATGATGGGGGAAATAATTAAAAAAATTAACCACAAAATGCAAAGCATAAAGAGAGAGCTAGAGGGAATTGACAACTCAACACAACCTTATCAAAAATTGAAACAATATAGCCTTTTCAATAGCACCTTCTCGAAAATGGAATGCTATAGCTTAAGCAAGATAACAATAATACACAATGCCCAATGGAAACTAACATAAAGTGTATATGATCAACTATTTTACTATGTTGTAACCAGAACCTAAAACATATGAATTTTTTATGAATCTTATGTCAGAAAGATAACAATCTGTACATAAAAAATATAAAATAAAACTCAACACAATAAGGCCTACTCTCCACCCTACCATATTGGGTCATGGAACCTCATGGACTCTCACCAAACCCCCGAGCAAGAATATACATTTCCCACCACTCTGATCAGTGGTGAAATCAATATTGCTTACTACAATCAATATAGAGTACATTAGAATTTGATTGTCTATTTGACCATTATTACTGATTTTGCAGTCACTGTCAATATTTTGAAAGGTTGTTTGTAACACATTAGTTCATCAAATACCACATTATGGTTAGAATATGGTCTGCAAGAATAACAAAAGAGTGTGAAGTTTAGTGTGGTGATTATGGAAAAATAGAATGAACTGCATAACATTAACTATTTTATTCCATTACAGCCATCACGACAAAAAGCTAAAACTCATAACTACAGTCCTATGCAAAACTTTTACTACAAAGTCCAAACCATATATAGCCTATGTGTATAAAAAGTGTGAATTTTAGTGCAATGATGTTGCTTCATTCATAGACAATATGTAAATCAAAAGATATCAAAGTTCTATATTTAATAATACATAATTTTCTCTATACTTGCAATGGGATGCATGAAGTAATTATAATTTAGCCATACCTGGTGCATGTGGCAGAATATAATATGTACAAAAGAAAATAAGGCCCAATTTCCACCCTACCATATTGGCTCATGGAGCGTCGTGCGCTCTCACCAAACCCCCGAGCAAGAAAATAAACTATCCACCATTATGATCAATGGTGAAAGCAATGTTTCCTCCACCAATGACTTAATACAAGATCTAATGGCATCAAAATCCCTGCAAAGGATGATTGTTTGGGTTGTGTCTAGCTGCAAACATCGAAGGATTATCTAGATTTTAGTGTAATAAACATGTACCATTGGCAGACAATAAACAAATCACAAAATATAAAGACTTATACAATTAATTACAAATAAGATGCAATGCAGTTGAAGTAGAAGACAATAAGTAAATAAAATCTAGGCATGCCTTGTGCATGAAATGGATTGAAGTCTGGACATAGAAAAGGAGGCCTGCTCTCCACCCTACCATATTGGGCTATGGAGTGTCATTGGTTGTGACAAAATCCCCGAGCAGTAACATTAATTGTCCACCACAGATGGAATGTAGGTGAAGGCCATACAACATGCAAATGTGGAATCGTAAATCTATTTAGCATTTTGGAGATCTGTACATATTGTATATGAATACAATGTAGTTTCAATCTAAAATGCTTCCAGTGGAATATACCTACACAAAAGGGAAATGTGAACTTTGGTGCCTTGAACATGTTTTATTGGCAAGCAATATCTAAAACACAAAATTTAATTGGCTCTATAATTTATAAGAAAAATATATGTAATACCACAATTACATGTCACATATAAATAATGATAAGGAAGTGAATTTAGAAAGGGTGTAGATTCTATATGCATAGAGGTGAAGAGGAAAGGAGAAGAAATTCACTTACCATAAAGAAGAGAAACTTTTAATGATGATGATAATGAACAGTTTTGTTGGAGACGATCAACTTGTTTGATTTATAGTGCACTCTAATTGTTGGTATGTATCATGCAATATCTAGCAAAATACAAAGGAGGGTCTACACGTAATCAAAAAATACACAGTTCAAGTGAGCAATTCAGTTGTCTGCTATTGGCTGCAATATTTTTTGTATGCCTAACCTGTGAGAAAAATTTGAGCCTTTCCCAAGAGGCACATATATATATATATATATATATATATATATATATATATATATATATATATGCATTGTTGATTGCAGAAAGCACAAAAAAATTATGACTAGAAAACCAATGGATAAAAAATAACCTAGGCTAGCGAGCAATAGACCATAAAGAAAAATAGATTATGTTAATAATTTTATTCGGTTGTAAACATGGCTAGAAAATGGAGGCCATACAAAGAAGCACACAAAAAAATTCACGTTGACAAACCTATGCAAACCATTGGCTTGTTTTTGGAAAGAAGGATTGGCAAAAAATTATCATAGGGGACACGTTGCAAAATCCAATCCATGAATCAAAGAATATGGGTTTGAATAAACTATATATTCTTTCCCAATAGAACCTTGCCAAAAATGAAACAATATACCCTAAGACAAAGAATGAAAAATCAACACTGCCTTACAGAAAACAAGGCAACTTGTATAACATGAACTATTTCATTTGCTTGCACAGAGGAAACAAGCATCACTTTGCACAACTTGCCATGGGAACATTGTCTCATACATATGTGTTACATATATTGGCAATGGTTGCAATAATACTTTTCATTTAAAACTCACCAAACTAATTGAGCAGTTTACAGTATTTTCAATAAGGCATTGTTCAACGTTGGGTTGTGGATTGAGCTGCACAACATACGTAACAAAAAATTTAGCCAAGAACTATATGACATCTATATCCAACATGGAACTATCATTAGAGATCACAAAGCAATAGCAAGAACACTCGGTAAGCATTAGATCAATACCCAAACATAGATACTTACATAGAAAAATACATCATAGAGGCATATATCTACACATGACTCTGTCAAGATATTCTATGCACTAAGAACATTGAAAAAAAGATGAAAAAAATGTTATCTTTAAAATAACTCCCAGATACTTGTAAATATTGAATTGTGCATGAATATACACATAGATATCCAATACACGTACATATATTTACACACATCTATACCAGAAAGTTGTATGCACTAGGAAATTTCAATTGCATGCATGAATATTTATCTATATGCTTACATAGATGTACACATACATACAACTATGTCAACAAGTACATATATGAAGAGCTATAGACAATGATACATATTTTAAAGAGGACAGCAACTCTATATAAATAAACAATATAAAATTAAACTAGAAATATACACTTAAAATGGAACAAAATTATAAGGAACATGAATAATAGAAAATAAAACAAGTGTCTTTTTTTCTTAAACATTATAAGGTATACTCCATTGTCTTAATATATAACTAGTCAAATGAATAAAAAAGCAATAATAGTAGAAAGGAAAGGTATTTTTGATGTGACAAGCAGTGCGAGGGAACAAAACAAAGTAAATGTCCAGTCAACATGAACTAAACTAAATATGCAAAGTCATAATTAGCAATGGTTGTTTTGGTGTTCAAGGAAATATGACAACTATCTCTGGAGACTCTTGCACGACAGGAGAAATAACAGACAAATCTGATAGTAAGAGCTTCAACTCAGCTTCAAAGTTTACCCTTGCAACTTTCACTATTGTTGTTTTAAGTCTTGTTTTTGAATTATAAGTTTGAGTTTTAATTAGAAGAGTGAAAAAAAATGACGTGTAGGTGACCATTGATAACAGACTTAGTAGTCATTGCAGCGGTAGACTCATATTGCAACATGTAAACCTATTTTGCTAACATTTGCAATAGGCTTGTTGCAACCTCATGAAAAGCAGTTTCCCAAAGCTTGCATGTGTGGTCTTCCATCTTTAGCTGCAATAAATATCAAAAGTCACAGTCAGCTATTGTTGTTTGACATTTAGGGAAGAACCATGTATTTTGCTCAGATTGTTCACACTTTTTCTTGCATTTCCTGCCATTCACCTCCAACAGGCATGCAACATAACAAAATGCATCAATTTTTATATATTTTACTGTTTCCTTGAGAGTAGCTTGCAAAGTTTTTGGCAAGCCAAGGTAGTGATCCAACATATATGCAATAGTGACTCTCCCATTTCCCAAAGCAACCTTTCGAGGCACTGTCTGGGGGGGCTCAATAGTAGGTGGATCAATATGTCCTCTTTTAATCAATGGTTGTGCTTCTAGTATGTCAGGATGTATATATAGAAGAGTCCCAAAGGCTGTGTTCAGAACAACTCAATTGAGTTACCCAACACGTGCATTTTTAACAGCAAGGATGAGAGCTGAACTAGGGTTGTACAACCTCTCCAACTCATCACCCTTTTCTTCCCAATTTGAGCCCCACAAATCAACATCAATTGAAAAGGATGAAAAATCATTAAGTTTAATAGTCCTCTGAATTGTTTGGGATTGATCCTTTCTTTGTATAGTCGATATCATTCCTACATGCACCATAGTGCCAATAACATCAATCAAACTGTTATTAGTGCAATTTTCAATTTCATTTAATGGGGTGAATTTAAATAATTTATCTAGCACAAAGGCCTCATCAACACATCATTTTAACATTGAGTTTTGATCCAAAATGATTTCCATCTGGTTGTTTAACTTATTAATTTTCTTGTCTACCTGTCTCACCGATCTCTTTGACACATAATAAGTACGGCCCACCTCAACCCTATCATAATGCAACTCTGCTATGTAATTAAAACATGTAATCCATATTTTTCTTCCCTCATTGTCAATAATATCAATGTTGAATACCTTGCCTTCCTGCCCCTACCTGTTGTAATGGTGCATATCCCTCTTTGTTGTTACCCGACATTTTATTGTCCATTTGGTTTGGTAAACATTCAACCCTTTAACAGGGATAATATTCATAGGATCATCTTTTTGCCTTGGGTATGTATTAATTCCAAAGGTTGAGGATCATTTGGATGGGGAGGGTGAGTCGCAACCAACTATTTATTCTTCTTGATCTCTAAACAAATATCTAGGTTTTCCAATTAGGTGGAAATCTGTCATTTTGACATCTAGGGATAGTATGAAAATTGCCCTGGAATGAAATAAACATTAAATAGTTTAAAAGGCAGCCCCCACAAATAAGGAAGCAGGAAACTACAAGTACAATCAAGGAAGAACTATATCTACCTCGATTCCCACAACTTTCTAGACAAATAGTTTGTCAAGGAAAGAATTGAACCTATTTTCAATTCCCCTGTAAACAAAAGGCCATTGTATTTTGTAGGAAAAGTTCCCATCTGCATGTGGGTTCTGTTAGAGAGGACGACTTTGTACCATTCAAATAGGATTTGATCACCTCCTATTTTTTGGAAAGACATTAGTTGTAGAATTGGAGGTGGGACAACATTTCTAACATCTATAGATCATAGTGCATGTCTTGTTAAGGTTGGATTCACATTTGTAGGCTACAAGGAAATTAAACTTAACATAGTGGTAGCAATGAGATATTTATGACTATGACTCAACTCTAAAAGCAAACAACAATATTGACACATTTGGAAACTGAGACATTTTCCCCTCTAACACATAAGTTACTTCAAAATGGCCAATAAATTGAAAGGGAGATCAAAGACAAAGAGTTCAAATATAAATAAGTTAGAACATATATGATAGCACTTGAGAAAGTGTTAGTATAATTGGCAGTAGCAAAAATCTAAACAAGAAACAGACTTACAGGACTGGTGCTCGATGATTGCTCGCCAACCTGACTAGAGCTAGAGGCCACCGACATTGTTGCGTTTGCTCTTTTAAAAAGTGAGTGTTGCAACACCAATAGCTAACTACAAGGTCTATGACTTTAAAACACAACATCGGCACTTAATTTTTTTGCACAGACATTAAGAATATGATAGAAAAGGATTAATAAAAATAAGGTCTTCAATGATTCAAATAATACTTAACATACAATTCGTTATTCCAAGTTCATTGTTTCAATTTTAAAATCCCTCTTTTTTTTCCCTAGAGACACCAAGAATATGAAGGAAAAGAAATAATTAGGAGAAAGGCTTCAAGGTTGTATATAATAGTAAATATAAAGTATATCATTTGAACTACACCATTTCACGTTTCAGACAAATAACTATTTTGAGAAAGTAATAAACATTGGGAAGACCACGTATGGACATTGCTCACATCTACTTTGACATAGATACAAATCTACACACAATGAAATTTAATAATGTCTCATTTATGGCTTCTGTTATGTGTAAATGGTTGCAATATATTAAAATAGTCTGTGTTGTTTTCAACAACGCAATCTAATTGTTGTTCACTAGCTTTGGCTATATTCCCTAATTTCTAATGCATAATAAAATAGTTAATATTGTAAAGTTTATATTGTTATCCAAAAGGAATTTTTCACTATCATAGCAACTAATTTCATTTCAACTATACATAGAAATCCAAATACACAATATTAGATGCACAAAACATAACTTTAGAAAAGTGGAAAATAGATCTTATGATTGTAAATATGTCCCAAAAAATAAAGTTATGGATTAGTAAATATCAATGTTCTTTGCATCCACCATTAGTTAGATCATTCATGCAAGCAGCTGGAACACATTGACCATGAGTGCGATCAAGTGTCTATACAAGTTTCAACCAATCATTGTTGACTATCATTCAGTGGATTTACCAGTCATTGCAAGTGTAAGAAAGGGTAGCATGCTTGTATAATTGTGCAACTTTGATCATGCCATGTAAAGCTGTTGTGAAGGTAGCAACATGTTTTTTTTTTGCATTTTGCATTTTGCTACATTGCACGATAGTTAGAAAAGAATTACAAAAGTGTTGGAAATGATAATTTATTGTGCATTTGTTGTAGACGTGAAGAAAGCAAGAAGCAAAGAGAAATCAAGCGGGAAGAGGTACACTTGTACCAAGGAGCAATTTCTGTGAAGGTGGTTTTCATAAACGAGTATATTTTTTGATGGAGTTGTCACTGCTAATTCTCGAGAGTGTGTTGTTGACAAGGCTATATTGTTTCTATTTATGATAAGCTTTTGTTGAAAATCAATTTTCAATAAGGTCATTTATGATTTCCATGTAGTGGCGGAAGATGCAAAGGAATAAAGAAATGCACAGAAACACACAGAAACAATGCAACACATACATACATATATATATATATATATATATATATATATATATATATATATATATATATATATATATATATATATATATATATATATATATGCACATATACATACATACATACATACATACATACACACATACATACATACATACATACATATAATAATATTGATTCATTTATGGTTCACGTTCTATGGTGGAGGCTTTGAATCAGTCTATTACTACAATATTTTTGTGTTTTGTGAGTGTTCCATCTGGGTCACTATTGCAAGTAATATTTTTGTGGCCATGGTTGCAACACAATGAAATAGTTGATGTTATATAGGTTGTGTTGTTTTTTGTAAGGCAGTGTTGATTGTCGTTCTATGTCTTAGGGTATATTGTTTCCTTTTTGGTAAGGTTCTATTGGGAAAGACTATAGTTTATTCAAACCAATATTCTTTGATCCATGGATCAACTTTTGTAGTGTTGGTTTTGCATGCGTTTCTTACTGTGTTTTCCAGTGTTGTGCAAGATTTTCCATATGGCTAATAGTTGATACCAATATTGTTTCATTTATGGCCTTCGTTTTATGGAAATGGTTGCAATGCAATAAAATAGTGAATGTTATACAGTTGATATTGTTTTGCACATCCCACTTTCACTGTTGTTGTCTACACTAGGCTATATTGTGTCATTTCTAGCCTCCATTCAGTGTGGCCAAGAAAGGAAGGTGGTGGATTGTGTTTTGATTTTTGAATTAAAATAATTTCTTGCATCAATAGAGAAGGCCAGTGAGATGTCATCAACATTAATTTTTGTATGGTCTCCATGTAGTGACAATGGCTATAACCAGTAGCTACCTTTTCAAGTAGTCAAGAACATAGAAAATGCCTGTGCAATTTTTGAACGGGCATTGCCTTATGGCTATATTGGTTTGTTTCTCAAAGGCCCCTGCTGGGAAAAGGCTATATTATTTAATTTTTCAATAACACATTGTTGGGTATCATTATCTGGGTTTATCCTGTTGTTCAAGATAGCTGTCAGCAACAAGGCAAGCATGCATTAAATACATGTTCCTAGTTATTATTTATTTAGCCTCAAAAAAGCAATTGTTAGAATGATAAAATATATAGTAAGTTCCATAAGAAAGACTAATTTGACCATTGATCAGAGTGGTGAACAATGTATGTTCTTCCTCAGGGGTTTGGTGGGAGCCCATCATGCTCAATGACCCAATATGATAGGGTGGAGAGTAGGCCAAATGTTCTTCTGACTGACTTTATATTTCCTATCTACAGGTCTCTGTGTCACTGGCATTTGATGCACACAGTATTTTATTGTTTGAAGACCACCTATGGATATATTTGTATAATATATAGTTCTGTATAGGTGGTTAGAGGGTATTTTATGTTTTTTCAGGCGACGATGTTTGTAAAATAAAAAGGAAAGTTTCACATGCGATAATTTTTTGCCAATCCTTTTTTTGGAGAACAAGCCAGTGGTTTGCATGGGTTTGTCAATGTCAATTTTTTTGTGGGTTTCTTTCTATGACCTCCATTTTCTGGCTATGTTTGCAACAAAATAAAATTCTTAACATAATCCAATTTTCTTTTTGTGGTCTGTTGCTCGCTAGCCTAGGTTATTTTTATAATACAATATAGCCTCTTGAGCACCACCCTATCAAAAAGAATTCCTTTTGGATAACAACATTAACTCTATAATATCAACTATTTTATTATGCATTGCAAATGTTCAAAATTACATAACCAAAGCTAGAGAAAAACAATTAGCATTGAATTATGGAAAACATTTGTTGGAATTTTTGTTAGGCTTCCTGGTTTCAAGTCTCTAGAACCGTGGAGAAGGTGGTGGACTATTTTTTTTTTTTTTAAAAGAGCATTTGGAACGACAATAGATGAGGCCAGTGAAATGGCATCAACATTAATCATTGCATGGTTTCCATGTAGTGTTCATGGTGCAAGTAACATCTATCTTTAAAGTCCTCAGAAAATAAAGTGAATGTCTGTGCAATTTTCAATAACGCATTGTACATATATATATATATATCTATGTACATATATATAGTAGCTGTGAGCATAGAGGGCAAGCTTTTGTGAAGGTGCAAGTGCGTGTAGTGGTGATTGTTGTGGTACATACATATTGAGAAGAACCGACAAATATTCATAGTGAGGAACAAAAGTAAAAAGATACTCATTTCTCAAAAAAGTATATGTGTGTATATATGTATATATGTATATATGCATATATACGCATATGTATATATGTAAAGCCTGAATAGTGTTAGCAATGTAATTCCTTTGTAGACATGGCTACAAAGTTGAAGGAGCAAACAAAATCCCACACCAAAAAAATTGCAGTGTGAAGACCATGTGAAGATATACTTTTTTTTTCTCAACAAAGCCTGATTGAAAATTGAAACAATATGGGCTTCCCAACAACATCTTTTTTGTTTTTTGTGTTTCCTGTGTTGAATTCACATGTTTTATGTGGACTTTTTCATTTGGGTTACTCTTGAAACCAACATTGTTTCATTGTGTCAATTGTTGTTGAAAAGACTATAGTTTCGTGGGTTTTGGCATGTGGGTGACTATTGGCTATATTGTTTCATTTATGACTTCTATTTTGTATGAATGGTTGTAAAATAGTTAGTCTGGTGTGTTTTTGGTGAATCTTGAAATCAAGATTTTTTGTGTTTTGTGGGTTTTGGAATGTGGGTAACTGTTGGCAATATTGTTTCATGTATGGCTTCATTTATATACACATTAGCACCTACATCAAGTACAATAAAAAGAGAGACCTATCTTTCATCTCACACTTTATATACAATTGGATAAATGACAACTTTCATCACAACCATTGCAAGCACACACAAACCATACAACAACTAATCTCGATACCATCCATCATTCAAGAGAACAAACATCCACACAAAATTTCCCCTCAATTCACTAGCTGAGAAGGCTATGAATTCAAAGCTTTTGTTGCCTATAATAATGCCTTGCTTCAGACTACGCAATATATTATAGGCATCAAAAGATTTGAGTTCATAGCCTTCTCATTCAAGAAAATGAGGGAAAATTCAGTCTGGATGTTTGTTCTCTTTATATTTTTTAACAAGCCAGTTGCATAGCAAGGCAAAAAATATGGTATACACATCTATTTAGATATAGAAGTCTCTACATAAATAAATATTTACATGTGTACATATAGATATATATATCTACCTATATGTGTGTCTTCTTGATTGACCCTTAAGGTGTTTATTCTAAGGTTTGATGGGAAAATCTTTCCCTCTCAACACCTTGTTATCCTAATCAAGCACCATATGAAGCATGCCTACAAATTATTTTAATAAGAATTATATATTAAACAAGACATTATTTAAAAATGGAGACAAAGAATTCAAATTTATTATTTTGAGAAGATAGTTATTTAGTTCGAAACAAATTTTTTATTTCTTTCATTCTTGGAAAGGAATTCTTATAACAACAGGCTTTGTATTAAACATACCAAAGAACATTGGCTGCCACATACATGTGTTCAACACCTTTTTGAATATATTAAAGGGACAATTCAAATACTTTTCCAGGGCTGCACAAATGAAAATGAAACAACCTAGCCAATGCTAGAAAAGGGACAATGACAATGCCTTATGCAAAACAACATAAGCTACAAAAGATTAAGTATTTGGCCACGTGGCAACCATCACCACTAAATGGAAGCCACATGTAAATAAATGGTAGGTTCTATCACAACCATCACCAGGACACAAAAAGCATACAACAATCAATGTTGATGCGAGCTAGTGCTTAATTTCAACCGCCTTCTCTATCAAAACAGTGGGAAACACACGAGCTATCCCCAAGGTAGCCAACAATTGCCTCTGAAACCCTTCCCACAACCACCACAAGGATTAAAACTAGGAGGCTGACGAGAATTCTAGACAAAGTTTTTTTAAAGAAAAGGCCATCTGCCACCTTTTCCTAGGTCATTGGGAAGCTCAAAAGCCAGGAAGGTTCACAGGAATTCCAACCAAAGTACACACAATCAAATTAATGACTTACAATATAGAGAACACCATTCAACATAGACTATATAACAATGACTGTTTCATTGCATTGCAACCATAATGAATAAATGGAAACCATAAATCAAACAATATTGGCTTCAAAGTTAAAAGGCATGCAAAAATATAATCTTTTAGCACATCTTACCACTTGCTTCAAACACACCTCTTCTCGGTAACTTTCCTGCGCAAAAATGGGAAAAATATTATCACAAGAGACACTTTTCTTTTGCATTTCCAACCATCTGCCCATGTAAAAAAGAAAAAATAACCTCCACCCACCTTCACAGAAGCTTCACAAAGCTTAATCCATCTTGCATCCTCACAAAAGCTTACCCTCATTGCTCATGGCTCTCATAGCAGGTATAGCAATAGAATGACACCAAACAATGCCTTATTGAAAATTTCCCAAACATTCATTTTATTCCCTGAGGCATTAAACGATAACTATTATTATGACTATCGCTAGCAAACACAAAGCATACAAAAATTAATGATGATACGAACCAATGTTTAATTTATGCATCCTTCTCTATCCATGCGGTGCCAAAAATGCCACCCCATTCCCAAAGCAGCCAACAACCGCCTCTGCTGCCCCATTCCCAAGGCAGCCAACAACCACCTCCATGACCTTTCCACGACCATCGGAAGGAAAATTACTAGGAGGTTGACAAAAAATTCTTCCCAAAGTTATAACCCATTCGCCACCTTTTCCTGACCACTGGAAGTCTAAAAACTGGGAGGCTATAAAAAATAACAACCAAAGTTCACACAAATAGCCTAGCAACTAAATATATATACTATACATAGACATATATATACATATATGTATGTACATATATATACATATATGTATGTACATATATATATATACATATATACATATATATATATATACATAGGCATATATATATGTACATATATATGCAACAAAATAGAAAATGTTATGGACATTATATATACATGTACGTATACATACATATATACATACAAATATATATATACATATATATGTATACACACAAGCTATATATGGACCACCCTTTTGTGCCAAAGGTTTTGCATAGGCTTGTAACTGTGATTTTTCAGTACTCTATGACAATGGTTGTAATGGAATAAAATAGTTAATGTTATGTAGTTCATGTTGTTGATGTCCACCTTGGGCTATATTGTCTCATTTGTGGCCTCTATTTACCATCTATGGTTGCAACGCAATAAAATAGTCAATGTTATGGACATTATATATACATATATATATATATATACATACATATATATATACATATATATATACATATATATATATATACATATATATGTACATATACATATATACATATATATGTACATATACATATATACATATATGTGTATATATATGTATATATATACATATATATGTATGCATATACATATTTATATATATATATATATATAAATATGTATATGCATACATATACACACATATACATACATACACACACACACACACACACATATATTAATATATACATACATATATAAATATGTTGCAATAAAATAGTTAATGTTATATGGGTTGTGTTTTTTTAGGCTATCTTGTTACCTTTTTGATAAGGTTGTGTTGAAAAAAGACTATATAGTTTGTTCACACTAATATTGTTCGATTTATGGTTCAACTTTTGTAGGGATGTTTTTGTATGGGTTTGTCACTGTGATTTCTACTGTTTTGCAGGTCTGGCCATCTAGGTGACTGTTGATAACAATATTGTTTCATTTAAACATAAAGAAACAAACCAATGGAGGAATATAACCCAAGCCACCCAACAATAATCAACAAAATTTGCACCATCTTTAAAATTTTATTATGTTGCAAACATAAGCAGAAAATGAAATCCATTAAAAGAAGCTCACAAAAAATCATAATACCAACAAAAGTTGCATAAATTTAACAATTTGATTTAGTTCCAAACATAGCCACAAAATGCAAGCCACATAGAAAAACCCAAAAAGATTCACAGTAACAAATTGAACCAAAAATATATCCATTTCTCAACAAAACCTTATGGAAAAATTAAAAGAAGCCCACAAAAAATCACAGTACCAAATTTTTTTGCATAACTTTAACAATTTTATTTTTTTCCAAACATAGCCACAAAATCCAAGCCACATAGAAAAAACCCACAAAGATTCACAATAACAAACCGAACCAAAAATATACCCATCTGTCAACAAAACCTTATGGAAAAATGAAACAATATAGCGTTCCCAACAACACCTTCTCTGAAATTAACAGTAGCAAACCCATCCAAAAATAGAGTTTTTGCTAAACAAAAGCATATTATAATTTGAAATAATACAAATATATACATACATACACACACACACACATATATATACATATATATACACACATATATATAGATATACATATATAGACATATATATATATATATATATATATATATATATATATATATATATATATATATATATATATATATATATAGAAATACATATATAGACATATACATATGTATATATATATATAGTAGCTACGAGCGTGGAGGGAAAGCTTTTGTGAAGGTGCAAGTACAATCATTGGTCATGGAATTTCTGCGAAACTAGTTGTAGGATATTTTTGTGGTTTTTTGCATGGCTCGATGGCTGCAAAAGAAACCGAAAGTGGAAGAGCCATAGCCGAAGGCAACGGGGAGGGGCGAGGGAAGAGGTGCATATTGAGAAAATTGTTCCTCGAGTATCTCTAAAATAGTTTATGTTATTTTCCAAAGGGTATTGTTGGTTGTTGCAAAACGTAAAAAGTTGCACAGTAAAAAATGAAGGCAAAAAAATAACCCAAGCTAGCCATCAATAATCGACAAAAATAACTGCGCCTTAACGAGAATTGCAAGACTTTGATATTTCATGCAAACAATATTCATATGTTTGAGGTCCACCTATGGATATATATGGCTATTTTCTACACATAGCTTTGGATACATATATGTCTGTATAGATTTTTCTTTCTATGCGTATATATAGAATGTTTTATTCATGTGCAACTAACTTTCAAGACATATACAATGATGTGGAATTTTTTTTCCAACTCCAAATACATCTATTCCATGTGTTGGATGTGTATGTACGAATTTGTTGCTTACAAATATATGCATGGAAAAAGTATGTATCTGTTTTGTAGTGTTTTATTTCTCTTTTCTCCACTGTGGATATGTGTGTATGTCAAATTAGATGTAGACACCATCCATATATATTTGTTGCTCTGCTTATTCTTTTAATAACACAGGATGGACAATAGTCATTTTTTTCTTGCTCATTTCATTCAGCCTATGTATATATGTATATTTGTGAAATTAGAGACACACATTATTCATCCCTATGTACAAACATACATGTGTCTATCTGAAATTAGATGCAGATAATATTCATATATGCTGCTTGATATTCTTGTTCTTTTCATAGGTTAATGACCATTTCTATTTGATCTATGGTTCCTGTCCAGTGGGGTTGGTGCATAACATCAACAATTTTATTTTGTTCCAAACATATCCACAAAATGGTAGCCATAAACAAAAACCCACAAAGATTCACGAAAATAAACCGAAATTAAAATATACTCATTTCTCAACACAAACCTATCAAAATATTGAAACAATATAGCCTTCTCAACAACACATTGTCAAAAATTAACAATGACAAGCCCATCCAAAAAATATACTCCTTTCTGAGCATAGCCCTATCAAAAATATGAACAATATAGCCTTTTCAACAACACCTTTTCAGAAATGAAACAATATAGCCTAAGAAAAACAACAATAATCAACAATACCTAGTGTAATGAAGAATAAAGTGTACAACATTAACTATTATCTCATGTTCCAACCATAACCACAAAACAAGAGCCATAAATCAAGCAACATTGGTTTCAACAGCAAACCAGTTGGACAAACCCACAAAACTGTAGCCAGAAAACCCAACCAGAACAATAGCCACATAACACAACCATAAACGAAACAATATAGTCTTTTCTCAAGACCACCTTATCAAAAATTGAAACAATATATCCTTTTGAACAAAACCTTATCCAAAATAGAACAATATAGTTGGAGCTAGACAACAACAATCGACAAAAACTACATGATGCCAACAATTTTATTATGTTTCCAACATAGCCACAAAATGAAAGCCAAAAACAGAAACCGACGGGATATTTACATATACATAAATACATGTATATATATACATATATATTCATGTTTATATATGCTGGCACTCTAAAATTTTGCAAATTTGAGATGCCCATTTAAAAATTCTGCCTATGCACTTTTAGATGTGCAACTAATGAACCTGCCTGAATGACCTACTTTGAAGGGTCATATTTCGAAGCCTGTTGATTTTCAAGAAAAATGCCTTTGCAGACACACTCATGTGTCTTATGTGAGTAGGAATGTCAATTTTCAGCTTCCCATGATGTGTTTTATTAGGGTTTCAAAAAGTGAAGCTGGAGGGTTTTGTCACATTTCTATTGTTTGCAAACGTTTAGTTTCGCAAAGTTGCTTCCCGTTTGAGCTTACATTTTGAAACTAGTTTATTATCAAGTCAAACTAATTGTTGTTCTCAGATCTCCATGCCTTAATTACCTCACATGTCAGTTTTCAGAGCTTTATGATTTGATTTACTATTTTTAGCAGGTCAAAACCAAATGCAATTTCTCCAGTTTTGCATTTGCATTGCTGAAAGTGTTTCAAGGTGTTCAAATTTGACACCTCATATCTTTTGATCAATGATGATTCAAGTCAATCCTCCTTGCACATGTGCTCAGTGTACCTAAATGATCTACTGTTTCCAGTGGTAGCTCACCAGGAGTTCATTTGCTATTTTTGCAAATTGGTGATTGGGTCAGTTTTAATTGCTTCAGAATAGTTGTATGCTTCAGAAAGTTCAAGTGATAAACTTTGACAATGCATATCTTGCACCTCGTGACTCCTTTCTTCAAGCCATTTCTTGCATTCAAATCTCGGGATAGAGGTCTACAATTTTGCAAGTTTTCATGGCTTCACGATGTCATTTGATCAGTTTCCCAGGCTGCTTCAAAAGCCAATTTGGTCAGTTTTGCTCATTTTCCAAAACTATCAAAAAGCAAGTTTTGAGGCAAACCCACTTCATCTTTTCAATTCCAGATGCATTCAAAGGTTGCATCAAGTCATTTTGAGCCTGAAAGTTGTTGCAAAATAAAAAAAAATTAGTCTGGTCCACATGGGACCCGACTTGTTTCACATTGTTTTGAAATTGTAATTTTGCAATGTTACCAGTTAGGACAGTGATTCATTTGTAATAATTCCAAGGGTCATACTCCTGTACCAGGTAGTAAAATGAATTACAAGACACTTGTTATAATAGTTTTGATAATGGATTGAAAAGGCAAAGACTATTATCAATTGTTTGCATCAACATTGGTCACCGTCATTCGTGATTGAAAATATAGAAGAAGTTAGGTGGCCATACTAACTAAAACATGTCCAAGACCATGGCTATGCATCTTCAAGGGTTTGAGTTTGACATGGTCAAATTTGGCACATAATGAATGGGCTCAAGTATGGCAGCCAATGAGCATGTCTTATCCTATACATTAGAATACATAATGAATTCCCTGAAGACCTTAGAAACTTTGAAGTAAGTGAATATTGGCAGTGTGCATCAAAAGGTGGAAGGATTGCAATGGTACCTAGTGAATTTGTTGATAATGCTTCAGGGACTTTTATGCAAATTCCTGAAGTGACTGGAGGGTGCACACAAAATACTTTCATTTAAAGGCTTTTGAAACTTCCAGGCATTTGCAGCTTGCAAAGCCAGCTCACGCCAAAGAGGGTATAGACATTCTTCAAAAGAATAATATAACAAATGATATTATTGAATATGCTTTACAAACCTCCAAGCAAATGCAATGGGTATTGGAGGAGTTTGATGGAGCTGTGAGAAAGAATAGGGCTACGTGTTTACCATGAAAGGGGCAAATTTGCTAATACTTTCAAGCTTTTGTATCTTTGAAGCAAATTGCTAGGTGAGAGGATGGAGCCAGAAGAGGGACACACTTTCAATGTGCAGACCAAGACAACCACCGTGCGGAAAGAGGGAACTTTGAGGATGCTACGCATATGCAGAATATTATATTTGTTGAAAAGGCATTAGAGACTCTCAAGCAAGATGCTTTGAATAGGGGCACCTTAGAGAGTAGATTGAATTATTTGAATTACAAAATGCCACCGTCCAAGCAAAGGAAAGGCTGAGACTATAGGGTGGGCATCCATCAAAGCAGTTAGAAAACTCGTGTAAAGCAATAAAAATGTAGCACGCCATTAATGCAAAATATACACTAAAGGGTTTGATAAAAGGGACCGCACCATCAACAAATTATGGATATCCTTCAAAGCATAAAACACAATGAACATGCTAAATAGGGAATGCCATTGAACCCAATGCCATCACAAATGAAGAGAATAGATAAAGCGCAACAATTAAATGGATGTGGACAACCATCAAAAGGAAATGAATGGAGATGAGGCGTTATTTAGACACAGAGAAAAGAGATGTTTTGTTTGCCTTCATTACATAGAAAATAAGGCCCAAAAAGGTCGACGATGGGCACCATCAAGCTAGTCAAAGGAGAGGGTCTCTGTAATCCTTCAAAGCATCTCTTCAGGGTCATGTTATTGTCTGCTACTTGAAATACATTTTCAAGTGTCCAAGGGGTAGCTTGGAAACCTGTGTGTGAGACATTATGTGCTCGTAGTGGAAAATGCAATCAACACTGTTCAGAGAAACCTTGCACCATGAATGAAAAATTACAGAGAATGGAGAACAAAATACCAAAAAATGTGGTGAATACAATGAATAGAGGGAATGCACCAAAAGCTAATGCACTCATCAAAGCAAAAATCAATGAAGGAGATTGAAAGGAGGGTGCTAGCATTAAAAAGGGTCAAATGGAACACCATGATGGAGAATGATGTGTGACCAGGGATCTACAAAATGAGACTGCCACCATTGAAATTGTAGAGTGAATGAACACAAAGAAGGATTAGGGAAAAATATGAAGCAAATGGGGTAGAAGGAAATCAACAGAGGACAAAAGAGGTACAAACCCAGCTAGATCCCAGCCGTCACTCACTATATCGCAATAGAAACATGCTCACGGGTTAATCCTTGCGAAATGGCGGGATCATGCCACATGGCTCATGTGGGCCCAGAAAAATAAAGGCATAGAAATAGGTTCCTCGCATGATGAGGCATCACAGTTTAATATGCCTTATTTTAATATAAAGAAGGGATAAAGAGCCAATGGTTTGATTTTGAGGGGATTTTCGCTTGAAATAAGGTAGAATATTTAAAACTAAATGTCTCACAAAATGCAAGATGAAAGGTGGGCCTGATGGGTTTTTATTTTAAGTAGTGGGTATTTTAATTTTCACTTTTGAGAAGTGAAATTAAAATGTTTACTATGCAAAATGCATGTGAAGGTGAAATATTTGCACAGGGGAAAAATCCCATGAAGTGAATAAAATATTCATGGGGAATGCAAAGGAAATAATGCAAAACATCTTCTTTGCTGGGGAATAGAAAATAAAAGGTGAAATATCTGATGGCGGAGTAATAAGATACAAGTGATAAAACGTTTTATTCATCAGAAGTGAATAAAATTAAAATGTAGCCATAATAAATAGAGGCAAAATAGGAGAAATGAAAAACTTTCACAGGAAAAAGAAAATTTCACATAGTTGGGTGAATTTGGAATTTCTCCACATGGCAGAATTTTATGTTGCTTCACAACAGACGACAAAGGAAAAGGAAGAGGAAAATTCAGTTGGAAGAGAGATGAGAGATGCTTTCAAAAAATTTGTTGATCAACGGGAGAGAATTTTCTAGATTGCATCTACGGATCAAGTTGATCTTAGGGCTACTTATGTTTCTATTTTATTCTCTTTTTCTCTCATTGTAGAAAAAGGCTGGGATTCCAATTTCTGAAAGGTCTGCAAGTCAGGCAGAAGCTCTCAGTAGAATTGTATAGTTGGGAGAAATGTAATTGAGTTATTAAATCTGAAAGCGTTTGTTCTGAATTGTGCTCTCATGTTTTTATTTAGCTGATAATTGTTTCCATTTTTGAGATATATTACTCTTTTGGATTCAATAATAAAATTATCTGAGCCTTTTCATGCACATTTGCTGCATTAGAGTGATATATGTTGTTTCCTTCTATTCTGAGAATAATGTAATTGCTTTAATGAAGAACAAGTTGCATTTATTATTTCCTTTTGTTCAAAGGATAGTTTAATTTCCTTAGCACATGTGATAGGAGTACTATGTTTCAGGTGGATTTATAAGAAGAGTTATCAGATAAAACTCCAGTGTTCTAGTTGTCATAATGTGATAAAATTTGCAAGGATCTTCATAACATTTTCGACACTGTAGGATGAATGTTGATTATATGACTCCATAGCTTATTTTTTGGCATTGGTCAAGTGTTATACTTGGGCATGTGCAGGATCATGATGGGCCAAAAAGTGGCAATATGATGGGTATTTGTAGGATATGTGACTGACAACTTTTTTCTTACACAAAATTAATGAAACGAAAATGGTTTTTAAAGGAAATTCTCGGATTTCTACCAATATAAATTATTCTTTACTTTGAATTTAATAAATAATTATTATTCATTTTCTATTTAAATTACAACTAAAGTCTTGATTGATAGGCTGATTGAAAAAAATCTATAGCTTTCAAATGGTATCACATTTTTGAATCCAAAACATGTGTCACATTCTATGCTTCGTATACTATAGGATTAAAAAAAAATGAATTTCATGAAGTTTTGACCAAGTTAAGGTGGTTAGACGGACGAAGTTTTTTATAATTTTTAAAAATTGTAATAAAAAAATCATAATTAATTATTTAATTGGAAAAAATTACAAAAAAATATGCATCACATCGACATGAGTCCTCTACTTATATATAAAGTATTCTAAAAAAATATTATCATTTTATTGTGGTTAGGGTGGCCGCATTAATCTACTTATTTTTTCCTTTGAAATTTAAGTACTACTACATTGAAATTTCAAATTTTCACCAAATAGATTTTATTTAAAAAAAAAAACCTAGTAGTTTAGAAACTACATTCAATTTTCTACAAATTCTATTCTTACATATTTTTGAAATAATTTAGATAACTTATTCAAATTTTTATGTCAAGTTGCCTAACTCTGATTTTTTTGAATTTTTTGCCACTTAAGGGCCTATTTTTTCCATGATGATCCTGTACATACCCACTTATGTTGTTTTCATCTTGGTCCCAATTCTTCAGAATTAAAAATCATTTTAAATCCCTAGATGTTGTTGTTATCTCATGCTCCAAATAGTTGATATTACTGATGAACAACCAATTCTATTCATTATTATCCTATTATGTTGAGCTATTAAATGAGATTATTTGTTGTTAATGTTGTTTATGATAATAGTGCAAATATTGTAAAAGAATTAAGGGATCATCCTCCTGAGTCTTGAAGAGCCCGAAGTGTAGGAGGATTTTTAAAGTCCTCGTTAGTTGGTCCAGGTTCTTGGAGCTGCCCTTGATTAGAATTGTCAATTCCATAGGTAGATTAGAAGATCAACCTGGTTAGTAGTAAAAATAAAACCAACAAAATGGTGACTCTGCTGGGGATGGCTTTGAATCTCCAAGTGCAGACTGCTTAGTTACAGAGTCATATTATTATTTGTCATTTTGAATTTAGTTCAAATATTGAAGAATTTCAAGCCTGGAGAAATATTTGTTGTAGTGAACTTGATTATTTTATGATCTGTGGTGCTCTGCTGGTGGAAGGAACTCAGAGATAGATTTATTTGTGAAATAACTTCATAATACTTGAAGTTCAGTCCTCTAGAAGAAGAGGTGGTGACTCTGTAAGAAGAACTTGTTGAAGATTTAAAGAATACAGTTCCACATCTACAATATTTCAAGAAAATTTGCTGCAGTGGCAATGTTTCCAGGTATTCTTCACGTATTTGAACTTCTTAGAAATAAATTTTGGTTCCCTATTTAGTGATTTAGCACTACCAAAGGGAAAGAACAGTGAATTTAAGTTTGCACACTTCCATTTGCTGGATCTGTTGAATGTAATTGCAGTTCCATTGAAAGAATTTTGTCTAGTGCTCAAATCTTTGCTAATTTGGATGGTTATAGTGTATTTTTACATCTTAATGATTTCCATCCATTTGTATTGTCATACATTTCAAGTCCAGGTTTTCATTATTTCATTAATTGTCATTGTAATCCTTCATATGGTCATGATTGTAATTATGCATAATTAGAGAGCCTTGAATTGTAATATCTATGGATCATAAGTTAGCCATGCCTGTAGACATTTTGAGACAACTTTTTAAGAAGTTTTAGAACTCTGATAATCTTCATTCATTTGAGACCCCAAAGTGTAAGAACACAAGAGTGAATAAGCATAAGATAAGGCCTGAATCGAAAGCAGTGTTTGAAAGAGGACTTAGGGAAATGGATGAAAGACACCTAATGTTTCAACAAGCCCGGTTAAGAGACAATCATATTGTATCTACTTGCCAAATTGTTGCACCATTTGTGAATTCCTTTGATCCATTGTATGCTCAGTTAGATTTTTCATGGGTTGATTAAAAAATTCAAAGTATGCCATCTCAAGTCTACAAGAAGATGCCTAGATTTGATGGATATAATGTTTGTGAAGGAAATGCACATGTCAAAAAATTTTCCAGCTTCATGGAGAAACACTCATTTGACTATTAGGATATGTGGATGAGATTCTTTGTTTGATCTCTTGAAGCATGAGCTAGGGATTGGTATCTAAAGTTCCCTGAGAAGTTATTTCCTTGCTGGGATTAATTGGTGAATGCTTATAGAAAAGAGTTTGTGAGAGATCCCTATGGCCTTATCATAAGGTTAAAGCAGATCAAGAAACAAGATGAAGAGTCAAGTGTTGATTTCAGTCATAGATTTGTTGTTGCCTTGTCACTAATCCCAGACAATTTAAGACCTAGCACATCATATTGTATTCATATGTATTTTGAAGCTTATGAAGAAGGATCTAGTGCATTGTTAAAAGAGTTTGAAATATTGAGTATGCAGATGGCTTACACAGTCCTAGACAATTTGGAGAAGAAGAGGAATGAATATATCAAAGCTTGTTGTCTTCAATTGTCAGTAAACATGTTGATGAAATCAGCAACTGTGTGAATGTGAACGATCAGATGTCTTCAAACAAGTGCATAGTTGAGAAGGTAGAAGATGAAAAAGATGCATCATCAGATGATGAGAAAGTTGTTAATGAACAACTTATAGAAGAAGTATACCAAACTGAGAATTAGTAGCTGAGTCTTCTGAGCCAAGAACATGATGAAGGAAATTAGTTGGACTTACTCTTTGAAGAAGAGAAGTGCAATCAGCAATGTTGTAATACAGTTGACCATGTCAATACTACAAGTGTTGAATGTAGCTTTGGTATAAATCTCCATGACGAGACATTTGAATTTGCTGACTTAGGGAATTCTCTTGAGAACATCAGTTTACCAACTGCAACTGACAGAGTATGTGATGAATTTCAGTTTGAAAGATCAACTACAAGCAGTTGCAATGAGGAAACCATTGATGGTTTTCAGTTTGATAGAGAAGATGTTTATGTCTACCCTCAAGAGGATGTAAATGACAAACTCAATGAGGACATCCAGTCCAATGTTGAAATACAAAGAGATGTGGATTGTTGTTATGACAGTATAGTGGTGAGTAAGGATGGACAAGTGGATGATTTATTCTCTATGACAGATTGTGACCATGTTCCTGACAATGTTGGTATCAATTCAATCTCCTATGATTGGGGAGGCCCTGTTTATGATCAGCCCATTGAGTTTTCAGACTTTGACAATGATGATATTTTGGCATACCCTGATTTACAATTTGATAATGTATCCAATTCAAGTGAAGACCAAGAAGAGGAATTAGTTGAAGGAATAGAACATAACAATGATCTATTAAGTTGTGAAAAAATCTCAAATCTATTGACCACTGAATATGCATCTTTTTTCTTTGACAATGATGATGATCTTCATGGTGTAAGGTATGATGCAAGTGAATCTGATTCTCCTTCAAATTATGAACCAACTGATCATGATGATGATAATGCAGCTGAAGACAAGCAACCATTTGATGGTAATAATGCATTATATGATGAGTATGACAGTGTGAATGCTGATATAAACTCAGAAATTTGTTTTGATGAGTTTGAAACAACAGATGACCATGAGGATTGCATATCTTATGAGTCAAGTATTGGAGATTTTAATGCATATTTAAACAAGTCTTTCTTTGTTGACTTGAATGAGCCTAGTCATGAGTCTTTTCATGTGGATGTAGAGGTTGATTTTGATGAGAAATCAGATTATGATTTTGAACCAGAATTGCTTGTTGTTGAGCAAGCTTGTGATATTGTAAAGGTTGATACCTTATGTTCAGAAGATGATTGTATGACTACAGATGATGATGAGTTAGAAATATCTGATGACTCTCAATACCAGCATGATGAAGAGCAAGTATAGAGCGTGCTAATGCATGAGTGTATCTCTTTGAATACACTTGAAGATAGTTTCCATGATGAGCCAGATCTTTTGGAAAGTTCTTGTGATGGTATAAATTTTGATGTGCAAACTAATGATCAAATTGAGCATAATAGTTCCAGCCATGTAGCAGATTATGAGTGCTATTTTTGTTAGCTGGAAGAAGTTTCAATTGAATGTGGCAATGTGCAGAACATTGAAACAAGTTGTTTTCAGCTTGAGAGTGATTTGCATGATGAATGTAATCAATTTTTGCCACATAACAATCAACATTTTGAAAGTATGTCTAACTTTCAAATGCATAGTGATTATGAACATGGATAGTGTGGTGTATGATGGCCTATTGAGAGGTACCAACATGTTCAATCAGGTAGATGGTTGTGATCAAACTGTGCTTTCATATGGTCTTGATCCCCATTTCCAAATCTTGCCACTTGATGCAAAATCAGAGAATGAAGAGAGTGGCAATGATGAGACCTATTTTATTTGGTTGCCAACTGATGACAATGTTAAACATGAAGCAAGTGTTTACTTGCACAAAGGCAGCCTGGTACTTGTGTTTCCAAAGAGGCAGTAATTCATGATGTTACGTTTTGATAGAGGTAAGCGCGAGTTAAGGGAGATCAGCTCTTTTTGCAAAATTGTGTTTGACAGAGGTAAATGTTAACTCCCATTTTTTCATTTAGTGATCTAGGGTCACCAGATGAAGTTAAAAAATAAAGTTGAATAAAGGAGCAGTTTGAGGACTACTTGATTGACTCAGTTTTTGGTCTACTCCCCAGAGATCTGGAATCTTACTATGCCCACAGGGGGCATACATCCCTAGTTAGAGCCACTATTGGCACTCTCAAATTTCACAAATTTGAGATGCCCATTTCAAAATTTTGCCTCTGCACTTTCAGATGTGCACCTGATGAACCTGCCTGAATGACCTACTTTGAAGGGTCATATTTCAAAGCATGTTGATTTTCAAGCAAAATCCCTTTGCAGACACACTCATGTGTCTTATGTGAGTAGGCATGTCAATTTTCAGCTTCCCACGATGAGTTTTATCAGGGTTTCAAAAAGTGAAGCTAGAGGGTTTTGTCACATTTCTGTTGTTTGCAAATGTTCAGTTTCGCAAAGTTGCTTCCCGTTTGAGTTTACATTTTGCAACTGGTTTCTTTTCAAGTCAAACTAATTTTTTTTCTTAGATCTCCATGCCTAAATGACCTCACATGTAAGTTTTTAGAGCTTTATGACTTGATTTACTATTTTTAGCAGGTCAAAACCAAATGCAATTTCTCCAGTTTTGCATTTGCATTGCTGACAGTGTTTCAAGGTGGTCAACTTTGACACCTCATATCTTTTGATCAGTGATGATTCAAGTCAATCCTTCTTGCACACGTGCTCAGTGTACCTAAATGATCTACTGTGTCCAGTGGTAGCTCACCAGGAGTTCATTTGCTATTTTTGCAAATTGGTGATTGGGTCAGTTTTAATTGCTTCAGAATAGTTGTTTGCTTCAGAAAGTTCAAGTGAGAAACTTTGACAGTGCATATCTTTCACCTCGTGACTCCTTTCTTCAAGTTGTTTGTTGCATTCAAATCTCATGATAGAGGTCTACAAGTTTGCAAATTTTCATGGCTTCATGATGTCATTTGATTAGTTTCCCAGGCTGCTTCGAGAGCCAATTTGGTCAGTTTTACTCATTTTCCAAAAGTGTCAAAAAGAAAGTTTTGAGGAAAACCCACTTCATCTTTTCAATTCCAGATGCATTCAAAGGTTGCATCAGGTCATTTGAGCCTGAAAGTTGTTGCAAAATGAAAAAAAATTAGTTAGGTCCACATGGGACCCGACTTGTTTCACATTGTTTTGAAATTGTAATTTTGCAATGTTACTAGTTAGGAAAGTGATTCATTTGTAATAATTCCAAGGGTCATATGCCTGTACCAGGTAGTAAAATGAATTACAAGACACTTGTTATAATAGTTTTGATAATGGATTGAAAAGGAAAAGACTATTATCAATTGTTTGCATCAACATTGGTCACCGTCCTTCATGATTGAGAATATAGAAGAAGTGAGGTGGACATACTAACTGAAACATGTCCAAGACCATGGCTATGCATCTTCAAAGGTTCAAGTTTGACATGGTCAAATTTGGCACATAATGAATGGGCTCAAGTATGGCAGCCAATGAGCATGTCTTATCCTATGCATTAGAATACATAATGAATTCCTTGAAGACCTTAGAAACTTTGAAGTAAGTGAATATTGGCAGTGTGCATCAAAAGGTGGAAGGATTAAGATGGTACATAGTGAATTTATTGATAATGCTTTAGGGACTTTTATGTAAATTCCTGAAGCGGCTGCAGGATGCACACAAAATGATTTCATTTAAAGGCTTTTGAAACTTCTAGGCATACGCAGCTTGCAAAGCCAGCGTGCACCAAAGAGGGTATATACATTCTTCAAAAGCATAATAGAAAAAATGATATTATTGAATATGCTTTACAAACCTCCAAGCAAATACAACGGGTATTGGAGGAGTTTGATGGAGCTGTGAGAAAGAACAGGGCTATGTGTTTACCATGGAAGGGGCAGATTTGTTAATACTTTAAGGCTCATGTATCTTTGAAGGAAATTTCTAGGTGAGAGGATGGTGCCAGAAGAGGGACGCACTTGCAATGTGCAGACCAAGATAGCCACCATATGGAAAGAGGGAACTTTGAGGATGCTACGCATATGCAGAATATTGTATTTGTTGAAAAGGCATTAGAGACTCTAAGGCAAGATGCTTTGAATAGGGGCGCCTTAGAGAGTAGATTGATATTATTTGAATTACAAAATGCCACTGTCCAAGAAATAGAAAGGCTGAGACTGCAGGGTGGGCGTCCATAAAAGCAGTTAGAAAACCTGTCTAGAGCAATAAAAATGCAGTGCCATTAATGCAAAATATACACTAAAGGGTTTTCTAAATAGGAAATGCCATCGAACCCAACGCCATCAAAAATGAAGAGAATAGATAAAGCGCATTAATTAAATGAATGTGGACACCCATCAAAAGGAAATGAATGGAGATGAGGTGTTATTTAGACATAGAGAACAAATATGTTTTGTTTGCCTTCATTACATGGAAAATAAGGCCCAAAAAGATCGATGGTGGGCACCATCAAGCTAGTCGGAGGAGAGGGTCTGTGTAATCCTTCAAAGAATATCTTCAGGGTCATGTTAATGACCGCTACTTGAAATGCATTTTCAAGTGTCCAAGGGGTAGCTTGGAAACCTGTGTGTGAGACATTATGCGCTCATAGTGGAAAATGAAATCAACACTGTTCAAAGAAACCTTGCACCATCAATGAAAAATTACAGAGAATGGAGAACAAAATACCACAAAACGCGGTGAATACAATGAGTAGAGGGAATGCACCAAAAGCCAACACACTCATCAAAGAAAAAAACAATGAAGGAGATTGAAAGGAGGGTGCTAGCATTAAAAATGGTCAAATGGAACACCATGATGGAGACTGATGCGTGAACAAGGATCTCCAAAATGAGACTCCCACCATTGAAATTGCAGAGTGAATGAACACAAAGAAGGATTAGGGAAAAATATGAAGCAAATGGGGTAGAAGGAAATCAATGGAGAACAAAAGAGGTACAAACCCAGCCAGATCCCAGCCGTTGCCCGCTATATCGCAATAGAAACATGCTCAAGGGTTAATCCTCGTGAAATGGCGGGATCGTGCCACATGGCTTGTGTGGGCCCAGAAAAATAAAGGCATAGGAATAGGTTTCTTGAGTGATGAGACATCAAAATTTAAGATGCATTATTTTAATATAAAGAAGGGATAAAGAGCCAATTGTTTGATTTTGAGGGGATTTTCATTTGAAATAAGGTAGAATATTTTAAAACTAAATGTCTCACAGAATGCAAGATGAAAGGTGGGCCCAATGGGTTTTTATTCTACGTAGTGGGTATTTTAATTTTCACTTTTGAGAAGTGAAATTAAAATGTTTACTATGCAAAATGCATGTGAAGGTGAAATATTTGCACAGGGGAAAAATCCCATGAAGTGAATAAAATATTCAATGGGAATGCAAAGGAAATAATGCAAAAAATCCTCTTTGCTGGGAAATAGATAATAACAGGTGAAATATCTGATGGCGGAGTAATAAGATACAAGTGATAAAATGTACCCATAATAAATAGAGGCAAAATAGGAGAAATGAAAAAAGTTTCATGGGAAAAGGAAAATTTCACATAGTTGGGTGAATTTGGAATTTCTCCACATGGCATAATTTTCTATTGCTTCACAATAGACAACAAAGGAAAATGAAGAGGAAAATTCAGTTGGAAGAGAGATGAGAGATGATTTGAGCAAATTTGTTGATCAATGGGAGAAAAATTTTCAGATTGCATCTACGAATCAAGTTGATCTTAGGGCTACTTTTGTTTCTCTTTTATTCTCTTTTTCTCTCATTGTAAAAAAAGGATGGGATTCCAATTTTTGAAAGCTCTGCAAGTCAGGTAGAAGCTCTGGGTAGAATTATATAGCTGGGAGAAATGTAATTGAATCATTAAATCTAAAAGTGTCTGTTTTGAATTGTGCTCTCATGTTTATATTTAGCTGATAATTGTCTCCATTTCTGAGATATATTACTCTTTTGGATTCAATAATAAAATTATCTGAGTCTTTCCATGCACATTTGCTGCATTAGAGTGATATATGGTGTTTCCTTCTATTATGAGAATAATGTAATTGCTTTAATGAAGCACAAGTTGCATTTATTATTGCCTTTTTTTCAAAGGATAGTGTAAATGCTTCAGCAGATGTGACAAGTACTATGTTTCAAGTGGATTTATAAGAAGAGTTATTAGATAAAACTTCAGTGGTCTGGTTGTCATAATGTGATAACATTTGCAAGGATCTTCACAACATTTTCAACACTGTACTAGGATGAATGTTGGCTATATGACTCGATAGCCTATTTTCTGGCACTGGTCAAGTGTTATACTTCTATTATTTTCAGCTTGGTCCCAAATCTTCAAAATTAAAAATCATTTTAAATCCCTAGGTGTTGTAGTTATCTCATGCTCCAAATAGTTGATATTACTGATGAACAACCAATTCTATTCAGTATTATCCTATTATGTTGAGCTATTAAATGAGATTATCTGTTATTGTTAATGTTGTTTTTGATAATAGTGCAAAGATTGTAAAAGCATTAAGGGATCACCCTCCCAGGTCTTGCAGAGCCCAAAGTGTAGGAGGATTTTAAAGTCCTCGTTAGTTGGTCTAGGTCCTTTGAGCTTCCCTTGATTGGAATTGGAAATTCCATAGGTAGATTAGAAGAAAAACTTGGTTATAGTGTAAAAACAAACCAACAATATATACATATGTATATATATACACATATTAAAATTAAAGTATACTCTTTCCTGAACATAACCTTATCAAAAATTGAGAGAATTTAGCCTTTTCAATAGCATGCTATCAAAAAATGAAACAATATAGCCTCTTCAACAAGACCCTATAGAAAAATAAAACAACATAGCCCAAGCTAGAGAACAACAATTAACAATCCATAATCAAAACAAAAATAAACTATATAACATCAACCCATTGTTGATTACACAAAGCACAAAAAAATGGACAGTAACAAACCAATGCAAAAATATAACCCAAACTACCACAGTCTTTTCCCAAGAGTGCCTTAACGAGAATTCAAACACTTTTCAATAGCACCCTGTCAACAATGAAACAATATATCCCACGATACACAACAACAACCAACAAAAACTACATAAGGTAAATAATTTTATCTTGTTCCAAACATAGCCACAAAACAGAACCCATAAAGAGAAACCCACAAAGATTCACAGTAACCAACCCAAGTAAAAATATACTCATTTTTGAATAAAAGATTATCACAAGTAGAAACAATATAGCCTTCTCAACAATAGCCTCTAAAAAATTATCAGTGACAAACCCATCAAAAAATATACTCATTTCTAAACAAAACCTTATCAAAAATTGAAACAATATAGCCTTTTCAACAACGCCTTCTCCAAAATGAAACAATATAGCTTAAGCAACAAAACTATAATCAACAATGCCCAATGGAAGCTAACACAAAGTGTATATGATTGACTATTTTATTCCATTGCAACCATAACCACAAAACAAAAGCCATAAAACAAATAATATTGGTTTGAAGACCAACCTAGATGGAGAAACCCACAAAACACAAAAAATGATAGCTAGGAACCCATGCAAAACCATAGACATAAAAGCGAACCTTAAACTCAAACAATACTCATTTTCACAAACAATATAGTCTTTCCTTAACAACCCCAACCCATGCAAAACGATAACCATATAATGCATCCATAAATGAAACAATATTTGTTTTAACAAATAATATTGTCTTCTATGAACAACACCTTATTGAAAATTGAAACAATATAGCCTTTTGAACATAGCCTTATAAAAAATGAGACAATATAGGCTGAGCTAAATAGTAACAATCAACAAAAACTGCATAAGGTCAACATTTTTTTCCCGTTGCCAACATATCCACAAAATGCAAGCCATAAAGAGAGATCCATAGAAAATTGAAATATATATAAATATATGTATATATGTACACATATATACCTATATATATAGACATATATATTAATATTAAAATATACCCAATATAGCCTAAGGCATAGAACAATAATCAATAATAACTAGTGTAACCAAACATAGAATCAACAACATTAATTATTTTATTCTATTCCAACTACAACAAAAAAATGAAAGCCATAAATCAAACAACATTGGTTTCAACACTGACCCAGATGGAGAAATCCACAATATAGCCCGAGCTCTACAATAACAATCGATAGAAACTGCATAACGTCAACAATTCTATTCCATTACAAACATACCCAGAAAACACAAACATTAAAGAGAAACCCATCGAAAATTGACAGTAACAAACCCATACAAAAAAACACTCCTTTCTCAACAAAACCTCCTCAAAAATTGAAACAATACAACCTTTTCAACAACACCTTCTCCAAAATGAAACAATATAGCTTAAGCAATAGAACTATAATCAAGAATGCCCAATGGAAGCTAACACAAAGCGTATAGGATTGACTATTTTATTCCATTGCAACCATAACCACAAACCCGAAGCCATAAATCAAACAATATTGGTTTGAGGACCGACCCAGATGGAGAAACCCACAAAACACAAAATAAATGACAGCTACGAACCATGCAAAATTGTAGACACAAAACGTGAACCTTAAACCAAATAATACTCTTTTTCACAAACAATATAGTCTTTTTTCAATAATCCCTTATCAAAATTAGAAGCAATCAACAGTACCTTATTGCAGATGAAACAATATTGCCTACCAATAACGTCCAGTGAGAAATGAAACAATATCATAAACAGTTTTTTCGATATGCACCTCTTCCCGCTTGCTTCAAACAAACCTCTTTCAGCTAGCTTTTTCTGGGATGCCTTGTTTCTGCAAGCCTGCAAACATAGCCAGACAATGGAAACCATAAACAAAAACCCACAAAAAATAATAGTATCAAATCCATGCAAAACTATACACAAAAAACATGAACCATAAATGAGACAAGATATTTGAAACAATCAACAATACCATATGCAAAATCAAACAATATAGCCTAGCACAGACCGCGAGCCACAAATCAAACAATATCGCAAAGGGTTTCTTCAACATGCACCTCTTACCCCTTGCTTCAAAAACACCTCTTCTCGCTAGCTTTCTTACTCAAAAATGGGAAACATATTGTCATAGGCGACACTTTTCTTTTGCATTTCCAACCATCTGCCTATGCAAAAGACATAAAATAACCTCCACCCACCTTCGCAGAAGCTGCAAAAAACTTAATCTAGCTTGCACCCTCATAGAAGCTTACCCTCATCACTCACGACTCTGATAAAAAGTATAGCAACAAAACGACACCAAACAATGCCTTATTGAAAATTTCCCAAACATTCGTTTTGTTCCTCGAGGCATTAAATGAAAATTGTTATTACGACCATCACCAGTACATGCAAAGCATACAACAATTAATGTTGATGCAAACCAATGTTTAATTTATGTATCCTTTTATATCCACGCGGCGCTAAAAATGCCAGCCCATTCCCAAAGCAACCAACAACCACCTCCACCACCTTTTTCGCAGCCAGATCAGAAGGTTAAAAAAATGGGAGGTTGATGAAAATTCTAACCAAAGTTATAACCCATCCGCCACATTTTTTCCCGATCGCCATAAGTCTGGAAAATGGGGAGGCTAATGAAGATTCCGACCAAAGTTCACACAAATAGCCTATCGGCTAATTAAGGATGATTAATTTACTCCAATAATAACCGTCTATTATAAAAGAGGCTTGGTTTATCAAGTCACTCTAGTAAATGCACTATCTTATATGAGACAGTAAACCTTTTCTCAGAAACTTCATTGAGCTTTGATTTCTTTTTAACTCAAGAAATTTTTGTAGCTATATCCAAATATTCACATGTCTATTTTTGTATGAGATCTTTGAAATCTCATTGGTTATCCATCAGTTTTTTACATTTAATGTGAGATAATCAAGAGTGACAAATCTCAAGGAAACGATTAATTTTTTAGCTTGTCTCAATAATAAGTTGTGCATATCATGGAAAGTTTCTACAAGATTTATGAAAGCAACTCAAATGACTTAAAAAGGTAGAAGAATGAAAGGTAATAAGGGAGAACAAGTGTTGATATTTCAAAATATTGCATAAATAATTTGTAATTTATTTTGCACAAAGTAACATGATTAGATACAGTGTACGTAATAGCTTTTGTGTCTCTCTAATCCCAAAGGAAAAGAGTTCTCTAATGTTGTCATTAAACAATGTTGAATGCAATGAGACTCATATAGCTTTATTCTTTTTCTTCAATTAAATTGGTTATATGTAATTTGTTGATAGTGTGACAATTAAAATTTTTATGGAGGTTCGCGAATATGCAATATTTAGTTTATATTTAAATCCTATGTTTGAAATTTGTATTAAATGTGATTTATGCACAAAATGATTAGCTTTACATCTTTTGTCTTGCAAATATTTCAATATTTGATGGTTGAGATCTCCAAAATATAAATTGTACATTCATTGGAAGAGAATGGATCACTTTTTAGAAATTTAGGTTTTTAAATATGAAGAGCTTAGAACATATGTTGTTCATTAAAAATCAAATTTATATTTGATTAATGATGACAAATTTTATAGTAGAGTTATATATATTGCACAAGTTCAAACTATTCAATATGATGACAAAAGCATAATATTTTATTTTAATAGCATAATAGTTTTAGTCGATAGACTACATATAGTGTGACGCTTGAGCCTGAAACAAGTCTCATGCCTGCAAACCACTGTAAGTCATCATAAAACAAGTTTTGGTTGTTGTTTCATGGTAAACCAAGTGCCATTTAGTGGTAAAAGCCTCCAAAATCTCACTTATCATGTAAAATCTAGATAAATATTGATTTTCTACTTGGATGGGAACATTTTATTTCCATTTAAAATGCAGGACTATGGAGGATGGGCGGGAAAAGTAGGATTTTGAATCTCTAAACAATGGAGCAGGCCGTGGAGCAGGATCTGAGGAATCCCAGGTGAAATCAATGCATTTTCTGAGCAAGGAGAAAGGTAAGGATGAATCTGATGAGAAGGACACCGAAAACAACATTCAAGTGGACCCAGGAGGGAAGACAAATTTGGAGGGTTCCCCTAAAGGACAAAAAGGTGAAAAAACCAATGAAGTGGTAGGGACTGCTGATAGGGAAGGAACATAGCACAAACCTTGGTCTTTGCTATTTGGTGTTAAACCAAATGGAAAATCGTTCTTCCCTCCAGTGTGTAATTTTTCTGACCCAGTGAAAAGTAAGTTTCCATCTCTATGCCTGATCTGATTATTGATCATAATATTGCTTTGATGGACAAAGTTTTGGTCGGGAAGTTTATGGGCCATAGACCAAATGTTGAGGTGGTTAGGGATTTTGTCAAAAATGAGTGGAGAATCAATGGTAAGGTCACATTGGCTGCTCTTCCTAGAGGTTTCTTTTGATTTGAGTTCACCTGCAAGGAGGACATATTGGCTGTGAGGAGTGGTGGACCTTGGGTCATAGGAAAATCTTCCCCGGCCCTTAAGAAATGGACCTCTTGTCTGGATCTCTCTAATTCCATTTTTTAGAATGTTCCAGTTTGGGCTAGACTCTCGGGTCTCCCTTTGGATAATTGGAATGAGGACGTCTTCAATGGCATTGCTAATTCCTTTGGAGAGCTTTTGTCTATTAACTCTATGACAGTAGCTAGAAAGCGGTTGGTGTTTGCTCGAATCTGTGTGGGAGTTTCACAAAATGTTGACCTCCCTTCTTCAATAGATATCCAGTCTAAGTTGGGAACCTAGACACAAGCTATAGAGTTTGAGTCCATTCCCTTTGCTTGCTTTAAGTGCAAAAAACTAGGGAATTGGGGTAAGAAATTCCCATTAAATGCCAGCAAAGACAAAGAAAATCTCCAGTCTAACCCTAAGACTATTTGGAGAAAGAAGCCTAAAGGGGAAGGGAAAGCAAGCAGTACCAATGCCCTTCATGAGGAATCTGGTAGGAAATCTAAAGCTTAGAGGAATACCACTAGAATCAATGGCGAAATAGAGCCCAGGGAATCTGATGTTCAGAAGAATCAACAAATAGGGGTAGAAAGTATTTCTGGTTCAAAGGAAGAAGGAGAAGAAATCTTGGAGAATGTTGGGGATGGTAAAAGGGATAAAGACTTTGTCTCTTCCAATCCTAAGATTTTATCAGAAGGAAAAGATAATGGGGATCTTGGACTGGAGGATATTCCTATCCAGGGTTTGTCTTTGGATATTGTCATTCCTATCCTAACTACTACTTCTGTAGAATGTTTCCCTTTGAGTGATCCTCTTAAACTCTGGGAAAAAACAACTTCAAATTTTTTCAAGGACACCTTTGAGAATTTGAGCCAAAATATCAATCTTTCAAGTGAAAATTTGAACCAACTCAGGAATGGAAAGATTGATACTCTCGCCTGGGAGCAAAGAAGAATGTATGATAAGGAAATGGAATCTGGGAGAGAATTGGAGAGTCAAGAAGATACTGATTGGGAAGAAGTCCTCTCTCAATCGAAGAAAAAGGAGAGAAGTAAACAACAAAATACTCTGAGTGGAGTTGTTACTAGAACAAGAGAAAAGGTGGATTGTGGTGCTACTAAGTATAGCCAAGGAAGAAGGTCAAGGAAATGGCAGAGAGAGCATGATAGCTTTCAAGACATAGTGTATGGTGTTCAAAAGAGCATTCTAGAGATTCTCCAATCCCCTTGTAAGATATGAAGATTATGTCATGGAATATTAGAGGACTAAATAGCCTTCACAAGAGGGATGTTTTGCAAAATTTTGTTAGGGATCATAAACCTGATATTCTTCTCATCCAAGAAACTAAAATGTCTAAAGATAAGGTGGAGAAGATTAAAATGTTTCAGAACTGTGGAATCCAAGGAAATAGTTCAGATGGTGCGATAAGAGGAATTGCTACTTTTTGGAGCCATAACTTTATTAAAGGGGAACCTTTGCTAGAGAGTACTAATCATGTGGCTACTAAATTAACACATATCAGAGACAATTTTAGTTGGATTCAGTCAAATATATTTTTGGAATGAGCTCTCTACATTCTGTAGGATCTTTGATAATGACCACTGGATTGTAATGGGCCACTTTAACACACCCCTTATGAATGAAGAGAAATTTGGAGGATCTTAGGTTAATTTTTAGAGTTAATCTGATATTTTGGACTTCATCAACAACAAGGTGTTGATTGATCTTGATCTGTAAGGAGCCATATATACTTGGTCGAATAGAAGAATTGGTAAGGAACTAATTCAAGTACTTAGGTTAGATAGAACTTTAACTTATGATCAGTGGCTTATAAACTATTACTGTTCTCTTAAAGCTCTCTCTAGAGTGAGTTCTGATCACTTTCCTATAAGTTTTTGGCGGACCCTATAAAGGTGAAGAGGAACTCTCCCTTTAAAGATTTGAAAGAATGTGGCTTTCCCACCCCCATATTTTTGACGAAATCAGGAAATGGTTGAATATTGATGTTCCAAGCACTACTATGTTCATAATTGCTAAGAAACTGAGGGAAGTCAAACACAAATTAAGAAGCTAGAAAAAAGAGTCCTTTGGAAACATCTTTGGCATTAAATCTAAACTTTAAATGGAGCTTGTAGAGATCCAGGATAAAATTTAGAGGGAAGGATAAATAGAAAATAATAGGGAAAAATAAAATGAGTTTCTGGTGAAATTGCATGATATTATAGCTAAAGAGGAGGAGTTCTTGAGGCAGAGATATAGAGTATTATGGCTATCAGCTGGAGATAGAAACAATAGGTACTTTCATCTATCTACCTCAAAACACAAGGCTGCCAACTTAATTTCTCTCATAGAAGTTAATGGCATGAGATATGAGGAAGAGGAAGACATAAAAAAGAAAGTTGTCCTCTTCTTTAACAACCTTCTCTCGGTGAATGGGGAAATCAACTATAATGATCAAGATTTTCTGTTAGAGGCTATCCCTAAGGTTGTTGGCATGGAAGATAATGATAAGCTTGCTGCCATCCCCTCTAGGGAGGAAATTATGAAAGTTGTCTTTTCTTTTGAAGGAAACAAGGCCCTTGGCCCTGATGGGTTTCCTATGTTCTTTTTTCAATGGTTTTGGGAGATTGTTGAAAAGGATGTTGTGAATGTTGTTAAATAATTCTTTGGATCCAGAAGTCTTCTTAAGGAATTAAATGCTACCTTTGTGGTCCTTTTCCCCAAGAAACCTGGGGCTATGGAGTTTGAGGCATTTAGGCCTATTAGTCTCTGCAACTCTTTCTATAAAATCATATCGAAGGTTTTGATGTCAAGGATCCTTACTATCCTTCCTTCACTGATATCCCCTCAACATAATGGTTTTGTTCTAGGAAGGAAAATCCTAAACTCTATAGTTACTGTCCATGAGAATATCCATTCGCTTGTGGAATCTAAAACTAAAGGGTTTCTTCTTAAGTTGGATATATCCAAAGCTTATGACCGAATTGACTGGGAGTTTTTATTCAAAATTCTAAGGGTGTTTGGTTTTAGCAATAGAGTCATTCAGTTGGTAAATCAGTTGGTTACTACTGTCTCCACTTCTATCATTGTGAATGGGTCTCCTTCGAGAGTCTTTCAGAATTAAAGAGGCCTAAGATAGGGTGATCCTATCTCTCCTATTCTGTTCACAATCATGGTTGAGAGCCAGGGAAGGAATCTTAAAAGATTGATTGAACAGAGGTCTCTTACTGATCTTAGTCCTTCTTGTACTAATTTGATTTGTTCTCACCAACAATTTCTTGATGACACTAAGCTGATGGGAAGATCAACGGTGACTGAGAATAAGACTTTGAAAAAAACTTTGGATGTGTATGAGAAAGCGACTAGGAAGATGGTCAACAGACAAAAGAGGTCCCTTTTTTTCTTTAATACCCCTGAGCATAGACAGGTTAAGATTGTGAGAATCCTTGGTTGTAGAGTGAAATCCTTACCCTCTACTTATCTTGGACTACCTCTATGCCTTAAACCTCTGGATTCCTTTTGGTGTTCACTGGTTGAAAGGTTCAGTAAGAAGTTGGCTGAATGGAAATGACCTCTTCTAAGCCAAGCTAGAAAAATTTAGCTCCTCAAAGCTTCTCTTCATAATCTCCCGGTTTATGCTTTAAGCCTTTTCAAAATTCCCGCTAAATATGGGGAGGTTATTGAAAAGATCTAAAAAATATTCATTTGGTCTGGTGTGGAGGAGAAAAAGAGGATGCCTCTTATAGGATGGGATTTGGTTTGTAGACTTAAAACCTTGGGGGGATTAGGTCTTAGAAAAATCAGAATGATTAATAAGACTCTTCTTGCTAAACAAATATGGAGATCCTTCTCATGTGATGGAGAATGGAAAGATATCTTAAGAATTAAATATATGAACAATTGTGTGTCCCTCAAAGCCTTGTTGGATTCTCCTATTCTACCCCGTGGTTCAGCTTGTTGGAATCACATGATTGCTGGTGGAAAGATTTTGGAGTCAGGGGTTGGATGACACATTAGAAGCAAAAATATTGCTAGGTTATGGGAGGACATATGTCTTTTTAAGGATCCCTTAATGAAAATTGAAAGATTCAACAAATGGGCTGAGTTTTGCAAAGTAGCTTTTGGAGAGTTTGTTAAATATTATTGGAGAGAAGGAGATTGGGTGGATTTTTGTGTGGTTAGTCAGGAGTTGGCTCCATTTCAATCTTCCTTATTGACTGTCAAATTGGGACATAATTAGCTAGATGATCATCTTGTTTGGATGGAAAACCCTTCGGGTGACTATTATGTTTCTTCGGTTGTCTCTCTGTTGTCGCTTTCTCAAGACCCCCCTCCTTTTTGGTCTAAAGCATGGATAAAACACTTGAATCCTAAAGACAACATTTTCTTCTGGATTCTACTTCAAAATAAGGTGCTAACGGTGGACAATCTTTACAAACAGGGATTACAAATCCCCAACACATGTTACCTTTGCAAGAGTGAGGCGGAGTCAAATAACCATTTGTTTCTCGACTATCTGTTTGTTACTACAATCTAGGGAATTTTTTTGGTTCTCTGGAATATTTCTTGGGTGTTCCCCCTATCCATTGAGGATTTCTTTTCACAATGGAAAGCTCCATCTCAAAATCCTTTCATTCGAAGGTTATGGGCTTTTATTTTCCATTTTTTTGTTTAGGGAGTGTGGAAAGAACATAATAAAAGACTTTTCAAGGATAAGGAGATGTTGGAGACTAATGTTTTTGAAAAAAAAATTAGGCTTATAAAGGAAAACTTCAATGTTATTCCCTAAAAATCTCTTAATCTTGAGGCTATGGTGTGCACTCCCTATGATCTAATGATAGCCAAGGATTGGAATATCAAAATGGATGTTTCTAAGGTATCCAAGCTAGCTAAGAAAAGTAGGGAGGGTGTGAGTTCGACCTTTCCTCCAATTGGCTGGACTAAAGCCAACTTTGATGGCGTTGTGAAGGGAAATCCAGGGATGGCCGAAAGTGGAGGTGTGTTAAGGGACTCAAATGGTAACTTTATCATGGCGGTTGTGGCCATTTCCCTAGGTCATCAAACCAACCATGTGGCAGAGGAAATAGGAGCTTTTCAAGTTTTAAATCTAGCACATAATCTAGATATAAAATATTTATGGCTTGAAGGGGACTCCAAAAACATGATTGACTATATCCTAGGTAGGTCCCCTACCTCCTAGTCTATTATGAATTGGATTGAAGAAGAAAAATATATCTTAGACAAGTTTGATAAAGTTAAAATCTCCCACGTCTACAAGGAAGCTAACATCATGGCTGATTACTTTGCAAATGAGGGGGTTAAGAGGGGAGGTTTGAACACATGGAAGAATTTCAAGGACTTGGGAGCTGAAGTCAGGGCCTTATTAGATTATGATGTTACACATGGGAAAGAGGAAAATATCTTTAATAATGATAGGGAAAAGCGCTAAGTACATCAAAATCAAGATATTTGATGGGGCCATGTCAAAAAACTTAGTTGGTAAGAAAAAGTGGCATGCTTTGTGGGTTCATCGGAATGGCTGCATAAATTTGCAACAGGTTTTTGGCACTGGAAAAGATTGCAATGAGGTGCATACGACTATTGGGGGGGGATAGGAAAAGAATCGAGCCAAATAGCTATGAAATGCACATGAGGAATGCTAAGGTTTGGAAACAGGTTGAGCGTGGTGGTTTGGTTCCTTTCCTAGAAAAACTTCATGGGCCTGATCCTATGGTTACTCACTACTTTGAGAAGAACTGGAATAATGGTGAAATTGTCCTCTTTGGAAGAAAGGTGAAACTGGATGAGAAAATCATAGGAGAGGTGACTGGAATGTCCACTGAGGGAATGAAGTTTTATTGTGACAAAAGGTTTTCAAATGAGGCCATAATCAATTTCCCAAAAAAAGAAAAGGAGAAAATAAAACTAGTTAAAGTTTCCAACAACTACTTTGAAATCGACACCATCAAGGTGCTCTGGAGAAAGGTACTATGTGTCATAATGGAGTATATTACCTTGGATGGGAGATTCACTAGAGTTTATGGTCATCATTTTTCTCTCCTTAACCACTTCTACCATAAGGTACAGATTTCTCTACCTCATTACTTGTTCTGTTCGTTGAGCAATAGCCTTGAGGACCACAAGAAAAATCCTAGGAGATACTCTATTCTTCATCCTGGTCTTATTAGGTTGATCTATGAATATTTTCAAAGCCTGTCGGCTTTATCCAAACCGGTTGCCTCCATAGCGTCTGAGGACTATGATACGAATAGTGGTGGTTCGAAGAATCATTCTAAGCCTAAACGAGAGAGAATTGTTGAAGCCCATCTGTCCCATGTCCTATTTGGCAAGAAAACCCAGCTTTGTAAACCCCAGCTCATGAAAGTTAACCCTGAGATTTACCTCAGTTGCCCGGTTCCTTTAAAGAATCCTGATCCCAAGGGTTCCCCTACCAATAAGTTGGTTTCCTATTCTGCGAACTCTCTGGAGGACAAAACTAAGAACCCTGAAGCTAGCAGAGACTCTGTCTCTACCCTACCTGCCTCCTTCAGAAATGATGGTACCAGATTTCTTAGCTCCCCTAATCTGGATGATATTAACCTCATTTTAGACTGGGATCAGTCTGGAGATATCCTTGCATCTGCTAGAAGTGGCGTTGGTGATATTTTTAGGGTTATGAAATGGGCCTATCAAGAAATTAATGATCTTAATCTCATAAATATGGTTCTAAATAGCAAGCTGGAGGAACTGGAATTGAAGTTTTCTACTATGAACAATGAAGAAGGAAAACATAAAAAGAACAATACTGGAATGGGAGATGATGACATTGAGGACAAGTATAAGACTCTGGAAGCTGAAATTGTTAAAATAAAAAACAATATGAAAACTGTTGTTGAACAAAACCATAGAATGGAAAGGCACAATGCCATTATCAACAATGCTATGTTTGAAAAGTTGGAAAAGTTGTGACAGGGCTCACTAGTTGTTGATCTAGAAGAGGACAAGGATAAAAGAAAGAATGAGGACCAAGGAATATCGAAGAGGACCCATGCCAACCTTAAGAGGAAAGTGCCTCCTACTCCCTAGATGGTCCAGATCTTAAAGAGGGGGGTTCAGGAGATGAACAACATGGAAGCTGAGACAACAAAAGTTTTAAAGTCCCAGGTTTAGTCGTTGCTGGCGTTTTTTCTAGTCTTTTTCGGTCTTTTCTGTGGCCCTTGCTAGCCTTTTTTTGGTTGTTGTGGCTTTGTCATTTTATTGTCCTCTCTACAACCTCTCTGTTTCTGGGGTCTTTGACGATTATTTCTTGTGCTTGTAAACTTTGTGGTTTCGGGTCCCTGTAAAACCCATTTTTTCCTCTTTCAAAAACATTTTATTTCCATTTGCAATATTTTTTGTCAATTTGATGGAAACTTTCTCTTTCATTTGCATTTCTTTATGTTTTAAATCTATATGCAAATATTTCAAAATCAGATAATACTTTATTTCTTTAAGGAAAAAACCTATATTTGTCTAAGTTTATTTCATTCCATTATTTAGCAATTATAATTAATTTTTTAATCCAAACACATACAAATAGAATTTGTAGCACATGACATCCATACACACCCATGCACAAACATGTATTGTCTAACATATTGACATACATATAGTTTCCTATTGGCGTAATCCTTGAACCTCCGTTAGGTGCAAGTGCTAGTAATGTGTGATATTTATGTTCAATAATTATTAGATTGACTTATATCTCTTCTACAATTAGATTCACATTATTACTTATATTTTTAACAAAAGATGATAGAAAATAATCAATTACATATTAAATTAAACTAGAACCACTATTTAAGTAATAATAAGTGACTCTTTATTTATACTTATTAATATTTTTATATTTAAACAATATAAAATATTGTATTAATACACAAATACCTTCATAAATCTTCTTTCTAGCATATAGACCCCACATGACCATGACAACAATGATAGGGAATCTAGTAAGACATTAGGATAGGGTGCAAATTACAATAGGAAAGGTAAGATGAGGCAATTATTGGCAGAAGTGATGCCATTTTTCACCATCTTTGTTGGGAGGCATTAAACAAATTTTAAAATATTTATTGGATTTAGTGGATCACTAGAAGTGGGAACTGAGCAGTTCAAGGGATTTCGTTGTCTGGGATTTTTGAGTAATGTTATCTGGTAAGTGATCTCATTTTTTAAGAGATAAATTGCAGAAGAATTGAATTTTAATGGAGTACGGTTTGGTCATGTGAAGGGAATGATATAAAACTTGTTATTGGATTTGGTTCATGCAGGAAAGCAAGGTAGTAATTATCTTTGAATGATGTGATGCCTTACCTCCTCAAAACTAGAAGGGCCAAAGAAAATTAACAACTTTTGTCCACAAATATTGTAAATATATTCTCTTTCGGGTGGCAATGGCACATTGTGTTTTACAAGCACTATGTTTTAACTATGTTATTGCCAATAAGATATCTTTCATTTAAAAAATGCACATCCCTGGTTACAAGTTGAAACCTATACATAGACAAAGTCCCTATTGTCTTGCATTGTTTTGGCTGGGAACGTCATCAACTTGACTAAAGTAAAAGATGCACATAGATTAATTTATTTTTTGGTAGAGGGAATTGGGGGGAGAGGATTGGTTTTGGGAGATTGAAGTTATTTTTTTGGTTGTGCATGTTGTAAAATGGTTGCACATGTTATTGGTGGTCTTATATTGGAATTTTATAGAATTTGTAGGTTTTTGTTTTTTCTGTTTTGTTATTTTTAGATTACAGATTCATGGTTGATTCACATGAGTCTTTATGTTATTTTAACCTCTCTTTTAAACAATTCATGCTTAACAATCGTGTTAATCATTCATGCATAATGTTAATGCAGCAATTATTTTTGTGGATTTAGTTTTGTGACAATATTTTTCTTTAGCAAAAACTTGATGATTTTAAAACTAATGTATGCTTACTTGTACCATAGAAAAATGGATCTCTTAAATTTTCATGTTCATTTAGGTCTTTCTCTCATGATGCTTGACTTATTTTTCCTTAATTTAATGTTACAATGTAACTTATGCATTCACATTAGAACCTGAACATTCAAATTATGATGTCTTGTGAAGGTGTTGTGAAGTGTTGTAACACATTTCTACACTTTTCTATACTCTTATTATTATAATTCATCTAAAAATCAACTTTTTATCACTTATCAAGTCCTATTTCAAAGTGTTGTAAAGTCTTGTAACAAGATTTCACACCTTTCTAGGCTTGTTATCACTATTTACACCTTTCTTATGCTTTATTTGACCCCTTTATACACTCATAAGACATTTTTGAATGTAAACCCAAAAAACAACATTAAATTGCAACTTAATTCTCGACACCCACTTACAAGCCTAGAGTGGGACCCATTCACCATGGGTGGTGAATGAGTCCCTCTTGGCTCCAAAATCCAAATAATTCAAATTTCATTTTGGGTTTTTATTTTAAAAAACCTTATGTCGGCCTATGACATTGTATTATTGGCTAATTAGGGAATAAGTGTGTATAAATAAGTGTTTTTACATCCATTTCAACCCCCATTCATTCCAATTCATTCACTAGTTCATTAAATCATTCAATCGCATTCATCCACTTAAGCATCATATCATCATTCAATCAAGAATCCATCAAGCATCTTGGAGCAGCCATTGCCATATCTTCAAATTTCTTCAACAAGGTTTTGGTGAGTTTAGGACATTTGCATGTTGTTTATTCATCATTCCTTGCTTATTTCATTTCATTTCTTTATTAAGGGTTTGATTACCAAAGTGGGATTTGACCAAGGCAAATCCCTATAGTTTAACCCTTAACCATTTTCCCCCTATTGCATGTGTGTTTGTAGACTTTGTATGCTGATTTATCAAGTAAATAGGTGTTGGAAAGTGGTCAAGAAGTCATCAAAGTGTTTCAAGTCAACTAAACCCTAATTCAAGCTTGGAGACAACCTACAACCCGTTTTCTGCAAATTTGATTATGTCAACGGGACAAGAAGACAAGTGCAGATCTAGACCTACATAATTGACCTTTGATTTTGCAGAATTTTGGAGGAGGACTGATTCGCCGTCAATGGCGAATGAGTTCCACCCGAGGGCTGAAAAAGTTGATTTTGTCAGAATTCAGTTACCAACAGTCAGAAAGTAGTTTCAGGTGTTTTTACCAGTAGGAGGATTGATTCGCCATCAGTGGCGAATGTGTCCCACTAGTGATCAACAGTGATTTCTTCCAATCTTTAGAACATTCTAGATTCAACATTTAACTCCTAGGTGCACTTTGTTTTTCCTTCTTCAATTCTGTTTGCGTTAGTTTATGTTTTTAGTTCATTCTTTCATACCTCACTATTATTTTCAAATATTGCATATTTCATTAGTTTTTCATTTATAATCAATCAATTTCATCACTTAGCTGCATTTAGGTTATTTCATTTAGCCTCAATTCCATCATACATTCCTTTATTTGAATGAACCACACCAATTTTAGTGTTCTATCTCTCTCCTTTTAGGTGAAAGATCCTAAGAGTGTAAGAGAAGTACATAGAACCACACACTTAAAAAAAAAGGTGGTTCATTTTGGTGAACCTGCATATTGAACACATTATCTTTTTGGTTTCAATTGCATCTTGCATCCTAGGTTTCCTTTGCATCAAAATTCAATTAGCTTTTGTTTTGTTTTGTGCATCCAAGGGTTTCTCAAATTGCATTAGTGAAAGAATCATATAGATTTCATTTTTGCATTTAAAAAAACTAAAAATTTCCATTTACATCTTCATTTTGCATTTGAAAAGCATTAAAATCATTTTAATTTTTCTAAAAAACACAAAAAAATCTCATACCTGGACTCATTCACCACCCTGGGCGAATCAGTCCAACTGCATTTTTATAGTATTTCTTACATTTTTTATTCCTGTTACTGCCTTCTTTTTTTTTGTTTACAATTTTTTTTTCATTAGCATTTTATTATTCCTAGTTTTCATTTGCATTCACCTCATCTTTTGTGGTACTTGTATGAGTGTTTGGTGCCCTATTGATAATAATTTAATGAGACAAATTTCTAGACTCATGGCTTCCCGCGACAACACTTTCATTGTGGACCTTGGGATCTCAAGAGATCCTACTCCTAGTATGGAAAATGGTGCATTAGGCATGGATACTACCACTAGTATACCTTTACCTTCACATACAATGCATGTTGACACACAAACTGATCAAATTCTGCAAGATAAAGTCATTAGTATTCATGAGGATTTTGCACATTTACAACAAGATTTATCCCTTGAAAAAATTTCCACCACTGCCATACCTACCATATAAAACCTTCATCGCTTGATTGAAAGTGACGATGGATTACAAATTATGAAAATAATTGCTAAGATATACAAAAAACACATTCCTTCCACTTCCCAACAAGGAAAAACTGTGATTAGCCGAGGAGGATCTCACACTCCTCCTTCAAACGTAGCATCCATACCCACCTATACCATTCCTCAAGTTACAAAAACCATGAAACAAGTTAGTCATGTGACTTCTTTTTCTATTCCAACTAGCATTCCTAGTTCTTTTGTGGCATTGAATGTTCTATCTTCTACCTTCACCCCTCTTAGTGTCCCCTTTACTTCTCCTAACATAACATACACTCCATCACCATTCTCTCTTCCACCTCATACCACTTACACCGACCCCATCATTACACAAATCTTTAACACCATTTCCTCCATGCAACAACAAATATCCACCATAAGCCAAAGTCAATATGCTCCACCCACATATCATCTCTGTAACAACCCATTATCTCTAGAGATCTTAAGAACACAGATGCCACAAGGAATTGAGATTCCTAGGTTTGAGAAGTACAGAGGTAAAGGAGACCCTACAAATAATGTTAATGCCTATACAACATTGTGTAGTGATTTTTTCCTTGACGATAAACTATTAGCCAAACCTTTTCATAGGACCTTTAAGGACTCTGCATTGGAGTGGTTTCAAAACTTACCCAATCATTCAATCTGATTGTTTAATGAACCTGTTGACGCCTTTATAAGTCACTTCCAAGTCCATATGACTCCCAAAAAGATAATGGATGATTTAATGCGATGTAAACAAAATGAAAATGAAAAAGTAACTGATTTCATTTCACATTATTAGTCATTGTATGCTCAAGTAGATTTCAAGATTCTTGATTAACATCTTCAAAATATGTTTATCAAAAACTTGCACACTCACCTTTAAGATAAGTTGACTATGATGAAATTTCCTTTGTTCATGCATTTATGCACAACCCTTTGTGACTATCACAACTCGGTTACTAGTCGTGATTCAAAGTCCACTTCTAACTGAGTTAACAAGTGTGAACAAAGCAACCAAAACAATGCACAAAACTTTATAAAACCAAATAGAGGTTTCTTAAAGTTCAATCCCCCTTCTCCACAACCAACTCAACCTGTTCAGAGTCAAGTGGTAGCTGTTAAAGTAGCGGTGCCCTTTACCTATGGGGACTCGAAGAGAAAATTTACACCCTTACCCGATACTCTCCATAGCACAATGAATCAACTACTACAACAACAAATGATCACTTTTCCTACTGTTAAACATCTTGATACTACCAAGCCTTTACCACCCACCTTTAAACCAATTTCTTATTGTTATTTTCATCACCAAAATAGACATGAAACTTGTAGAACCCCAATCCTATTACCTACACAAATACAAGAAACAAACTCAATAATAGATCAAATACAAGTAAGAACCAATATTCCCCATGAAATTCATCTACAAATGCTCAAATAGGAAAGAAATTGAAGAACAAAGAAAAGAAAGTAATTGAAATAGTTTTTAAACATGCAAACTCTCAATCCCATGGGAGAATTGGTGCCAATTTGGTGTGAAAATTGGTCCTTTCCCAACTCCTATGCGAGCTTGATGAAGATTTGGTGATGATTGAAGCTCCTTGATGAAAATTTTCGCATAACCTTGCTATAAAACCATGAAAATGATGAATACTTGATATGAAATGCATAAAATTAGCTGTTAATGTGAAGAGAGTAACTTCTCTCTAAGTTGTGGATCCCAAATGAGAATGAAAGCCTCTTATTTATAGAAAGACAAGATGGAGGAATGAGCAAAATGAAGCAATGTGGGATCATTCAACATCCAATGGGAAAGTGCCACTTGTCAAGATGTGAATGGAGGAAGCTTGAGCACATTTTGATGAATGTGCACAATAAATGACATTAGGTGAAATTTCAAATTTGTGAAATGACTTGTTGGAGGGAGAAAAGAATGAATTAAATGCCACTTTCATCAATGCACAAGGACATGTAAGAGGGAATGAATGTCTTGTTGGAAGGACAAATCCACTTGAAGGGATTTTCAAACTTGGAAGAATATTCCCCTAAAGATGCCATGTTGAGAGAAAATAGGGATTTAATAAATTAATTAAATGCATTTTCATGTGCAAGTGGCAATATCTAGAGGATTTAGGTGATTAGGATTAAATTAATCAAGATTGGATTAATTTAAAGAGGGATTAGTTGATGTGACCATTTGATTTATATTTTTGGGTTGATTTAAATCAAAGTTGAGAAGCATGTGATTTAAATTTAATTACATAATGGATTTATTTATTTAATTAAAGAGGATGATGTTAGATTAAGTCAAATAAGGTTTATTTTATTTAATTTACTAAGATGAATTTAGAGATTTAATCAAATAAAATGAATTATTTAATTAAATAGACAAAGGAGGGTTAATCAAATAACATTGGTTTATTTAATTAACAAGAGAGAATGAATTAATCAGATAAACGATGATTTATTTAATTAAGGGATGAAGAGTGATGATTAGCTAAGAAGATGATTTAGGATGAAACGATGTTAGTAACTAGGATCAAGTGTGTCAGTATAGTTTCCATGTCTACATTTTGCCCCTCTTTGAAGCAAAGTACTTGTTGCGTTGGTTCAAAGAATAAACTTTCTTGATCAAAATTCAGAAAACTTTTGATTTTGAAAATTGCCCCACTGCTGCCTCGGTGAGAGAAAACATGTCGATATACTACCCCCTCGAGATATTTTACAAAAAAATGGATTTTTGGGTGATCTCGCAATAAAAGATGACAAGGTGCCTGATGGGTCCAAAAAGACTTCTGGATGCCAAAAAATGTGATAAATCATGAAAAAATGATGCAAAATGACACCTGGTTGGGTGAAAATTGGATTGGGGGACCAAAACCCTAGCTAGATGGCTAAACAGGGTCAAAAAACCCTATTTTTCAAGCTTAAATAGGACTTGAGGGGCCATTTCCAATTCATTTACACACATAGCCCTTTGAGATTTTGCACTTTTGATCTTTTACCCCTTCGAGAGATGGCGCAACGAAAACTTCCTCGACACATTTTGGATCGAGTACGTACGCACCAAAGGCTACCTAGCACTGGACTATCAGTGATTCAACTATACTTGACCTTGTTTTTCAATTTACACGTGCATTTATTAGCCTAGGAAGTTAGGTTTTTACCAGCGGTCCAATACTGCACCACTTGAAAGTTTGTTTCAGTGCCACATGGCCTCAAACTACGTTGCAGTCGCAAATAGCAATGTCATGGCACATTTTCGAGTTTATATTCAAACTCCAAATTGAACCACATGTAAAGTACATCGCGGTGGGCCTCTTTGGCAATTAGGGTTTAGCATTAAACTGAATCGCACCTCAAACTGCATCGCAGCAATGGAGTTTGAGAGTTTAGGGCTCCTAGTGGCACAGTTTGGAACTTTCAAACTGTGCCGCACCCACAAACAACGACGCATATGTTGTTTCAGGTACACCGGGGAAAATCAGGATCACGATTTTTATGAAACTTAACGCGGTGACTTTCCTGATGCAAGAGGAGGAAAAGATTCTTCATTCACATGAGCACAGATCCTCCATACTTGGCAGATTGGTCAGTTTTCCTGAACGATTATAGGAGCACTTGGGGGTGATTGGCCTTTGGTACATTACATATGCATCGCCAGTGAGGACTTACTTGGGGATGATGACAGTGCTTGTAGAGTGGTGGCATAGCTAGACATCCTCCTTCCACCTTCTGACAGGTGATGCCACAGTCACAATAGAGGAGATTGTCACAGAGAGTGCATGATATACGATGTGGATGTTGGGAGGGAGGCTTGCTATGATGTGATGGGCCTTGATGAGATTATCTTTTGCGAGGGCCAAATCAAGTTGGAGTGTTATAGGCTCATTGTGTCTCCTTTCCACTTGGTTATAGCAGCCATTATATCTAGTCTTGTTGCACTAGATCGACGAGGATGATATTTCAGTCCTGGATGGGGACTCGCTTAGGAGTTGATGGTCCAGCGATGAGTGTGCTTTGCATGGGTGCCAATACTATTGGCGTCTTTGTACTGAGATTTACATGAGTTTTTTATATGGTGATGGTAGAGCCATCAGAGCTGGAGTGACACTCCTCTACATCTAGGTCTGGAGGTACAGAGGAGGTGTCTCATTTACACACATAGGACAACACAGGATTCCCCACTAGAGGAGATTTTTGGACGAGATGTGAGCCTTCACATGGCGACCATATCTTGGATGGCTTGCATGGTACGATGATGTGCAACAACTCTTTTTTGCTCGACAGGATAGACTTATGCAAGGCAGGGAGCACATGATGATAGAGAGATACCTATTGGGTCATGTGTAGAGACAGTTCGGGGAGCCCCAGGATAGGTCTGATGACTAGTACGTGGTGATATTCATGTGTACTACGAGGGAGAATTCATGGGGCCGATACATTCCAACATAGGAGGCTATTGATTTATTCAAGCAGTTGGTGGCTAGGTCGTGGCCATATGATCAGGGCCAGGCTAACGCATGTACCACCCAAGCCTATAGAGATTGGTTCAGGCCACCTCTTTGATTGACAGTGTCGAGGACACCGTCAGCACGACACAGGGCTAGAGGCAAAGGGGCAGGATGAGGCCGAGGCCAGGGAGGCCAAGGGGATGGAGATAGGGATGGGGACCAGGGCAGAGGTAGGCCAGGCCAACAGCTAGATCAGGACAGGGGGCCACAGGATCAGTAGCCAGATCTGCAACTAGATCAGTAGAGGCATGATTATGACCATGGGAGATAGGATCAAGACCAGGGGAGGTAGGACAGGCAAGTGGACCAACTGCCACCGAGAGATCAGGGACCTCCACCACCACCTAATCAGGGGGATTCCCAGCTACAATAGCTACAGGCTCATGTTGCAAGGCTATAGGGACAGGTTGCTGCTTTGACAACAGAGGGAGACCAGCTACGACAAGAGAGAGATTAGGTTGTCTAGCAGAGGCAGGATGTAGAGCTTTGGGTAGCTTAGGAGACGGGCCGCAGACAGTAGCTTGAGAGCATGTTCGCCTCTTCCTCTCAGAGTTTAGTGTCGTTACATGTATACAGGGAGGTGATTAGGGAGGCTGATTATTACAGGGTCCATTATCATCAGGTCATTCCCCGAGCATCCCAGGTTCTAGAATTTTCATAGCAGATAGGATACAAAGCCTCCAAGGATCACAAAGAGAGACAACCTGGCAAGGGAAAGGGCAGCCAATAGGGTTAGAGATTTTTTCGATCAGAGACATGATTCTTTTGTGCCCCATGGGCATTTTTACTTTATGTATTTGATACACACTCGATCCAGATTTTCTACCATGACAGTATACTATTTGATGATATATGAGATGTGATGATTCGATGATGTATGATTGCTTTATTTTATTTATTCATTATGGATGGATTTTACTTCCTATATTCATTGTCATTATTCTATCTTATGTATGCTGAGATGATTCTGTATGGTACCTATGTGGTAATGATGCTATGCATTGATGCATTTATTTTTCAATATATTTTCTTATGCACTTTTTATGATGATGTATGCATAATGCAAAATGTTATGATATGTAAATTCTTAGACTAACAAATCCATATTATGCACCTAATAGATGATAAAATATATGAGATGCAATATTTTTATTTTTAGTGCTTTTCTCATGTATGATATGGTGATGCACTTATGATGTTGTGATGATGATATGATGTAGTGATATATTTAATGATATATGGAATGATGTATGATGTTTATGGTATGATTCCTATGTTATGATAATGCAAATGGATGATATTTATGCATATGATGCGATGGATGTTAATGATTCCTATGTATATGATGTACATGATATGCTCTTTATGATTATGCAATGGATGTTTTATGAGGTATGTTATATGAATCTAATGATGCATATGGGATGGTTTCTTGTATGCTTATATAATGAATGCACATGAAATGCTTAGAATAACCAATCTATATTATGCAATGATGCATGTGATATGATAAATGCTTTCTATATGATATGGAATGCATTATGTAGTATGTTGATGGTTTATGGATGCAGGATAGATGCATTAGCGATAATGATTTGTGATTAATTGTCATGGTACCATGTTAGCACAAAAAGAAGATAGAAGAAAGAAAGAAACTCCAACAAGTCATGATATGAAAATGATGATGATTATGATGATGATTTTCTTACCGAGGTGTTGGGGTTTTAAAAGGGCCAATTACCTTATGTTTGATAACACACATAGGTTCGATGCATCAAGGTATAAGGAACCAGTATGACATTGCACCTAGTGTGATTGACTTTGATTTGACAATCATATAGGAGTACTCCTATTCACACTTGACATACAAAACCTTATTCAACATGTAGTTCAGGTATTCCAAACATCTTGGACCAAAATATAGAAAGGAAAGCCTTCCTATGTCATCAACAAGATATCTAAAACACCTTCCCTACACCTAAACAAAGTAGACATGACCAAGGTTATATTACAAAAATATCCAACAAGCACAACCAATAAAAAGATAATGATCATTTCCCCATTCATTTCTCTCTAAATCCCTCCGTTTGGGACATCATCAAGAGTTCATCGAAATGAGTGCAAAAAGATAAGTAAAAAAAGACAAAGATAAAGTAAACAAACAAGCTAATGTTCTTCAATACCGCTAGCCAAGACTAAACTATGGTGTTGCTTGATGTTGATGTCCATTGTAGGAAGGATGCATCCTAGGACATGACGATATTAGATGATTGATTTGGGACTGATTGGATGATAGGCTAGTGACACAAAGAGTCGACCAACTTGTTTACTTACTGACCTAGACTTGAGACTTTAACACTTAAGTTTTCACTTTCAACCTGCTAGACTTGTTTCTGACTGTTTCACCAAAGGTTGAAGATGACGATGATTTATTATGAGTGAATGTTTATTGTGGGTGAAAGTGAGATGGTACGGATGGATTTTTTGGGTTTTTTGAATGGCTTTTTTTTGTATTTTCGAAATGTTTTGAGGTTGTTTTTGGTATTTTTGAGATTTTCCAAATGTTTTGATTTTCACACTTTTTGAAAGTTTTGGAGTTTACTGAGATTTTGACCAAGAGACTAACCTAAAGACTTATCCTAGGGGCTTCAGGGGCTGATCAGCAGATTATCCTTGCCTACATTATACATGTAGAGACACATAGTTCGGTGACATAGACTTGATTATTGATGAGATATGAACAAATGGATTGCTATTTTATTATGATGGACTCTAAAGGATTTTGTCTAAAGTGTCTCGGGGGATGATCAAAGATCAACCTTGCCTATATTCAAAGATCAGAGATGATGTACTTTGCCAAGATGACTCTGTTTTTGACTTTTTTGACTAAATTTTTGACCTATTTTTGGATTTTGATATGTTTTGAATGTTTTTGGATTTTTTTATTTTCCAATGTTTTTGGATTTTTGGATTTTTTGATGTTTTTGGATTTTTTGATGTTTTTGGATTTTTGGATTTTGGGATTTCAAGCACATACATGAATCCAATGCGATGAGAACATGCCCCTAGCATGAAGCAATAGACTACTCCAATATAGGTAGGACAAACTAACATTGAGAACGGGCCAAGTAGTACTAGGAGGGATCATGACACGAACACAGGACCAAGCTATGATGTGGACACAGATGAGCGACAGATGGGGATATGGAAGCGTGATAGATGGGTGATGCAGAAAAAGCCATGAAGATCTTGGTGGATGGAAAGTTCTTATTTACACAAGGCACCTGTTTGCTAGGTTTTCACCAAGGTACTTTCTCAAAGCACCATCGAAGTGGTTTTCATTAGAGGACGATTTTTCTCTTTACTATTTTTGATTCATTTTTCTGATTTTTTTGGATTTTTTTCCTTTTTGATTTTTTTGTTGTCACCAAGACACCTATTTGCAAGGTTTTCATCAAGGTGGCCATTTTTTCATAACATTTTCTGATTGTTTTGTATTTTTTGGTTTTGCACCTTGGAAGATTAGGCATAAATTTTTTTGAGATGGGAGATATTCATGGGCTCCTGTAGAGGCTCACCTTCTGGTATTCATATCTGATATACCCCTGACTTGTAGCTTGTTGTGATGATGAATGGTCCCAACCAATTGGGTTCAAATTTTCCTTTGCCACCTGGGTTTGGGCTGTTCTTCTCGTTCTCCTTTAGCACAAGTTCTCCTATCGGGAAGTTCCTGCTCCTGATCTTCTTGTTATAGTTTCACTTGAGGCAATTCTGATATACCTGTAGATGGTTCAAGGCCCCCATTCACCATTCATCTAGTAGTTCCAGCTCATTCAGTCTTGACACTCAATATTCCTCATTTGTGATTAGATTTTACAGTGATATTCTCAGTGACGGGAGCTTGATCTCAATGGGGAGTATGGCTTCTGATCCGTAGACCAGGGAAATGGGGGTGGCACCTGTGGGTGTGTAGATGCTAGTTCGATAAGCCCAGAGGGCAGGATTCAGTTGGAGATGCCAGTCACAAGCAGCTTCATTGACAGTTTTCTTGAGGATTTTTATAATGGTCTTGTTTGTAGCCTCGACTTGGTCATTTCCTTGGGAATAATATAGGGTGGAAAAGTGATGTTGGATTTTGAATTTGTCGCATAGGTCATGGACATCCTAATTTTTGAATGGTGTCCCATTATCTAAGATAATGGCTTGTGGGACACCGTAGTGGCATATTAAATAGTTCAGGATGAACTTTGATATATGTTTTCCAGTAATGTAGGTCATTTGTATAGTTTCCACCCACTTTGTGAAGTACTCAGTGGCGGTAATGATAAACTTGTGGCCACTGGATAAGGTGGGAGTGATTTTTCCAATGAGATAGAGCCCCCATTGCGAAAAGGGCCAAGGTGTGACAATAGGATGGAGCTCTTGAGCTGAAGCATGGATAAGGTTGCCATGTTGCTGACATTGTAAACACCTTCTGACATAGTCATGTGCTTCTCTTTCCATAGTAGGCCAATAATACCCTGTCCTCAGTAATTTCTTGGCCAAGGTCATACCACTTGAGTGTAAACCAAATGTGTCGTTATTTACCTCGGTGAAGGCGGTCAATGCATCCTCGGCATTTAAGAAACATAATAGGGTTCCCTCAATGCTTCTTCGGTAAAGGGTATCTACTAGGATGAAAAAAGGGATGCTTTCTTGAAAAAGGTTTTCTTAAGGTTTGAGGTTATATTGGCTAGGAGGACTCTTATTCTCAGACAAGTGTATATATCATGACCTACCAAGGATCATTGGGACCAACAATTTTGCACACAAATTCTGACTCCGGTAGCTCGAATGCAGGCACGAGAAGTTTCTCTACCAGGAATTCATGTTTTGGGACATTGTGAGGGATATCCAATAGGGATCTAATTGTCACCATGGTGTCTTCCACTCTATTGTTTGCTTTCGGTATCTTCTCAAATGTGATCTTGATGAAGGATTCCTTAAGACTTTCCACCAATTTCTTGTATGGAGTTAGCTTGTCTTCTTTAGTCTGATACTCATCATTCACTTGATTGATTATGAGTTGCAAGTCCCCATATACCTTGAGAGCCATGATATGCCATTGCACTACTATTCTGAGTCCTATGGTTAGATCCTCATATTCTGCGATATTGTTTGTATAGAGAAATGCCAACTTGTAGGATCTTGGTATGCAATCTCCCTATGGAGTGATGAAAAAAATACCCTAGCTCCCAATCCATGCTATGTGTAGGAACCATCAAAGTACAACTTCCAATGGTCTGCTATACTCAAGTTGAAGATGGATTCATCTGAGAACTTTGAAATTAGCGGGTTCTTTGAGTACATTGGTTCTTCTGCAAGTTGGTCTACAATAGCTTTCCCTTTGATGGCCCTATGTTCCACTTACTCAATGTCATATTTTGATAAGATCATGACCCACTTGGCCATCCTTCCTATGAGCACTGCTTTGGAAAGTAGGTACTTGAGTGGGTCGATCTCGGCAATGAGTTTGATTTTGTGTGTTAACATGTAGTGTGTGAACTTCTGTGAGGAAAACACCACTGCTAGACAAGCTTTTTTGATGAAGGAATAATTTAACTTGTTCCCTACCACGGTTCAACTGATGTAGTAGATTTTCCTCTCTATTTCATTTTCATCATGCTAAGCTAGGAGAGCACCGAGAGCTACTATGGTTCCTGATATGTAGAGGATTAGGGGCTTTCCTAGGATTGGTGGCATAAGCACTAGAGTTGTGAGAAAATACTCTTTTATCTTGTTAAAGGCCTAATCACACTTGTCATCTCACTTGTATGCTACCCCCTTGTGGAGTAGGTGAGAATATGGGATTTACTTGTCTACTAGTTGGGCTATGAATCGACAGATTGACTGGATCTTGCCTTGTAGGCCTCTTAGCTGCTTCAAAGTCTTAGTTGCCTCCATCTCGAGGATTTCATTTACCTTAGCGAGATCTATTTCAATTCCTCTCATAGAAATAATGTATCCCAATAGCTTCCTTGATTGTATGCTGAAGACACACTTCCTCGGATTAAGGCAAACTTTGTATCCTCTAGTTTGTCGAAGATGGCACTCAATGCTACTATGTGGTCCCTTCTCTTTCTATATTTTTCCAATATTTCGTCGACATAATCTTCCATAGTATTTTGGATCATGCCATGAAAGATTAAGGTCATGGCCCTTTGATATGTTGCTCCAATGTTCTTTAGGCCAAATGACATCATGTTCCAGCAATATGTCCCCCATGGACAAGTAAAAGTCATTTTATGTTGATGTTCTTTAGCTATCATGATTTGGTTATACCTAGAGAATTTGTCCATCAATGAGAGCACCTCATGTCCCACGATCATATCTATGATTGTATTAATGTTGGGAAGTGGGAAGTCATCTTTGGTACATGCCTTGTTTAGGTCTCTAAAATCTGTGCATATACAGATGCCCCCATTAGGCTTTGAAATAGGTACTAGATTTGATACCCACTCTGGATAGTCGATTGGTCATATGAACCCTACATCAAGTAGCTTCTTCAATTCCATTTTGACTAGCAAGGAAATTTGAGGATGCATTTTCGTGAGTTTCTATCTGACGGGCTTTGCCTCAAGGTAAACTGCTAGATGGTGGACCACAATCTCCAAATCAAGCTTGGGCATGTCGGCATAGCTCCATGCAAAGTTGACATTTCTCTCCCTTAAGAAAGAAACTAGGAGCTCCTATTCTTCTGTCATCAATGATTCCGCATAAAATTTGATATGCTGAGTTTCCTCTATTCCCAAGTTGACTTGGTTGCAGTTCTCAACTATAACTGTTGAATTTTCTTGATGTAGAGCATTGAGAGGGAGATTGAATCCTTCATCCTTGAGCACCTCAGAGACGTTTTCACCATTAGATACATCCTTTGTTTTTACTATTTTAGGGTCAGAGAGTGCCACAGTGTGGTTTTCACTCAAAGACCTTGAGAGTATTCTCAACTTTTTTCTTTTGCAACTAAAGGATTCAATTGTCTCCCCGCAATAATATTGTGTGTCCAAAATGATATCAAACCTAGCCTTGTGATCTCCATATGGTACCGTATTCCATAGTCCCATGAATTATGAGAGCACCTCATCATTTTTGAAAGTGTCCAGAATTGGCAGTCCTCGTTGGTTGTAATCGATGAGTTGAGGGTAGACTAGGTTGATTTCATGGGCCCGAAAGGTTGATTAAAATGACATGGTCCTAATCATGAGGAGAGAGGAATTCTTGAAAAGCATAGGTAAGTCAATTATGGAATCTTCCTCATCACTACTACTATAGACATCAGTTATGTCAAAGGTGAAGTTGTTTAAAGGCAGACCAGATGATACGGGTAATTGAAGGGCGACTGTTGATTGCTGAGGATTTTTGAGTTTCTTAACCAAGGAATTTTGGCCACATATGGTTATACTCAGAGGGGTACATCAAAGGCCAAGATTTCTCATTCATGTCTCAAGAATGATGGGTACTAGAAGTCCATTTACATTTTGTCCAACCTTTTTGTTTATGTCATAGCCCATGGTGAGCATCATTTGTAATCCTTTAGTGCTATCATCCATAGGTAGATCGACTATCAGTGTATTGTATTGGTATAGGAGATGGGATGGGTCCTCTTCTATTACTTCTCAGTTGAGATCTCCCCAAATTTTGAAGCTAGAGGAGCCTGCTATGAAGGTTTGGGATGAGGAAGCATCATTTGATTATGGTCATCCTCATGACCTTGTAGATTGTGGTAACTCTCCCACCACAAAATCATTTTTTGGAATTGTATAGTTTCCACACCCATTGTCCTAGATAATGACCTTAATATCAGAGATGGTGGGGATGGCAGTTGTCCTTGTCACAAAAGTGGAGGTGAAAGTAGCTGGATCAATGTATGGAGTTGAGGGTCCTTCATCATTCTTAGGCATTTGGGGGATTTTGTAATATTTTGCTTTTAAGCTCTTGTAGTAAGAAAAGGATTTGGGATCCCCATGGATAGTGACCTCTTGGCCTTGGTATGTGAACTTGACACATTGGTGGAAGGTTGATGCTATTTCTTGCATCCCATGGATCCACAGATGCCCCAAGAGAGTGTTGTAAGGAAAATCAAGGTTAAGAACCTAATAGGTAGTTTCCATAATTGTTGGCCCTACTTGAATAAGGAGTTGGATAGTGCCCTGAGACACTCTTTCTTGATCATCGTAAGCCCTGATTGTGACGCCTTTTCCCTTTTCAATGGAATCCTTTGAGATTCCCAGATTCTTTATGAGCTTGAGTGAACAGATGTTTAAACCTTCACCTCCATCCACCAAGACTCTCTTGACTTTGTTCTTATGCACTAGGACCTCCAGATGGAGTGCATGATTGTGAGATGGTTGGGTGGGAAAGTCTTGATCGGATAATGTAAGAAGATTTGGGGTAATGATGTTTCCAACCATAGCTTGGAATTGTTTAGCATCAAGATCCTAAAAGACGGTGGACGAAGCCAATGCTTCTTCAAGGATCTTTTTGTGGGATGGTGAGATTTTCAACAATTCCATGATGGAGATTCATGTTGGGGTTCTTTTTAATTGGTCACGGACATTATAGACACTAGGAACATATCTCGAGTTGGAAGTGGGTTCTCTAGGAGGCTGAGAGGACCCTACGATGGTCATTTTTCCACCTCTTGTGGTGACTCCACAATCAACTTGGGCTCCTTTGATGGTGATAATAATTCAATACTCATCTAGGGATGCGAAGACATGGTGATATACATGATTCAAACTTTTGAATGCACCCTTCCCCTTATCATTGTTATTGTTCCCTTTTTTATTATGATTGGGAATCGAATTTGTGTAGATTTTGAGATTTTGATTTCCCACTGTTTGTTCTACATTTATGATTTTATCGTCAATGAGTTCTTGAATCAAGTTTTTCAACCTCATACAAATGGTAGTTGTGTGTCCCTTGATCTTGTGTAAATCACAATGGTGATTTTCATTGTACCATAGTAGTCTCACCAAGGGTTCTTGATAGTTTTCATAGGTGGGGATTGTGATGAGTTTTTCCTCCACCAGTCTCTTCATGATGGATTCAACCGATTCCCCAAGGGCTGTGTGCTTCCACTTGGGGGAGTTTTTGTTTCGCTGGGGTGGCCCTCTTTGATCATTCACATTGTCGACTATTTGATTGTTTGGCTATTGAGGACCACAATGTTAGCTTGTTGATTGTTCTGATTGTTGTTTTGGGGCTGTTGTTGGGGTGCTGGTGTGTTATGTCGAGGAGCACTGATGACAACTTTGGTGTCGACAACACCATCATTGGTAATGTTTCTATTTTTTTCCCATGTGTGAGGTTTGTCATTATAGCTGGTGGATGGGAAATTGTTTTTTTGTTCAAGATATGCGGGTGTCCCTCCTTGTGCAATAAGGGCTCATTCAATGTTAACCACCTTGGAGATCAATTGGTCGTAAGTGGTGATACCTTGCACCCTAAGATGAAATGCCAAGGTTCCCTCCAGATTGGAGATGATGGTGCAAAATTTTTGTTCTTCAGGCATGGCCCATTTGCTCCTATTTGCCTCAGATCACCATCATTGCAGAAATGAAGTGAATGATTCTCCCTTTGATTGTTTAAGAGCGGATAGTTCCTCTAGGCTGACATCCATACCGATATTGAAGGCATATTTTTTTATGAATGCATCTACTATCTCCTGAAACTTCTTGATTCCTGGAGGGAGGCAAGAGAACCAATCCATGGCTTGACTAGCCAAACTTCTAGGAAATAGCTACATCAAATATGTATCGTCATATGCAACTTCCATGTAATGTACTTCAAATTCCTTGATGTGATCTTCAGGGTTTCCCATCCCACGGTATTTATCAAATTTTGGGATCTGAAATCCCTTTGGGAATGGTTTCATTGCAAGACTCCTAACAAATGGATATGGACACAAGTTGTTTGGTGTCTTTGTGGTTTTCCCTAAGTGATGATCAAGCACTGGCTGCGAGAGCAACTTGATTTGCATTGTTACGTCATCTTGTGGATTAGGGGGTGGGATGAAGGTGTTTTGTGGTGGTTCAATTATTAGAGGGATGGGTGGATTGGTTGGTGTGTTGGCAGATGGTGTTTTCACATTTTGTTGCACCAAGTATGCTTGTAATTTTTGTTGTATCAACAATGCCTATTGTTGGTCCTGTTGTTGTTATGCTAATACTACCTGCTATTGAGCTTGTTGTTGTTGTTATAGCAACAATGCTTGTTGTTGGGCTACTAGTTGGGTTGCTTCTTGATGCTCTTGGTATTGCTTCAGTGCTTTTTGGTATGCTTGTTGTTGGGTTGCTTGTTGTTGTGCGAGGTATTGTGCTTGCGCATGTTCTTGTGCATGTTGTTGTGCTTATTGAGCTTGGTATTGGGCTCAAGCTTGTGCTTGTTGGGCAACTTGTGTAGCCTATGCAGCTTGTGTGGCTTGAGCAGTTTGATTTGCTTTAGCAGCTTGTGTAGCTTGTTCAGCCTGCATGGCTTGAGCATCTTGGGCTGCTTGAGTGGCTTGTGCAACTTGTGCAACTTGTTGTGCTTGTTACGCCTATTGTGTGGCTTGAGCTACTTGACCGACTTGAGCAGTTTGTTGAGTGGCTAACTGTGCAGCTTGTAGATTTTGGATTTGTTGGAGTTCCTTTTGATAGGAAGCTTGTAGTGTGATGCTATATTGATTTGATATGTTTGAGTTTGGTGGTGGTGGTGGTGGTGGATTCAGAATGGTGCTTGTTATTGTGATGAGAGGCACCATTGTATTGATGATTGGGATTTGTGTAGTGGATGGTGCAATTGATATGCTTGGTCCTTGATAGTCCATGTTTTGAGGTATTTGGGGAATGGTTGATGAGGTGTTGGTTGCTTGTGTTATTGGGATGGTTGTTGTCTATTATTGTGATATCGATGGCAAGATGGGAGGATTCAGTATGATGCTTTGATTGATGATTGGGGGTTTTTTTTGAATGAGTGGTGGTAACAAAGGTAACCCCAAACCAAGAGGTGATGTTGATGTTGATGACAAAGGTGGAAGTGGTGGAAAAGTGAGTGGCCCACTCCCTTGGGAAAATGATGAAGATGAAGGGTCAAAGATGCCCCCTGGTCCAAATAAGTCACCTTCTCCTTGCGAGGTTATAGGGAGAGAGGTTTGAGGTGTTGTGTGAAATGATGATGATGGGTCATTGGGATCATGAAAGATGAGGGGGACATATGGATGTAATGGATTTTTGGGTATGAGTTTCCCCAAGATAGTGTTTGTGTCCAAATCTTGATTATTCACAAGGGGGTGTGTTTGTAGTGCATTGAGAAATGTGCTCCCTTTGTTAACAATGGGTTGAGTTGAAGCAATGGATGATGTATTTTGGGGGATGGGTTGAGTGATGCTTTGGAATGGAGGTGTGGATGAAATTGGGGGCATTATCCTAAGAGGTTGTTCCACAATGGTTCTCACATTGTAATTGGAAGGGAGTTTAGCCCCTTGTTTTTCTAATTCAAGCATATATTGTGAGGGATGGAGCCTCATCATGATATTGACAATCCTATGATTTTTGGGATTTTGGACCATTTTGATGATCTCATCTTGTGTCATCCCGAAGGAATTATTGGTGATATTCTCTACTTGACCTTTCTCTTGAGGATTTTGTGATGATGAAGCAAGATTAGTTAGGGGATTGCTTGATCCAATGGGATTAACTTCAGAATTGGCTTGACTTAGGTCACTTGAAGTTGATGTTTCTTTGTTGGTCTCCATGCTCTTCTTGTGTTGTGATCTTGTTTGAACCATAAAATGAGGCTCAAAAGAGAATATCTAGGATAATTAAATATTAAAGTGTGATGGTGAAATGTGTGAAAGGTGGATGATATGGATGATTAAACTCTTAGGAAATCGTGAGGGGAATGCTAGACTTTTGGGAATTTTTTGGTTTCTTGGATTTTTATTTTGGATTCTTGGATTTTGACCTTGATTTGGTTTTGGATTGTTTTGATTTTGGATAATGAACAAATAGATCCCAAGATCTTGGATGCTCACAAGATGATAATTTGACTAAGTGTAGGGAGAAGGATGCATCTACCCACACGTAACCAAACAAGATGTTTTCATGATAATTTAACTAAGCATGTGGAGAAGGATATATATACACATACTTAGTCAAACCAAATGTTTTGATGTTTTGATTCAAGGATTCTAATTTCAAGGATTTTGATTCATGGATTTTCCAAAAAGTCTAGCATAAAGGATGGTTTCAATATTTTCAAGGGTTGTTGGTGAGATGATTTTTGGTTTGATGTTTTGAAAGATGGATGAAGGTTTACTTTTGATCCTATGTGTACCTAAAAAGATTCTTGTTTACAAGACCTCAGTTTTGAAGAACATGCTTCACTCTAAACAAGATGCTCAAATTGCCGAAAAAGATTTGGATTTTGTTGATAAAAGAATTCATACAAATTGGGATTGTTCCTTGATGCGCGCTTGTAAAAGTTGAAAAGAAATATTTGTCTAAATTCGTAGAGCATTGAGAGATGCTTTTGATGGTCTTTTGGACTAAGAGATTTTGAATTTGGTTTTCGGATTTTGATTTTGCGAGAAATCATTTGAAACACATGTGTGGGGTTCAATTGTTCTTAGTTTTTCTTAGTGACTTCTTTTTACCACAAACAATTTTGGATTAGATTTTCAAACTAAATGTCTAATGTCTTAACTTCTTATCATCCCAAAAAGTGTATTATGTGGAAATCAAGGAAATCAAGGAAAAAGTTTCCTATTGTTGAATTTAGTAAGAAAATTGAGATATAAATTTAAATGCTTAGAAACTTCTAAGGATAGAATCCCAAGGGCAAGCAATAGCACTTAAATTTTGTCAAAGATATTTGCTTCCTAAAGGGTTTGAAATTTGATAATAAGGTTGAACATTTGTTTTTCCAATATTTACGATCAAGCAAAGTGTTTTGTTTCCAAAAACATGTACAACCCTATGGATATGAAAGACTATATTTGTTGAGTCCCCACTTGGACAAGTCCAACTATGCCTACTTTTAGCGAATGGTTAGATGCTTAACCACACAGGCTCCCCCTTACAATGAAATCACTTCTCGGGTCAACCAAGCACCAGTACCCGTGAATCTCCCATGGCATACTTTCCATTTCTACTAAAAGTCATAAAAGTGTGGGATAGCTTTAGAATGACCATTCTTGTACCAACAAATAGATCAAGGATTTTGGCCTTATCTAAACAAAGGTTTTAATGCGGGCATTCCATTCATGGGGGACCATCCACATGGTGAGATACCATTGTTGCCCTTATCGTTAGAATAATCCTTGTGATAATTTCCTTTCCTCAAGTACCCACACTTATATCTTGGGTGGAAGTCACTTTTCTTTAGCGTGTTCCCGGTTGGGTCGTTCCCTTGGGTGATTACTTTTTCCCACAAGCCAGGCCCTCTAAGATTAAAAAAAGCGAGCAAACATATCCATAGTTCGATCAATATTTGTTGAGAAACAAAGAGAGAACACATGCAATATGTTCCACTCACACTTGCAAAATTTGTTCAATTTTTAATCCCAAATTGAAGTGTGGAGGAAATCACTTACACAACTTAAGATCATTAAAAAGCATTTTTATTCTCAAGATCTTCGTGAGGCACGAGAGAAGTGCATACTTCTTTTTGATGGTATTATTTTGGGTAAGTGATTACAAAAAAAAGATGCACATGTTCATTTTAAATCCTCAAAGCAATGATTTGGCTCATTTTAAAGCACCAAAACAAAAGATGAAATTCGTTTGTTCAATTGTTAACCTTAAACCAAATCTAGTAAGTTTATTTAGATTTCTTTTCAACCTTTTTCCTTGTTCATTTTAAACCCAAATTGAAAATTTGTGAGTTCTAAAAGCTTGAAGAGATAAAATCCTTAAATTTGGAATTACTTCCAAAAGTGTCTAAAGACACTTGATACAATACTTCAAACTTCCTCTTTGCTCCTTCCTTGCTTCCACCTACAAAACCAATTAATTCCAGAAAATAGAGGTAGAAAAAAAGTTAGTAACTCCAAATGATCAAAAGCAGAAAAGCACTTTCAAAAAAATTGAAATTTGACATTTTACTCCACCCTAGCAGAACAATCCGCACATGCGGTGCTGTTTGAAGAAATAAGCGACACTATATAGTGCGGCTAGGTCTACAACCAATGCTCTGCAATAGAACAGAGAGCACAATGGTGGTGCAGTTTTGATCAAAGTTGCAATTTGAAGTTTGAGAATCCTAGTGTTAGAAAACCAGACTAGCCTCATAGTTTAAAAATATGAATTTTTGGGCGGGAAGGTTGTAGTGGAAAAGTTTGGAGTTTGTAGCGTCGAAGTATAGCGCCACTAGGCTGATCGCGGCATTGTATGGCACTGTTGGACTGATAGCAACATAATTTCTTGTAGACACCAAAAAATTAAAAAAAAGCATGGAATTTTGTTTAAAAATGTGATTAGAACTTGAGATTTTCCCTCCTAGCGCCAAATGTAGAAACCCAATCCTGTTACCTGTACAAACACAAGAAACAAACTCAATATTAGATCAAATGAATGTAATAACGAAGATTCCCCATGAAATTCATCTACAAATGCTCAAATAGGAAAGAAATTGAAGAACAAAGCAAAGAAAGTAATTGAAATCCTATTTAAACATGCAAACTCTCAATCCCATGGGAGAATTGGTGCCAATTTGATGTGAAAATTTGCCCTTTCCCAACTCCAATGCAATCTTGATGAAGATTTGGTGATGATTGAAGCTCCTTAATGAAAATTTTCACATAACCTTGCTATAAAACCATGAAAATGATGAATACTTGATATGAAATGGATAAAATTAGCTCTCAATGTGACGAGAGTAACTTTTCTCTAAGTTGTGGATCCCAAATGAGAATGAAAGCCTCTTATTTATAGAAAGACAAGATGGAGGAATCAACAAAATGAAGCAATGTGGGATCATTCAACATCCAATGGGAAAGTGCCACTTGTCAAGATGTGAATGGAGGAAGCTTGAGCACATTTTGATGAATGTGTACAATAAATGGCATTAGGTGGAATTTCAAATTTGTGAAATGACTTGTTGGAGGGAGAAAAGAATGAATTAAATGCCACTTGCCTCAATGCACAAGGACATGTAAGAGGGAATGAATTTTTTCTTGTTGGAAGGACAAATCCACTTGAAGGAATTTTCAAACTTGGAAGAATATTCCCCTAAAGATGCCATGTTGTGAGAAAATAGGGATTTAATAAATTAATTAAATGTATTTTCATGTGCGAGTGGCAATATCTAGAGGATTTAGGTTATTAGGATTAAATTAATCAAGATTGGATTAATTTAAAGAGGGATTAGCTAATGTGACCATTTGATTTAAATTTTTGGGTTGATTTAAAACAAAGTTGAGAAGCATGTGGTTTAGATTTAATTAGATAAAGGATTGATTTATTTAATTAAAGAGGATGATGTCAGATTAAATCAAATAAGGTTTATTTAATTTAATTTAATAAGACGACTTTAGATATTTAATCAAATAAAATGAATTATTTAATTAAATAGCCAAAGGAGGGTTAATCAAATAACATTTATTTATTTAATTAACATGAGAGAATGAATTAATCAGATAAACGATGATTTATTTAATTAAGAGATGAAGAGTGATGATTAGCCAAGAAGATGATTCAGGACAAAATGATGTTAGTAACTAGGATCAAGTGTGTCGGTATATTTTCCATGTCTACAACACTAAACAATGTAAGCGTCTCAAACACTTAGTTCAAGACCTCATTGATTTTGGTCATTTGTCCATTGTGGGTGTCAATGATCAAAGCAATAAGTCCATTGCACCCCCCAATCAGAATTTACAAATTTTCACCAACCCCATGCCTAACCAAAATTTTTCATTTTTCAAAGCTAGTGAACCTTCAAACACTCATGTGATGAACATTGATACAAATAATGAACAACATGTTATTAGTCCAAATGTTACCCTAGTTAATCCTATGGATGAACTTGTGGGTACGATAGACGTTATCCCTCGTAAGGGCCCAACCAACAAATCTCTTGATATTACCTTTTCTTGTCATGATATACTTAAAAAGCTTCCTGATGGTCCTCTTTACTTAGCTAGCCACATCTATGATAAGCCCACCAATGGGATATTAATAGATCTCACCTATGGTGAGAATGTGTCTCATGGAAGAATTTTTAGTATTACATGATCTCTATCAAGATGATTCTGATAAACCAACCGCATGGATTAAAACAATGTATATTGGTTTCGTGTGCACTATGATCGGGTTGATCGTACTCCCATTACATATAGGACTCAAAACATTGAATGTTAAATTTTCTATCATTCCACTATCAGATCAGTTTCGTCTATGGTTAGGTCATCCTTAGCTTCGCTAGATGAAAGTTGTCCTTTCAGTTCACAAATGTTTGAAGTTTCTATATGACAATGAGATATTTATCATACACCACAGTGGCTTTAATTCATTGTCGTCTAAAGGTAATTTTTCCTTAGAAGCCTTTTGGCATGAACATATGGAACCCATTACCCCTCGCAAGGACTTCTTTTTCATTCCCTATCAAAAGTTCAAAGCTAAATGAATAGATGAATTATCTCTTAGCCACATGTCCCTGTCTACTTCCACTATCCCTATCATAGATGAGACAATGCTTCAGCCTAAGTCTGAACCTGAGCAAACAATGCAATGGGTATGTGTAGGATCATCATGGCAAAAACAAGCCCTTAAGTGGCAAAAAATTCAGAAAAATTAGAGTTAAGAAACTTGACGTAAAAATTTGAATAAGTGATCTATATTATTTCAAAAATATGTAATAAAATAATCTGTAGAAAAATGAATGTAGTTCATTAACTACTAAGTTTATTTAAAAAAAATAAAAATCTATTTGGTGAAAATTTGAAATTTCAATGTAGTAGTACTTGAATTTCAGGGAAAAAATAAGAAGTGGGTGTTTGTCTGACCACCCTAACCACAATAAAATGATAATATTTTTTTTATAGGATTTTAGATATAAGTAGATGACTCATGTCCCCATGTGATGCATATTTTTTTGTAATTTTTTTCCAAGTAAATAATTAATTATGAATTTTTTATTACAACTTTAAAAAATATAAAAACTCATATGTTTGACCACCTTAACTTGGTCAAAAATTCATGAAATTAAATGTTTTTTTTAATCCTATAGTATGCAAAGCATAGAATGTGACACAGGTTTCAGATTCAAAAAATGTGATACCATTTGAAAGATATAGATGTTTTCTAATCAGCCTATCAATTAGGACTTTAGTCATAATTCAAGTAGAAAATGAATAATAATTATTTATTAAATTCAAAGTAAAGCATAATTTATATTGGTGGAAAGCTGAGAATCTCATTCAAAAACCCTTTTCGTTTGATCAATTTTGGGTAAAAAAAAAGTCGTCAGCCACATACCCTACACATACCCATCATATCGCCACTTTTTGGCCCATCATGATCCTACACATACCCCAACCTCATGAGCAACCAACCATAGACACTTCCCATTCATTTTCTAAATTTCCAAGAGATAATGAACCCAACTTTATCATGCTTCCTCGCATTAAACAAGTTTATAAAGCCAAAGAGAAAGTGATTGACCCATCTCCTTCGGTTCCTTCCATTCCTCCTTCGGGCGAAAAGGAGCCTATGGTCGATCAACCCGCTCTTACACTTCAAAAAATTCAACATAGAATTAAATGAAACCGTGGTGCTAGGGAGCGTAGGCATCATCGTCATCTCCTTGCTCGTCAGTTACAAATGCAAGCAAAGAAGGAAAATCAACCCCCGCCTTTGACAGAAGACATACCTAACCACCCTCCTCTTCCTAGCTCACCACAAGATAATGTGTTACAACCATCACAACAAAATGATATGATACAACAACCACAACTCCTGATCCATCCTTCCCTAGAAATTACCCTCCATCCTCTTGTCATGATTATTTTGGATGATTATGATGAGGAAATATCTAAAATAGATGAAGAAGTGCATAATGATCTAAATTATGTTATTGTCATCCTCCATGAGATTAAATGATAAATCTCCTACACCAAGTGAAGAACCTGGTACCTCCCCTAGTTCGGCACTTGCAATTCTTCCTTTGGATAGTCAACCGCCCTTGCAATACACAAAACATGAATGGGAGGCAGATGACTTGGTAGATGGTTGAATTGCATTCACCTTGCTATCCTTTTTCATTTTACTTTTTGCTTTCTCTTTTGCACTTTTATGTGTGTTCAATGTTCTCTCTCTTTGTGCACTTCCTCTATTTGTACCTCCATTCTTCTATATGTCATACATTTTACCCTTCTTTTTTGCTTTTGTTTTATGTTTTCCTTTTGGGGATGATGCAAAGCATTGAGACACACCATGTCTCTTCCATGTTGACCCAAATGGTCCCTTTTCCTTTCTACTTTATCTTTTTCTTGTGTTTTCCTTTTGGGGATGATGTAAGGAATTGAGACTGAAATGTCTCTTTCATGTTGACCCAAAAGCTTTTCTTTTTCCTTTTCATTCTTTTTTTCGTGTGTTCCCCCTTTTGGGGAAGATGCAAAGTTTCAAGACTACAATCTCTCTTCCATGTTGACCCAAAATTTATTTTCTTTTGTTTTCGCTATCTTTGTGTCATTCTTCTAGTTCTATGTATTCAGGGAATGATAGTTTTGATCTCTTTAATAAAAAAATTGCAGCAAACAACATACTGACCCAAAATTCATAGATACCTTATGTGCTTGGTGTGTTCCCTTCTGGGGGGAAACCTCCCTTTCTTTTTTTTTCTTGTTCATTTACATGACAACCTTATTTGGAAACATATGAATTGGCATAGGGGCTTTCCAACTTGGCTATCATGTCTTTTTTTGCAGTTTTTTTCCTTCGCTACTTTAAAGTAATTAGTCAAAGAATGGTGTGTATAAATTCCTTTAAAGTGGGGGGCATACATTGGCATTATTCATTTTCATTCTTGGTTCTTGGAGTAGCCTTACAACTTCATACAATGTGTTTGTCACTTTATGCATGGCATTGGGTGTGGTTTCCTTCATAAGTGTGATGTATCTTAGCATATTACATTCCTCTTGGTGGCTTGATGTGACACACTACATCCCCTAAGTTATGAATATACTATTCTTGATTGGTCCTCTCTTGGAGATGTTAGACACAATGTTACCTATATGATAGACCTTACATGAACTTTCTTTTACATGTTACATTTTTACATTTTGTGGCCACCTTGCATAACACAACTTGCATGCCTGTGGTATCATCCTGTTTGTTCATGAGTTCTAAGAATACGAAGCTTTTTTTGTCTCATGAAGCACAAGCTGAAAATGTCCTTTGCGGTTCCTTATTAAAGTTATCAGGAGGTATAACTTTGATATGGTTGAGCGGGAAGTCCATTCTACGACACAACTTTCCCCATAGCCACCTATGTGTTTGAGAGTGCATACCAACTAGTGTATATTTCTCACCTTTTGGGCCTTCTCACCGAGTGGACCATCATGAGTTCTATCACCCTAGAGTGAGTATGCATTTTCCTTTTTTCAAACAAATAGCCTAGATCTAATCCACAACTAGCTAGAAAAATGATCGAAGCTTGATCCAACTTTTCCTTTTCCACTTCCTTCTCTCTTTCTCTCTCATTCTCTTTCACACATGTGTTCCTTTGTTCTTATGTTTATCTTTCCATGGGATCTTCATCCTGGGGGCTTGATCATCCCTCTTGATTGTTTTCATTCCATCTTACTAGCATAAGTACATTTGGACCTCCCTCTTGATGTGCGTGGCTACTTTAGTGTGAGTTTGAAGCAAGTTCATCCTCTTAGTAAAGTGGGGGCTAATTGTACCATAGAAAAATGGATCTTTGACATTTTCATGGCCATTTAGGTCTTTCTCTCATGATGCTTGAATTATTTTTCCTTGATTTAATGTTACAATGTAACTTATGCATTCAAATTATGATGTCTTGTGAAGGTATTGTGAAGTGTTGTAACACATTTCTACACTGCTCTAGACTCTTCATATTATAATTCATCTAAAAATCACCTTTTTATCACTTATCAAGTCCTATTTCAAAGTGTTGTAAAGTCTTGTAACAAGATTTCATGCCTTTCTAGGCTTGTTATCACTATTAATACCTTTCTTATGCTTTATTTGACTCCTTTATACACTCATAAGACTTAATTAAGTGTATTTTTGAATGTAAACCTAACAAACAAAATTAAATGCAACTTAATTCCCAACACCCACTTACAAGCCTAGAGTGGGACCCATTCACCATGGGTGGTGAATGAGTCCTCTTGGCTCCAAATTCAAAATAGTTTAAATTTCCTTTCAGTTTTTAATTCAAAAAGATCTTATGTTGGGCTATGATGTTGTATTTTTGGTTAATTAGGGAATAAGTGTGTATAAATAAGTTTTTTTACATCCATCTCAACCCCCATTCATTCTAATTCATTCACTAGTTCATTCAAGCATTCAACCTCATTCATCCACTTAAGCATCATAGCATCATTCAATCAAGCAGCTATCAAGCATCTTGGAGTAGCCATTGACATATCTTCAGATTTATTCAACAAGTTTTTGGTGATTTTAGGACATTTACATGTTTTTTATTCATCATTCCTTTCTTATTATATTTCATTTCTTTATTAAGGGTTTGATTACCAAAGTGGGATTTGACCAAGGAAAATCCCTATAGTCTAACCCTTAACCATTTCCCCCTTTTGCACGTGCGTTTGAAGAATTTTTATGTAGATTTATCAAGCAAATAGGTGTTGGAAACTGGTCAAGAAGTCATCAAAGTGTTTCAAGTCAACTAAACCCTAATTCAATCTTGGAGACAACCTACAACCCATTTTTTGTAGATTTGACTTCGTCAACCTGATAAGACAAGTGCAAATCTGAACCTATAGAATTGACCTTTGATTTTGTAGAATTTTTGAGGAGGACTGATTCGCCATCGGTGGCGAATGAGTCCCACCTGAGGGTTGAAAATTTTGATTTTGTCAAAATCCAGTTCCCGATAGTCAGAAAGCAGTTTCAGGTGTTTTTACCAATAGGAAGATTGATTTTCCATCAGTGGCAAATGAGTCCCACTAGTGATCAACATTGATTTCTGCCAATCTTCAAAACCTTCCAGATTTAGCATTCAACTTCTAGGTGCAATTTTTTTTGCCTTCTTCGATTCTATTTTCCTTAGTTTATGTTTTTAGTTCATTCTTGCATACCTCACTGTGTTTTCAAACATTGCATATTTCATTAGTTTTTCATTCATAATCAATCAATTTCCTGATTTAGCTGCATTTAGATTTTTGCATTTAGCCTTAATTCCATCATACATTCCTTTATTTGAATGAACCACATCAATTTTAGTGTTCTATCTCTCTCCCTTTAGGTGAAAGATCCTAAGAGTGTAAGAGTACACAGAACCACACACTTGAAAAAAAAATGATGGTTCATTACTTTGAAGACAAGATTACCCTAGTTGTGAATGGGTAACTTTTTGTTTCTTTTAATATTTTTTTGTCTATGTTCAAATTTTGGAAGGAGGTCCTTATTTTTTCTAGCATGTTGGTATTTTCATGAAACCATGTCATTTAGATTTACCCTAACTATGGAACTCTCTTCCAATGTTCTAGTTTTGATCTCTCTTTTTTTGTGAGGCCCACTCTTTTCTCTCTACTTCTCACCTTATTTTAATGGATTTTTTTGTGTAAAAAAATCATGGATGTATCATATTACTCTATTTTGATCATAGATGATCTGTGAATATTTATATTATATTTGTAATAATAGTTGATTATTGATTGGAAACATGAAATAGTTGATTAATTATGAAATGATTCATATTCTATGGCTCTTCCTTCTCTGGTGTCATATGAGGATTCTAATGAGGGAGGAGTGGTATCTCTTCTAGTTTCAGCGTGAAGACAGAGTGGGCGGGCATACTCTGATGCTGACGAATCAAAGTAGCGTCCCAACCCTATTTTTATTTTGATGACATCATTTCCACTACAGCAAAATTTTCCTCTTCAGTATGTATATGGTTTTTTTCTTTGTTGCTGACGTGGAAATCTTTCTGGTTGGTGTGAAGGAGAGGTGTTGGATTCTGTTTCTTCGATGGAAAATATGCCTTTTATAGTTAGTATATTAGTTTTTTCCTTGAGTACTGATGGCGAATCTTCTTTGGTTGACATGGGTAAGTAATTTTGGCACTCCTACATCAATGAATGACGCCTTTTGGAAGGCTAGCTGGTCTACTTCAACCGAATGAGTGGGGTTTGTCTTTTTTTTTTCCCTTATTCTAAAATGATTAAATATAACCATCTGGGAGGCTTCTAAATGATGCAGGAGCATCCAGTGGTGTAAGGGCAATCTTGCATCACCCAAAAATAGTTAAATTTCAAGTTTATCGGATTTTAGATGTTTTTACATTTTTGGATACCCTTTTCGTCATAATGAAATTCCCAATTTATGGTTTTTATTTTTGGTTCCTGGGTTGAAAGATATTGTAGTTTTAGTTTCCCAGATTTGCACCTGAAAATCTTTCAAGTTAGATTTGAGGCACTTAGAGATCCTAGATCGGCCCCGAAACTTGCTAAAATTGGCGTAGTGGATTTTGAGCGCGTTATTGACTTCGAGTCCTTTCCAACGGTTCGCGAATCGGAGTCCCGGATCAAAAGTTATGGCCCTGGGAAGTTGGCGCACTTTCTAGAAGATACAATTGCAAATGCTCTTTTGAAATTTGAACTTCATGTTGTAAATTTTTGGCGCCAAACCGCCTAAACTCAAATTTGAATGTTGTTTTGGCTCCAAACTAATGAGGAGCTCTATTTATGGGTAGGTTTCTAATTTTTGGGTAACTTTTTGGGGACAAGCTCGCATATTGCGAAAGGGTTATTCTGTAGCTTTCTGTAACTTGCATTTGTTGTAGAACTTGGAGATTTGAGATCCTTTGCATGTAAGAAGCTTCGTTTTCTGAATAATAAAATTATTCTCTTGTTTTTGGGTTATTTTCTAAGTCTCAGGCCGCGCGCTCATCACTAAACCTGAAACGAAATGTATGCCAAATGAAATTTGACTAAAATGATTATTTGGCTTGAATTTTGTTGCTCCCATTCTTCTATAAAATGAGATTTCAAGGCCGGTTACAAAGAGTTCAATTTGTGAGTCTCAAAATGGTCTAAGTGGGAAAACTAAGCTCATGAAAGTGTAGATTGTAAATTCATGCACAAATGAATAGGTTAGTAAGGAGTCTAGCATATGAGTTGGTTTGTAATGATCTCAAATATTTTTACAGTAGCAGTAGTTTATAAATGAAAATTTTATTTCAAAAGCACATTCTCTCCTATGTAATTTTCTTCCTTATTATGAATGAAATGGTTAATGATTTTTTTTTTGTCTTCAATTGTCGTAATTGAATAATGTGATTTTATTTCTACTTCGATTCAAGGAATTGATTAAATGCTAAAGTTAGTTCACATATTTGTAAGGAAGGAGCATATGATTGATAATTAGTTGTGTTTTAGGCATATTGAGTTGAATATTGTAATGCAGTATATCAATAGTCCATTAATTACCGATTCAAATTGCTAAGGTATTACAAGTTATTATGAATATGACTCCATTACCCCAAGACAAGGAACTGGTCTTTTAATTTGGTTATCCTAAAGATAAATGAGTTAGTCATGCACTTGACCAAGGGCTTGAAATGAGAATGAAAATCATCTAAAAGGTGATCCAAATCTTTAGTGAATGTTGTCTATTTTCACCTTTATAGGAATTTATTTGTGTGTAGAAATGTTCTTAATCAAATGAATACCATATGAAAATAACAAGGATTACCCTCCTAGGTTTCATAGATCCTGAAGAGTGGATTTAAGGGCCCTAAGAATCTTTACTTGTGTGTTGGCCAATCCTTACCCTTGCTAATAATTGAATCCTTGTAGATTCATAGGTAAGTGGTAAGATCAAGTTTGGTACATAAAAAATAACCAACAAAAATGGAAAGTTTGGTGGGGAGGACTTGAGAAAATTATAATAGAAGATCATCTTTCCTTAAAGAGTGAAATATTTGCTGGCAAATTATATTTTCAAGCCTAGCTTTGTGTCAATGAGTTAATCCTCCAAGATGCTGAAGAAATTTGTTGTCTCCCTTAAAAAACTTGCAAATATTGTCAAGGTCTACCACAAATCCATGAAATATTTGTAGAATTTCTCACTATATATGGGTGGCAACTCTGAGTATCTTTGCACCAGTATGCATTACTTGAATAAATCTATTATAATGAAATGAAGGTTTGCTGGGAAAAGTGATATTAATCTTTGAATGATGCTTCATATTGTTGAAGCTCATTCCTATGTAAAAGTAGAGATGGTGACTCTATGCAAAGGACCAAGGAATTTTGATGATAGCTTCAGAGCTACAATATTTTCTAGTCAGAAGCATAATTTAAGGCAATTGCAATCATATCCAGGTATTTCCCCTGTTTTCATTTTCATAATTCTAAATTTGTATGAAAGTCATATTGCATGATCTAGAAAGAATTTTGTTCCCTATTAAGTGAATTGAGCACTAGTGAAGGGAAGGGTGGTAATCATTTTACATACTTATAAGGTGAAATTTGTAATATCTGTATTAGGTTGAAGAAGTATACTTATTTCTGAAATATTCCTCTTAGAAAGCTTTAAAGCATGAATTTGTTTGAGCTATGCATTTTAAAATCATGATTAAATTAAGGAATGAGGTAGTGGACAATTAACAATGAAGTTGATATGTAAGGATTGAATAGGGATACAAGAAAAATTATGTATCATTCCTTGGAATTACCTTGTGGAATATCAAGTAAAAACATGCAAGGCATGCAATCTTTATCATGCCATCAAAGGAAATTCTCTATTGAGAGATATAAGTTGTTGAGCTTTAGTGGTATTCAAGGTTTCCCTAACAAGATTCCTAATAATATTAGGAAACATTTGCCTAAATTTATAGGGAAAAGTTCTAAGTCAACTTCTAAAAATTTGAGTGCATTCATGGATTTGATGGGGGATTATGAGCTAGATCATGAGGATGTTGTGGGTATGTGTGCAGGATCATCATGGAAAAAAATGGCCCTTAAGTGGAAAAAAAATAAAAAAAATCAGAGTTAGTCAACTTGACATAAAAATTTGAATAAGTTATCTATATTATTTAAAAAATATGTAAGAATAGAATTTGTAGAAAATTGAAAGTAGTTTCTAAACTACTAGGTTTGTTTAAAGAAAGAGAAATCTATTTGGTGAAAATTTGAAATTTCAATGCAGTAGTACTTAAATTTCGGTGAAAATAAGAAGTAGGTGTCTATCGACCACCCTAACCACAATAAAATGATAATATTTTTTATAATATTTTAGATATAAGTATAGGACTCATGTCAGATGTGATGCATATTTTTTTAAATTTTTTTCCAAGTAAATAATTAATTATGAATTTTTTAGTACAATTTTTAAAAAATATTAAAAACTTGTATGTTTGACCACCTTAACTTGGTCAAAACTTCATGAAATTCATTTTTTCTTTTTTTAATCCTATAGTATGTGAAGCATAGAATGTGACGCATGTTTTGGAGTCAAAAAATGTGATACCATTTGAAAGCTATAGATATTTTTCATTCAGTCTATCAATCAGGACTTTAGTCGTAATTTGAATAGAAAATGAATAATAATTACTTATTAAATTCAAAGTAAAGCATAATTTATATTGGTGGAGAGCCTAGAATCTACTTAAAAAACCCTTTTTGTTTCATCAATTTTGGGTAAAAAAAAATTCGTCAGCCACATACCCATCATATTGCCACTTTTTGGCCCATCATGATCCTACACATACCCTTGTCATGAGGTTTTTTGCTCAGTCTTTAAAAGAAGATGATAGAGACTGGTTCTCATATTTACCTAAATGTTCTATATCCACATGGGATGACTTCATGATAGCATATGTGGAACAATTTGGTGACAGGGTTAGTCCAAATGTGATAAGAAAAAGGTTTATGGAAATCCAAAAGGATAAAGAGGGCTTTGTTCTGGCTTCTAACCTTAGATTTTTCAAAACAATAAGGAAGATTCCTAAAAACATAAGACCAAGTGATGTAGAATGTTAAATTATCTATCTAGGTGCATTTGATAATAAATGGGTTATTTGATAAGAGATAAGGATCCCAAAACATTGCATCAGGCATATCACATTGTTATGGATATTGAAAATAATATGAAATATTCAATGATGAGGGGATATATGGCTGCAAGTGTTTGTTGTCCTAGTACACATCATAAAAATGGAATGAATAAGAATGAAAGGGATGATCAAGGTGATGATGTCTTTGATGAATTATCTTGTTTAGCCTCACAACATGTTAATCATGGACATATTCAAGATGGACTTCAACAAAGTATAAATAATGATGATTAGATATCCTTTGTTCAAAAAAAATCTAGCATGAAGAGACATGAGGATGAATTACCAAATGAATTATTAGCAAGGTTCTTGGACACCTTGTTATAAATTCCTAAAAGGTTGAGACTTGAAGATTTAGTATGTATTGACCTATTTTGAGACATTTATGAGCTAGGGCTTAGTACCTTGCTCGAGGAATTGAAACCTTAGGATTTTGAGTAGATAATTGGTTGGATCAGGATTACTGAGGAGGCTAAGTGTGACTATATACAAAAAATGAGGTCTCAAAATGATAGTGGTGCTCACCCTATTGTCAAAGATCAAGGGTTTATCCAAGAAGTGGATAAGGATGTCTCAGAAGATGAATATTTGTCTAGTGGTGCAGATGATGACATCATTATACTTGCAAGTGCTGCTAAGATACCTTTGAAGGTTGATAATCAAGATAATGAAAATGAGAATTCACATTAATCTCATGGGGAATATGAATCTCTTTGTGAGAATGATCTGAAGGAATCCTTCTTTCCTAAAGATTGTAACAATGTCAATACCTATGAGTTTTTTCCCTCACTAGTTGATAAAAAAATTTCATGTGAAGGATGTACTGGGAATGCAATCCAATTGTATCAGAACTGAAATGTCTTGGAAGTATGGTTAATGAAAAATTTAAAGATAATAATGTATGTATTCAATATCTTGAGCCTGAGTCCAATATTACAAATGATGGGATTTGTGATGCTAGCCAATAGGGTCATGTTTTTGAATGCTTGTATGAAACAGAAATGGGATGTACCAGTTTTGTAGCAGAGATGGACATGATATTTTTAACAAAGAATTTGTTGAAAAAAGGAGTGAGGAAAGTTGCTCGACTGGTAATGAGAAATGTTTAGGTTGCAATGGGTCCTGCACCTGTGAGTCAACAAACCTATCAATTGGTGATGTACTTGAATACCTTACTTCTGATCACATCAATCCTAAGTTATATGATCCGTCCTTTGAAGCATTTTGTTTCAAATTGAGAAATGACTATAAAGGAGAATTGGAATATGAACCTGAAATAGAAGTATTCTTTGATGCATGGGATGGTATGGATAACACTTTTTGTGGAAATGACCCTGATCTGAATGAAAGTAGGAATGATACGGGGTTTGATGAATCAATTTCCTAAGGAAATGAAGCATATGGAAGCATAACTGGTTTAGACTGCTCTAATGATTGTGTATACTAGTTTGAAAAGAAGATTGTGTATGAACATTTCTTGTTCATCACACAAATTGAATGTGTGTTTGGTATGGGATAGAAACTAGATAATAATGATCCTAGAAGACTAGTAATAAAATTGTAATATCACTCTAAAGGGTTGGAATATATGCCCCATATAGGAATCCTGAAAGGAGTGTGTATGAGGGTTTCTAGATTAATGAGAAAAATGAATTTGATAATAGCTTATATGATGATGGTGATCAAATGAATTATGAGTGTTTCACTTTCCCTGTCCATTTGGATGGGCACTTGGTGGAATATAGTTGTAAACTGAGTCAGATGAAATGTCACATTCAACATATGTTTTAGTTAATGCTTGGTTACAGTTCTCAGTTGGACATGAATGTCAATGATAATAACAAGTTCAGACACATGTCCATAGGGCTTGATTTCAATGGATGTAGCATGATTAGCAGGTGGGAAATTCATTAGAATATTTTCAGCCTGAGCATGGTACAGACAATAGAAAACATGGTTTTTGATAGGGGCAAACACCAACCCTAAGATTGGCAGTTTGGGGCCAGCAAGTAAAGTTGAAGCCTAGTACAGTTGTAGAATGCAAGTTAAAAATTTGTACATCAGAAGAGGCTTCAAAGAAGATGGAGATTGGATCTCTTGGTATAGTCTGGTAACTCATGTAAATATTGTACATGTGTTGTTCACTTTGGTTTGGTTTTCTTGCTTGGTCTAGGTGGGTCCTTGGTTTTTGATTCTCTATGCTTGCTATACTTCACCTAAGATTTTGGAATCTCACTCTATTCTAGAGGAATATACCTCCCCAACTGGAGCCACTTGTTGGTGATTTTTCTAGCAAAACCTTGCAATTCTCTAAAGAGTAGCCAACTCTTATAATGAAGAAATTGCAAGGTTAGTGGCCAACACAATGAGTCTAGGATTTTGTGATCCTTACTCCTTCACTTCAGGCTACGTGAAACCTAGGAGGGTGGTCCCAATTGTTTTTTCATGAAGTGTATTCAATTACCAACACATTTATACACAAATTCATTCCTCTTTATTGCAAATAATTCCCATCTCACTAAAAATTTGGAAGATGTTTTAAATGAATGACTACTTACTTGCTAACAATCAAAGATATTCCTAACTCACACTATTCTTGAAAAGATTTAAAATTAGTATTGTTCTTATTTTAAGTTCATAGCCAAGTGTGCTATTTGCCCAGTTTTATGCAATATTTTCTAACAAACTGACCAGTGTCTCATCAATTGGAGTAACAAAGTCAAATATGTAAGAATCAGTAACATATAAACTACTCAATTTAGAGATAGGTGGACTATTTTCATACTACTTTGCATTTATGAAAACTCACAATGCCTAAAAACAATCACTCCATACAAATCCTAAGAAATTCCTTACAAAATCTATAATCCTATTATAGCATTTTAATCAACTCTTTGAGTTAAAGCTAAAAATAGAATCATACATACAAATAGAACAATTGAAGATAAATGATAAAACCATTAGTATTTTAATTTATAACTTGTAACAAATATGCAATAGGCGATTATTTGTTTCCAGACTAAGATTTGTTTCGATATCAGTAGTTTCTATAGAACTAATTTAAGACTATTACATACAAGATTTCATACCCAAGATAATATACTAGCCTATTTATCTATATTTTATTCAAAATTCCTTTCCCGAGCTTAGCACTCACCTAAAACCCTATTGAGACTTAAAAATATGACCCTTTTTAATGAGTCGTGAAATCCCTTTTATAGAATAAGAGAGCCACAAGCATCAAACTCAATTACATTTACATTTCATCCCATTTCAAGATCATTTGCACCCAAATTTGAGATGTCCTTAGTAAATTACATGCAATCACTGTGGAAAATGGAAGAGTAAAAGACCACATTCCACATTCCTTGCATGAAGACATGCTAGCTCCTCAAAAGGTAGAGTTTGTTGCAACGAAATTCAATCCTTGTCCTTCTTGACCAAAGAAGATTCTCCGCTAGTAGCCCCAACAAAAACCTATATATCACCCAAAAGAAACCTACATGCTGCCAATGCTAGGAAATCTGGCACTTCTCCTATACACCAAACCAAAAAATTTCCACACCGGTGCTAGAAATAAGAAATCACATGAATGTTCAATAAGACAATCTTGAAAAAGGGGCCATGGTGTCAACAAAAACAAAAATGGGGCAGAATCATCACTTTGAGTCATCAACCTTAGAGGATACTATCCCGCTCCTTGCTCGTGGTGGAACTAGAGGAATCGTCACCACCTCCTCATCAGAATCCTCAGATGGTACTAGGGAGAGGGGATAATAATCACCCTATAGATTAGTGTCACCCTCACTGTTTGAAGGGCTATCAAAAACATCACTTGGAGAATTATATGTCCTACTAGATAGGCCTTTCAATACTGCATTTTTTCTCTGCCTTCTTTTCATATTCCACTAGATATTTTTCCTTTGAATTTGATTAGTTCTTCTGAAATAGTTCAGATCCTTAGGCAGTAGCTACTCCTAACACCATATTTCTTGAATTCCTACATCCCCTTCTGCTCTTTGGTGTATTAGGAGATCCCTATGTTTCAACTTCCTTCTCAGGGGCATTCTCCTTAGACTCAAGAAAACTCAATCTCCTAAACCTTCGAACTGGCCTAACAGACTCCCCAGACTTACTCATCCTCTCAGTGATAAGGACCATAAGACCTCTACCAATTCTCCTCTCGGACTCAAACTTAATGCAATTTTTGAATGAGAAATATGGACATCTATCCACATTATAATGAGCCATGCAAGTGTGCCAACCATTAATTCTTCAAAGAAAGCTTGTGCACCGAGCTGACAATAGTCTGCTTTGTTTTTTTAATCTTAACACTTGATCATGTTTTTAGAAGATAAATCAATAGGAAGATTACTATGCAACCACTTATAATTAAGTTTTAAGTGTTCTTTTAATGCTCCTTTAAATGAAAAAATCCCTGAGTAGGTATACATCCACTCTATGCATACTATCAATTAAAACTATTTGTGTTATAATTACCCGCTTACCCGTGGGAATTAAAACACCTATATTTCTTGGTAGAAAAATAGCAGGGAATGATCCTGATCTAATCTTAAAATATCAGTTCATACATTACCCTACTTTTTTTTCACCTTCTCCACACATTTCAATAACTATCAGGACTAATGGCCAAAATCTCAAGCATATGACTCAAAGGACAAAGTTGGAAATAGTGCCATTAGAAATAGTACCTTTTTCAGCCAAATTTAGAAGTATTCTAACTTTTCTAAAACCCACCAGAGCCTTTTAGAAAGTCCACATGGCACTTTCCCACTTTCCCGTTGCAAAATACAGGACATGGGCGGGGCCCTCGCAGGATGGCGGGGAGTGGTCAAGATTAGGCCACATCACCTACAATCGACCGTCAATTTCATCTCTTATGAAACAAACCTTTGTCCTCAAAGCTTAGTAGGTCCCACAATCATGACAGATGTCACTTCGCTTGCTAGCCCATGTGACTATATTTCCTAATTGCTACTGAAAAATGAGCATGCAGGGAATGACTTTGATGAAAACACGTGTCATTAGGTCCATCATTGATCCTCCTTCAAACTATGCCCACTTCCCTTTTGGAGATACTTGTTCCACCATCTAGAAATACCACATGGCCATCACCTGCTAGCTTGTGTCTTTAAAATAACATGAAATAAATCAAAATAGGCACACAGGGAGTGGTAGAGATGTGACCACGTCTTCGCTCCTATAACCGTTGATCTTTTTTGGGATGGAACCATGTATTTTAACCAAGGAAACCGGGCCCACTATCATACAATACACATGGTAGAAGCCCGCTAGCCCATGTAAATAAAATAAGAGAAAAAAATCCAGTATGAGCATATGGGGAATGACTGGGATTAATTCCCCAAGATCAGACGACTGACACAAAGTTCCATTTTTGCACATGTTGCAAAAGTTAATCATAAAAATGGGCCATCACTAGGAAAACGTGAACCTGACCCTTAGAGGATGAAATCTAAGGATTTATGTCAATAAAATCAATCCTTTGATCATAGGAAATTAATATCAAGAAGGACTAAGGTGACCAAAAGACCTAAAAACAAGGGGCCAAAGAATACATGATTCAAATGGAATAAGTGACAACTTAAGTGACCAGGTACTGGGAGAAAAAATAAGTGCAACAATAGAACAATCAAGGGTTTTTTGATTCATAGGCCAATTTTGGGGAGGTTTTATAAATATAAAACCCTTAACACAGTGATGAGGATATGACCTAAAAATAGAAATGAGGGCCCAGGCCAGACTTTGCACAATTTTTTAGGGTGGAACCAAGATTTTTTTTGAAGGGTTCCATTAGTGGCTCCAGTTGGGGACACATGCCTCTCTTAGGCATGGTGAGATCCCAAAATCATGGGTGAAGCAGACCAGGCACTAAAAACCAAAACAAAAAGAAACAAAATATGTACAAAATCATACACAGGCCATTAGACCTGAAAAGGGAGATCCAATCTCCACTCCACCTGAAACCTTCTCCAGAGATGCAAATTTTATTATGGACCCTACAATCTAACTGGGCTTCATTTCCATATTTGGTGGCACGAAGCCACTGAAACTTAGGGCTAATTCTTGCCCCTGTTAAAAACCAACCTATTAAAAGAATTGATGTCCTTCCACCCACATTTACCTCTTTCATACCACTACCACAAGTATATATGTTTCCTTACAAGTAGAAAAATGTGGATACCTTTGGGGTTTACTTGATTACAAATAATTTTACTAGCATTTTTCTCAAATTTTTGAGTATATTATCGCCATTGTAATCTCTATCATTCTGTATTGTAGATTCAGGCATAAACTACAAACTTTCATCATTACATGACACATATGTGTTATGTTCATCATATAAAACATGTTTATATTGAAAATAACATTTCTTTTTATTCATCTCATTTTCATGCTCTACACAAATACCTTCCATTTGATCTGGAAATTGAAAATGTCCATACTCCTATAAGTAGATAGCATCATGATAGTCATATTTATTTGCTACACCTATTTAAAATGTGAAACATTCATAAGAAATACCCTCGCAGAGCTCACCAATGTGTTCCTTTGTTTTCTTGAAACCCCTTTCTAACCATGTGTCAGATTTAGAATTCTCAAAGAGTGGATTTTCTCTACACCAATAAGGATCACCGTTTCTCATCTCTGGTGAAACTGGAGGCTCATCGAATAAAGGGTTTTGTATTACATTCATTGTTGTCATAAAATCCTCATCTGCCTTATCATGAAGACCTAAATCCTTTAAGCCATTATCACACTCAAAGTCACTGCAATCACTAGAAGAGGGGATAGACACACTATCAACTTCATACCCACCCTCAGATTGTTTAGTACAGACATCAGGAATTTCTGCCATGTCCACATGATTTGAGATATGGGTATGTGCAGGATCATGATGAGACAAAAAGTGGTGATATGATGGGTATGTGTAGGGTATGTGGCTGACGACTCTTTTTTACCCAAAATTGATGAAATGAAAAGGGTTTTTAAAGGAGATACTCACCTTTCCACCAATATAAATTATGCTTTACTTTGAATTTAATAAATAATTATTATTCATTTTCTATTTAAATTATGACTAAAGTCTTGATTAATAGGATGATTGAAAATAATCTATAGCTTTCAGACGGTATCACATTTTTTGAATCTGAAACGTGTGTCACATTCTATGCTTTGTATACTATAGGATTAAAAAAATTGAATTTCAAGAAGTTTTGACCAAGTGAAGGATTAAATATTTAGTTAAAAAAAAAATTACAAAAAAATATGCAACACATCGGGAAATGAGTCCTCTACTTATATCTAAAATATTATAGAAAAATATTATCATTTTATTGTGGTTAGGGTGGTCAGAAAGACACCTACTTCTTTTTTTCCCTAAAATTTAAGTGCTACTACATTGAAATTTCAAATTTTCACAAAATAGATATATTTTTTTAAAAATAAACCTAGTAGTTTAGAAACTAAATTCAATTTGCTAAAGATTCTATTCTTACATATTTTTGAAATAATATAGATAACTTATTCAAATTTTTCTGTCAAGTTGCCTAACTTGAAATTTTCTAAAATTTTCGCCACTGAAGGGTCTGCTTTTTCCAAGACGATCCTGCACATACTTATATCATGGTGAGAAACCTCTTCAAATTCCATAACATTTTCAACCAAAGTTAGTGGCTTCAAATTTTCATCATAATGCATAACTTGATCATCTGAGAATGAACTTATGTCATCCATATCTTGCATGCTAATGTTATCGTCCTCTAATATTAAACTTTCCAATTCTACTTCATTCAAGCTAGTATGACCAAAAAAATAACAATCAACATGATCAACCTCATAAATTGAATGTTCATGAACTGGCCCAATGAAGCTAAGCTTAGTGTTGACAAAATTTTCAACCCTGACAATATTGTAATCAGAACTATATGGTTCTAGCATACTAAATGATGAATACACTACCTCATTATCATTCTAATTTTCAAAAAAATCACCAGATTTGTCAGAATCATGAGACTGCTTGTGGACCCTCTTGTCATCAGAACAACTAATAGTTTATCAACATTTGGTGTCTCATGGAAGCAAATTCTTGTATTCAAATGACCTTTGTGCATTCCATAATTCTGGTTGTTTTCAATGTTCATGGCTATCCCATATGCCTGATGCAAGGTTTTGGGATTTTTATCTCTTAGCAGATAGCTCATTTTTTATTATCAAAAGATCCCAAATAAACAACCAAACACACTACATCACTTAGTTCCAAAATTTTAGGAATATCCTTCAATGTTTTAGAAAATCTTCTGCTAAATGCTAGAACCAGCTCATCCTCTTCTTTCTCAATGTTCATAAATTTATTGAGCAAAGAATTAGCACTAATTCTTTCACCATATTTCTCTATGAACACTACTTTGAACTCTTCCCAAGAGTAGATAGAGCATGTTGGTAAATTAGAGAACCAATCTCTTGAATCTCCTTTTAGAGATTGAACAAACAACCTCACGATTACATCTTCATGATCTACCTCAAAGTCATCCATTAGGTTATTGAATTCTTGTAAACGCTTTTTTGCTGATTCACACTTTGTAACACTAAAATTTGGTAGATATTCCCTGATTTTAGATGGAATAACATTTGGGTAGCCATTAATCCCAATTAAATTAATAGCTCTATTTATGTCAGAGTTAAGACTTCTACAATCTGACTGGGGCTGATTACAAACCATAGTTGCACACCGGATTATACCAAGGTGTATATATTGATGATATACCCTCTTATACCCTTACAAGCTTTTCATAACATCATTTTCAATTATCAAAGGTTTGTTCTAATTTTCTTTCAGAAATAATTTATACCTCACATCATAGTAGATTTTGCAACTTAATAATATAGAAGTATACAAAATTACCCTTCCCTTTGTTAGTGCTTATTCACTAAATAGGGAACCAAATTTTCATGACTTTCTCATATGGTTGTCATATATGCTTTGTAAAAACCAAACTATGAAGAATGCCTAGATATATTGCTGCTGTTGTAGAATTTTCTTCTTGATTGGAGATATTGTAGATTTGAAATTCCTTTTGAATCTTCAATAGGTTTTTTAGACAGAGTCGCCACCTCTCTTCACAGAGGAAAAAACTTCAAATGGTATGAAGTTCCTTTGAGTATGAATTTCCTTTTGGGTCTTCTCCCACAACAAAATCACAATATAAATTCTTTGACATCATTGCAATAGAAATACTTACAAGTCTTACTATCTGAACTAGATGTCCAGATTCACCTAACTCATGACTCTATGGTATAACAATCTGCACTGGAGATTCAAAGCTATTCCCCAACATCTAGTCACCATTTCTATTGGTGATTTTTCCAACAAAACCTTGCAATTCTCTAAAGAGTAGCCAACTATTATAATGAAGAAACTGCAAGGTTACTGGCCAACACATCGATTCTAGGAGTTTGTGATCCTTACTCCTTCACTGCAGGCTCTGTGAAACCTAGGAGGGTGGTCTCAATTGTGTTTTCACGAAGTGTATTCAATTAGTAACACATTACTACACAAAATGATTCTTATTTATTACAAATAATTCCCATCTCACTAAAGATTTGGAATATATTTTAAATGAAAGTCTACAAGTACTTGCTAAGAATAAAATATATTCCTAACCCGCACTATTCTTGAAAATATTTAAAATGAATATTGTTCTTACTTTAAGTTCATAGCCAGGTGTGCTATTTTCCTAGTTTTATGGAAAATTTTCTAACAAAATGACCAGTGTCTCATCAATTGGAGTAACAGAGTCAAATTTGTAAGAATCAATAATATATAAACTACTTAACCATAGATTTTTGGGTCACTATGGACAAATCTAGCTCTTCTAAGGTTTTTCACCTAAAAGGAGAGAGATAGGACCCAAAAATGCATGGGGTTCATTCAATTAATGTTATTTGTGATGTTGTTATGCCTAAATGAAATAAACTAAATGAAATTGATTAATCTAAATAAATTAACATGAATGAAAAAGTGTTATTTAAGCTATTTTTGAATACACATTGTGTAATTCAATAATGGACTAAATGAAGAAATTATGCATAATAGAAAGAAGAGGGATGAATCTGAGTGCACCTGGATGAAATGTGATGATTCTTGAGTGTTCTGGATGCTGATGGAAATAAATAACCTTTCACAGTGGGACTCATTCGCCCAAGGTGGCGAATTAGTCCTCCTCTTGGTAAAACAGTGTTGGGAATTGATTTCTGACAGTCGAGATCTAGAATCTAACAAAACTGATATTTTCAATCCTAAGGTGGGACTCATTCGCCACTAATGGCGAATCATTCCTCTCCCAAAATTTTGGAAAATCAGAAGACAACTCTACAACACCAAATCTAGAAATGTATGCTTGCTGCTGAAGTCAAATCTGCAGGAAACGAAAAAAAAATTCTCTTCAAGCTTGAAATATACTAAAGTTGACTTGAAACACCTAGTTGACTTTTCTTTCCACTTTTCAACACACAAATGCATGATAAATCTACATGCCTAAGTCTGCAAACACACATGCAAGAGGGAAAAACTCCACTTTTTGTAATCAAACCCTTAATAGAATAATGAAATGTAAAAGGAAATATAAACTAATAACATGCAATTGCTATTAACTCACCAAACCCTTGATAGTGAAAGTCTGAAGTAATGTCAATGGATGCTTCAAAGTGCTTGAATATTGCTTGAAAATATTTTGTAAGATGCTTAAATGCTCGTATGAGAAAATGTTGCTTGGAAGATTGCTTGAATGAATTAGGAGATGTAAAATGAAGTGAAAAAAACCTATTTATACAATATTTTGTCGTATTTTTCCATTCATACCTCATCATAGGCTGACATAGAGTGTTTTTTAATAAAATCCTAAAAAAAAATTTAAAATATTTTGAATTTGGGGCCAAGGGGGACTCATCTGCCACCCATGGCGAATGGGTAACACCTAGGACCTAAAAACAAGTGTTGGGAATTAAGTTGCATTTAATGTTGTTTGTTGAGATAATATCCAAAAATACACTTAATTAAAGCATATGAGGGCATAAAGTGGTCAAATAAGTGATTAGAAGAGATAAATAGTGAATTCTTTACAAGACTTAACAACACTTCAAAATAGGACTTGATGATGTGTAAAAAGGTGATTTTTAGGTGAATTTTAATGAATAGAGTCTAGAAGAATGTAGAAATGTCTTACAACACTTCACAACACCATCACAAGACATCATTATTTGATTTTTAGTACCTAAATATGCATGTTCAAGCCATGTTGCAACATAAAATCAAAGCAGAATGTATCAAATAATATGAAACAAGACCTAAAAGGTCATGAAAATGACAAGGGGCCATTTTTCTATGGCACATTTAGCCCCCACTTTAGTGAGAGGATGAACCTACTTCAAACTCACACTAAAGTAGCCATGAACATCAAGAAGAGGGTTCAAATGCACTTATGTTAGCAAGATGGAATGACAATGATCAAGAGGGATGATCAAGCCCCTAGGATGAAGATCCCATGACAAACTAAGCATAAGAACAAAGGAACACACAAGTGTTGAAATGAATTGGATGAAGCTTTGGTCACTAATCCAACTAGTTGTGGATAAGATCTAGGCTAAAAGAGAAAGTGTACTCACTCTGGGGTGACAAAACATAGGACGGTCTGTTGGGTGAGAAAGCCCAAATGTACTCACTCTAGGGCCACCGAACTAGTTGTTCGCGGGGTGAGAAGGCCCAAAATATTAAGATACATATGCTAGTTGGTATGCACTCACAAAACACAAAAGTGGCTAGGGGAAAAGTCATGCTGCTAGGTGGGCTTCCCACTCAACCATGTTAAAGTTATTCCTATTGATAACTTTAACAAGGCACCACAAGGAAAATTCCATGAACAAAAAGGAAAAGGTACCACAATCATGCAAGTTGCATTCTGCAAGGTGGAAAAATAAAAAATGTAAAAGATGTTCAAAGGAGTCTTGTTATGTTTATGCAAGGTTAGTCACTTAGGGAACATTGTGTATAGTGTCTCCAAGAGAGGATCAATCAAAGAATAGTATATTCACAACTTAGGGGATGTAGTGCATCGCATCAGGCCACCAAGAGGAATGCAGTATGATTAGATAGATCACAATTATGAAGGAAATCACACCCAATGTCATCCACAAAGAATCAAATGCATCACAAAAATGACAAGGGGTATGTGTAGGATCGTGATGAGCCAAAAAGTGGCGATATGATGGGTATGTGTAGGGTATGTGGCTGACAACATTTTTTTACCCAAAATTGATGAAACGAAAAGGGTTCTCAAAAGGAGATTCTCATATTTCCACCAATATAAATTATGATTTACTTCAAATTTACTAAATAATTATTATTCATTTTCTATTTGAATCATGACTAAAGTCCTAATTGACAGGCCGTTGAAAAACATCTATAGCTTTCAAACAACATCACATTTTTTAAATCCGAAACATGTGTCACATTATACGCTTCACATGCTATAGGATTAAAAAAAAAAAAATTTCATGAAGTTTTGACCAAGTTAAGGTGGTCAGACATATGAGTTTTTATATTTTTAAAAGTTGTAATAAAAAATCATAATTAATTATTTACTTGGAAAAAAATACAAAAATATGCATCACATCTAGACATGAGTCCTCTACTTATATCTAAAATCTTTTAAAAAATAACTATCATTTTATTGTGGTTCTAGGGTGGTCAGAAAGACACCTACTTCTTATTTTTTCCTTGAAATTTAAATACTATTGCATTGAAATTTCAAATTTTCACCAAATAAATTTTTTATTTTAAATAAACCTAGTAGTTTAGAAACTACATTAAGTTTTCTACAGATTCTATTTTTACATATTTTTGAAATAATATAGATAACTTATGCAAATTTTTACATCAAGTTGCCTAACTCTGATTTTTCTAAATTTTTTACCACTTAAGGGTCTGTTTTTTCCATGATGATCCTACACATACCCAAGGCTACACTATGAACCAAGAATACAAATGAATTATGCTAATGTATGCCCCCCAATTTAAGGAATTGTGACACATCGTTCTGTGAGAAATTACTTGAAAGTAGAGAAGAAAAGAAAAAGAAAAAAGAAAACAAGACACAAGAGCCAACTCAAAAATCCCTATGCCAAGTCATATGTTTCAAAGTTAGGCTACGTCATGTCAAAAAAAATGAAAGACAAAGAAAGGGAGTTTCCCCCCAGAAAAGAAAGCACACCAAACACATAAGGGATCTATGGATTTGGGGTCAGTATGGTCATTGTTGCAATGTTTTTATGTAAGAGCTTGGAACTATCATCATTCCCCAAATACACATAGAACTAGAAGAATGACACAAAGAGAGTGAAAAAAAAGGAAAAAGAAAACCCATTTAGAGTCAACATGGAAGAGACATTGTGGTCTCGACACCTTGCATCATCCCCAAAAGGAAAACACAAGCAAAAAGGAAACGAAAAGGAAAAAAAGGTTTTTCAGTCAACATGAAGGATACATTTTAGTCTCAATGCTTTGCATCATCCCCAAAAAGGAAATCACAAAACAAAAGAAAAAAGAAAAAAAGACAAGGACCTTTTGGGTCAACATGGAAGAGACATAGGTCATCTCTACACTTTGCTTCATCCCCAAATGGAAAACACAAAACAAAAGAAAAGACAAGGACCTTTTGGGTGAACACAGAAGAGACATAGGGCATCTCTATGCTTTATGTCATCCCCAAACGGAAAAAAAAAGAAAGATAAAAAGATAAGGAATGATGATTAGAAGAATAAAGGTATGAATAGAAGAAGTGTACAAAGAGAGGGAACATCAAACACATGTTATGGGGGAACATGATACACACATGAAAAGAAAAAAAAAGAAAAAGAAACAGGAAAAAGGTTTAGCAAGGTGAATGTAAGTCAACTTTCTAACAAGTCATTCAACTCCCAATCATGTTCAGTGTAATGCAAGGGTGGTTGACTGTCCAAAGGAAGAATTGCAAGTGTGGAACTAGGAGTTGTACCAGGTTCTTCACTTGATAAGGAGGATTTATCTTTTAAGCTCATTGTGGATGAGAATAAAGAGTTTAAATTATTGTGTATTTCTTCATTGATTTTGGTAATCTCCACATCATCATCATCATCAAGATTGATGACAACAGGAGGATGAAGGGTGATTTCTAAAGATGGATGTATTAAAATTTTTGGCTGTTGGATTGGTTCAAGTTGTTGTGAATTTTGGATTGGACTATTAGGTGGTGGGTGAGTAGAGGTAGGGTGGTCATCTATTTCTTCTGTCAAAGGTGGAGGTGGATTGTCTTTGTTTTCTTCTATGCCAGATTGACAAGCAAGGAGACAACGACAACGTTGACATTCCCTAGCAGCACGATTTCGGTTAATGTGGTTTTGGAGTTGTTGAGCTGTAAGAGTAGACTGAGTCAACATAGCTTCTTCTACTTCCAATGAAAGAAGAACAGAAGAAGCCAAAGAAGACGGATCAACCACTTTCTCTTTTTCTTTATACACTTTTTTAACACGAGGAGGTATGATAGGATTAGTTTCAGTTTTTATTGGGCGTTTAGACGATGGAAGAGAAATGTCTAAGGGTGGTTGTTTAGAAGGTTGTATGGCTTGCTCAATGTCTAATTTAGGTTGAAGCATGCTTTCATCTATGATGGGAGGTGTAGAAGTGGACGGGAACATGCCACAAAGAGATAATTCAGCTATTTTCCTAGCTTTGAACTTTTGATATGCTATGAAAAAGAAGTCCTTTCAAGGAGTGATGGGTTCCATGGGTTCGGGCCAAAAGGCTTCTAAGGAGAATTACCTTTGGAAGATAAAGGATTAAATCCACTATGATGTACGGTGAATACCTCATTTCCATGTGGAAACTTCAAACACTTGTGAACAACTTATGAGACCACTTTCATTGAGCGAAACCAAGGGTGGCCTAGTCGCAAACAAAATTGGTCAGATTGTGGAATAATTGAAAATGTTACCTCCAAATTTCTAGGTCTTATTTGTAAAGGGAGTGCGATTGATCTGACCGTATGGCATGTGCAAAACTAGTATGTGTCTTAATCCATGTGGTCAGTTTATTATAATCATCTTGATATAGCTCATGTAATACAATAAATTCTTTTGTGATCACGTTCTCACCACAAGTGGGATCTATTAATATCCCATTAGTGGGCTTATCATAGATTCTGGTAGCTATGTAGAGAGTACCATCTAGAATATTTTGTAATATGTCTTTAGTAGAAAAAGTGATATCAAGAGATTTAGTGGTTTGTCCCTTTCGAGGGATAACGTGTATCACACCCACAAGTATATCCATAGGATGATCTTAGGTAATAGTTGGAGTTTTATCATGTTGTTCATGGTTTGTATCAATAGTCATTACATCAAGTTTGGAAGGTTCACTAGCCTTGACAAATGAAGTAGTGTGTTTAGGCATAGCATTGGTGAAGATTTGTAAATTTTGGTTAGGGGTGCAATGGACTTATTGCCTTTATCATTAACACCCATAATGGTTAAATGTCCTGAATCAATGAGGTCTTGAAATAAATGTTCTAGACACTTGCAATGTTCATTCTCAAGTCTATTTTGGCAATGAAAATGACAATAAGCATTAGGTTTGAATGTAGGTGGTAATGGCTAATTTGGATCAAGTGGGTGAATAGGTGGAAAAGTGAGCATGTGTTGTTGAATTAACTTGTTCATTGTGTTATGGAGGGTGTCAGGTAGGGGAGTAAATTGTCTGTTGGGGTCCCCATAATGATAGGGAACCACTGCCTTAACAGTTGCCACTTGATTTTGATTTGGTTGGGTTGGTTGCGATTGTTGTTGAGGAGGCGGGTTAAACTGTAAAAAGCCTCTTTTTGGTCTGCGGAAGTTTTGATTAGTATTGTTGTTTTGATTGTTGTGTTCAGGTTTGTCAGCTCAATGAGAAGTTAATTTTGAATCACGACTTGAAACTGAGTTATGATATTCACACAAGGTTGTGCATAAATTCATAAACGAAGGAAATTTCATCATAGTTAGCTTATCCTGAAGATGTGTGTGCAAGTTTTCGATAAACATATTTTGCAGATGCGCATTAGGAATTTTAACATCCATTTAGGCATACAAGGATTGGTATTGTGAGATAAAATATGTGAATTTTTCATCTACGTCTTATCTACATCGCATGAGGTCATCCATTGTTTTCTTAGGTGTCATGTGAACTTGGAAGTTACCTATGAAAGAATCCACAAGTTCATTGAAGGAACAGATGGAATGATTAGGCAAGTTGGAAAACCACTCTAATGCAATATCTTTCAAGGTTTTTAGAAAAATCTTGGCTAAAAGTCTCTCATCAAGGAAAAAATCACTACACAAAGCTGTGTAAGCATTAACATGGTTGATAGGGTCTCCTTTTCATCCGTATTTCTCAAACTGAGGCATTTCTATCTCTTGTGGCATCAGGGTGCATAAGATTTCTAAGGATAAGGGACTACTACAAAAATGATATGTGGGTGGATCGGTTTGTATTTGACTAATGTTGGAAAGTTGATGTTGCATGGAAGAAACGATAGTAAGGAGTTGTGTAATAATGGGATCGAGGTATGGAGATTAAGATGGAAGAGAAAATGGTGATGGAGTGTAAGGGATGTTAGGGGAAGTGAAAGGAATACTAAGGGGTGTGAAGGTGGTGGAAGAGACTTGCGATGCCACAAGAGAGCTAGGAAAGTTAGGTGGAATTGTAAAGGAAGGAGCCATATAACTAACTTGTTTCATAGTTGTAGTGACTTGCAGATTTGTATAAGTTGGTATAGATGCTATGGTTGAAGGGGGAGGAGCTGAAGGTCCTCCTTGGCTTACAAGAATTTTTGCAGATTGAGTATTGGAAGAGGCATGTTTATTGTAAATCTCAACAATTTTCTTCATCACTTGCAAGCCTTCATCACTTTCAATCAAACAATGAAGATTATCAATGGCAGGTATGGTAGTTTGGGAAATGTTTTCAAGTGTCAAGTCTTGTTGTAAATGTGCAAATTCTTCATGAAGACTAATGACCTTGTCTTGAGGAAGAGACTTGTTTTGGGTGTCAACATTCATTGGATGGAAGGCTAAAGGCATGGAAGTGATATTGTCAGGGCCTAATGCACCATTGTCTAAAATAGGAGTAGGAGCTCGTGAGATACCAAGGTCTACAATGAAAGTTCTATCGTGGGAAGCCATGAGTCTACAACTTCTTCTCACTAAAGTATTATCAACGAGACACCAAACACTCATACAAGTACCATAAAGGAAGGGTTGAAGTCAAATGAAAGGTAATCTAAGATGTCTAAATGCAAATAACAAACATATTGCTAACTATAATAGAGAGAAAACTACAGAAAACAAAAATGCAAGAAAATGCTAGAAAAATGCCAGAAAAATGCCAAAAATACTGTCTAAAAAGTGTAGGGGGACTGATTTTCCTAGGGTGGCGAATGAGTCCCAGGATGAGTTTTTTTTTTTGTTTTCCAAAAATTTAAGGATGATTTAAATGCTCTACAGAATGCAAGTACAGATGCAGAATACAATTTTTTTACTTTTTTTAATGAGATGTAATACAAAAATGAAATTTAAATGAAGTTTTCACTAATGCAATATGAAAGACCTAGAATGGAAAAACAAAATAATGGCCTAATTGAATGTTAATGCAAATTTAAACTAGGATGTAATATGAGAATGAAATCAGAAATGCAAAGTGTCCAAAAGTTGGGTTCACCAAAATGAACTGTAATTTTTCAGGTCACTATGGACAACTCTAGCTCTTCTAGGGTTTTTCACCTAAAAGGAGAGAGATAGGATGCAAAAATGCATTGGATTCATTCAATTAATGTTATGTGTGATGTTTTTATGCCTAAATAAAGTAAACTAAATTCAATTGATTAATCTAAATGAATTAAAATGAATGCAAAAGTGCAATTTAAGCTATGTTTGAAAACACATTTTGTAATGCAATAATGGACTAAATGAAGAAATTATGCAGAACAAAAAGAAGAGGGATGAATCTGAGTGCACTTGGATGAAATGTAATGATTCTAGAGTGTTTTGTATGTTGATGGAAATTACTAGTTGTTCACAGTGGGACTCATTCACCCAAGGTGGCGAATTAATCCTCCTCCTGGTAAAACAGTGTTGGGAACTAGTTTCTAACAGTCATGATCCAAAATATGACAAAAATCATATTTTTAGTCCTAAGGTGGGACTCATTGGCCACTGATGGTGAATTAGCCCTCTCCCAAAATTCTAGAAAATTAGAAGACAACTCTGCAACACCAAATCTAAAAATGTTTGCTTGTGGGTTTGCCAAAGTCAAATCTGCACGAAATGGAGAGAAAACTCTCTTCAAGCTTGAAATATACTTAAGTTGATTTGAAACACCTAGTTGAATTTTCTTTCCACTTTTCAACACACAAATGCTTGATAGATTTGCATACCTAAATCTGCAAACACACATGCAAGAGGGAAAAATGGTTGAGGGTTAGAAAATAGGGGTTTTCCTTGGTCAAACCCCACTTGTAGTAATCAAACCCTTAATAGAATAATGAAATGTAAAGGAAAGATAAACTAATAACATGCAATTTCTATTAACTCACCAAACCCTTGATAATGCAAGTCTGAAGTAACATCAATGGATGCTTCAAAGTGCTTGAATGTTGCTTGAAAAGATGTTGTAAGATGCTTGAATGCTTGTATGAGAAAATGTTTCTTGGAAGATTGCTTGAATGAATTACGAGATGTAAAATGAAGTGAAAAATACCTATTTATACAATCTTGTGTCATAGTTTCCCTTTCATACCTCATCACAGGTCGACATCAAGTGATTTTTAATAAAATCGTAAAAATAAATTTAAAATATTTTGATTTTGGGGCCAATGGGGACTCATTCACTACATATGGAAAATGGGCCCCACCTAGGACCTAAGAAAAAGTGTCAGGATTTAAGTTGCATTTAATGTTGTTTGTCAGGATAATATCCAAAAATACACTTAATTAAAGCATATGAGGGAAAAAGGGGTCAAATAAGTCATAAGAAGAGATAAATAGTGAAGTCTTTACAAGAATTTACAACAGTTCAAAATAGGACTTGATGATGTGTAAAAAGGTGATTTTTAGGTGAATTGTAATGAACAAAGTCTAGAAGAATGTAGAAATGTCTTACAACACTTCACAACACCTTCTCAAGACATCATTATTTGATTTTTAGTACCTAAATATGCATGTTCAAGCCATGTTGCAACATAAAATCAAAGCAAAATGTATCAAATACAATGAAACAAGACCTAAAAGGCCATGAAAATGACAAGGGGGCATTTTTCTATGGTACCACTACTCAATTTAGAGATAGGTGGACTATTTTTCATATTTCCTTGCATTTATGAAAACTCACAATGCCTAAAACCACTCACTCCTTGCAAAATCTATAATCCTATTATAGCATTTTAATCAACTCTTTGAGTTAAAGCTGAAAATAGAATCATACATTCAAAAAGAACAATTGAAGATAAATGGTAACACCATTAGTATTTTCATTCATAACTTGTGAGAAATATACAATTTAGGAGAGTATTTATTTCCAGACTAAGATTTGCTTTGATATCAGTGGTTTTTATAAAACTAATTTAGGACTATTACATAAAGGGTTTCATACCCAAGACAATCTACTAGTCTATTTATCTATATTCTATTCAAAATGACTTTCCTAAGCTTAGCACTCACCTAAAACCCTATTGAGACTTAAAAATATGACCCTCTGTAATCAACAATTAAATCCCTTTTATAGAATAAGGGAGCCACAAGCATCAGGGTCAATTACATTTACATTTCATCCCATTTCAAGATCATTTGCACTAGAATTTGAGATGTCCTAGTTAGTTACATGCAATCATTGTGAAAAATGGAAGAGTAAAAGACCACATTCCACATTCCTTGCATGAAGACATGCCATCTCCTCGAAAGGCAGAGTTTGTTGCAGCAGCATTGAATCCTCGTCCTTGTTGACCAAAGAAGATTGTCCACTAGCAGCCCCAGCAAAAACCTGCATATCACCTGGAAGAAACCTACATGCCACCAACGCTAGGAAATCTAGCACTTCTCCTATACACTAGCCTAGAAAATTTCCACATCAGTGCTAGAAACAAGAAATCACATGAATGCTAAATAAGACAATCCTGACAAAGGGGTCATGGTGTCATCAAAATAAAAAATAGGGCAGAATCATCACTCTGAGTCATTAGCCTCAGAGGATACTAGCCCACACCTTGCTCATGGTGGAACTAGAGGAACCATCACCACCTCCTCATCATAATCCTCAGATGGTACCAGGGAGAGGGGATAATAATCACCCTATGCATCAGTGTCACCCTCACTATCTGAAGGGCTATCAGAAACCTCACTTGGAGAATTATGTCCTCCCAGATAGGCATTTCAATACTTGCATTTTTTTTTTCCTTATTTTCATATTCCACTAGCTTTTTTCCTTTGAACTTGACCAGTTCTTTTGAAACAGTTCAGCTCCTCAGGCGGTAGTTACTCATGACACCATATTTCTTGAATTCCTACATCCCCTTCTGCTCTTTGTTGTATTAAGAGCTCCCTGTGTATCAACTTCCTTCTCAGGGGCATTCTCCTTAGACTCAAGCAAACTCAATCTCCTAGACCTTCGGACCTGCCTAATAGACATCCCAGACTTACTCATCCTCTCAGTGATAAGGACCAGAATACCTCTCCCATTCTACTCTTAGACTCAAACTAAATGCAATTTATCAATGAGAAATATGGACATTAGTTCACATTATAATGAGCCATGCAAGTGTGCCAACCATTAATTCTTCATAGAAACCTTGTGCCTGCAAGGTGACAACAATATGCTTTGATTTTTTAATCTTAACTATTGATTATGTTTTTAAAAGATAAATCAACAGGTAGATTACTATGCAACTACTTATAATTAAGTTTTAATTGTTCTTTTAATGCTCCTTTAAATTAGAAAATCCTTGAGTAGATATACATCCACTCTATACATAGCATCAATTAAAACTATTCATGCTATAATTACCCACTTACTTGTGGGAATTAAAACACCTATATTTCTTAGTAGCAAAATAATGGGGAATGATCCTGATCTGATCTTAAAATATCAGCTCGTACATTACCCTACTTTATTTTTTCCTTCTCCACATGTATCAATAACTGACAGGACTGACGACTAAAATCTCAAGCATATGCCTCAAAGAACAAAGTTGAAAATAGTGCCATTTAGAAATAGCACTTTTTTAGCCAAATTTAGAAGTATTCTAACTTTGTTAAAACCCACTGGATCCTTTTAGAAAGTCCACATGCCACTTGCCCGCTTGCCCATTGCAAAATACAGGACATGGGCAGGGCCCTCAAGGGATTTCGAGGAGTGGTCAAGATTAGGCCACATCACCTGCAATCGACCATCGATTTCATCTCTTATGAAACAGACTTTTGTCCTCAAAGCTTAGCAAGTCCCACAATAATGATAGATGTCACTCTGCCTGCTAGCCCATGTGACTACTTTTCCTCACTACTGCAGACAGACGGGCACACTGGGAGTGACTTTGATGATAACATGTGTCACGAAATCCATCATTGAACCTCTTTCAAACTATGTCCACTGCCCTTTTGGAGATACTAGTTCCACCATCTAGCAATACCACAGGGCCATCACCCACTAGCCCATGTCTTTAAAATAACATGAAATAAATCAAAACAGGTGCGCGAGGAGTGGTAGAGATGTGACCACGTCTTCACTCCTACAACCGTTAATATTTTTTGGGATGGCGCCATGTATTTTACCAAGGAAACCAAGCCCACAAGCATAAAAGACACGTGGTCGAAGCTCCCCAGCCCATGTAAATAAAATAAGAGAAAAAAATCCAATGTGGGCATACGGGGAATGGTTGGAATTAATTCCCTAAGATAAGAGGGCCAACATGAAGTTCCATTTCTGCACATGCCACAAAAGTTAATCATAAAAAGGGGGCATCACTAGGGAAACGTGAACTTGTCCCTCAATGGAAAAAAGCTAAGGATTTATGTCATTAAAATCAAGCCTTCGATCATAGGAAATTAATACTGAGAAGGATTAAGGTGACCGACAAACCTAAAAACAAGGGGCCAGTGAATACACAACTCAAATGGCATAAGTGACAACTTAAGTGAGCAGGTACTGGGAGAACAAGTTAGTACAACAATAGAATGACCAAGGGTTTTTTGATTTATAGGACAGTTTTGGGGAGATTTTATAGATATAAAACCCTTAACACAATGATGATGATATGACCTGAAAACAAAAACAAGGGCCCAAGCCAGACTGTGCACAATTTTTTAGGGTGGAACCAAGAAAATATCTGAAGGGTTCCATCACCACTAATGAAAACCATAAAAATTTTTTGGTTCCATTTCTAAAAGCTCTGTATTTAAATTTAGCCAGTTTCAAGTGTCTAGACTTAGGGTTTTTCCCACTATTATTTCCTTAAGATTTTGTTGTCAAGATCTCTCATAAAAACCCTTAATTATTAGCCCTTGTCAAAGCTCCAATTCATCGTTAACCTTCTATTGCATGTTCCTAATCATATTAAAACATTTTGAGCCATTGAAGCTAGTGAAGTTACCGACCCCTTTGAGCCTACGTGAGAAATACTTTTATTTTATAAGGATCGATTGACCATATTTGGCCTTTATATCCTTTGAAATAACATGTTTTAAGTCCTTTAATGCCTTTTTTATACGATGTCCTAGGCGGTCCCCTTAGTACAATTTATGAGCACGTGCTAATTATTTCAGTTAAGTCTCGTCCACTGCCTTTGTTAATCACTCATCGCGGATGTCTTTAAGAATGTTTGATTCATATCAACGATGCATGAATCTTGAGTTTCTCTTTGTACCACTGGAGGTTTTGGCTATAGCTAATTGATCTTGAGTTTTGAGTGTTGAAGTAGTGATGAGCGATGACCTCAGGGCTCTTTTTATTTCCTTCCATTGCCCATCATGGATAGTTGTTCACTTGTCTTGTTCAAATTGGCGATGAGTGATGAGGTCCCTAATATTAATGAGCTGTCACTATTTTGAAAGGGGTGGATGAGCGATATATTTTGTGCAATTGATTTTGAAAGGAAGATGCACACAACCTGATCTAGTTCCATCGTTACTTTCATCTATCGTTGATGTGGTCTAGAATTTAAAACATGCATCAGTGATGCATGATGTAAGGTGAAGATTGAAAAAGATAAGAAGTGAGGGTATGTGCAGGATCATGATGGGCCAAAAAGTGGCAATATGATGGGTATGTGGTTGACGACTATTTGTTTACCCAAAATTGATCAAATGAAAAGGGTTTTTAAAGGAGATTCTCAGCTTTCCATCAATATAAATTATGCTATCCTTTGAATTTAATAAGTAATTATTATTCATTTTCTATTCAAATTATGACTAAAGTCCTGATTGATAGGCTGATTGAAAAACATCTATAGCTTTCAAACGGTATCACATTTTTTGAATCGAAAACATGCGTCACATTCTATGCTTTGCATAATATAGGATTAAGAAAAGAAAAATTGAATTTCATGAAGTTTTGACCAAGTTAAGGTGGCCAAACATATGAGTTTTTATATTTTTAAAAAAGTTGTAATAAAAAATTCATAATTAATTATTTACTTGGAAAAAAATTACAAAAAAATATGCATCACATCAACAAATCTCTTATATTTAAAATCTTATAAAAAATCATTTATTTATTGTGGTTAGGGTAACCAACTACTTATTTTTCCACAGAACTAAAGTACCCAACGCAAATTTCAAATTTTCATAAATAGATTTTTTTTAACAAACCTAGTATTTTAGAAACTACATTCAATTTTCTACAGATTCTATTCTTACATATTTTTGAAATAATATAGATAACTTATTCAAATTTTTACATCAAGTTTCCTAATTCTGATTTTTTTGAATTTTTTGCCACTTAAGGGCCTATTTTTTCCGTGATGATCCTGCACATACCCATGATCCAGTGATCAAGATTCCATCACGCCAGTTTTCTCATCGATGGTTGAATTCTGGAAAGTGAGGGAAAATCTATGACCGGCGATGGGAAGTTTTAGGGAATATTCTCTTCAATGCTAGCTCTTTGTACTTCACTGATGTAAATGAAAAACACGAACCAGGATGGTGATACATGAGTATTGTCAGATTAAATATGACTAATGAAATTTAGGGTAAACATGGCAAATTTCTGAGGTGGTATCACCATTTTTAAGGCACAAGTTGTAAAAGCTAGAAATGATGCTTGAAGATTTCCATTAATGGTGTTTTAAATCCAAAAAGATCAACGACCAAGATTCAAAGTTGATTAGCTAAGTTGTCAACTCACTTGCACAAAGCTCTCCTCAATTATTAATGGCTACATGCTCCTAATTGTCAACTTAATACGGATTTCCTAGCAATTTATCTCACCATTTGTAGTCTTCACGAATTGAGAAGGGTGAGCTAGAGAGAAAGTGTGTGAGTCCTAGGATTTTAATTGTAGAGTTATGGAAGTGTTTATCCTAGGTATGTTGATTTTCATATGAGCTCTGTTTGAGTCATGCATTAGTTGGTTTAATAATTCCATATTCCTAGGATAGTGAGAGTTTTGATTGTTTGTAATTGTCACTGGGGCTTGTTGAAATTGTCTGGGTTTGAGGGTTTTCTGTTTTGCAAATTCAATTCAAGAGATTAGGTGGGTGAGTCTTCTCGTAATTAAGGATTTTATAGTCCTTACCTCTGTTTCTTGAAAGAATGGGTAATTCGGTTGTGTCTATCCAACCAATTAGCAGGTCTAGGAGGCTCAGGGTGTTTGAATTTCAAGAGGACATATCTGTAGCTAAACAAGAAGTACTCGAAGCTTCTACAACACCAAAAGGCAGGAGGAATTCCTATGGTAGAAACAAAAAGGATTGTGTCAAAAGAACCTACAATTTGAGGAGTCGGGTTGTTTTAGAAGAATTGGTCATGTTTAAAAGGAAGGAACCAGTTAAGCCTAAGAAGAAAGCAAAGAAGAAGAATAAGTATCATAAAGCTTATCTGGGGAGGCACAACTCTCCCATTGAGGTTTCAAATAGCCCTTTGGGCGATGGAGGAGATACTAACCAGGAGTATGGCCACTATCTTCTATCTTTGGTGCCATATTAGGATTCTAATGAGTGAGGAGTAGTAGCTCCTTTAGTTTCAACGTGAACAAGGAGCAAGCGGGCGTACTTTGATGCTAACGAATCAGAGTAGCGTCTCGACCCTGTTTTTGTTTTGATGACACAATTGCCACTACAACAAACTCATCCTATTCAACATGTATATGGTTTTTTGTCTTTGGTGCTGACGTGAAAATAATTTTGGCTGGTGTGAAGGAGAGGTGTTGGACTCTATTTCTTCGATGGAAAATATACCTTTTATAGTTAGTATATTACTTTTTTCCTTGAATACTGATGGAGAATCTTCTTTGGTCGATGTGGGTAAGGAATTTAGGAACTACTACATCAATGAATGACACCTTTTGGAAGGTTGGCTGGTTTTCTTCAACCAACTACATGGGGTTTTGTCTTTTTCTTTCTGTATACACCTAAAATCAGTCAAGACAATTAATTAATTAAATACAAGCTATTTAATTAATAATCCCTTTATTTCAACTACTTATAAATAAATTCCCAATTTATTTATATAGTTCACACTTTTTCTAAATTCTTCATCTAAATTGCATTCCTCTATTTTAATTAAATAAACAAATTCACATGGCTTGTTTTATTTAATTAATAGCCTTCTCATTAAATTCAATTTCCCAATTTGAATTTGAGCACATGTCTACAACACTTTTTCCACATCCTCAAATGTCACATGTATTTAAATATGTCTAATATTTAAATTCCTAATTTGAATTTAGGCACATGTTGGACACTTGGCAATCTCACACACTTGATTCTCCCATACATTTTGCATGTTTCCTTTGGTCAAGGGAGCATCTTCCATGATTCTTCCATCTCCACCGTTCATCTCTCATATTTGAATCTCGATCGTTGATTGCTGCCACATCACAAGATTCTTTGTAAATCCTATAAATACAACCCTTTGCTATAGCATTTTCAATCACATCTTTTAACAAACTTATTATATAGGAATAACATTGGAGCATTTGGAGCATTCATAGTTGGAGCATTTAGTATTGTTTTTCATTTAGCATTTAGATTTGCTTTATCATTCTAACTTAGAAAGATGTCAGGTAGTTTGAATTTTGCATTTCCTTTATCAATCTTATATCTCATATAGCATTCAATATCATTATCATTGTATAATTTCCATTTTATCACATCAGCATTAACATCATAGCATCATGGCTTTAATCATATAGTTTCATGTAGGAACTTAGATTTCTTGCATTATAGAGCATCTTATTTCTTAAGTTTTCATTCTAACAATCATAGTGCACCCATAAGATCTGAGAGCCAATATAATTTAATGAATCCTTAAGAATAGAGAAAAATGGAACGTTTTTAGAGATTTGATTTATTTGCAATTAGATTAATTGTATGATTCAAATCTTTCATGTAATGCGTCTCATTAATGTTTGTGTGTCTTATTATTGATTTACTAACTCTCCCACAATTTCACACTCACATAAATTGGTGCCCACTGTGGGGTTCAACCCCATTTTAACAACTTTTTGGAAAAAAAAATTGTAAACAGGATGGACATGACATTTTAGCGTGACTGTGAGTTCTTTCGGCACATACAACAAACTTTTTAGTGCATATGATCTTTGTTACATCGCATTTGACATTCGTTATGGTGCATACGATATTTCTTTCGGCACATTGAGTAACCATTTTAGGACATTCAGGGAGTCTTATAGCGCATTCAACCTTTCTTTTAGACATACATCATTTTTTCTAGTGCATCCATTAGTTCTTATAGTGCATTAAATAGTTCTTTTAGCGCATTTGAGTGATCTTTTAGCATATTGGATGACTGTTTTAGCACATCTATTTAAAATTGCAAAATCTTAAAAAATTTGAGAAATAATTAATGTTTTCTACTTGTAGGTGGATGATACAATGGTCAAAGAAAAAATTATGCAACTACTGATGATTTTTACAGGGGTTAGAGTTATTTAATGCTTTCTTTTGATTAAATTAGGAACGTAGTTTAATTAAAAGCTTAAAGAACACCCTTGTCTTTCGTGCTCGAGTGATAGGCCTATGCTCTCCCCTTAACTGGGTGACCAGAATGCTAGAATCTCTATTTTATGCTTTGTTAACACCTTTAGAAGGCCTGTCGTAGTGGAAAAAGTACTCACCCTACGAGAATGACCTAAGCGAGAACAACCAAAGCCAAGTTTTCCAACCCACTATAATCAAAATCAAATTCGAGGAAAGTATGCAATTCAATGGTAGTGTGCAGTGATAACCATCCCCAAATTCTTTGTTCTAAAGGTTGGGAGGTCTCCTGAGGGAGTTTATCATTTGTGTCATTGAACGGAAACCCTTTCTACGAACCATAGTGTAGAAGCCAACCAAATCAATTTCCGAACACTTTCTATATCACAGTGCAAGGGGAGGGAAGAATTTTCCCCCAAGACACTCACCATATAACCATCAGGGATTACTAGCCAGAAGTGGAGGATTCATCTTTGGTTAAGACTCGGGAAAGGAAAAAACACGGGTGCCCTCTAGGGGGTGACATGGTTGTGTGAGCTGACATGGTTTTAAGATGTGGGATGTGATATTTAAAGTGACCCTTTGAGAATAGAAAAGTGCTTGAATTGTCTTCTTTTGTGTTATACCTATGGAAATCGAAAGAATCAAACTAGATTCTTGAATACACACTCAATGTTTAGTTACTAGGCTTGACACAAATGTTTGAAAATTTGTTGCTATGTTTGAAGTCATATTTCAAAAATTATCCATTTGAATACTCAATTCCCATAATTCACAAGCTGGAAACCAAAAAAAATTAATTGGTCAAAATATTACATCCCTAGAAACACTTAGATTCACAAAATTCAAATCCAAACAACCAGACAGAGTTGCAAAAACACTGAATTTTTCCAGATTAGTGCATTCATTTTCTGTTATAGCGCATTTTTGCCATATTTTAGCGCATCCAACATCTGTTCCAGTGCATACATACACTGTCTTGGTGCATCCACTACTTTTTCCAGTGCATCTAGGAGTTATATTCTAGTGCGTACATGGCATATTTTAGTGCATTCACCCTCTGTTATAGCACATACAATGCATAGTTTAGCACATCAATCCTCTATTTTAGCGCATTCAAGTAATCTTATAGTGCATCTAAGCAATTTTCTGGCACATTCATCCTCTATTCTAGTGCATCTATGTTGTCTTTTAGTGCCTCAAGGATCTGTTTTAGCACATCCAACAAATAAAAATCCCGAGAGTTAAATTTATCCCCTATTTCATAGTTTGAACTAGAATTCACAATCTTTTTCAGCCCAAAATCATTCCTCTAGTACCACAGAGTGTAAACTTGTTAAAACTGACCTCTATAAGTTGAATTCTTCAAATTAAACCAAGATCTAACATCTCAAAGTTCCTAAATAATCAAACTTATCATATCTTTGATTATTAAGCTTAGTTTCATCATGAAGATTTATCATCCTTTCATCACGAAACAAAGCTATATAATCAAATTAAACTTAGTCTCATCAATAGAATTTTTCATTCTATTTGACTTAGTTTTAATCCTTTACACTCTTCCAAACAAAGATCAAAGTTTAGTCAAAGTATAACACTTGTATGCTCGTTCAAACAAGGTTACAAAAGTAGGAACTCAAGGAAAAAGAACTTGAAACACAAAACATCGAAACACAAAACATTGGAACTCAAAGCATCGAAACTCCAAACATCGAAACTCAAAACATCAAAACTAAAAATAGTGAAACTCAAAACACCATGGTTGAAGCTAAAGAGAATCCTTTCCATGGAATTGTACCATAGATTTTTGGGGTTCCTATGTGCTTGTCTAGGTCTTCTAGGGTTTTTCACCTAACATGAGAGAGATAGGGCACAAAAATGCTAAGGGTTCATTCAAATCATGTTATGTATGATGTTTTCTAAGCTAAATGAAGTAAAATAAATGTAATTAAGTGATTTAAATGAATGAATATCAATGCAAAACTAGGAATTTAAACTATGTTTTAAAACACATTGTGAAATGCAAACAATGAACTAAATGAAGAAATAATGCAGAACAAAAAGAAATAGGATGAAATGGAGTGCACCTAGGAAAAGTTGGATGAATCTAGAATGTTGTGGATGCTAACTAAAATGATTTAAATTTCACAGTGGGACTCATTCGCCCAGGGTGGTGAATTAGTCCTCCTGGTGGTGAAAAAGTGTCAGAAACTAGATTCTGACTGTCAGGATCTAGAATCTGACAAAATTCAGATTTTCAGTCCTAAGGTGGGACTCATTCGCCACTAGTGGCGAAACAGTCCTGTCCCAAAATTTTGAAAAATGAAGAGACAAATCTGCAACACCAGATCTGGAAATCTCTTATTGTCGGGTTACCAAAGTCAATTCTATAGGAAATGAACAAAAAACCTTCTCCAAGCTTGAAATATGAATGAGTTGACTTGAAACACCTAGTTGACTTGTTTACCAATCTTCAACATCAAAAAGATTGTTAAATCTGCATACCTAGGTTTGCAAACACACATGCAATAGGGGAAAAATGGTTGAGGGTTAGCAAATAGGGGTTTTCCTTGGTCATACCCCACTTTTGGTAATCAAACCCTTAATGAAATAATGTAAAGAAAGAGAATGGTAAACTAATAACATGCAATAGCTTTCAACTTACCAAACCCTTGATAATGCAAATCTGAAGAAATGTCAATGGATGCTCCAAAGTGCTTGAATATTGCTTGAATTGATATTGAAGAATGCTTGAATGCTTGAATATGATGTGTGAATGTTAGAGAATTGTAGGAGATTATGAGAGATGTAAAATGAGGTGAAAATCACATATTTATACAATCTTGTGCCTTAGTTACTTGTTCATACCTCATCATAGGTTGACATCAAGTGTTTTTGAATAAAAACCAAAAGGGAAAATTTTAAAATTTTGAATTTGGAGCCAAGGGGTACTCATTCGCTACCCATGGTGAATGGGTCCCACCTAGGACCTAAAAATGGGTGTTGGGAATTAAGTTGTATTTAATGTTGTTTTTCGGGCTTACATTCAAAAATGCACTTAATTAACGCATATACGGGCATAAAGTGACCAAATAAAGCATGAGAAAGGGATAAATAGTGAAGTTGTGCCTAGAAAAGCATGAAATCTTGTTACAAGACTTTACAACACTTCAAAATACAACTTGTTTAGTGATGAAAAGGTGATTTTTAGGTGAATTGCAATAAATAGAGTCTAGAAGAATGTTGAAATGTCTTACAACACTTCACAACACCTTCAGAAGACGTCATTATTTGAATTTTAGTACCTAAATATGCATGTTCAAGCCATGTCACAACATAATATCAGAGAAAAATATAACAAATACCATGAAACAAGACCAAAAAGGCCATGAAAATGACAATGGTCCATTTTTCTATGGCACATTTAGCCCCCACTTTAGTGAGAGGATGAAGTTGCTTCAAACTCTCACTAAAGTAGCCATGAAAATTGAGAGGAGGGTTCAAATGCACTTATGTTAGCAAGATGGAATGACAATGATCAAGAGGGATGATCAAGCCCCCAGGATGAAGATCCCATGGAAAACTAAGCATAAGAACAAAGGAACACACAAGTGTTGAGAATCGGATGAAGGTTCGATGTTCTATCCAACTAGTTGTGGATTAGATCTAGGCTAATTGTTAGAAAAAGAGAATGTGTACTCACTCTGGGGTGACAAAACACATGATGATCCATTAGGTGAGAAAGCCCGAAAGGTAAGATACATATGCTAGTTGGTATGCACTCACAAACACAAAGGTGGTTATGGGGAAAATTCAGGCTGCTAGGTGGGCCTCTCGCTGAACAATATTAAAATTATGCCTCCTGATAACATTAACAAGGCACCACAAAGAAAAATTTCATGAACAAAAAGAAGGGTACCAGAACTTCATGCAAGTTGTGTTATGCAAGGTGGAAAAAATGTAAAGTGTAAAAATGCAAACTGTAAAAATGTAAAAGTCTGAAATGGAAAAGATGTTCGAAGGAGTCTTGTTAAGTTCATGCAAGATCAGTCACTTAGGGGACATTGTGTCTAATTTCTCCAAGAGAGGACCAATCAAAGGATAGTATATTCACAACTTATGGGATGCAGTGCATTGCATTAGGAAACCAAGAGGAATGTAATATGCTAAGATAGGTCACAATTATGAAGGACATCACACCCAATGCCATCAACAAAGTGAAAAATGCATCACATAAACGATAAGGCTACACTAGGAACCAAGAATGCAAATGAAATAATGGTAATGTATGCCCCCCAATTTAAAGGAATTGCTACACATCATTCTGTGAGAAATTAATTTAAAGTAGAAAATGGAAGAAAAAGAAAAAAAGAAAGCAAGACATAAGAGCCAACTTGGAAAGCCCTATATGCCAAGTCATATGTTTTCAAGTTAGGCTACATCATGTCAAGGAAAATGAAAATCAAAGAAAAGGAAGTTTCCCCCCAGAAAAGAAAGCACACCAAACACATAAGGGATCTATGGATTTGGGGTCAGTATGTTCGTTGCTGCAATGTTGTTATGAAAGAGCTCGGAACTGTCATAATTCCCCAAAGCACATAAAACTAGAAGAATGACACAAAAAGAGCAAAAAACAAAAGAAAAATAAAAAGTCTCTTTTGGGTCAATATGGAAGAGACATTGTGGTCTCAACGCTTTGCATCATCCCCAAAAGGAAAACACAAGCGAAAAGAAAATGAAAAGGTGAAAGAAAATGAAAAAGCTTTTGGGTCAACATGAAGGAAACATTTTGGTCTCAATGACTTACGTCATCCCCAATAGAAGAACACAAAACAAAGGCAAAAAAAACAAAAGAAAAAGGACCGTTTGGGTCAACATGGAAGAGATATAGGGCATCTCTACACTTTGGGTCATCCCCAAAAGGAAAAATCAAAACAAAAAGTGAAAAAGACAAGGACCTTTTGGGTCAACATGGAAGAGACATAGGGCATCTCTATGCTTTGTGTCATCCCCAAATGGAAAATAAAAAACAAAAGAAACAAATATAGGGACCTTGTGGGTCAACATGGAAGATACATAGGGCATCTCTACACTTTGCATCATCCCTAAAAGGAAAACATAAAACAAAAGCAAAAAAGACAATGCATGATGAATAGAAGAATAGAGGTACAAATAGAAGAAGTGTACAAAGAGAGGGAACAACAAACACATGATACAAGGGAAAATGATACACACATGAAAGTGAAGCACTATAAATCTGCAAATGAACCATCTCAAACACTCATTAGTGGGGTTAGTTTACACATGCAAATCTATGAATTCATCTATGGAATAACATGTCAATGTTCAAGAAATGCAATAATAACAACGATCAAAAGACATTCAAAAACATGACATCTACCTACTCCATATTGAATTGGTGTCAAATGTGCCAATGACCCTTTCCCAATCCTTGCTAAAACTCAAATGATGAAATGCAATGATGAAGAGCAAAATTAGTTCTCAATTTAAGAGAGTAACTTTGCAAGAGAGTGTAGATGTTTTGATGAAGAATCAGCCCCTTTTTTATAGATTTTCAAATTGGAAGAGAGCTCAAAATAGAGCAATGTGGGATAAAGATTGGACCAATGAGATGAGGCCACTTGTCAACTTGCCATAGGTTGAGGAATGTGCAAGTTTTGGCCAATGTGCCCAAGAGGGGGAGATTCAAATTTGAATTTGTGAATTAAATGTTGAGAGGGGGACATGAAAGAGAGAATTTAATGCAATGTTGGAAGGGACAAGTCAACTTGTCTTCATTTTCAAACTTGAGGGAATATTCCAAAAAGGTGCTTTGTTGAGGGAAAATGATGATTTTATAAATAAATTAAAATGATTTATTGGTGCAAGTGGGAAAAGCTAGAGGATGTGATGGGTGGTTAGGTTAGGTTAATCAGGATTATATTAGCTTAGGTGATGATTAGTTGATTTTGACCCCTTTGACTTGAATATTTGGATTTATTTAAATAAAAAAGGGATGGAATATACATTTTGAGATTTCAATTAAATAAAGTTTGGTTTATTTAATTGAAAGGTTGATGTTTGATTTATTTAATTTAAATGAACAACCTTAGGAATGAATTTAATGAGTTTAATTTACCTGATGAATGGATGAAGGTGAACTTGATTAATTTAATGAGCGGATGAATGTGAACTTGGTTTACTTTATGAATGGACCTAATTAAATGGATGATGCTAATTTTGCATGTCTACATTTTTCGCCTCTTTGAAGCAATGTACTTGCTGCATTGGTTCAAAGAATAAACTTGCCGCGATCAAAATTCAAAAAAAAATTGATTTTTTTTTTCGAATGCCTCAGCGGAAAGAAGTACACTAGTACATTGCCCCCTCGAGAGATCAAGCGAAAAAATTCTATTTGAGGGTCGATCTTGCGATAAAGAGGTTCAAAATGGATGGTTATGGATGATGATGCAAATGCGATGATTTTAAGATGCTTAGAATAACAAATCTATATTATCTTAAACAACTTAAATGATGATATGATGTGAGATGGATGGGATGAATGATATGATATGCCATGATTATGCCAATGTATGATTTTATGAGATGCTTATACTAACAGATCTATATTATGATGATGATTATGTATGTGAGATGATATGCATAATACTGATGGTTTGTGGATGCAAGATGGATGCACTAGTGATGATGATTAACTATTCATGACATGATGTTAGTGTGGAAAAGAAGACATTAAATGATGACAAGAGGATCCAACAAGCCAAATTTATGAGAGATGATGATGAGAAATGATGATGATAGATGGATGATTTGCTTATCAAGGATTGGGATTTTAAAAGGGTCACTTACCTTATGTTTGATAACATGCATAAGCATGATGCATCAAGGTATAAAGGACCAGGATGGCGTTGTACTTAGTGTGATGGACTTTGACTCGAAAAATACATAGGAGTATTCTTGTTCACACCTGACATATGGAAACCTTGCTAAGATGCACTTTAGAAGTTTCAAACATCTCGAAGCAAAACATGGAAAGGTATAACTAGTCAATGCAATATTCAACAAGCTGTCCAAAACATCCTCTATACATATCTAACAAAGAAAGTATTCGCCAATATTCCTATCTCTCTAAATCCTTCATCCGGATATCATCGAGAGGTCCTTGGATTGAGCGCAATAAGATAAGTCAAAAGGCAAAGATAAAACACACAAACAAGTTGATGTTCTTCAATACCGCTAACCAAAAGGGAATGTGCTTTTAAGGATAAGAACTAAAACTATTGCCAAAAGATAATGCCCATTGTAGGAAGGATACATCCTACAACATGTTAGTGGATGGCGGCACATCATTTCATTTATCCAAAGTGCTCTTTCTGATAAATAATGCCCATTGTAGGAAGGATTCATCCTAGGACATGATGTTATCAGATGATTGATATGGGACTATTTGGATGATGGACTATCGACACAAAGAATTGACCAACTTGTTTACGTATTGACTTAAACTTGAGACTTGACGTTTTTGAGATTTACTTTTAAGATGCTAGACTTGTTTCTAACTGTTTCACCAAAGGTTGAGGATGACAATCAATTTATTATGGATGGTGTTATTACAGGTGCAAGCGAGATGAGGTGGATGGATTTTTTCAAATATTTGGATGTTTTTGGAGTTTTGCAATGTTCTGAGGTTGTTTTTGGTATTTTTTGAAAATTTCAAATGTTTTGATTTTTTATTTTTCGAATGTTTTGGGGTTTTGCGAGATTTTGACCAAGAGACTAACCTAAGGGCCTATCTTAGGGGCCTCATGGGCTGATCCACAGATTAGCCTTGCCTACGTTATACATTCGACTGATGACTTGACTGATTTATAGATGAAGATATACATGATGAGATGTTAGTTTATTATGAAAGACTCCTAAAGGACTGACCCAAGTGTCTCAGGGGATGATCAAAGATCAAACTTTCCTATGTTCAAGCTCAGAGACAACGTAGTTCGACAAGACGACTTTGTTTTTGACTTTTTGACTGAATTTTTGATCTATTTTTGGGTTTTTTGATATGTTTTGATGTTTTTTGGTTTTTTGGATTTTCTGATGTTTATGGATTTTCTAATTTTCTTTTGTTTTTGGATTTTCTGATTTTTTGATGTTTTTGGATTTTCTGATTTTCTGATGTTTTTGGATTTTCTGATTTGAGGATTGTAAGATCATACACGAATCCAATCCGATAAGAACATTCCCCCGGCGCAATGTAATAGACTACTCCGATAAAGGTAGGACAAACTAACCTTGAGGATGGGCTGAGTAGTACTAGGAGGGATCATGATATGAAAATAGGACCAAGCTATGGTACAGATGTGAATGGATGATTGATGGATGGAGACCCGAATGCAATGGATTATGGAAGCGTAATGGATGGATGGTGCAGAACAAGTCGTAAAGATCTTGATGGATGGAAAGTGATTATTTATGCAAGGTGCCTGTTTGCCAAGTTCTCACCAAGGTACTTGTCCAAAGTGCCACCGAAGTGGTTTTCACTAGAGGACAATTTTTTCTCTTTTTTGATCATTTTTTCTCATTTTTTTGGATTTTTTTGCTTTTTTGATTTTTTTGTTGTTACCAAGATGCCTGTTTGCCATGTTTTCACCAAAGTAACCATTTTTTTAGGATATTTTCTAATTTTTTTGGATTTTTTGGTTCTATCCCTTGAAATATTTAGGCATAAATCTTTTTGAGATGAGAGCTATTCATGGGCTCTTGCAGAGGTTCCCCTTCGGGTGTTGATAACTGATATGCCCCTGAGTTATAACTTGCTGTGATGATGAATGGTCCCAGCCAATTGGCTTCAAATTTTCCTTTGTTGCTTGGGTTTGGGACATTCTTCTGATTTTCTTTTAAGACCAGTTCTCTGACTTGGAACATCCTACTTCTGATTTTCTTATGTAGCTCCTTTTGAGTCTATTCTGATAGAATTTCAAATGATTCAAAGCATCTATACGTTGCTCCTCCAGTAGCTCCAGCTCATTTAGTCCTTATACTCAGTAGACTTCATCTGTGATGAGGTTTTGCAGTGATATCTCAAGGGATGGGAGCTTGATCTCTATGGGGAGTACTGCTTCTGATCCGTAGACCAGGGAGAAGGGGGTGGCGCCAGTGGGTGTGCGGATGCTGGTTCGATAGGCTTAGAGGGCAGGATTAAGCTGTAAATTCTAGTCATGACATGCATCATTGACTATTTTCTTGAGGATTTTCAAAATGGTTTTGTTTGTAGCTTCTGCTTGGCCATTTCCTTGGGGATAGTATGGGGTGGAGAAGAGATGTTGGATTTTTAATTTTTTGCATAAGTCGCAGACATCCTAATTTTTGAATGGTGTCCCATTATCTGAGATAATGGCTTGTGGGACACCGTAGCGGCAAATGAGATAGTTCAGGATGAACTTTGAAATCTGCTTCCCAGTTATGTACGTCATGGGTAAGGCTTCCACCCACTTAGTAAAGTACTTTATTGCGGTTGTCATGAATTTGTGGTCGTTAGATGAGGTGGGTGTGATTTTCCCAATGAGATCGAGTCCCCACTACGAAAAGGGCCATGGTGTGATGATAGGATGAAGCTCTTGAGCTGGTGCATGGATGAGGTCCCCATGCTGCTGACATTGTAGACACCTTCTAGCATAGTCATGTGCATCTCCTTCCATTGTGGGCCAATAATACCCCATCCTCAACAATTTCTTAGCTATGGTTATTCCAGTCAAGTGTGAACCAAAGATACCATTATGTACTTCAGTTAGAGCGGTTAATGCCTCCTCAGCGTTTAGGCAACGTAATAGGGTTCCTTCTATGCTCCTATGATATAGGGTATCTCCTAGGATGACAAGTTTGGATGCCTTTTTGACAAAGGTTCGTTTTAGATTTGATGGTAAGTCAACGGGTATGACTCCTATTTGAAGGTATGTATAAATGTCATGTTACCAAGGATCACTGGGACCAATGATTTCGCACATGAATTCTGATTCTGGTACCTCGAATGTGGGCATGAGAAGCTGCCTATCAGGAATTCATATTTTGGAACATTGTTGGGGATGTCCAATAGGGACCCAATTGTTGCCATGGCATTTGCTACTCTGTTGTTGGCTCTAGGTATCTGCTCACATGTAATTTCGATGAAGGATTCTTTGAGAGTCTCCACCAATTTCTTGTATGGAGTGAGCTTTTCATCCTTGGTCTGGTATTCATCGTTCACTTGATATGTGATCAATTAGGAGTCTCTATACACTTTGAGAGCTATGATGTTCCATTGCACTGCTATTTTGAGACCTATAGTCAAAGCCTCGTATTCTGCAATATTATTAGTGCAAGGAAATTCCAGTTTGTAGGATCTTCGTATGCAATCCCCTTGTGGGGTGATGAAAAGACACCAACTCCTGATCCATGTTGTGTGTATGAGCCATCGAAGTATAGTTTCCAGTGGTCAGCTACATTAAGGTTGAAATTAGATTCATCTAGAAATTCTGAGACAAGAGGATTCTCAGAATAGATAGGTGCTTCTGCTAATTGATCTGTGATGACTTGGCCCTTGATTACTTTCCTCTCCACATATTCGATGTCGTATTCTGACAGTATCATCACCCATTTTTCCATTCTTCCTATGAGCATTACCTTTGATAGTAGATACTTGAGAGGGTCAATTTTGGCAATGAGTTTTATTTTATGTGCCAACATGTAATGTCTGAATTTCTGTGATGCAAACACTACTGTAAGGCATGCTTTCTCGGTGAATGAGTAGTTTAGCTCATGCCCAACCATTGTTTTACGGATGTAATACATAGCCCTTTTCATTCCATTTTCATCATGTTGAGCCAAGAGAGCTCCAAGGGATACTGTTGTTGCTGACACGTATAAGATCAATGGTTTCTTTGGGATGGGTGGTGTTAAGACTGGTGGTGTTAGCATCTATTCTTTGATTTTTTTGAATGCCTCTTCACATTGGGTAACCCATTTGTATGCTACTCCCTTGTGGAGTAGGTGAGAGTATGGGTTATGTTTGTCTGCCAATTGTGCTATGAATCGTCGGATGGACTAGAGTCTTCCTTGGAGACCTCTCAATTGTTTTAATTTTTTCGTTGCCTCCATCTTGAGGATTTATTTTACTTTTGTTGGATCTACCTCGATACCCCTCATCAACACTATATATCCTATGAGCTTTCCCGATTGTACGCCGAAGAAACATTTCTTTGGGTTTAGTCTGACCTTGTACTTCTCCAGTCTGTCAAAGATGGCACTTAGGGTTGCTATGTGATCTTTTCTTTTTCTAGACTTGGCTAGAATGTTGTCAACATAGTCTTCAACCATCTTATGGATCATGTCATGGAATATCAATGTCATGGCCCTTTGGTATGTTTCTACTACGTTCTTTAATCCAAGTGGCATCATATTCCAACAATAGGCCCCCCATGGGCAAGTGAAAGTTGTTTTATGTTGGTCCTCTTTAGCTATCATGATATGATTGTATCCTGAGAATCCGTCCATTAGTGACAACATCTCATGTCCCACTATCATGTCCACTATCATGTCGATGTTGGGAAGCAGGAAGTCATCTTTTAGACATGCCTTGTTCAAATCTCTAAAGTCTATGCAGATCTTGATATTTCCGTTGGGTTTTGAAACAAGTACCAAGTTTGATACCCATTCTGGATAGTCTATCGGTCAGATGAATCCCACATTTAATAGCTTTTTTAGGTCCATTTTGACTAATAGGGCGATTTGAGGATGCATTTTTTGAAGCTTTTGTTTGATAGGCTCTGCTTCTGGATACACTGCTAAGTGGTGAACTACGGTTTTTGGATCAAGTCCTGGCATGTCAGCATAACTCCATGCAAAGTTTATTTGTCTTTCTCTTAGGAATTCCGCTAGGAGCTCTTGCTCTTCTAATAGTAGTGATTCCGCATAGAATGTGATGTTCAGGGTTGCCTCTGTTCCTAGGTTGACATGATTTCATTTTTCTACCAAGACTGTTAACTTTTCCTAATGAATAGCTCTTGAAGGAAGATTGAATCCCCCATCCTCGGGCACCTCAGAGAGGTTTTCACCATTGGATGCATCCTTTCTTTTTACTTTTTTCTTGTCAGAGAGTGCCACAGTGTGGTTTTCACTCAAGGACTTGGATATTATTCTTAATTTCTCACTTTTGCGACTGAAGGATTCAATTGTTTCCCCATAATAGGCATGTGTGCCCAACTCTATTATAAACCCTGCTTTGTGATCCCCATCTAGAATGTTATCCCGTAGTCCCATGAAATTCCCAGAGTGCCTCATCATTTTTGAATGTATCAAGAACTGGTGGTCCTCGTTGGTCATAGTCGATGAGTTGGGGATATAGTAGGCGGATCTCATGATTTTGTTGGTCTGGTTCAAAGGATAGGGTACTAATCATGGAAAGAGTGGTATCTTCAAATAGCCTAGGTAGATTGGTCATGGTATCCTCGTCATCGCTACTATTATAAATGTTGGTTATAAAGTTATGTATGTCTCTACCTATGGATACTGGTAATCGTAGTTCTGTTGTTGTTGGCTAAGGAGGATTATTAACCATTCTAACTAGAGGACTTAGGCCACGTATGGTTATACTCGGAGGGGTACATCCAAGGAAAAGATTTGTTATCAGTCGTGTCTTTGAAATGATAGGTGTTATAAGCCCATTGTCGTTTTGTCCCTGTCTTTGATTTCTGTCATAGCCCATTGTGAGCATCATTTGTAGACCCTTGCTTCTGTCATCCATTGGTAAGTCTGCTAGTTGTCTTTCATCTTGATATAGCATGTGGGATGGATCCGCCTCAATAACTTCTCGTCCAAGATCTCCCCAACTTGTAAAGGTGGGATATTTTTCAGGGGATGTTTGGGATGTGGAGGCTTCATTTATTTGCGGTCATCCCCTTGATCTAGGAGATTGTGGTAATTCTCCTACCACAAAAGCATTATTAGGGAGCTTGTAGTTTCCACAACCATTATCTTGGATGATGAGCTTGATGTCAGAAATGGTGGGAATGGTGGGAGTGGCCGGTGTCTCTATCGTAGAAGTGGATGCGAGAGTGGCGGGATTGATGTATGGTGTGGATGGGCCCTCATCATTTTTGGGTACATGGGGGATTTTTTAATACTTTTCTTCAATATTTTGCAATACGAGAAAGGTTTGCGATCTCCATGGACGGTAACTTCTTGTCCATTATGTGTAAATTTCACACATTGGTGGAAGGTTGATGCTACTGCTTTCATCGCATGGATCCATGGACATCCTAGGAGGATGTTATATGACAAGTCAAGGTCCAAGACCTGACAAGTGGTTTCCATGATGGTGGGCCCTACTTGAATAGGGAGTTTGATTACGCCCTGAGACACTCTTTCTTGGTCATCATATGCTCTTATTGTGATACCCTTTCCTTTGTCGATGGAATCCTCTGATATTTTCAATTGCTTGATGAGACTTAGGGAACAAATATTCAAACCCAAACCTCCATCTACCAAGACCCTTTTGAATTTTCTCTTATGCACGATGGCTTCCAAGTGAAGCACTCGGTTGTGAGATGGTTGAGCAGGGAAATATTGGTCAGAGAATGTAAGAAGATTAGGCGTAATGATATTTCTGACCATAGCTTGGAATTGCTCCGCATCAAGATCTGTGGGGACAGTGGATGAGGCCAATGCTTCTTCAAGGATTTTCCTACGGGCAGATGAGATTTTTAGCAACTGCATGATGGAGATTTGCACTGGCGTTCTCTTGAGCTGATCTAGGACATTATAGCCATTAGGAACAGATCTAGATGCAGGGACTTTGTTTGGCTGGGATGATCCTACGATGGTTACTTTTCTGCCTCTTATGGTGACTCCACAATATTTGGCATAGGTGCCCTTGATAGTAATGACCATGCAGTTTTCATCTAGGGAGGCGACGACTGTTTCATACACATGATTTACATTTGAGTGGGAGCCTTTCCCTTTATCTTTGTTATTGTTATTCCCTTTATTGCCATGATTCGACATCAGAATCGTATATATCTTAAGATCTTGGTTTCCTATAGGTTGTTCCACGTTTATGATTCTTTTATCGATGAGATCTTGAATGATGTTCTTTAATCTCATGCAACTATTCATGGTATGGCCTTTGATTTTATGGAACTCGCAGAGTTGATTCTCATTATACCAAGGAGGTTTCACATCCAGTTCTTGGTAATTCTCAAATGTGGGAGGCTTGATAAGTTTTTCATCTATCAGTTTTTTCATTATGTCTTCAAGTGGTTCCCCCAAAGTGGTGTACTTTCGCTTGGGATAACTCTTGCATTGGGGTGACCTCCTCTTTGATCATTGAGATTATTGATTGTTGGATTGTTGTTTGGTTGGTGTGTCATGTGATGATTGTTTTGGTGTTGGATTTGGATTTGTGGTGCAGGTGTATGTTGGCAAGGGGCACTAATGACCACCTTGGCATCGACGACACCATCATTAGTAATGTTTTTGTTCCTTGCCCACATGCAAGGTTTATCATTGTAATTGGAGAGTGGGAGGTTGTTTTGTTGGTCAGGGTATGAAGTTGTTCCTGCTGGTTGAGTCATAAGGGCTCTTTCAATGTTGAGCGCCTTGGAGATCAACTGATCATATGTGGTGATGCCTTGAACCTTGAGATGAAATTCCAAGAGGCCTTTAAGGTTGGCGATGATGGTGCAAACTTGTTGTTCTTCTGGCATGGTCCACTTGCTCTGATTGGCCTTGGATCGCCATCGTTATAGGAATGAAGTGAATGATTCACCATTTCCTTGTTTCAGAGCTGAGAGTTCTTCTAGACTGACATCCATTGCGATGTTGCATGCATAATTTTTAATGAATGCGTCTATAATTTCTTGGAATGTTCTAATGACTAAAGGTAGATGAGAGAACCATTCCATAGCGTGGCCTGCCAAACTCCTAGGAAATAGTCACATCAGATAAGTATCATCGTATGCAACTTCTATGTAATGTACTTGGAATTCCCTTATGTGATCTTCAGGGTTTCACGTCCCTCGATATTTGTCAAATTTGGGGATTTCAAATCCCTTGGAGAATGGTTTCATCACAAGGCTCCTGTCGAATGGACATGGACACAAGTTGCTTGGTGTCTTCATTGTTCACCCTGATTGAAGATCGGGCACTTGAAGCGAGAGCAACCTGATTTGTGCCGTCACATCATTTTGCAGATTAGGGGGTGGGATGAAAGTGTTTTGGGGTGTTTCGACTGTGGGTTGAATGGGTGGGTTGGTCGGTGTGTTTTTTGATGGTATTTGTATGTTCTACCAAGCGAGGTAAGCTTCCTCCTGCTGTTGTATGAATAATTCTTGTTGTTGATCTTTTTGTTGCGCTAAGATTTGTGCTTGTTGTTGCGCTTGTTGTTGTTCCAACAACACTTTTTCTGTGCTTGTTGTTGTTGCAACAACGCTTGTTGTTGGGATACCAATTTGGCTACCTCTTGCTACTCTTGATATTGCTTTATTGCTTGCTAATATGCTTGTAATTGTGTTGCTTGTCTTTGTATAAGAAGTTGTGCTTGTGCTTGCAGCTATTGTGCTTGATATTGGGCATTTTCCTGAGCTTGAGCTTGCATTGCTTGTTGTTGTAATAGAGCTTTTGCTTGAGCAGTATTCTGTGCTTGCAATGCTTGCAATGCTTGAGCGGCTTGGGTGGCTTGTTGTTGTTGTTGTTGTTGTTACAATAAAGCTTGGGCTTGCGCGGCCTGTTGCGCTTGCAATGCAGCTTGTGCAGCTTGGGCAGCTTGTGCAGCTTGTGCAGCTTGGGTAGCTTGCGCAGCTTGCTGAGCAGCTAGTTGTATGGCCTTTTGTTTTTGCACTTGTTGGAATACCCTTTGAAAAGTAGCTTGCAATGCCGTGTTGTATTGGTTTAATGTGGTGGTGGATTTAGAATGGCATTTTTGGTAGTGGTGAGTGATGATGTCGTGTTGATGATTTGAGTGGTGGATGGTGTTGTTGATGTGGTGGTTTGAGTGATAAGTGGTGCTATTGATGTGATTGGCCCTTGAGAGACTATGCTTTGCGATGTTAGGGGGGTTTTTGATGATGTTGTGATTGCTTGTATAGATGTCATCTGTTGTTGCGATATCAATGAAATTTTTTGAGTGTTTGGCATAATGCTTTGATTGATATTTGGGATGTTGGTTTGATCGATACTTGGTAAGGGGGGAAGCCCTAAGCCAAGGAGTGGTGTGGATGATGATGGAAAAAGTGGAAGTGGTGGAAATGTAAGGGATGCGAGTCCTTGCGAAAATGTTGTGGTGTCAAAAATGCCCCCTGGTCCAAACATGTCTCCTTCCTCTTGTGAATTTGTAAGGAGGGAAGTTTGAGGTGTTGCGTGGAAAAATGATGATGATGGATCATGATGGAAGGTGAGAGGAACATTCTTATGTAATGGGTTTTTGGGTATGTTTTGTTCCAAGGTGGTGTTTGCATCCAAGTTTTGATTATTAACAAAGGGATGTGCTTGAATAACATTGAGAAATGCATTTCCCTTATTAACGTTAGGTTGGGTTGGAGAAAAATATGTCGTGATTTGTGGAATGTTTTGGGATGGTGTAGATGAGATGGGAATGGTGGATGATATTGGAGGAAAATATGTCTCCACTATGGTACTCACGTCAAAATCCGAAGGTAATTTGGCCCCTTTTTTTGCTAGTTCAAGCATGTATAATGAAGGGTTGAGCCTCATCATGATGTTGATAATTTTATGGTTCTCCATATTTTGGAGCATTTCAGTTATTTCTTCGTGGGACATCCCCAAAGTAAGATCTTCTCCTTGATTTTCTTCTTGCGGATTTTGCGATGATGTTGGAAGGTTAACTATGAGAGTTCCAAAACCAATGGGATTCATTTCAGGAGTGGTTTGACTTAAATCACTTGAAGCAGGTGTTTCTTTGTTGGTTTTCATTCTCTTCTTGTATTGAGATCTAGTTTGAACCATAAAACAAGGATCAATTTTTAAGAATGGGAGATGAATCTCTTGATTCTTTGGATTGATCTTTATTTTATGCCTCAAAGTGGAAAATTTTAGGATATCTTGAGGATCGAAAGGTGATATGATGATGATGATGCAAGGGATGGATGATGTGGATGTTATGATCTTTTGGTAAATCTTGAAAGAGATACTAGGCTATTGGGACTTTCAGATATGTTTCAGATTTTGATTTTGATTTTCCCTTGGGATTTGTCCTTGATTGGTTTTTATTTTGATTTGGGTTTTGAAAAAATGGACCCTAAGATGTTTGGATGATTACCTAAGGATGGATTTTCTCAAATGATGATAATTTTGAATATGTGTGGGGAGAAGGATGCATCTACCCACACCTATCCAAAAAAGATGATAGTTTCACTAAGCATATGAAGAAGGATTCATCTACATATACTAAGCTAAACGAGATGATTTTGATAACTTTTGACTAAGCATATGCAAAAGGATATATCTACACATACCTAGCCAAAGGTGGTTTTGATAATGTTTTCAAGGATTTAGTCTCAAGGATTTTGATGATTTTGATTTTTCCAAAAGGCCTAGATAACTTTGATATTTTCCAAAAGGTGATGGTGAGATGATTTTTGTTTTGATTTTTGAAGGATGGATGAAAAAGATTTTGATTTTCTTTGATCCTAAGATGAACCTAAAAAAGAACTTTGTTTGCCTAGACCTAGGTATTGAAGAACATGCAAATGCTTCCTAGAGACCTTTATAACCAAAGAATGATTCAATTTGGACATACACTTTCAGATTTCCAACAAATGACCTTCGCTTTAGAATTTTTCAAGAATCGTGAGGCTTCAACACACATGAAAGTTAGTTTTTCTTAGCTTTGCTTAATGGCTTCATTTTACCAAAAACACTTTCTTTGATTAAGTTTTCAAACTAAGATGTCCAATGTCTTAATTTCTTCAAACCCCACAAAGTATGTTATGTGGAAATCTGATGAACTCAAGGCAAGGGTTTACCTATTGTTTACTTAAGTAGACAAATCGAGATGTAATCCAATGTTTAGAAACCTCTAAGGATGTGAATCCCAAGGGAAAGCAATAACATATGGATTGAGTCAATTGTATTTGTCTCCAAAAGGGTTTGAAATTTGGATGATGATGTTAAGTGTTTGTTTTCAAGATGTTTTCGATCAAGCAATGCATTTTGTAACCCAAGAATAAGTACAACCCTATGGATGTGTAAGAACATATTTGTTGGATTCCCACTTGGACAAGTCCATCTACTCTTATCTTTAGCAAATGGTTAGATGCTTGACCCCACTGGCTCCCCTCCACGACACTCACTTATACAGGGCAGCCAAGCATCAACACCCATGAAAATCCCATGGCATGTTTTCCATTTCTACTAAAAGACCGTAAAAGTGTGGGGCAGCTTCAGAACGACCGTTCTTGCACCAACAAATAGATTAAAAGATTTTGGAAAATTCTAGCACATGGGTTTTAATAAGGACTTTCCGTTCATGGAGATTGACCCATACGACAAGAGTCCCCTTTCAGATCCATCTTTTTAGAATCAACCGCGTGATATTGGCGTTTACTCCAATACCCACATTTATATCCCAGTTGGAAATACTCTTGGATTTAGAGTGTTACCGGTTGATTCGTTCCCTTGGGTGAGTACTTTTTCCCCAAGGCAGGCCCTCTAGGATAAAAAAAAGTGAGAAAAGACAAAATCCGTAACTCGATCAATCTTTGATGGAAACAAAGAGAGAGAATATACATGATAATGCCCCCACTCACACTCGCACAAGATCTTGTTCAATTTTAAACCCAAATCGAAGTGTGGAGGTGATTGCTTTATCTCACCCTAAATTCATGAAAAAGGCCTTTTGATTCTCAAGATCACTATAAAGTGTGAGAGAAGCGCATACATCCTTTTTCAATTCCTTTAGTTTAAGTAAGCCTTCATGAAAAACAAAGTTGCACTTGTTCTTTTTAAATCCACAGAGAAAAATGTGAGTTCTTTTTAAGCACCAAAAGACGAGTGAGAGATACTTTGTTCAATTGTTAATCCAAGAAACAAAATCTAGTAGGTTGCATTCCTAATGTTCATTTTAGCCTTTGCAAGAAGAAATTGAAAGATTCTTTTTAAACCAAAATGACATTAGTGTTCTAAGAATGAAAAGGTAACAATTTCTTGAAGAAGTGTTTAAACAAACACTTAAAGTGTTTAAAAACACTTTGATCTTTCAAAATATCATCCTCATGCTTCATTTTCCTTCTTTGCTTTTCTTTGTTCTCCTTCGTTTTCACCTTCGCTTTCCTTTGTTTTCCTTTGTTTCCCTTTTTCGCTTTCCTACAAAAGGAACAAAACAATCATGTGAGAATTTAGAACATTAAATTCATTTTGATCACTAACTCCAAACAATAATATGATTTCAATTTTGAAAGAACAAATGATTTGGATGTTTAAAGGACAATTTATAAGTGGATCATGTTTTTATATTGACTTCATTGAAAAGATATCATACTTGCGAGACACCTTCCTTCACACTTGATATTGACTAAAGGTATTTAAGCCCCTAAATCAACCATAAAGAATAAATCCTTTGAAAGCACTCTCCTAATCCCACATGTTGACTATCATATTAATCAAAGTGATGTGATAAACTTTGAAAGCTCATGATTTTTATCAGCCATCAAGAAAACACCTTTCAAAAAGCACTATCATGAGTTCAAATTTTTGCTATCTCAAAAAGGACCATAATGATGAAATAACTTATAACACAAAGCACATAAATTGTTTTTAATAAGTCAAAGTTAAAGAATGAACCCTTCAAAAGCATTGTCATAAATCCAAATTTTTGCTATCTCAAAATGGACCATAATGATGAAACAACTTATAACACTACTTTGAAAATAAATTGCATCAACAAGTCAACCCCCAAATGAATAAATCTTTCAAACCTCCTTTTGGAACCCTCCAATTCCCTCCAACCTTTAAATTATCAAATTTTCAATTTTCAGGCATTAAATTTGCAACAACAAAATAATATTTGGAAAAAAACCTAGTGCCAAAAAGAATTCCATCCTGCGTGCTCATAAAAGAGAGTATTTCCATGTAAGTTCCTTCTCTAAACATGGTACGAGCCTGCTTTATGCATTAATGATCTGATAATTCAAACAAATACGTTTGGTAGGTGTAAAGCCAAGTTCCCAACCTTTGTGTATTCTTGATGTGAATTCATAATTTATCTAAAGTGTTAGCACTTGTCAAAATATTATCACAAGAGAGCATCTTAAAATTGACTTTCATTTATAAAAAAGAGCAAAATGATAGATAATACCAAATGACAATAAAATTTCCTATTTATGAGGCATGGTCAAATTGAAATTCTAGGCGTGGAACTTAGCACAGCACATCTGTCATAAATGCAAGCTTCCAGGTGATACAAAATGACAACAAACTTGTATTTATGAGGCATAGCTTCAAATCATGTTCCATACGGCTCAACTTTCACTCATGTCAACACTAATGCCGATGCTTTATGACAGTGTCTTCTTGAAAAGATTAGATACCAAGATTGCATGGGTAAAAAAAAAGAATGCTTCTCGGACTGAGTTTGGCTAAATTTGATGTCAACAGGATAATAGTTAGATATGCCATCGATTTCAATGATATAATCAAAGCCATTTCCAAAAATAAAGATGTTGAAATCTATATCCATTCGATTGAAAAAAAAAATGCTAAGAAATCAGAAATGCACCAATATGAAGCACAGATGCACCTACGCACGATTTAGTGAATATCTAATGACCACCTTGGACAGATCTAGTGAAGAACAGATGCGCCATGATGAAGCACAAATGCACCTACGCATGATTTACAGAAATAGAAACATAATTTATGGCACACATCCATCTATGATTTTATTTGCACCACAAATACAAAGATACTAGGTTGTGTGTATTCATTCATTTTGACCACAACAGTTGACTTGGGATATCATTATGGGGACAAGGCGTCATAACCTCTCAGTGAACTACTTCCTGTGCACTTAGGTGAAACTGATAATCCAAATAACTTTACATAAGTACTGTCATTTTCATATCTGATCCCTAGCCTACTCGAAAGATTATTCTCTGTCAGATGCAGTGTCTAGAGCTCAAAATGGATGAGATTGTTGGTAGCTGAGTTTTGAGTGATGCTTTCTAAATGTGTTGCCTAATTCAATTGCTACTAATAAAAACTCTTCAATCCAGATTTGACTGTCCTCGACATCCATTTAATATGTCCCTATTTTACACAAACTCCTGACAGATTGCGGTTGATTATTTTAGCATTTATAAGACTAAATGAATCTCATAAAAGTCTAAAATTCTCAGCTTAAAATGATTAAGAAAAGTGTTTCCTGCATTTTTAATGAAAGTTCCATCCACGGTCTTAACTAACTATTAAAGGAATAAAGCAACGCCTGCAAAAACTATAGAGGTGACTTGATTCTTGAAGGAAATCATGAAGTCTCTTCTCCCTATTAATGCAAAAATATGAATTGATTATAGATGGCTTTAAAGACCTTGTAACTACTTTGTTTATGTTGTTTTCTATAGCCATCAAAAATAGAAGCAATGAAGAAATTACTCATACAGTAACCTGAGATACAAAAGAAAAAAGAAAGAAAAAAGAGTCACTGTGATGATTGAGGTAAGACAAAAAAAAATGACTAGAGCTTATCTACCCTCCTTCTAGCACCATGATGAAGCACTATAAATCTGCAAATGAACCATCTCAAACACTCATTGGTGGGGTTAGTTTACACATGAAAATCTATGAATACCTCTATGGAATAACAGTCAATGTTCAAGAAATGCAACAATAACAAGGATCAAAAGACATTCAAAAACATGACATATACCTATTCCATATTGGATTGGTGTCAAATGTGCCAATGACCCTTTCCCAATCCTTGCTAAAACTCAAATGATGAAATGCAATGATGAAGAGCAAAATTAGTTCTCAATTTAGGAGAGTAACTTTGCATGAGAGTGTAGATGTTTTGATGAAGAATCAACCCCTTATTTATAGATTTTCAAATTGGAAGAGAGCTCAAAATATAGCAATGTGGGATAAAGATTGGACCAATGAGATGAGGCCACTTGTCAACTTGCCATAGGTTGAGGAATGTGCAAGTTTTGGCCAATGTTCCCAAGAAGGGGATATTCAAATTTGAATTTGTGCATTAAATGTTGAGAGGGGGACATGAAAGAGAGAATTTATTGCAATGTTGGAAGGGACAAGTCAACTTGTCTTCATTTTCAAACTTGAGGGAATATTCCAAAATGGCGCTTTGTTGAGGGAAAATGATGATTTTATAAATGAATTAAAATGATGGGTGGTTAGGTTAGGTTAATCAGGATTAGATTAGCTTAGGTGATGATTAGTTGATTTTGACCCCTTTGACTTGAATATTTGGATTTATTTAAATAAAAAAGGGATGGAATATGCATTTTGAGATTTCAATTAAATAAAGTTTGGTTTATTTAATTAAAAGGTTGATGTTTGATTTATTTAATTTAAATGAATAACCTTAGGAATGAATTTAATGAGTTGATGAATGTGAACTTGGTTTACTTTATGAATGGACCTAATTAAATGCAAGATGCTAATTTTGCATGTCTACATTTTTCCCCTCTTTGAAGCAATGTACTTGCTGTGTTGGTTCAAAGAATAAACTTGCCGCGATAAAAATTCAAAAAAATTCTGATTTTTTTTTGGATGCCCCAACAGAAAGAAGTACACTAGTACATTCCCCTTCTAGAGATCAAGCGAAAAGATTCTATTTGAGGTTTGATCTCGCGATAAAGAGGTTGAAGCCTGGTTTCATCTATGATAGGAGGGGTGGAAGTGGACGGGGATGCATTATGAAGAGACAATTCAGCTATCTTTTTGGCTTTGAATTTTTGGTAGGTTATGAAAAAGAAGTCCTTGTGAGGTGTAATGGGTTCCATGGGTTCAAGCCAAGAGGCTTCTAATGAAAAGTTACCTTTAGCGGATAAAGGATTAAAGCCACTATGGTGTATGGTAAATATTTAATTGTCATGTAGAAACTTCAAACACTTGTGAAGAACCGATGCGACCGCTTTCAGTGAGTGAAGCCAAGGGTGGCCTAGCTGCAAATGAAATTGGTTAGATTATGGAATAATTGAAAATATTACCTCCAAAGTTTTAGGTCCTATCTATAAGGGGAGTACGATCGATTCGACTGTAGGGCATGCAAAACCAGTATGTGTTTTAATCCATGCAGTTGGTTTATTATAATCATCTTGATATACCTCATGTAATACTAAAAGCTCCTATGTGATCACATTCTCGCCACAAGCGAGACCTATTAATATCCCATTAGTGGGCTTATCATAGATTATACCGGCTATGTAGAGAGGACCATCATGAAGTTTTTGTAGTATATCTTTAGCAGAAAAAGTGATATCAAGAGATTTAGTGGTTTGGCCCTTACTAACGATAATGTTTATCGTAGCCAGAAGTTGATCCATAGGACTATCTTCAGTAACAGGTGGAGGTATATCATGTTGTTCAGTATTTGTATCAACAGTCATGACATCAGTGTTTGAAGGTTCACTAGCCTTGACAAATGAAGTAGTGTGTTTAGCCATAGGATTGGTGAAAATTTGTAAGTTTTGGTTAGGGGGTGCAATGGACTTATGGCCTGAATCAATGAGGTCTTGAACTAAGTGTTTTAGATGCTTGCAGTGTTTAGTGTCATGTCCATTTTGGTGATGAAAATGACAATAAGCGTTAGGTTTGAAGGTGGGTGGTAAGGGCTAGTTTGGGTCAAGCGGTCTAACGGGTTGCAAAGTGAGCATGCATTGTTAAATTAATTTGTTCATTGTGTTATGGAGGGTGTCGAGTAAGGGAGTAAATTGTCTCTTCGGGTCCCCATAATTATAATGCACCATTGTTTTAACAACTGCCACTTGAGTTTGAGCTGATTGGGTTGGTTGCGGTTGTGATGGAAGTGGATTGAACTATAAAAAAAAATCTATTTTGTTTGTGAAATTTTTGTGTGTTATTTTTGTTTTGATTGTTATGTTCGAGTTTTTCAGCTTGGTTAGAAGTGGATTTTGAATCATGACTTGAAACTGAGTTAAGGTATTCACACAAGGTTATACATAAATGCATGAATGAAGGGAATTTCATCATGGTTAGCTTATCCTCAAGGTTTGTGTGCATGTTTTTAATAAACATCTTTTGCAGATATGCATCAGGTATCTTGATATCAATTTGAGCATACAAGGATTGGTATTGTGAGATAAAATCTGTTACTTTTTCATCTGTGTTTCTTCTACATCGCATGAGGTCAGCCATTGCCTTTCTAGGGGTCATGTGCACTTGAAAGTGACTTATGAAATCATTCACCAATTCATTGAAAGAACAGATGGAATGATTATGAAAGTTGGAAAACCATTCTAATGCAATATCTTTCAAGGTCCTTGGAAATAGTTTGGCTAACACTTTATCATCAAGGAAAAAATTACTACACAAAGCAGTATAATCATTAACATGGTTGATAGGATCTCCTTTACTTCCATATTTATCAAACCGAGGCATTTCCATCCCTTGTGGCATCGAGGTACATAAGATTTCTAAGGACAAGGGGCTGCTACAGACATGATATGTGGGTCAAGTGGTTTGACCTTGGCTAATGGTGGAAAGTTGATGTTGCATGGATGAAACAATAGTAAGGAGTTGTGTAAGAACAGGATTAGGGTAAGTGGGTTGAGGTGGAAGTGAAAAGGGTGACGAAGTGTAGGTGATGTTAGGGGAAGTGAAAAGAATACTATGGGGTGTGAAAGTGGTGGAGGGGACTTATGATGCCACAAGAGAAGTAGGAATGCTAGTTGGAATTACAAAAGAAGAAACCACATGACTAACTAGTTGCATAGTTGTGGTGACTTATGGATTGGTATAAGTTGGTACGGATGTTATGGTTGAAGGGGGAGGAATGTGAGGTCCTCCTTGGCTTACATTAATGTTTGCGGATTGAGTATTAGAAGAGGCATGTTTATTGTAAATTTTGGCAATTCTCTTCATCACTTTCAATCAAATGATGAATATTTTCAATGGTAGGTATGGCAATGGTGGAAATTTTTTCATGTGAAAAGTCTTGTTGTAAATGTGCAAAATTCTCATGAATATTAATGACCTTTTCTTGTGGAAGGGAATTGTTTTGGGTGTCAACATTCATTGGATGGAAAGGTGAAGGCATAGAAGTGGTATTGTCAATGCCTAATGCACCATTGTCCATACTAGGAGTAGGATCTCGTGAGATCCCAAGGTCCAAAAATAAAGTGCTATCGTGGGAGGCCATGAGTCTAGAACTTCTTCTCACTAAAGTATTATCAACGGTGCACCAAACACTCATACAAGTACCACAAAGGAGATATGAATGAAAATTCAAGGTAAGATAAGATGTCTAATATGCAAATAACAAAAATGATGCTAATTGTAATAGAGATCTAACTACAAAAAGCAGAAATGTAGGAAAATTCCAGAAAAATGCCAGAAATGTTGTTTAAAAGGTGCAGAGGGACTATTCACCCAGGGTGGCGAATGAGTCCCACTATGATGTTTTTTTATTTTTTTCAAAAATTTTAAGATGAATTTAATTCTCTATAAAATGCAATCAAGGATGCAGCATGCAAATTTTCAATTTTTTCAATGAGATGCAATGCAAAAATGAAATCTAAATGAAGTTTTTACTAATGCAATATGAAAAGTCCTAGAATGCAAAAACAAAACAATGCCCTAATTGAATGTTGATGTAAAAGTAATATAGGATGCAATATGCAAATGAAATCAGAAATTCCAAGTGTTCCAAAATGTAGGTTCACCAAAATGAATCGTAGATTTTTGGGGTTCCTATGTGCTTCTCTAGCTCTTCTAGGGTTTTTCACCTAAAAGGAGAGAGATAGGGCACAAAAAAGCTAAGGGTTCATTGAAATTATGTTATGTATGATGTTTTCTAAGCTAAATGAAGTAAAATAATTGCAATTAAGTGATTTAAATGAATGAATATGAATGCAAAACTAGGAATTTAAACTATGTTTGAAAACACACTGTGAAATGAAAAAAATGAACTAAATGAAGAAATAATGCAGAATAGAAAGAAATAGGATGAAACATAGTACACCTTGGAAAATTTGGATGAATCTGGAATGTTGTGGCTATTGAATGAAATTACTAAAATTTCACAGTGGGACTCATTCGCCCAGAGTGGCAAATTAGTCTTCCTATTGGTGAAAAAGTGTCAAAAACTAGTTTTTGACTATCAGGATCCAGAATCTATTTTTTTTTTATATTTTTTAGTCCTAAGGTGGGACTCATTTTCCACTCGTTTAATTACCAAAAGTGGTGTTTGATGGTCAAGGCAAACCCCTATTCACTAACCCTAATCATTTTTCCCCTTTTGCTTGTGTATTTGTAGCCTTTTGTTTGCAAATTTGATAGGTTATAAGGTGTTGAAGATTGATTTTCATGTCAACTAGGTGCTTCAAGTCAACATAATTCAAATTCAAGATTGGAGAGGCTTATTTGTCCATTTTTTGTAGATTTTACTTTGACAACCCGACAAGCAGACATTCCTATATCTGGTGTTGCAGAGTTGTCTCCTGGTTTTTCATAAATTTGGGAGCAGACTGATTTTCCACCTATGGTGAATGAGTCCCACCTTAGGACTAGAAACTTGAGTTTTGTCAGATTTTAGATCCTGATAGACAAAAATCAGCTCCCGATAGTTTTTAATCAATAGGAGGACTAATTTGCCACCTTAGGTGAATGAGTCCCACTATGAAAAATCAATAAAATTCATTAGCTTTCCAGACACTCCAGATAGCTCATATTTCATCCAGATGCACTCAGATTTACCCCTGTACCTTTTGTTCTGCATAGTTTCTTCATTTTCATAGTTGTTTGCATACCACAATGTGTTTCCAAACATAGCTTAAATTGCACTTTTGCATTCATTTTAGTTCATTTTAATTAGTCAATTTCATTTAGTTAATTTTATTTACATTAGATCACATTGCACACATCCTAATCTGAGTGTTACATAAGCATTTTGGACCTAAATCTCTCTCCTTTTAGGTGAAAAACCCTAGAAGTGCAAGAGCAAGCATATTGGTTCCCAAAATCTATGTCACATTTTGGTGAACCTAACTTTTGAACACTTTAAAATTTTGATTGCATTCATATCTTGCATCCTATTTTTCATTTGCATTAGCATTCAATTAGGGCATTGATTTGTTATTGCATTCTAGGACCTTTCATTTTGTATTAGTGAAAGATTCCAGTGGTTTTCATTTTTGCATTCAATTTCATTGAAAAAAGTAAAAAACTGCATTCTACATCTATAATTGCATTCTGTAGAACATTTAAATCATCCTCAAAGTTCTAAAAAACACACAAAAAAAAATCGCATCCTGGGACTCATTCGCCACCCAGGGTGAATCAGTCCCTCTACACTTTTTAGACAGTAGTTCTATGTTTTTTCTAGCATTTTCCTACATTTTTGTTTTTTGTATTTGTATCTTTATTACAACTAGTAGATTTTATGTTATTTGGATTTTAAATTCTTAAATTAGCTTGAATTTCCTTCAACCATTCCTTTGTGGTACTTGCATGAGTGTTTGGTGCCCCGTTGATAATACTTTAGTGAGAAGAAGTTCTAGACTCATGGCATCCCATGATAGCACTTTTGTTGTGGACCTTGGGATCTCATGAGCTCCTACTCCTAGTATGGACAATGGTGCATTAGGCCCTGACAATACCACTTCCACGCCTTCACCTTTCCATCCTATGCATGTGGACAACCAAAACAAATCCCTCCCACAAGAAAAGGTCATTAATATTCATGAGGAATTTGCACATTTACAACAATATTTTCCACTTGAAAACATTTCCACCACTGCTATACCTGCTATTGAGAACCTCCATCTCTTAATTGAGAGTGATGATGGCTTGCAAGTGCTGGAAAAAATTGTTGAGATTTACAATAAACATGCCTCTTCAACTACTCAATCCAAAAAAATTCTTGTAAGCCAAGGAGTACCTCAAGTTCCTCCACCTTCAACTATAGCTTCCATATGAACTTACACCAATCCACAAGTCCACACAATGAGCTATGCATCAACCTAATTATGTGGCTACCTTTTTCCCGATTTCCACTAGCATTCCTACTTCTTTTGTGACATGTTGCAAGTTCCGTCCACCATTTTCACACCCCTTAGCATTCCTTTCACCTCCCCTAACATGACTTACACTCCATCACCATTTTCCCTTCCACCTCAACCCAATTCTCCTGATCCTTTTATTACACAACTCCTTAACACTTTTTCATCCATGCAACACCAACTTTCCACCCTTAGTCAAGGTCAAACTGCTCCACCCACATATCTTGTCCGCAATATTCCCTTGTCATTAGAAATATTACATACCCCGATGCCACAAGGGATAGAAATGATGAGGTTTGAGAAATACAAAGGAAAATGAGACCTTATCAACAATATCAATGCTTATACAGCTTTGTGTAGTGACTTAGTCATTGATGATAAAATTTTAGGAAAACTTTTTCCAAGGACCTTGAAAGATACTGGTTTAAATTGGTTTTCCAACTTTCCCAATCATTCCATCCATTCATTTAACGAATTGGTGGACGCTTTCATTAGTTACTTTCAAGTGCATGTGACACCTAAAAATACAGTGGCCAACCTTATGAGATGTAGACAAAAAACATATGAAAAAGTGACGAATTTCATCTCTCGTTACCAATCCTTATATGCTCAAGTTGATGTCAAAATTCCAGATGCACATCTGTAGAAGATGTTTATTGAGAATTTTCACACCAATCTTCAAGATAAACTTACCATGATGAAATTCCCTTCATTCTTGCATTTATGTACAACCTTATTTGATTATCAAAATTTGGTTTCAAGTCGTGAGTCAAAATCCACTTCTAGCCAAGTTGACAAACCTGAACATAACAATCAAAACCAAAACAACACGCAAAATTTTCACAAACCTAAATGAAGTTTTTTATAGTTTAATCCACCTCCTTCACCCCAACCACAACCAACTCCACAAGTTCAAAATTCAATGGCCGCTACTAAGATAGTTGTACATTATCATTATGGCGATCTGAATAGACACTTCACTCCTTTACCTGACACCCTCTATCATACAATGAACGAATTAATTCAAAAATGCATGCTTACCTTACCACCAATTCGACCACTTGATCCTAATCAACCCTTACCACCTACCTTCAAACCTAATGATTATTGTCATTTTCATCATCAAAATGGCCATGACACCGAAAATTGCAAGTGTATTAAACATTTAGTTCAAGACCTCATTGATTTAGGTGAATTGACCATTATGGGTGTTAATGATCAAGGTAATAAGTCCTTTGCACCCCCTAACCAAAATCTACAAATTTTCTCCAACCCTATGCCTAAACACCCTACTTCGTTTGTCAAGGCTATTGAACCTTCAAAGCCTGATGTAATGACTATTGAAACACACAACGAACAACCTAATACACCTCCTATTGTTACACAAGCTAGTCCTATGGATAAACTTGTAGCTATGATAGACAATATCCCTCGCAAGGGCCAAACCACTAAATCTCTTGATATTACGTTTTCTACTAAAAACATACTACAAAATCTTCTTGATGGTCCTCTCTACATAGCTGGCATAATCTATGATAAACCTACTAATGGGATATTAATAGATCCTACTTGTTGTGAGAACGTGATCATATAGGAGTTTCTAGTATTTCATGATCTATATCAAGATGACTATAATACACAGACTGCATGGATTAAAACACATAATGGTTTTGCATGCCCTACGATTGGATCGATCGTGCTACCTTTACAAATAGGACCTAAGACTTTGGAGGTAACATTTTCCATTATTCCACAATCTGACCATTTTCGTTTGTGGCTAGGCCTTCCTTGGCTTCACTCAATGAAAGCAGTCCCATCAGTTGTTCATAAGTGCTTGAAGTTTCCACATGGAAATGAGGTATTCACCGTACACCATAGTGGCTTTAATCCTTTATCTTCCAAAGGTAACTTTTCATTAGAATCCTTTTGGCCTGAACCCATGGAACCTATCACCCCATGTAAGGACTTCTTTTACATTGCTTATCAAAAGTTTAAAGCCAAAAAGATCACTGAATTATCTCTTAGCAACACATATCCATCCACCTCTCCTCATCCTATCCTGGATGAAACCATGATTACACCCAAATATATTATTGAACAAACCACCAAACCTTCTGAAAAAATCCCTCTTGACACTTCCCTACCAATGTTTAAATGACTAAGGGAAAATGAAATAACTCTTGTCCTACCTCCTGGCATCAAACAAGTGTATAAAGAAAAAGAGAAAGTGGTTGATCCATCCTCTTCGGTTTCTCCTGCTCTTCCCCCTTCAGATGTGGAAGAACCTATGATGACTCAATCTGCTCTTACACCTCACCAACTCAAAAAAATAATTAAACGGAACCGTGGTGCTCGGGAATGTAGGCGTCGCCGTTGTCTCCTTGCTCATCAATCTTGTATGGAATACAATAAAGAAAATCAACCTCCACCCTTGAAAAAATTAAAAGATGACCACCTTCCCTCTCCTAACTTGCCACACGATAGTTCAACCCAACAATTGCAACAAAACAAACCCATCCAACAACCAACACTCTTGATACATCCATCCTTAGAAATCACCCTTCGTCCTCCCGTCGTTATTAATCTTGATGATGAAGATGATGATGCAACGATTGCTGAAATAGACGAAGAAGTACCTAGTGATTTGAACTCTTTATTTTCATCTACAATGAGTTTAAATGATAAATCCTTTCCACCAAGTGAAGAACCTGGTACAACTCCTAGTTTGACACTTTTGATTCCTCCTTCGGATAGTCAACCGACTTTGCATTACACTGAACATGATTGGGAGGAAGATGAATTGTTAGATGGTTGACTTGCATTTTTCCTAGCTAGCCTTTGATATTTTTCTTTTTCTTTTCTTTTCATGTGTGTATCGTGTTCCCCCGTATCGTGTGTTTGATGTTTCCTCTCTTTGTAAACTTCTTCTATTCGTACCTTTATTCTTCTATTCATCGTGCTTTGTTTTGTGTTTTCCTTTTGGGGATGATGTGAAGCATAGAGATGCCCTACATCTCTTTCATGTTGAGGGTATGTGCAGGATCATCATGGAAAAAATAGGCCTTTAAGTGGCAAAAAATTCAAAAAACTCAGAGTTACAAAACTTGACGTAAACATTTGAATAATTTATCTATATTATTTCAAAAATATGTAAGAATAGAATCTATAGCAAATTGAATGTAGTTTCTAAACTACTAGTTTTTTTTTAAATCTATTTGGTGAAAATTTAAAATTTCAATGTAGTAGTACTTAAATTTCAGGGAAAAAATAAGTAGGTGTCTTTTTGACCACCTTAACTTGGTCAAAACTTCATGAAATTCAATTTCTTTTTAATCTTATAGTATGGGAAGAATAGAATGTGATGCATGTTTCAGATTAAAAAAATGTGATATCATTTCAAAGCTATGGAGGTTTTTCAATCAACCTATCAATTAGGACTTTAGTCATAATTCAAATAGAAAATGAATAATAGTTATTTATTAAATTCAAAATAACCATAATTTATATTGCTGGAATGTTGAGAATCTCCTTTAAAAACCCTTTTCATTTTATCAATTTTGGGTAAAAAAAAGTCATCAGGCACATACCCTACACATACCCATCATATCGCCACCTTTTGGCCCATCATGATCCTGCACATACCCTTGACCCAACCAGTTCTTTTCTTTTTCATTTTTTTTTGTCTTTTCCTTTTGGGGATGATGCAAAGCGTAGAGACGCCCTACGTCTCTTCCATGTTGACCCAAACGGTTCTTGTCTTTTTCATTTTTTTTTGTGTATTCCTTTTAGGGATGACACAAAGCATAGAGATTCCCTACGTCTCTTCCATGTTGACCCAAATGGTCCCTTTTCCTTTGTTTCCTTTATCTTTTCTTGTGTTTTTCCTTTTGGGGATGACACAAGGCATTGAGACCGAAATGTCTCCTACATGTTGACCCAAAAGCTTTTTCCTTTTCGTTTCCTTTCTTTTTGCTTGTGTTTTCCTTTTGAGGATGATGCAAGGCATCGAGACCACAATATCTCTTCCATTTTGACTCAAAATGGACCTTTTTTTGGTTTTCTCTCTCTTTGTGTCATTCTTCTAGTTCTCTGTGTATTTGGGGAATGATGACAGTTTCAAGCTCTTTCATAAAAACATTGCAGCAACGAGCATACTGACCTCAAATCCATAGATCCCTTATGTGTTTGGTGTATTTTCTTTTCTGGGGGGCAACTCCCTTCCCTTATTTGTTGTTCATTTTTCCTTGACATGAAACATATGACTTGGCACAGAGCTTTCCAAGTTGTCTCTCATGTCTTGTTTTCTTTTTGCATTTTCTTTTCTTCTCTACTTTCAAGTAATTGCTCACAGAATAATGTGTAGCAATTCCTTTAAAGTGGGGGGAATACAATACCATTATGTCATTGTCCATTCATGCTTCTTAGTGTATCCTTGTCGTTTATGTGATGTGTTTGTCACTTTGTGGATGACATTGGGTGTGATGTCCTTCATTATTGTGATCTTTCTAAGCATATTACATTCCTCTTTGTGGCTTGATGTGAAGCATTGCATCCCCTAAGTTGTGAATATACTATTCTTTGATTGGTTCTCTCTTGGAGACATTAAACACAATGTTCCCTAAGTGACTGACCTTGCATAAACTGAACAAGACTCATTTGAACAATCTTTCACATTACATTTTTGCATTTTATATTTTTGTATTTCTTGGCCACCTTGCATAACACAACTTGCATGCATGTAGTGTCGTACTATTTAAAGCTTAACATTTACATTTCCTTTTTCTTTGTGGTTCCTTGTTAAGGTTATCAAGTGGTATAGCTTTAACATGGTTGAGCAGGAAGCCCACCTAGTGGCATGACTTTTCCCCTAGCCACTTTTGTGTTTTGTGAGTGCATACCAACTAGCATAAGTATCTTACTTTTTGGGCTTTCTCACCCCGCGGAAAACTATTTTTGTGGCCCCATAGTGAGTATACAATTGGGCCTTCTCACCCCATGGACAACGTAAAGTTTTGTGGCCCCAGAGTGAGTACATACACATTCTCTTTTTCAAACAATCATCCTAGATCTCTTTTCACAACCAGTTGGATTGATGATTGAAGCTTCAACACTTGTGTGTTCCTTTGTTCTTATGCTTAATTTTCCATGGGATTTTCATCATGGGGGCTTGATCACCCCTCTTGATCATTGTCATTCCATCTTGCTAGTGTAAGTACATTCGAACCCTTCCCTAGATGGTCATGGCTACTTTAGTGTAATTTTGAGGTAGGTTCATCCTCTCACTAAAGTGGGGGCTAAATGTGCCATAGAAAAATGGCCCTTTGTCATTTGCATGGCCTTTTAGGTCTTGTTTCATGGTGTTGGAACTATGTTGCTTTTATTTTATGTTGTAACATGGCTTGAACATGCTTATTTAGTTACTAAAACTCAAAGAACAATGTCTTGTGAAGGTGTTGTGAAGTGTTGTAAGACATTTCTACATTCTTCTAGACTCTATTTAATGTAATTTACCTAAAAATCACCTTTTTACTAATCAACAAGTCCGATATTAAAGTGTTGTAAAGTCTTGTAACAAGCCTTCACACTTTTCTAGGCACATCTTCATTATTTACACCTTTCTCATGCTTTATTTTGTCTTTTTATGCCCTCATATGACTTAATTAGGTGTATTTTTTAATGTTATCCCCACAAATAACATTAAATACAACATTATTCATGACACTTATTTTTAGGTCTTAGATGGGACCCATTCAACATGGGTGGTGAATGAGTCTCCCTTGGCCCCAAATTCAAAATATTTCAAATTTCCTTTTGGGATTTTATTCAAAAACACTCAATGTCGGCTTGTGATGAGGTATGAACGGATAGTAAGGCACAATAATTGTATAAATAAGTGATTTTCATCTCATTCTAACCCCCATTCATCAAATTCACTTATCCACCTATACTTTCAAGCATTCAAGCATTTTACATCAACAATTAAAGCACTTTTCAAGCACTTTGAAGCTGCCATTGACATTAATTTAGACTTACAAGATCAAGAGATAGGTGAGTTGATATCATTTGCATGTTATTACTTTATCTTTCTCTTTCATTTCATTATCTTTTCAAGGGTTTAATTACCAAAAGTGGGGTTTAACCAAGGCAAACCCCTATTCACTAGCCCTAATCATTCTTCCCCTTTTGCTTGTGTATTTGTAGCCTTTTGTTTGCAAATTTGACAGGTTATAAGGTGTTGAAGATTGATTTTCATGTCAACTAGGTGCTTCAAGTCAACATAAGTCAAATTCAAGCTTGGAGAGGCTTATTTGTCTATTTTCTATAGATTTCACTTCGACAACCCGACAAACAAACATTCCCAGATCTGGTGTTGCAGAGTTGTGTCCCAGTTTTTCAAAAATTTGGGAGAGGATTGATTCACCACCTATGGTGAATGAGTCCCACCTTAGGACTAGAAACTTGAGTTTTATCAAATTTTAGATCCTGACAGACATAAATTAGCTCCTAACAGCTTTTCATCAGTAGGAGAACTGATTCACCACCTTGGGCGAATGAGTCCCATTGTGAAAAATTAGTAAAATTCATCAGCATTCCAAACACTCAAGATAGCTCATATTTCATCCAGATGCACTCAGATTTACCCTTGTACCTTCTGTTCTGCATAGTTTCTTCATTTTCATAGTTGTTTGCATATCACAAAGTGTTTTCAAACATAGCTTAAATTACACTTTTGCGTTCATTTTAGTTCATTTTAATCAGTCAATTGCATTTATTTAATTTAATTTACATCATATCACATTGCACACATCCTAATTTGAGTGTTACATAAGCATTTTGGACCTAAATCTCTCTCCTTTTAGGTGAAAAACCCTAGAAGTGCAAGAGCAAGCATTTAGGTTCCCAAAATCTGTCACAAAACCTCCAACAAAAAATTCTTGACATGCAAAGGGGAACATCAAAATGATACTTAATACAAGACATTTTTCCATATCCTTTTGATCAAGATATCCACATAATTCCTTTTCCCAAACATTGCAAATTCCCAAAGTATGATAAATACAACGGTAAAACTAATCTAATAGAACATGTGAGGGAATTTAGAACCATGATTCTTTAATTTACACATGACGAAACTTACTTGATGAGGTTGTTTCTATGTAGCTTAGGTGGACAATTCCTTGAATGGTTTTCCAAACTTGAGCCACCAATCAAAACCTTTTGAAGAATTGGTCAACAAATTCATCACCCAATATTCTTACAACATCCAACATGATATAACAATGAAAGAGTTTTGTAACTTGAAACAGAAAAAGGGTGAGTCATTCCTCATTTTTCTACACAAATGGAGAAGGTTGTTTGCAAGATATTCTCATCCCATACCTAAAAAAGCAAAGATAGAAATCTCCATCGACAACCTAAATAATGAGATGAGTTATAGATTGGAACTACAATATCCACATACCTTTGAAAAATTGATTGAAAATGGGATTAAAATTGAAGAAGCTTTGGTCAAAAGAGGAGTCATAAAAATTTACAATGACAACAACTCATCAAGCTCCTCCAACAATTACAACAGCAGTGATAAACCAAAGTTTTGGAAATGAAATAAGAATGTTGGTAACAATGATGCTTCAGCTGAAACACAAAATTTGAAACTAGTATTCAACTTGACGACAACTTCCACCAAAACCAATCAGAACAACAATCCACCCAACAACCAAAACAACAACCAAATTACTAATCAAGATCAAGATAATTTTGAATCTAGAAGACCAACATATCGAACATCCTCCAATCGAAGAAGATTCACACCTTTGGGACAATCATTAGAATCAACATTGAAGGAGCTTCTCATAGCTAAGGTCATAATACTACCAGAAGCAAGAAATTGCAAACCACAAGTTAAACCTCCATGGTGGAACGATGCTCATTACTGTGAGTTTCACATGAACAAAGGGCATAAAACCAATTATTTCATGCAATTAAAACACTTGATACAAGACTTGATTGACAACAAGACCATATTCGTAGAAGGACCCCAAACAAACAGTGATCATGGAGCATTCAAGAACCCTCTACCAAACTATGAAAAAAGGGGAATATTCTTCATCAAATACCAAGGGAAAAAATGTGAACTATATTTATGATTCTACCATTCATTGTGTTGAGGTGGTTGAACATCAAACCAAGGATATCAAAATCAAGGTCCAAAGAAACATTGCTACAACTACAAATCATCACCACGATATCAATACCGCCTTACATCAAATCAATGACATTGTGCCAATAAATTTGATCACCAACATTGCTACAAATGACAATCAAATCAATGTTATTAAAATAAAAGAAAAGAAAAAAAAAATCCCGTCAATGTAATCACAAGAGGACAAGCCAAGGTAACATTGAAAGGAGCTACCCCTTCCATGTCCAAAACAACTGATGTCCCTGCACCTCAATATAACATAGTTGATTAGTTGTAGAAAATACTAGTGCAAATATCCATCTTAGAATTGCTCAAGATCTCACCAGCGCATAAAGAAATCTTAGAACAAGCTCTAGTAGCCACCAGAGTACCAAATAACTTGGAAGTTTGCTTATTTCAAGCTATGGCGGGACACTTAACTGCACCTCACTACCTATCATTTTTTGAACATGATGATGTATCAATCACCCATCCACACAATGTTTCCCTCCACATTGAGGTCTTAATTCATAAACATCCCGTCAAACATGTTCTAATAGATGGGGGAGCTAGCTTAAATATTTGTACTCTAAAACTTATCTATGCACTGGGATATTCAGAGAATGCTATTGATCCTAGAAGAAAAATAACAATCAAATCCTATGATGACGAAGAGAGGTCTTCCCAAAGACTCATTGTGCTACCAATTCAAGTAGGCCCAATTCTCAAAGATATAATATGCCAAGTATTGACAAGGAGTTAAAATATAACATAATCTTGGGACGTCCTTGGATACATGAGATGCAGGTTATACCATTAACATATCATTAGTGTTTGAAGTTCCCTTTCAATGGGCAAGAAATCACTATTGTAGCTAATTCCAACAATCCCCAATATTGCAACACACTTAAAACGACACAAGACATGTTTCTACCACATAACAAGGAAGCTCCTAATCATAGCTTATCAAACAATGAAAGACAATTGAATTCCTTGTCAAAGTGGGTTGAGAAGAAGGACCAGTCAAAAGAAAAAGGTATCAGTGGATCTACTCCATCAAATCAAGAAAGTCAACTACATGCCTTATCAAAACAAGTTGGAAAGATCTAGTATTAAAATACAAAGGCATGGGGGAATACTCATTTGATCAATCCTTGTGTTTATCACCACTTGCGTCTTCTCCTAAGTCATATGGGAAGCCATCAACATCAAGATAGCAATCATCACATCCCACTGCACTATTTGATGGAAAATTTGTAAAAGCAGGCACATTAGTGGATGAATCAGATGACAAGGAGGTTTTTAATTGGTTGTACAAGGACAAAGAATCCTCACAAGCATCAACTTCAAATATACAAACAAAGCAATATGGAAAAGGGAAGATGATCCTAGAAAAGATGTGATATGAGGGAAAAGGTCCTATTGGTAAAAGAAAAGAAGGCATCATAGAACCAATACAACCTATCACAATGCAAGCCAAGGATAAAACAAGACTAGGATATAGAGAGGAATCAAAAGAAGAAACCAAACAATAGGTTGTTGAAAGAGTTCTCTAGTTGAGAGATAGTTCTGAAATGGATTCCAATGAATATGAATGGGATTCCCTCTCTGAAGAGTCTTGTCATGATAAGGAAATTGATGTGATACAAAATTATACACCAACACGTATGGAGGGACAGAGCTCAATTTATAGACCACTTGAAATTGGATCACAACATATCAATGACTCAAGTGAATATGATCATAGTTTGAGTGAGATAGACACTTCAGAAGAGCGTAACATCATAGACCTTGATATTGCTATTGGACACTCAGACGACATTTCCATCATGACACTTACCCCTTTTGACCTTAGTCAATCTAACGATTCCTTTCCATTAATACATCCTAAACTAATTGACTGGGACCAAAACGAGTTGCTTGACATACCTACCTTTCCAAATGATGATGCCATCATAAACTTCCTTTGCTCTAACAATCCTGAAACATATTCCATCATTGAATCTCATAATGAAGCTTCAGGAAAGGGGAGTTCCAAATCTTCTAGCTGCAAAATGAATGTCAAAAATAGATCTAATGGTGAAAACCATTCAATGGAAGTATTAGATCAAGAAAAATTAAAAACAAAGAGCACATCTCAAGGTGAAAACCTCTCTGAGGCACCAAGAGATGGGAGATTTGACACTCTTCCGAAGCACTATCATGAGAGATCTTCAGTGCTAATTGAACCTACACAATCTATCAATATTGGTACAGTGGAAACTATGAAAACTCTACATCTGGTAGCAGGGTATGTGCAAGATCATCATGGAAAAAATAGGCCCTTAAGTGGCAAAAAAATCAAAAAAATCAAACTTAGGAAACTTGACGTAAAAATTTGAATAAGTTATCTATATTATTTCAAAAATATGTAAGAATAGAATCTATAGAAAATTGCATTTAGTTTCAAAACTACTAGGTTTGTTTAAAAAAAAAAAATCTATTTGGTGAAAATTTGAAATTTCAATGGTACTTAAATTTCAAGGGAAAAAATGGGTTCATTCTGAAACCAACCACAATAAAATGATAATATTTTTTTATAATATTTTAGATATAAGTAGAGAACTCATGCCCTGATGTGACGCATATTTTTTTGTAATTTTTCTCTAAGTAAATAATTAATTATGAATTTTTTATTACAACTTTATAAAAAATATAAGAAATTGTATGTCTAACCACCTTAACTTAGTCAAAACTTCATGAAATTCAATTTTTATTTTTTTAATCCTATAGTATGCAAAGCATAGAATGTGATGCGTGTTTTGGATTCAAAAAAAGTGATACCATTTGAAAGATTTAGATTTTTTTCAATCATCAGGACTATCAATTAGGACTTTAGTCATAATTTGAAGTGAAAATGAATAATAATTACTTATTAAATTCATATTAAAGCATAATTTATATCGGTGGATAGTTGAGAATCTCCTTTAAAAACCCTTTTCGTTTCATCAATTTTGGGTAACAAATAGTCATCAACCACATACCCATCATATTACCAATTTTTTGCCCACCATGATCCTGCACATACCCAGCATCCTTGATAGAAGAAGAAAAACCAAAATTTGCTAAGTTCTTTGAAGAATGAAAAATCAACTTCTCTTGGTCCTATGCTGACATGTTGGGCATAGATCCAGAGCTTATCATGCATCATTTATCACTACCATCTATAATAAAGCCCATGAAACAAAAGTTGAGAAAAATGCATCCACACATTGCTCTGTTGGTAAAAGTTGACTATGTTGAGTGGTGTGGATGGTGAAAATCTACAAATGGATAAAACTAACACACACACATTAGCATGATTAGCACTATTGAAACATAGAAAATTATCAAGCATCCATATGAGATATTGAATCATGCTAAATAAACAAAGTGATAAAATACCAAAAGGACTAAGCATGCTCAAACCTATCCCATAGTGGATTGGTGCTATTGTGGAAAATAACCCTTTCCCAACCCTTCATAATGCCAATGATGATGATGCAATGGAAAAAATCAGTTCTCAAATGAAGAGAGTGACTTTGCATGAGAGTGTAGATGAAATGCTAAGATTGTGGAGAGTTTGACTAATGGAGATGATCTTTATTTATAGAATAAATTGATATAAGAATTCCAAACATGGAGGATGTGAGACTAAAAAAAATCCAATGAAAAGAGGCCACTTGTCAACTTGTCATAGGTTGAGGAATGTGCAAGTTTTGGTTAATGTGCCAAAGAGGGGGAGATTTCAAATTTGAATTTGAGAGTTAATGTTGAGTTTGACCTTTGCAAGGGACATGTAAGAGCCATGTAAGAGCTCATAAATGCTTTGTTGGTGTACATGTCCACTTGTTTTGAATTCAAATTTGAGGGAATATTCCTCAAAATGCCATGTTGATGGAAAATGCTGATTTTATAAATGAATTAAAATGATTTATTGGTGGAAGTGGGAAAAGCTAGAGGATGTGATGGGTGGTTAGATTAGGTTAATCAGGATTAGCTTAACTTAGATGATGATTAGGGGATTTTGACCCACTTGACTTAAATATTTTGATTTATTTAAATCAAGAGGGAGAAATATGAATTTTGAGACTTAATTAAATAAAGTCCGGGTTTATTTAATTAAATGGATGATGCAAGATAAAGGTTGATTAATTTAAGGAATATGAATCTAGGGAATGATTTATAAAAGATGAAATGTTAGTATTTGATTGATTTATTTAAATGAGGTAATGATGAAGTGGATTTATTTAATTTGAAAGATGAAATGTTAGATTTGATTAAATGAAGGTTATTTGATTAAACTATTGGATTGAAATGTATGCATATTTTGCATGTCTACATTTTCCCCTCTTTGAAGCAATGTACTTGTTGCATTGGTTCAAAGAATAAACTTGCCGAGATCAAAATTTTAAAAAATTATGATTTTTTCGATTGCCCCAGCAGAAAGAAGTACACTAGTACATTTCCCCCTTGAGATATCAAGCAAAAAGATTCTATTTGAAGGTGGATCTCATGAAAAAGAAGTTCAAAATGGATGGTTATGATGATGATGCAAATGAGATGGTTTTAAGATGCTTAGAATAACCAATCTATGATGATATGATGTGATGATGGATGAGATGGATGATGTGATATGCTATCATTATGAAAATGTATGATTTATGCATTTGGTTAGACTAACAGATCTATATTATGATGATGATGCAAATGCAATGCATGTGAAATGATCGATGTTTCCTATTATGTATGATATGAATGATATGTGGTATGCTGACAGTTTGTGGATGCATGATGGATGCATGATGGATGATGATTAACTACTCATGACGTGATGTTAGTGTGAAAAGAAGAAATTAGATGAATACAAGAGGTTCCAACTAGCCGACTTTATGAGAGATGATGATGATGATAGATGATGATGATTTTCTTATCAAGGATTTGGATTTTAAAAGGGCTACTTACCTTATGTTTGATAGCACACATAGGTGCGATGCATCAAGGTATAAAGAACCAGGATGGCATTGCACCTAGTGAGATGGACTTTGACTTGACAAATAGATAAGAGTATTCTTCTTCACACTTGACATATGGAAACCTTGCTAGGACGCACCTAAAAAAGAAAGTATTTTCCGAGTTATATTACAAGAATGTCCAACAAGCACAACAGACAAAAGATAATGATTGTTGCCCCATTCCTATCTCTCTAAATCCTTCGTTCGGATATCATCAAGAGGTCCTTGAAATGAGCGCAATAAGATAAATCAAAAGAAAAGATCAAGTACACAAACAAGCCAATGTTCTTCATATCTTTAGCCAAAGGGATTTGTTTTGATAGGATAAGAATCCAAAGTGATATCCACAATGATGCCCATTGTTGGAACAATATATCCCAGGACATGCATTGTATAGGATGATGATGGGTTGATAAGTTGATTGATAGGCTATTGATATAAGGTTGACTGACGTGTTTGAAAATGATCAAGAGTTTGATTTTGTGTTTAAAAGTTTGTTGTTTTCTTTTGATTTTACGATTGAAGCTTTCTTTTGCTGGTTGTTGTGGTTGTTTCTATTTGTTTTGCCAAAGGATGAGGGTGATGATCAGTTTATTATGGATGATTGATTATCGCGGGTGAAAGCGAGATGAGATAGATGGATTTTTTCAAATATTTGGATGTTTTTGATGTTTTTGAAATGTTTTGAGGCTGTTTTTGGTGTTTTTGAAGATTTTGCAAATGTTTTCATTTTCCAAAATTTTAAATGTTTTTCGGTTTTGTGAGATTTTATGAATGTTTTTGGATTTTGTGTTTTTTGAATTTTTTTGGATTTTGATGTCTCAGGGGCTGATCAAAGATGAGCCTTGCCTATGTTTAAGCTCAGAGACAATGTAGTTCAAATTCCAATTTTTTTGATGTTTTCTGACTTTTATGAATGTTTTTGGATTTTTCGATGTTTTGGATGTTTTTTGGATTTTTCGCACGATTTTGATGATTTGGATATGGACATGTGTGATGATATCAGTTCTCTGTTTGGGATTTTGTTGAAAACCAAGCTAAGGTTGACTGATCAAATCGATGGATTGATGATGATGATATCATTGTTGAGGATACACAACAATGGAAGGATTGATTGATCAGGATTGATGACGATAACATTTTTGAGGATGCACAAAAAAGCAAGGATTGATTGATCAAGATTGATGACGATAACATTTTTAAGGATGCACAAAAATGCAAGGATTGATTGATCAGGATTGATGATGATAACATTGTTGAGGATGCACAACAATGCAAGGATAGTGTTAAGCAACACAAGGATTAGGATGGATATCCCAAGATGATAAGTGTTTTTTTTGGATTTGTATGATCAGGAGTTTGAAGCTTGATTTGGAACAAAATTTGTTTGATTGATTGGATGTGATGTTTGAAGTGCAACGTAGATGCAACTGATAGTGATTACTTGGATTGATGTTCGATGAAAGATGAAGACTGATAAGGAATGTCTTCTCATCAAAATATGCCATGGGCTAGTGATTTGGTTTTGGATCGCAAATGCTTGACCAATTTGATTTAACGTTTTCCAATGTTCTAATCACCACATAAGTTGGAGGACATAGACCAAGATTTATTCTTGAAGCAAGACATACATATCTGCCCCTAATGTCTAGCAATGTATGGAATGTGATGGGTGGATCCTTGGATAGGTGTATGGACGGATGGATATAGTAAGTACGCAAAGGATGCCAAGGATTATCTTGTGATAAGATAAGGTGTTTGAACGGAGGAATGCTCATTGGATAATGCTTTATGGCTCAGACAATGCTGCATAGGATAAGATCAATGAAAAGGCCCATGTCAAGATGTTTACCATAAGTAAGTGTAACGTGTGCCCCAAAATTTCATCAAGATCAAGATAACTCAGATGATGGATGTAGATATATGCACATGGATGAAAATGGATTGGATAAATGGTTTATGGATGAATGGATTTATTATGGATAAGATGGATGGAATGCTCAATTTATTACAGATGGGATGAGATGCTATCACCTGAACTGGCGCATGTAGATGCTTGATTCCATACGTGATGCCTCTTTGCTAGGTTTTCATCATGGTCTTGCCCAAAGTGCCACCGTAGTGGTTTTCACTAGAGGACAATTTTTTTCTCTTTACTATTTTCAATCATTTTTCTGATTTTTTTGGATTTTTTGCTTTTTTGCTTTTTTTGATTTTTTTGAAAGATTTTAAGCTCATGCTGAACCACAAGGTGTTGCTGATGTAGATGTCCTTGTCATAATGTGCCATCAATATCCTGCTTGAAGAAGTTTCTTTGCTAAGATACATGCACTTGAATGAAACTTTTGGGATTCTTGATTTGCTTCGTTGATACTGTAGTTGACTTTGTCTTGGTACGCACATCGTGATAGAGTGCCTTCTGAATCCTTATGATGAAGGTTCGTTGCCAATACATGGTCAATGTGAGAATTGGATATCATGCGTGGAGACGTGGATGGAGTGTGTTTAGGGATAAAAGATGGATTGGTTGATAGCTTGGAATATTTGATTCTCCAAACTTGGGAAGATGAGCAATGATGGGTGGATACAGAAGTGTGCGTGGAATTAGGACCAGCTGCTTGATATACCTTGTACATCACTTGAAAAGCTTGTTTTTTCTTTTGTGGACATCTTTGATGGATACTTTTCCCCATAGTTTCTTTGACTAATGGAGTTTGATAGGGATAATCTTTCTTTGTATGATTTGGTATCCATATGTATTTTATTTTCCCATTATGCTTCTTAGCTTCTTTTGCTTTGATAACATTCTTCGTACTTTGATTCAATTCTTTGTTTTGACGTTGGTCCCAATTTGTGGATGGGGTGATGGGTGGATGAAGATTTATGATGTGGTTGGTTGTAGTATTGACACTAGTTTCATCATAATGATTCTTCATGCTCCCTATGTTGATCCTTGCACTAGATAAAGTTGCCCCTAGTATAGTGCTAGTGGCACCTTCGTTCTTTGATTCTGCTTGTTTTGAGATGTCTTGTTTAGTAAACATGCTCTAACAAATGACCACTGCAGATGATGTTCTTGGAATTTGATGCTCTACTAACTCTGGAATATACTGTTTTGTCTAACTTGTTTCCTTGAGTGGATAATGTTGGATATCCTCATATCTGATGTCCTTAGTCTGAATTTGGGATATATTTGGTCCTGATGTTGACAACTCTATTTGACTATACGAGTCAATAACCTACTCCTTTTGTGTAACAATCTCAGGAATAAAGGGACCCTGTTCTGAATGAAGATCATCTATGTGTCCATCCATAGAAAGAATCTCATGGGTAGATGGATGATTATGTGCTATGTGGATATGATCATCTTTCATAGATAGGAGAGTGTCCATTAGATCATTGTAGTATCTTGTAGATACGAATTCTTGATCCTGAATAATTTTGGAATCACCTTTGACATGCTTTGGATCAAGTTCTTGACATGGGTCAATTTCAAAGGATGGATTCCTTAGAAAGGGTTCTTGGATGTCGTCATTGGACATGGTAAATGGCTCAATATCGTCAAGTGTCGAGTTCAGGGTTCTTTTAGTATCTGTAACCATGAGGTCGAAGGATGTCAATATGTCTTGGAAAAGACCATTGCTAGATTTTGGTGAAAGATTTTGATCATGCTTTGGAATAAATTCTTGAGATATGTCCTCTAACTCATAAGGCAATGTAGAGTCATTTTCAATATGATCATTGGTCGATGGATCTTGCATTATGTTGATAGGATCAAATAGTCATAATACTCCTTGAAATAGATCACTAAAAATTGGTTCTTCATGTATGGTGAGTTGATCATCGAGTGGGGTAAAAACATCTTCAATATGCTCCTTAATTGAGAGATCTTGAACATTGTTTTCAACAATTGTGGCAAAGAGATTGTGAATGCCTTCAACCATAGGGTCAAGTGACGTTGACATTTCTTGAATTGGATCATTGTCGAGTATTGTTGGTGGAGTTTGATCATGATTGAAAAGTTGCTCTTGACATATGTTGATTTGATCATTGGATGAAGTAGACATAGCTTCAAGGTGCTCAGTGATGGATTGATCTTGATCCTTGTTCTCAACAGTTGTCATTTTTTGTGTTTGTGCTTGTGTTTCTTGGGTAGCTTGAGAGGCTTGGGCAGCTTGAGAGGCTTGTTGCACTTGTTGAGCTTGTCTTGCTTGTTGCGTGGCTAGATATTGTTGGATGGCCTTTTGGTAGGCCTGGTGTGCTTTCAGTGCAATGTTATATTGTCTTGCTGTGTTTGGTTTTGGTGGTAGTGGTGGTGGATTTGGAATCATGTTGGATGTAGTGCAAAGTTGTTGAGATACACTTGGAGTGATCATGGTAATGAGGGGTTGAGATATGATGGGTGTGATAGGGGTGGTTGGAGGAATGGTCGAAATGATCGAGGTGATAGGTCCTTGGGAGACCATATTTTGATTTGTCGGGATTGATGTTTTCATTTTATTAGATACCATTTGTTGGTGCGATGTTGATGGTATATTCAAAGGATTTGATGTGATGGCTTGATTGGTGTTAGGTGGATTGATTTGGATGGAGTGATTGGTGCTAGGTAAAGGGGGAAGCCCTAAACCAAGGAATGATGTTGATATGGGTAATGGTGGTGGAGATGTCTCTTGGCGAGATGACTCAACTATTTTGGTAAGTGTAGCAATTTGATCTCGCCAAATTTGATCTTGATTTCAATCTTGGATCCCTTGATATTGTTGATTTGGTTTTTGTTCAAGTAGATTTGGGACCATGCATACTTGTGGTTTTTGAATGGGATCATGAAAAAATTGATTTTGGACAATGTTCTGATTTGGGATGATGTTCAGATTTGGCATTATAGGTTGAAATTGAACATTCTCTTGATTTAGGTAACTTTGATTTTGCATGGTGTCACCTTGTCTTGGAGTCGTTAACATCTTGTTTGGACTCTGAACGAAATTTGTATGATTTGGAAACATATTTATCCCAAAGTTTTCCGGATTCATGTTTGGAAAACTTTTACTTGGTACATTCTCATTTGGCATGTAGGGATTTGGTGGGATGATGTTGTTCATTTGAAGGCTCATGCATTGATTGTTCGGTTGGTGGATTTGTAGGTTTGGACTTAGATTAAAATCTACCATTGGGAAAGGTGTCCCAAACTTCAATTTAGGAATACTCACATTTTTTGTACTATTGACCTTTGTCGAAGTTAATGATCCCATGTACAGTTTGTATAGATGTGATTGTTGATAATCAATCGGTGTTGTAAGGATTTGATAGCTTAGATGACTTGGATTACTCATGATGTATGGATCAAGTTCATATTCCATGTTCCTCTTGTGTTTTGACCTTGTTGTAAAAGTGACCTCTAAGGTTCTTAGGACCAATGACGAGATGAAGGATGAAAAGGGGAAATGATATGAGTGTTGAACATTTAGGGACTTTGGATCAATGCTAGACTCAGGGTTTGATTTTGATTGGTTGATTTGGATAATGAACTTGTAAACCCTAAGATGTTGGGTGTCATATTTAGGATGAATTTTTTCAAAGGATTGCTAATTCAATTAAATGTATGAGAAAGGATGCATTCCCATACACCTAGCTAAACAAGGTGATTTTGATTTTGATGATTTACCCAAGTCTAGAATGATGTTTCCAAAGCTCTAAAGTTGTTTGGTGGGATGGGTTTTTTGATAGATGTTTGGGATGGGTGAAATGTTTGATTTTATCCTAAATGAACCTAGGAAGGACTTGTTTACGAGACCAAGATAGTGAAGAACATGCCTTTCTCAAAGAGTAATTCAAAATCAAAAGACCAATGTTTTTCATGAAAACCATATGACCAAAAGATGACAAGCACATATGTGGGGTCCAATTGATTTAATATTTTCTTAATGGATTCTTTTTACCACAAACACGCTCTTGATTTAGATTTTGAATCTGGATGTCTAATGTCTTAATTCCTTTTCATTCCACAAGGTCCATTATGTGAAAATCAAGGTTTCAAGAGCATAGGTTTCCTAAAGTTGACTTTAGTAGGAGAAAATTGAGATGAAATCCAAATGTTTAGAAGCCTCCAAGGATACAAATCCTAAGGGAAAGCAACAACATGTGAATTTTTTCAAGGATATTTTCTTCTCCTAAAGGGTTTGAGATTTGATGCTCATGTTGAATGTTTGTTTTCCAATGTTTTCAATCAAAGCACTGTGTTTTCAAACTGACTCACAAGCAATATAACACCCTACCTCAATTGGTACGTTTTTCTTGGTGGGCTTGCCTCATGCCCTTCATAGAAGAAGAGATGATTTTACATGCAACCAAGGAAAAAATATAAAGGTATGTTAAGAATGAAGTCTTAACCTCTATATTCTAACCAAGATCGGACATGGAAAGTAACTTCTTCGAATCTAAGTTCCAATGCACCACTTTGATAAACTCATTGAATAGATCAGTTGATCACTACAAACAAAGGTTTTAGTTCAAACTTTTCATTCATGGAGATTGACCCATATGGCAAGAGTCCCCTTTCAGATCCATCTCGTCGGAATCAACTGCGTGATATTGGCGTTTCTTCCAATACCCACATTTATATCCCGGTTGGAAATACTCTTGGGTTTAGAGTGTTACTGGTTGAGTCATTCCCTTGGGTGAGTACTTTTTCCCCAAGGTAGGCCCTCTAAGATAGACAAAAGCGAATAAATTTATTCGTAGTTCGATCAACCCTTGTTTAGAAACAAAGGGAGAACACATGTAATAAATTTATCCACACTCGCACAAGGTTTTGTTCAATTTTACCCACAAAATGAAGTGTGGAGGCAATCTTTTATGCAACTTAATGTCATCAAAAAGAATTTTGATTCTCAAGGTCGTTGTGAAGCGCGAGAGAAGTGCATACGTCTTTTTAGATGAGATTACTTTGCATAAGAGATTACGAAACACAAAAAACACATGTTCATTTTAAGCCTCAAAGCAATGATGATTTCGTTTTAAGCACCAAAATTGAGTGTGAGATTGCTTCTTCAACTTTATCCCAAAAAACAATGTCTAGTCAGTTTCTAGTGTTCAATTTTAATCCAACTTTGAAAACAAACAATGATCTAGTTGGCTTAAAACAAAAAAATTAAGTAGTAAATGGAGGCTCCAAGCATTCAAAAACACTTTTGAGTTTCAAGTTTCAATGTACGATTCTTCAACTCCAAGGTTCTTCCAAGATTGTTTCTAATGTTTTAGCATTGCAAGTCTTTGCACAAACAAAATCCCTCTTCCTTCCTTTTCCTTCTGAAAATTTAGCTTCTCCATATTTTCTTCAACTCTAGAAACAACATTTTTCAAAAGATTACTCGCCCCCTTACTTTTACTATGCCACCCACCATTGGCATCTTTCTTAGTTCTATGATTTATCTTTTCATCTCTCATATGTGTATTGGCTAATATGAATCAAGTGAAATATGCCTAAACACTTTAGAAGCATGGTCACCAACAATCTTTGAAGTTGTCCTGCATTTATAAGCATGCCAAATAGATTTTGAGGCTAAATTAATACAAGTAGGACAATAAACAAATAAATGCGTATCTCAAAACATTTATTTCAACTAAGAAATTACTCATATAGAATTTCCCTTATAGCAGCCACAACTTTTAATGTTAAAGGAAATTGTCATAAAATAAAATAGATAGTAATCATTTAAGACACCATTATAACAAAAGGGAAAGACATGCCTATCTGCAAAATTTAAGACTTCCCAACATGATGTCTACAACAGATATTGCTCCACAAAATTAGATCTCCAGTATGAGTAACTGTGCCTAACTATGTCCAATGCTTGAAGTTGATCTATTTAATGCATCTCCAGAAATCGTGCCCCCATATCTTTTGCTTCTTTAATTTGGCGAGTAGCCGTGTAAAGAAAATTTTGCTCCCGAGCACTAGGCAGTATTACCAATCATTACCTACAACTTTCCATCAGATCGAGAAAATGCTATTGGCTGGTGTAAAGGTGAATTCTGCAATATTTTACTAGCATCGTCCCATCTTTTCATGTTGCCTTACGTATCCGATCCAAACACAACTGAGATGATGCACATTTGACCAAGCTTAGTCAAATGACGAGTGGCAACATTTACCTAGCTATGCACATTTGACTATATTTTTGTTTCTCCATCACTGCTACATAGAAGGTACCAACATAAGTGCATATGCATATACCAATTGATAAGTGCACGCCTTTATTTGCTACTACGCAACTTTCAATGCATCAGTTTAGGTGAAAGAACAAGGTAGCTCATCAGGAGTATGGGCAACATGGATGGAAGAGCTACTTAATGTGTTGCAATGAGATTGGAATAATGCATTGGGCACCCAAATTTACTGAGCCAAAGAGGAGAGTTGGTAAACTTTAGAGAGATACCTATTGTGTTAAAAATGTGTTGAGGGAATTATTAGCTGGCCGCATGGGAGTAATAAGCTGCTACATTTATTATGAGGTGTTGAATTCACTGGACGTTCCCCCACTATTGGCAAGTGTAATTGTAGTAGGAGATATGGCATTAGTGCTTGTTTAGGTGGTCAGTTTTCAAGCAAAGACAGAGACGTCACCCATCAATGGGTTAGCAGCAAGACTAAAATCACAACCATGCCAAGGGGAGAAGCATTGAGGAAAACATTGAGTGAATTTGACTAAGCAAATAGTCACCACAAATGTCGTGGGTTATGAAAAATGTAAGTCATTCTTGGTAAGGATAGACACCTTTTGAATGCAGATGTTAATGTCCTTTCATGTGCTCTCCGCATGTAGATTTCTCTGATCAAATATGCTTAAACTGTTACTGATGTCACTGCTACTTCTGCTACGTTGTTGCTCAATTTTTAGCTCCCAGGTCTCTTATCCTTCACTTTATTTTTTGATGAAATCTCAAGTCTCAAAACTCCTTATCTAACTTGTCCAAGAATATTCCATTTTATCCTAGATAACTAAAGCTATAATACATAATCAATTTATTAGTATCTAAAGCTATAGCGGTTTGTTCCTTTGGTCGCAGACAACACAAGAAAACAACGATCATTTGCAAATCTGTGTGACTATTGGCAAGCAGTGAAACTTTGAAAACAACCATCAATGTTAAACAACACTATTAATGAGATGGATACAAAAATATTAATGACAAACAATGATGACAGAGATAATGATATTGATGAGACCATAGAAAAAGCTTGGAAAACAAAGACTTTACCAGATGTACCACAAGAAACATCTGCAAGCCTACGCAAGCAATCTACTTGTACGAGATACATGCGCAGACCTTAGATCAGAAAAATTGCTTCCTCTTGACTGGCCAACAGGGAATGATTGAATTCTTTGAAGTGAGCAAATGATTTATCTTTATCGTCCGTCATGACACCTTAAAAGGAAATTATCTCATGGAATGCGCTGTTTGCAGGATTTTGTGCAAAAAAAATTCGTAAGAAACCTTTGACAAGTAGATGCTATTAGCAGGTGTAAGAGAAAATTCTTCACTGATTGCAAGACTGCGCAAAGATTTGTTAAAAAAAATGCTATGAAAGTTTCAAGCAAATGTTATTAGGAAGTTGCAAGACAATGAATAAACTCATTTAAAAAATTTCAAGCAAATTCATTTGGCAGGTAAAAAAAAGTGCCATAAACACTACCATTGACCAGCATCTAAACTCTTAAATGCATTTTCAGATAAAAGCTATTAGTGGGTGCAAACTTGGATTTGGCGTAACTTTCAAGCAAATCATATTAGCTGTCAAAAAAACCCAAACAGTATTGTAGGTAAACTAAGTATAACTAAACAAATGATATCTAAATTACTTAAAGAAATTCAAATCTCCACATATCACTTTCGTTATTGCATATAAAAGTTAGGATATGGCAATTTAGATCTTATAGTGAGCCCTCCTTCTAGCGCCATTATGTGGATGGTGAAAATCTGCAAATGGCTAAAACTAACACACACACATTAGCATGATTAGCACTATTGAAACATAGCAAATTATCAAGCATCCATATGATATATTGAATCATGCTAAATAAAAAAAGTGATAAAATACCAAAAAGCCTAAGCATGCTCAAATCTATCACATAGTGGATTGGTGCTATTGTGGAAAATAGCCCTTTCCCAACCCTTGATAATGCCAATGATGATGATGCAATGGACAAAATCAGTTCTCAAATGAAGAGAGTGACTTTGCATGAGAGTGTAGATGAAATGCTAAGATTGTGGAGAGTTTGACCAATGGAGATGATCTTTATTGATAGAATAAAATGATATCAGAATGCCAAACATGGAGGATGTGGGACTAAAAACAAGCCAATGAAAAGAGGCCACTTGTCAACTTGTCATAGGTTGAGGAATGTGCAAGTTTTGGTTAATGTGCCAAAGAGGGGGGATTTCAAATTTGAATTTGAGAGTTAATGCTGAGTTTGACCTTTGCAAGGGACATGTAAGAGCCATGTAAGAGCTCATAAATGCTTTGTTGGGTGTACATGTCCACTTGTTTTTGAATTCAAATTTGAGGGAATATTCCTCAAAGATGCCATGTTGATGGAAAATGCTGATTTTATAAATGAATTAAAATGATTTATTGGTGCAAGTGGGAAAAGCTAGAGGATGTGATGGGTGGTTAGATTAGGTTAATCAGGATTAGCTTAACTTAGATGATGATTAGGGGATTTTGACCCACTTGACTTAAATATTTTGATTTATTTAAATCAAGAGGGAGAAATATGAATTTTGAGACTTAATTAAATAAAGTCCGGGTTTATTTAATTAAATGGATGATGCAAGATAAAGGTTGATTAATTTAAGGAATATGAATCTAGGGAATGATTTATAAAAGATGAAATGTTAGTATTTGATTGATTTATTTAAATGAGGTAATGATGAAGTGGATTTATTTAATTTGAAGGATGAAATGTTATATTTGATTAAATGAAGGTTATTTGATTAAACTATTGGATTGAAATGTATGCATATTTTGTGTGTCTACAAGTGGATATCAAATATTGTGCCAATTTCAAAACTAGATAAAAGCATCAGGATATGCACGGACTTCAGAGATCTCAACAAGGGTTGCCCGAAAGATGATTTTACTCTACCTGACATTGACATCATCATAGAATTGACAATTGAACATGAAATTTTATCGCTTATGGATGGATTTTCAGGTTACAATTAGATAAAAATAGCACCTAAAGATCAAGATAAGACAACCTTCACATGTCTTTGGGGTACTTTTTGTTGGAACGTAATGCCTTTTAGGTTGAAAAATGTTGGAGCCACATACCAGAGAGCGATGACGACCATCTTCCATGACATGATGCACACTTTTATGGAAGATTATGTATATTTCCTAATGGATAAATCATACACCAGAGAAGGACACCTAGAAATTCTAGAAAAAATCTTCACCAGATTGGAGAAATTCAATGTGAGATTAAATCCTAAGAAATGTGTATTTGGTGTGACATCAGCTAAGCTCTTAGGATATATTGTGTCAACCAAAACAATTGAGGTGGATCCTAAAAAAGTTAAAGCTATCATGGAGATGCCTCCTCCTAAAAATATTAGTCAACTCAGATTTTTGCAAGGAAGATTCCAATCTATCTGGAGGTTCATCGCACAACTAGCTGATAAAACTCATCCTTTCAATCACTTGCTCCAAAAGAATGTTACTTTCACAAGGGATGAAAAGTGTGAAGTAACCTTTAATCAACTGAAAAAATATCTGATGTCACCATGCATACTGGTTATTCCAACTAAAGGGAGGCCATTAATACTCTACATTGCAACAACTGGAATATCCTTGGGTGCTTTATTGGCACAGGAAGATTCCATAGGAAAAGAGAAGGCAATTTATTACATCAATAGGATCGTAAACAACTATGAGATCAATTACACCTTTATTGAGAAATCCTATTTGGCAGTAGTATTTACTACCCAACAATTAAGACATTACATGTGGACTCACACCATCAAACTCATAGGTAAAATTGATCCATTAAAGTATCTACTTAGCAAAGTTTCCCTGATAGGAAGACTAGCCAAGTGGGTAATGATATTGAGTGAGTTTGATATCTAGTACATGGATAGAAAATCAATCAAAGTTCAATCCATAACAAATCAACTAGCCGAAGCACCATTACCAGACGGTCATCCAATGAGCATTGAATTCCTAGATGTCGATATCCTAACAATGTCAACATGACAATGGATGTTATATTTTAATGGCTCCTACACACAACATGGATCAGGCACAAGAATCTTGTTTATCACGCCTCAAGGACACACCATTCTAAAATCATATAGGTTAGTGTTTCCCTACACCAACAACAAAGTTGAGTATGAGGAATTAATCATTGGAATCAAAGTAGCAGTCGAGTGGAAGATCACAGAGTTGCATGTCTATGGTGATTCTCAGCTAGTCATAAACCAGGTGAATGATAATTACCAAAAAATGGATGATAAATTGATTCCATATAAAAGAATGGTTGATGACTTCAAAAATTACTTTGTGGAGATCAAATTTGAGCAGATTCCTAGAGGTGACAACAAACCTGTTGATGCCATGGTGACCATTACTTCTCTCTTACAGATACCTGAGAAGCAAGCCCATTATGAGTTCATGCTAGAAAAAATGTTTAACCCCACCTATGACAACCCTGAATCCCAAGTCATCTACTATCTAGCTGAGGCTGATGCTTCCATCTACAAGAAAATCTACACTTATCTAAAAGACAATACCCTCCCACCCGATTTATCCCAAAACAAAAAATGAAACTTTATTTGACAAGCAGCTCGAAATACCCTGATCGCAGATGTACTTTATCGACGAGGTCTTGATGGTACTCTCCTTCGGTGTCTAGAACATAACAAAGCTGAAACTACTTTACGTGAGGTCCATGACAGTATCTGTGGTACACATTCAAGTGGCCTAACTTTAGCTAAGAAACTCCTACATTTGGTGTATTACTAGCCAAATATGGAGAAGGAGTATTTTCATTATGTCAAAAGATGCCAAAAATTTCAAATCCATGGAAACCTAATACATCCACCAGCACAAGAGTTGCAACCCTTCACATCAACATGGCCTTTTTGTCAATGGGGTCTTGATCTTGTAGGTAAGATTCATCCATCTTCATCCAATGGACACAAGTTCATCATCATAGCCACAAAATACTTCATGAAGTGGATTGAAGACATTCCTTTGACCACCATCACAGGAAAACAAATTGCATCCTTGAATCCTGAATTATATTATCTATAGGTATGACATTCCTTAATCCATTATCACAAATAATGAAAGACCTTTCAAGAATCAGGATGTCCAAGAACTCTGTGAGAGGTTCCATGTCTAGCATCAATTTTCTACACCCTACTATCCTTAAGGAAATGGCCAAGTAGAGGCCTCAAAAAAAACCATCCTGAAAATATTGAAGAAAACCGTCAACGAGGCCAGACATGATTGGCACATTCAACTGAACCCTGCTTTGTGGGCTTATCAAACTAGCATCCGTACCCTGATATGAGCCACACCCTATGCTCTAGTCTATGGATCAGATGCCATTCTACCTGGGCATGTGTTGGATCATCATGTAAAAAACAAGCCCTTAAGTGGTGAAAAATTTAGAAAAATCAGAGTTAGGCAACTTGACGTAAATTTTTTAAAAATTTATCTATATTATTTCAAAAATATGTAAGAATAGAATTTGTAGAAAATTGAATGTATTTCTAAACTACTAGGTTTTTTTTTTTTTTAAATCTATTTTGTGAAAATTTGAAATTTCAATGTAGTAGTACTTAAATTTCAGTGAAAAAATAAGTAAGTGTCTGTCTGACCACCCTAAATTGAATGTCACTAAAAGGGATCATTTCAGATGAGGATTATAGAGTGTCTAGGTTACAGGAATTGGAACTGTTGGATGATCGTTGTCAGCATGTAGTTGATCACTTGAAAGCCTATCAGCAGAGGATATCTAGAAGTTACAATCACAGAGTAAAGCCTAGAACATTTCAGGTAGGTGACTTGGTCCTAAAATAAAATCCCTGTAATCAACAAGATCGAGAAAAGAAGGGGAAATTTCAACCAAAGTGGCTAAGTCCCTTTTTCATTGTATCAGTCTTTGGATCAGGAGCATATCAGTTGTCTACATCTGAGGGGGATTTGTTTGATGAACCCCTCAACAGCCTACATCTCAAGAAATTCTACACCTGAATCATCTAGTGCATTAGAAAAAAGTCTTGAAAAAATACAAAAACATCAGAAAATGTCTTGAAAAAATGGTTGCCTTGATGAAAACCTAGCAAATAGGCATCTTGGTAACAACCAAAAAAAAAAAAACAAAAAGTGAAAAATACAAAAAATGAGAAAAAAGAGAAAAAAAGAGAAAACAAAACAAAAAAAAGAGAAAAAAGAGAAAAATACAAAAAAAAGTGAAAAATAAGAAATAAAAATCACAAAATCTAAAAGAGTGCAATAAAAACAAGTAGTGAAAACCTAACAACATGCGCTATTTGTTATAGGTTAGTTTTTCCATCTATTTGAGCATGTGGACCATTCGCTCTCGCCATTTGCTTTCACCATCAATCTGCCTATCATCGGAAAGCTTCATGTACATATATCATGGCATTGCGGTCGTGTCTCACCCTAGACTGGGTGCAAAATCTTGAACTCACTGGGGGTAATAAAATTTGAGCTTGAACTAACAAACAAACATCAGTAGGACAAACACAACCAAAACAATGATCATAGTGCAACTCAACATTGAACATCAAGCACAACCATGAACACATCAACCATCCATATCAAACAACCCAATCAATCAAATCAAAGAAAATTTAAATGGATGTTATTCCTTCTAAATCATGGCTTTATTAGGTTAGCATATCTGTTCAAATGTTGTACTTTGATTTTTGTTATCATATCTCTAGAGCAACTCAATGATGTATTGAACTAGAGGAGCAAGGAAGGAGTATGATTTTCTTTGTCTATTGTCTGTGAGTTGATCACTATTACTATGCAAATTTTTGTGGGACATTATCTACAAAGTATCATTGATGACATTCCATATTTGCATAGGAAAATAGTTAATTCTTGTCTGTTTACGCAAGAAATACTCAGGTCATCTCAGTTCAATTATACTTAGATGCTTGTGTTAACTTGAAATATCAAAAATCATGGAAGTAGTACTCAGGTCATCATGGTCTAAATTATGCCATTGATTCTTGTACTCACTTTCAACATTTTAAAGGCTCAATGATGATAGAAATCATGACAAATCAATTGTTACAATGACAACATTTCCATATTAGATCTACATGATTAAGTTAGATTGCATCCATGTCAGTTTTGGATATGTAACTATGGGGTTTCCAAAGCTGCAACAATTTCACATTAGGTTATCTCTCTTATTAATGGATTGAGTACATTTGACATTAACCAAAAACACATCATTTTCATATAGTTGTGCATCAGTTGCATCATCATTTGCATCAATTAGAAAACATTTTCATTTAGTTGCACATCATTTGCATACATTAGAAAACATTATCACAAAATTCATCCATCCATGAATCACATCATAATATTTGCATCAGAAAACAAAAAAAGAAGTGCATTCCATCTCACTTGCATGATCCAAATCATTTCATCAATTATTAATGGATTAAGAAATTGGTCCATTAAGATGATTGAAAGACATGTCTAGCAAAGTAAGATTTCCAAGAAGAAAAACATCTTTATTTTAATAGGGGCATAATTGAACTTCATGCATCTATAATTGAACTTGATGCATCACTGAAATCATTTACTCCTTTTATAAAATGGATCTTGGATTCACATAAGATGATTGAAAGACATGTCCAACAGAGTAAGATATCCAAGAAGAAAAAATTACTGTGAAACATGATTGAATAACAAAGGATATAATGCCATTGTTATGAACATCTAAAACTAGTAGTGAAGATGAATTTGTTATTACTCAAATCCAAGACTAGCAAAGGACTAACTGGACCAGTACCATCATCACACAATCATCACATAAAATACATCATTTTCATAATCAAATCCATCTCACATAGCATAAAACATCATCCATAAAGCATATAGAATCATCAATCATATATTATCATATCATCATTGAATACATTACATAATCATCATAATCATCATGATCATCATCATATAAACATCATAAACATATATATAGAACTATTCACCATCATGTGATGATTGCATACATCATTCATTCATTGCATCATTTATTTGTATGAGAAAAGTACAAAAACATAAAATGCATCACATTTCATTGGCATAATAAAAACCATCACATGCATCATAGGCATCATTCATAAAGCATCATATAATCATAACACATCAATTGCATCATCATTTGCATCCATAAAATATCATATCATCAAAATATAGAACATCACATAGCATATATAATAGAAATTAAATGCATCCATCATAATCATCATGATCATCATCATATAAACATCATAGGTAGATAGATCAATCATCATCATCGTCGCATGTCATATAACTCAAAATAATGTCAAATGTACAAGGATATCCAAAGATATAAAGAGATACATCAATATCAAAATAGGCATTATATCATAATGTCTCAACTGAATCAAGAGGTACATCATCAATTTCTCAAATACATTAGTGTATACATGTCCAAAATACATCAAAAAATCATAAATCAAAGCTATGTCATGCTACCCCCAGACGGTGTTGGCATCACAGGACTAGTTTGTCCCCCACCAGATGGACTTGCACCAGGATCTCTCCTATCTCCTGAAAGTGGTTGTGTAACACCTCTGTTATTGGTTTGAGATTGGGATCTACCTGATTGGGACTGTGCATAACTCTCTCACCACTCGGGAGGAACTGCATCATGATATCTCACTCGGTAAAACTCTGCCTCCTGTGTGGTACACTGGATCTCTCTGAAATAATTTGATGCACCAGTAACCACTATAGCTTGATGTAGCCTCTCAACGGTGCCATTATCCTGATCGACCTGTTGTCTCAAAGTATCCCTCTCAGTAGTCAGTGTAGCAATCTGCCCCTACATCTATCCATGTGCCTAAGTCTGGGCCTGGACCTATGTAAATTGGGCTTGTACCTACTATACCTACTATCTAGTAGCATCCCTCTTGATCGTAAGTGTTTGAATATGTCCCTGGGCCTGCACTAGTAAAGCCTGAACTTGCTCAAGCTGGCCCTGTAGTGTTTGCACCTGTACCTATAATGCAACAATCTGTGACTGCTACTATGGCGAGGGCACTCGAATCTCCACATGCCACCTCTTGTGAGGCACTCTCAACTCTCCAACATTAGGACTTGGCCCTCGTCCACCCTCATCTCCTCCCCCATCACCCCCATCATCATCCTTGCCACCTCCATCTCCATCACCATTGTCGTCATCACTGTTATGCTCCTCCTCCTCCTCCTCCTCCTCCTCTCTCCTCTGCCTGTGCCCATGACCTACTGCCCTCCCCTCCTCCTCTAGAAATGGCAATGGCTCATCTAGGATGGTGATCTATGGGAATGGATATAAGAACAGGTACTATGCATACTCCTTTGATATCATGCCTCGATGATCTCTACATGCACCTCCCAAATGATGGTCTGTAATCCTTGGAAATGTTGCATAGCTGCATCATATGACAACACAAATCACCACTTTGTAGCATCCACCCATCATCACACATAATGGGCCATGCCCTGGGGCATCCCCTGCACTCTACCATACTACCTTAGTACCCTCAGCAGCAAGAATCTCTCAATGATAAACTGGGTCCACCCAATCAGGTACATCAACTGGCACAGATAAGGAATCTTGATATCATCCTCTGGCCACTACTCACAATCCAGATAAGGCCGCCATACCACAGACTCAAGATCATCCAATGTCTTCCTCTAGTACTCAAGTTTTTCTAGCTTAGGCTAAGTGATTGGATCGACATAAATATGTACATATAGTCTCATGGCAGGTCGTTGTCTGTCTCCAATTGGTTGTGTGACTGCTATATGCTCCCAGGCCCATACCTGAAGCAATGTAACCCCAACTAATAAACTGGCCCCACAAAGATAGACCACCTAGTGTAGATCATGGTACAAATGTATGAGCATGCAACATCCCCATGCATATCTAGTGCTCTGAGCAATCATGCTCTCAAGAATCTGACCCCATCCAACCGAGAGTCCCTTTGACCTACGGCCAAGACAAAGGAACCCTCCAATGAATCCAGCTAGAACAAATGGCAATGTGGCATAAGCAATGACCATATCCCTCTAAGGAATCTCATAACCACATATATGATCATCCTCGAATACTCTCCTAATTGCATCGGTCTCGTCCTGCTCCTGAGAATCATATAGGACTAGCTCCCCCACAACAAGGATCTGTAGAATTTGATATATGTCCTCTGGAGTCACTGTGATCTTGCCAGTGGGAAAATGAAAGGTATTATGCTCATTATTCCACCTCTCTACTAAAACTATCAGCAACCCCCTGTTGATCCTAATCTAAGGGATACCAATCAGAGAGGACAATCCGCATCGTGCGATAACAACTACCTCAAGCGGCGTTAGGTGTGGAATCAAATCTCACATCCTTGGGAAACGGTCTCTAATCTGTAAACTTGTCAACAACTCCTATCATCACAAAATCACAAATTAGTCAATCAATCAATCAACATCAATCAGAAAATCAATCATCCTATCAATCCAATCATCTCTAGTGAGAATTTGATCCAATCTCGTGAGCATCAATCTATCATTCAACCTCGCCTATCATGAGGTTCATCAATCAATTTAACCTAGCCTATCATGAGGTTCATCAATCAATTCAACCTTGCCTATCATGAGGTTCATCAATTAATTCAACCTCGCCTATCATGGGGTTCATAAATCAATTAAATCTCACCTATCATGAAATCAATGGACATCTTATCTATCAACATCATCAATCATCATCAAATCAAAGGATGACGCGATCAAACATCATCAAAATCAAGGAGTCTAATAAAGAAAATCATTAATTTGGTCTAAATTCCACCAATGCACTAGAACAGTGTTCTAATGCACTGAAAAAATCTATGCGCCATAAAAATCCATCAATGCACCAAAACAGAGCTTCAAAGCCCAAAACCATCATATGCGTCGGACAATTTCACGTATGTGCCGAAACAAAGTTCCTATGTGCCAATTCATCTTATGCGCTACATTAATCACCCAATGCACTACTTCGGGTTATTTATGCACTAAATGAACCTATGCGCTAATCTATTTACCCAATGTGCTAAAGCCCTAACCCTAAGTGCTAAATCTACCAATGTGCTAACCTATTTACCCTAAGCACTACTCTATCCTATCCACCATTACAATTCATTTATGTGTTATTGTGGTAATCCTATGCGCTAAAACAAAATAAACTGAATTCAAAATGTCAAAATGAGCGGGAAAATGACTGGCACAAATTACGAGGTAGTTTTTTGGGGTACATACCAGAGGTCCATATGTTGTTGGGTGGTTCTTCTGTCGTACGCGCTTGAATAGGTGTGTTTGGTAAGGGATCACCATTCTGCTCCAAATTGCTAGATTGCTCAATCACTCTCTAATCTCCAAAATGCAAATGCACAAATGATGTTTTCAATCACCTTTTCTAACCTTTTAAAGGTTAATTAAGTGGGATTATTATGGGGTTGTTTTATTTTATTTTCAAAGGGGCTTTAATTCATCAAATCTTCATCTGGTGGCTTTAACATCACTTTTCGGGAGATAAATCATTTTTTATCATAAAATTTCAAAATCATCATCACATCATTGAAAATCATCAAAATTTTCAAAAACTACAAAAGAAAAATCTAAAAATTCAAAAATTCATCGATTTATCTCCCGAGGGGGCATATATCCATCATCACTTTAAAATCAGCATCTGTCGCATTGAAAAAAAAATTGTCGACATCAGCAGCAATTTTTTCTTTGAAACAATGTGTAAACACATTACTTCAAAGAGGGGCAAAATGTATACTCCTAAAATCGGTCAAGACAATTAGTTAATTGAATACAAGCTATTTAATTAATAATCCCTTTATTTCAACTACTTATAAATAAATTCCCAATTTATTTATATAGTTCACACTTTTCTAAATTCTTCATCCAAATCACATTCCTCTAATTTAATTAAATAAACAAATTCACATATTTTGTTTTATCTAATTAATAACCTTCTCATTAAATTCAAATGCCCAATTTGAATTTGAGCACATGTATACAACATTTTTTCCACATCCTCAAATGTCACATGTATTTAAATATGTCTAATATTTAAATTCCTAATTTGAATTTAGGCACATGTTGGACACTTGGCAATCTCATACACTTGATTCTCCCATACATTTGACATGTTACCTTTGGTCAAGGGAACATCTTCCATGATTCTTCCATCTCCACCATTCATCTCTCATGTTTGAATCTCGACCATTGATTGTTGCCACATCACAAGATGCTTTGGAAATCCTATAAATACAATCCTTTGCTATAGCATTATCAATCACATCTTTTAACAAACCTATTATGCAGGAATAGCATTGGAGCATTTGGAGCATTCATAGTTGATTCATTTAGTATTGTTTTGCATTTAGCATTTAGATTTTCTTTATCATTCTAACTTAAAATCATGTCTTAGTTTAAATTTTGCATTTCCTTTATCAATCTTAGATCTCATATAGCATTCAATATCATTATCATTGTATAATTTCCATTTTATCACAACAACATTAACATCATAACATCATGGCTTTAATCATATAATTTCATGTAGGAACTTAGATTTCTTGCATTATATAGCATCTTGTTTCTTAAGTTGTCATTCTAACAATCATAGTGCACACATAAAATCTGAGAGCCAATATAATTTAATGAATCCTTGAGAATAGAGAACAATGGAACGTTTTTAGAGATTTGATTTATTTGCAATTAGATTAATTGTATGATTCAAATCTTTCATGTAATATGTCTCATTATTGTTTGTGTCTTATTATTGATTTACTAACTCTCCCACAATTTCACACTCATATAAATTGGCACCCACCATGGGGCTCAACCCCATTTTAACAACTTTCTGGAAAAGTTTTTTGTAAACAGGCTTGACATGACGTTTTAGCGTGACCGTGATTTTTTTCGGCTCATACGACAAATATTTCAGCACATATGATCTTTGTTACAGTGCATTTGACAAATATTTCAGCACATTCGACATCTACTATGGTGCATATGATATTTCTTTCGATGCATTGATTAACCATTTTAGTGCATTTAGGGAGTCTTATAGCGCATTCGACTTTTCTTTTAGCACATACATCAGTTTTTCTAGCATATCCATTAGTTTATAAATGAAAATTTTAGTTCAAAATCACATTCTCTCCTATGTAATTTTATTCCTTATTATGAATGAAATGGTTAATGATGTTTTCATTTGTCTTCAATTGTTGTAATTGAATGAATGATTTTATTTCTATTTTGGTTCAAGGAATTGATTAAATGCTAAAGTGAGGTCACATATTTGTAAGGAAAGTCCATAGGATTGATAAGTATATTTGTGTTTTAGGCATAGTGAGTTGAATACTGTAATGTAGTATATCAATAGTCCATTAATTATTGATTCAAATTGCTAAGCTATTACGGGTTATTATGAATATGACTCCATTACCCCAAGACAAGGCACTGGTATTTTCATTTGGTTATCCTAAAGATAAATGAGTTAGTCATGCACTTGACCAAGGGCTTGAAATGAGAATGAAAGTCATCTAAAACACCTTCAATTACAATGTTCCAATATGAAGTACCATATTATTCCTTGCAATAGATAGTAATTTGTTTAAAGGTCAACCAAATCCTTAGTGAATTTTTTCTATTTCCACCTTATAGAAATTTATCTGTGTAGAAATGTTCTTAATGAAATGAATACCCTATGAACATAACAAGGATTACCCTCCTGGGTTTCAAAAATCTCAAAGAGTAGAAGTAAAGGCCCTCAGAATCCTTACTTCTGTGTTGGCCAATCCTTACCCTTGCTAATCATTGAATCATGGTAGATTCATAAGTAAGTGGTAAGATCAAGTTTGGTTCATAGAAAATAACCAACAGGACATGTACCTCTTGAACCGCCCTAGCCTCCCATATGAGTGTCTCAATGTGCTCCTGCTTTATGCGGTCTCTATCTGCATGCAATCTAGTAACCTCTATCTATAGCCTTGAGACTTCTGATAGTAGAACAACCTTTTTCCCATGATTAATCAAAACTTGAGAAGCTTGGAGCTCATCATATGCAGTCTACAGTGTTGAAAGTTGTCCTATAGCTCACTCCTCTCTGGATGTAGATAGGTTACCACATCTCATCACACTTTCATATGTTACTATCAACCTCACAACAAGATAAAAGAGATCTACATGATGCCCTATAGTAGGTGGGGGCATGTACTTTGAAGGAATATCCTCACGTCGAGGAAAAAGAAGAACCATCTCTATGGTCACTTACTAATAGAGATCCTACCACTATCATGTGGACCCTGTAAAATGTAAATCATCAAATATATCAGTACACATCATGATATATAAATAATAACCATATACATAAACACAAAAGAATAATAACACATCATCACCTAGGTGTCTAGCCTCCCAGTCGGGGTCTCATTGTGCAATAATGGATCCCCTGTGTAGGAGGCATGGATGGTCTTATGTCGCTAGCCTCCCCATGCTAATGAGTCCTAACACTTGGTGTAGCTACTAATCATGCTCTAGTGACTCAGGTAGGAGGTGAATCTCTCCTCTTGGGGGCAACTCAGGCCTCATCTATCTCATCAAACTTATCACTCATTGGTTGGACACCCTCATCAAGAAATAAATCTTGTGTCTTAACCTCATCCTCTGAACCTCCATTAACTAACTCATCTTTCTTGTCATCCTTGTGACCTAGAAGAGGTATCACATTACTTGTAGGATGATGCATAGGAAACACATAAGCTAGCTTTACTCCCATCCACCACTACTCATAGGCGAATGTGGTGCCTACATCATTGGCATCTATGACTCAGGCCATGTCATGGTCCTCATCCTCTGAATCACTAAAGTCAAAATCATCAATGGTGAGACAACAATTGTCTCTAGGTCAAGAGGAACTTTGTATTGACCATAAGTACCTAGGTCATGGCCTAGGAAAAACCTAAACCTGCTTGAACTGGCACATACCATGATCATAGTAAAAGGGCCTCACTATGTAATCATGTTGGCCCAGTTCAAACCAATCCTAATGCATATGTACTAGCTGGTGTGTGACATCTACCCACTGGGGTACCATGTAGTATGGTCTCTAGAGTATATCATCATCCTCCAGGTAATCGAACCTGACCCTCCAATATAAAAATTATCCTTCCTACCATGATCATCTCAGCGAATAACTATAGGCCCATGCATAGCTCATGTTTACCACCATTGGATAACCTATCAACCTATTACATGTGATATGCTTGAAGCATCACACTTGCAAGAGTGTACACTGTACTATGTTATCTAGCTCTTGGTAAATGAAGCACTTGAGATCATAGTCTAAATGTGTCAAGATGTTGTGACCCCAAGCATAAATAGTCTAATGATACTCCATGTGTCATATAATGTGAACTAGCCCTCCATCAAAGTGCAGGCCTCATCCATCAAGAACTAGTGCTAGCATCATGGTAATGATCATGATGCACCCTAGTAATGACAACCGCACGTATAGTAGCCATTTGAGATTGATGTGAGGGTTGATGCTTGTCTCCAAGATGGGATGGACTAGGTAGTACTTGATATCCTCTTGCATCTCCTCATATGACGGCTCCTCTATTGAATTGATGATCTCTCCTATAGGGAGGTGAAAGGTGCCTGTATCTATGTCCCACCTATCTACTAGCTCCATAAGCATGGAATCATGATACATCATTAGGACATGAGGTATACCCAAAATAATCTAGTCTCTTGCAACATATCAATCTCCTCCTTTGAAAGCTAGGAAAGCTACTCTCCGAGGTGACAAAATCATCTACCTTCTAGATGTTGGTGGGCTCGGGGAGAGGCCTAAAGAATAAAAAGAAAAATAAATCATCATTGGAATTCCTATATCTATGCATTAAATAATTAAAAATACGCTAAAGTTTCTCGAGGACACTTTGCGACCAATTTGGACATTAGGGACATTTTTTGATGGGGAGTCATGGAAACTGTAGCCATTTTTGGACAGTTTGCAACAAAGTGGGATAGTTTGCGACAAAAGAGGACACTTTGTGACTTTTTTGCTAGGGTCCTAAAAAATTCTACAAGTGCATAAAAATATTATAAATACATAAATACGAAGATAAATCAAAGTAGAATCCACTCACTATATGTCAAATCTCGCCTCATGCCACCTTATCACATAAAATATCTAGTCTCAGAGGCTGGTACGCTCGTCTGCTTGGCATCTTCTATCACTCTACACCAAGGTAAATTGTCAATAGGTAAATGTCAAAATGATAGTTAGAAATACCATTTTCAATCATATCTACTTAATTTCATTAAAAGAAACATATTGGGGGCTAGTGAACTATATTTTTGACACCATTTTTTGTGTTGAATTCATAATTTTGTCCCTTATCTAATCCAATGTCTATCAATATGTGGTTTTATACTTCCAATACCCTATTATAGAACCAAACAAATTCAATGAGGTTTCTTGGAAACCTTGATTCCACCTCCATAAAGAAAGTAGAATTTGGGTGGGCATACATCTACCCTCGAATTTGATTCTCTAGAGAAGTTTGATAAGAGGATTTTTAAACAACTAACAAATTGGTGTTGCATAATGCAGTTTCTAACATTGTGCTTTTGTAGATGGCTACTATGGGGGCTTCATTCTTCCTGCTTGTGAAATATCCATATGAGTATCCTTTTTATAGTATGATCAAGTTCCTTTAGCTTGTGTATGCACGTAGTGCCATATGCCCACTAAAGTGGGGGCTAAATGTAGTGTAGAAAATTGTACTCATTTCTAAGTGAAAGGAATTTCACACTTAGTGACCTTGCATTTATGCATTATTAAACCTCATTAATAGGCCTCTAATACACTCTAGTATGCATCCCAAGGCCACTTTTTATTATTTCCCAATAGTATAACCTGTATTGAATAAATATTATTAATTGATTTAATGCCCAAACATAATCTAGGTCTTAAAATTTTAGATCAGGACCCATTCACCCATGGGTGAATGGGTCCCCTTTAATTTCATAAACTCAAATTAAAATATGTTTTTGTTAGCATTTCAAGGTCTTAAATTCAAATTTTAAGAGTCAGCTTTCAGGATTTAACAAATAGGAAATTAGAAAGGAAGACTATAAAACTAAATATTTCAATCATTTTTCACTAGACAAGAGAGTAATTCATATGAGATTGCAAGGATTTACATTCAAGAGCAAGGAGAAATTATTCAAGCATTTAAAGTTGAAGTTTTGGAGAAAAATTTTATTTCTTTTTGTTGGTCTTCAAGCTCATTTTTCCAACAAAATCAATTATTATCAAAGATTGATGATAGATGCCTATGGATGATCATGATGGATTCTAGGTTTTGGGAGATGCACCAATCCATCCAACCAAGCCTAATGACTTGTTTCTTAGGTGGTTCCATCTTCTATTATCATTCTACTTTCTGCCTAAAGGAAGGTATTATCAAATTTGTGATCTATTAGGGTAATTTGACATCTCCCAAAGTAAGTCTTCATCATTTTTCATGTTTCATCTAGGGATCTTATTCCAACACACTTGAATAGGGTTTCTTTGCATGTTAGCTCTTAACAATCTTAGACACACTTAAGATTAGGACTTGCACACACTTTCATGTTATAGATCTATATTTCTCATCAAGGTTTAATTAGCAGACTTGGGTTTTGATTGAGGCAAACCCCTATCCACCACAAAAAAAATAATTTCTTTTGTAGATTTATCACAAGTATAGATTTAGGAGCAAAGATTTAGAAGTTTAGGAAGGAAGTGCAAACACAAGACTCGGATCTCATTTTTTGAGTTTCTAGAAAAGGAGACCTGGACCCATTCGCCCATGGGAAAATGAGTCCATGACAGCCTCGCGAAACAAGCATTTTTTGGCAGGTGCATGACTTCCATACCTTCTCAAAGTTGTCATATCTTTATTGTTTCTCATAGTTTTGTGCTTAATCTACAAGATCCAAGTGTTAGCTTTCATTTTTGAATTTATTTTCTATTTTTAGTTTTTCTCCTATAATTTTTGTTTAGGTTGATACCCCCATCCTCAATCATAAGGAAATTAGCAGATTCCATCATTGAGTTGACTCACCTAAGGGTTGTAAGTCAATTCCTTGTGTGGATCTCATTTCCTAATGAAAATAGGAAGATAGGTCCATCATACCCTCGTTTCCACCATTCCATAATTGATCAAACCCTGTTTTTCTATGTTTCATTTATAAGACTTTGTCTCTTAAAATTAATAACATTTAAAAATAGGTTTAAATTTTAAAAATAATACATATTTGAATAGTAGACATTTTCAAAAACAATCCCCATTAATTTAATTAAAAATAATGAAATATAAAGTAGCCAACCATATTGTTGAAGTAGGTTTTAGTAATGGATGGTATTATTAAATTTTACTTGCAAGCCAAGCCTAAAATTGTATCAAAATCAAGAGATAATTCAAATTCAAACATTATGCATATTTGTTTGTATTTGATGTGAATATTATTTCAAACAAATACCTATCTCCACAAGCATTCTCAAATGACTATAATTATAGTTTTTCTAAAATGAATATCCAGTTTTTACATATTCATTTCAAAACATATATCTGTTTTTATAAAAGGCTAATATTTGTTTAGCATCAATTAATTGGATTGAAATGAATATCTATTGTTTTTAAAGAATTTTTGCCTCAATTGTCTTTCCCCCAACATTTTTCTTTCACATGGATTTCATTTTGAATCGTCTTTCTTTCATCTTGATGGACATTGATGTATGCTACTTACAATTTACTCTTTTATTGTGTATATATTTATTTTTTATAATGTATAAGTTTCTACAATTACAAGCTTTATATTATAATAATTTTTCTGAGAGGCGATCTACAGTGAAAGAAAAATCTTTGTTAACATTTTTGACTTTTTAAAAAGAATTGACAGGCTGCTACCAGTATTCGAAGAGAATATATTAATATATTAATTAATATATTTAGAATATGCGTTGGAGGAGTTTAATAAATATATTAATTATGCTTACGATGAAATTAATGATGGTAGTTACGGAAGGGTAGTGGAGAGTGGTGTGGGTGTGGCAGGGGAGTGGCGTTGGCATGCAAATGGTCTGCATAAATGGGATATGATCTTGTGCTTCTTTACACCGCGTGTGAGATTGAGGAAGTGGTTAATGTGGATGATAGAAATCAGAGTGTCCATGAGGAAGTGACACATTCTCCATGCCATAGATTTGCAGTCGCATTTGCCTTAACAATGGGATTTAGCAATATAAATTTTCATGCCTCTGCACAAAATATCAAGATCTTAAATATGAATGTTGTGGACGTTTGAGCATCCTCCACTGTTCAGAATCAAAAAAGTTTCTATGAATCTATCTTTATTTCTGTATTGAAAAATCACAGGGTTGAACATTCAGGAACAGAGGGAGATCTGATCCCTTGTCTAAATGGTAGATCATTTTTTTGTGTTTGTTCTTTTTTTCTGCCCTTTTTTGATGTGGGTATTTTTTATTTTTTTCTCAATATTTTTATAGGGTTAAATGTGCAGTTTTCCTCTTTCACGTTACCAGAAATGCCATGGATTTAGACGAAACTTTTTTGGTTTTGAAGGGGGCTTTCTATAGCTTCCCAGTGCTTATTTATGCTCGCATCGTTGCTGTAAGTTTTCTATAGCAATGACTACATTTTTTGATATAACGACTCGTCTCTTCTTTGAAAGGGTTTCGTTATTTTTGCAAAAATAGCTTGATCAACCATTAAATTTTTACCATATTTTTCATTTTAATTAAATTCATCCTACCAATAGTTTTTCATTTTTTTAATTTTGTAAAAAATATTTTTACATATTTTTTAATCAAATCCGTCAAGTTTTTTCTTTGATCATGATTTTTAAGGAATTTTTTAGAGACTGTGGGAAAACAATTTTTTTAGGTGAGAATGTAACATTATTAAAATAGTTTTCATTATGATGAATACAAAATGTCCTTAATACGAAGAATATTTAATTATGTTAGAATTTTTTTCTAATTTTTAAAATTATTTTTAAGTTTGTTTTAAATGGGTAAGAGAGCTACTGTTATCTATTATTTTTTGTGTGTCAGTTTTGGAATATGAGAATGATGGTCAAGTAGACCCTAACTCTGTCTGGCTTGAATGAGTTGGAGTGGCTGACCAATGATATTAGAACTATGTGAAGCACCACCCGCTTTGGGGGTTTGGCATCTCTGCTCTCGGAACTCAATTTTCTTCGGCTTGTCAACACAATTTTTGTAAATATTGTGAAAATATAGAACAATTCTCTACTCTTGAAAAGCAGGATGGATACTTGCTTCCCTAATTTTTTGGAAATTAACCTTACCCCCTTGTTTTCTAATATCTTTCATTTTTTATCCATTTGCAAGGAACTGCTCTGTATTACTTATGAGAATCGATATGCTCTTTTGTTAACCCTTCATATTTTGTTTTAATTTTTTTTACCCCAAAATTTAATCAAAATGTCTGGATTTTAGATTTTGGCTAGAGTGAAAATTTGTAGAGGATTATGCTTCCTCTAAAATATCCTTTCGAAAAAAAATTAATGTCTTCAATATTGATTATCAAATTTATAGCTAAAAGTGATTACTCGAAAATATAGTTGAGAATGATCACTCCAAAATTACACTCTAATTTTCTGTCTCCATTAATTAATTATAGTTACTACATGGAGGTGTAGTCTTTGCTAGGCTAAAAAATGTGCCCATCATATAATACTATAAGTAATACCTTTTAGTATTTGGGAACACTTGAAAACTATACCATCATATAATACTAAACATTTATGCCCAAAGCTTAGGGAAACTGTAAATAATTAATAATAATGTGAAATATTAAATAATATATTTTATTAAATAGTTTTAAATAATAATCATTCAAATTTAAAGATTAATACAATTCAATTGGGCTAAAGAAATTACAAGCAGAAAAGTTTATTTCTCATAACAAGCTATTAAAAATATATAATTCAATTTTTTTGTACGTAAAAATATTTTATGCCTTTTTTGAAATTAGAATTTAGTTTACTTTTAGAATGTTAAATGATTTGCATGCAAAAAGAGAAAAAAATAAAATAGAAATCAAAAGTTTTTGTACTTAAAAATATTTTATGCCTTTTTAAAATTAGAATTTAGTTTACTTTTAGAGTGTTAAATGATTTGCATGCAAAAAATAAAATAAAATAGAAAGGCTATTTTTTATATCTTAATTTTAGAAAAATACAATTAGTAATTCCTAAATTAGTTTAAATTGAATATGCAATTTTATTAAATTCATTTGTATTAGATAATCATTAATTAATTATTTAACAACTAGATAATAATAATAATTTTATGAATTTTAGTAAATTACAATTTAATTAATCTTAGAATGATCATTACACAACCTTCCATTAATGGAAGGTTTATCACTACTTTTATTTAAGTAATTGATCTTATGTTTATGGTGAAGGATTCAATACAAAGTTCTTTATTATGAGACATGTCTTTGGATGTCAAGTATCCCCCATTTTCCAAAACATAATCAACCTTCCATTAATTATAGACCTATCCTTTCATTTGGACCTCACTTAGAATTTTAATCAACCATCACCTGATTTAGATTTAGATTAATCCTTTACCAACCTTCCTAAACCTCATTTATAACTATTAGCATAGGCAACATACTTAATATTCCACCCCAAATTCTCTCCAACCTCCATAGACATCCCAAAATTCTCTTAAACACAATCATTTCAAACCTTCATAATCATCCCAAACCTTCATAGATATCCAAAATTCTACTCAAACCCAGTTTAATCATTTCCGAGACACCTATATACATAACTTTCACATTGAAACTAAATCATAGAAAAAAACCAAAATATTTCATCCATAATGTTTCATCAAACTCATACCTCCATTTTCAACCATAGTAAAAAAAAACACAAACCAACATCCAAACCAAAATTCAAAACCATAATACAAAACAAAATAAAATTTGTTAAGATTCAAATCTAGATCCTTCGTCATTTATATCAACCTTATTTATTGCTTAAGAACTTGCCTATCTTAAGTAGTGTATTAAGTTATCCTTTGTCAAGCTTGGATAAATTATCTTAGAGATTTAACAATTACTAAGTTAGTTAACTCCAAAATGCTCATCCAAATTTTTTTAGGAACTTTCCTATCCTAAGTAAAAAAGGATAAAATCTCAAATCATCCCTAATCACTAAAGATCTAGATTTACTTGATTCAAATTTTATTTTCATCCATTATCATCCCTTAGTATTCCATAACATCATCATCCCAAAATAAAAATTTAGTCCAAAATCCAAAACCTTTCAAATCCAAATCCAAACCATCATCTCAAAAGCATCATAACCATCATACACATCCAATTTTTTGAACATCCAAATCATGACAAATATTTAGAACCTTAGACATAACCCACATCATGTGTTAGACATAATTACCCCTTAGTCCAACGAACATCTCAAATTGACATATCAAACCAACATCCACATAGCAAAACAAACATAACTAAGTCTACCCTTTTATGCCACTTACAATGTCTCAAACTAAAAAAATAATGGAGTCAAATACATTGACAACTAGGATGCCTCCTAGATTTTTTAATTATACATCACAAGGAGAAACAAAATACTAACCAACATCCTCTCAAAGGCCAAATATAGATGAAAGTCATGTAGTACAACCTGAATATTCACCAAGAACACAAGAATTTGCAAAAAAATATAAAAACCAAGAACTCATGGAAAAATCATCACAATAGATGAAGAATTTTTCTTGTTATAGTTAATCCAAAATGGGGATAAACTTCTATTAGACTTTGACGTAACAAAAAATATATCCACAACAACCATGATATTTCCACCAACCACAGACAACTTATGGGGATCGCATCCCCTTAACTTATCACACAACCTCAATAACCCACATGGATTAAAAAATTCACAAAACTTGCAACAATCAAATCCCATCTCACAACCAATTCAAATCAATCCCTCCACATATCTTAGAGTAAACATACCATCAAGAGTAGTTCACTCTAGCACACTTCATTCTACACCTCACCAACCTTTAAACCAATCCACAAATTTCATTGAACAACTTCAACCGTCCAACCCACCCCTCAACATCACACAAAATTCTTTCCCACCCCTCAATATTTCACATACATCTCTTCCATTAAAACAAACAACACACATACCTCCAACCTAACCCATTAGCAATATATAAACCTAAATTCTTCACACCAAAATATACAAATTCAACTTACATACCCATATCACATTACCCACATATATATTTCAACCAATAAAATATATATCCATACAACTCCATACATTTAACCTACATTTCAAACAATGCAAACCCCATTAACATTATGCAAGATCTTTAAGATACGAGAAACATGACTCAAGGCCTTCAAGTAGGACATCACAAGAAACAATACATATTTGGTGGCATATGTCCTTACCTATTTAATAGGGCCATTACCATGGTCCCTTTCCCCCAAAAGTTTTAAATTCCCAATTCAATAAATACAAAGGGAAAGGTGATCCTAGGGAACATATTATGGAATTCTACATAACTAGTCAAGAAGTCTCTTATAGTGATATCTATCTCATTAGACTATTCCCTCAAATTTTAGGAGGAAAACCATTGGAATGGTGCATTCATCTTTCACATGGTTGTAATACCACTTTTAAAGACGGCCAAAAATTATGATGCACACTTCTCTTATAAAATTGAACACGAAACCGCTATGTTAGACTTGTGCAATACCAAACAAAATAATGATGACAACTTCATTGCCTTCCTAGAATGATGGAGGAATCTCACTAGTATATTTCCTTGGTCTCTTCCTTAAGAAAATTGGTTGCAATCTTTGTGCAAAATCTAAATCAAGAAATAGGCTTTTATTTACAAGTACAATGTGCTAACTCATTTAAGGAAATCATAGATAAAGGAGTCACCATAAAAAACTCCCTCGTAGCCAAAGGTTTAGTCAAAATTTATAAGGAAACCAATGATAATAACAACAACCAAACCAATTACAAACCTTTATTTTGGGCTAAAAATAAAAAAACATAGTCAATGATGGTGTAATTGATGCTAAACATGTCTAGATTGTTAAAAAAAATGTCATCATCATCCCAAAAAATCTAAAAATACAAGTTGTTCAAAATAACATCACAATCCCACAAGGATAGCTCAAGGAAAAAAATCCTAAATAAAATTACACTCCATTAGGGGAACCAATGGAGGTTGTTTTCCCCAAACTTTTCCAATCCAATCTTGTCGAGTATCTCATTACTGGGCCATTTGATGAAAGTCAACACAAATCCACATGGTACAAAGACAATGATATTGTGAATATCATAAAGTTAAAGGACATGCTACTACCAAGTGTATGAAACTTAAGAACTCTAGCCAATATCACATTGATAGAGGTGAGATAGAAATTTAAGGCCACACATCCAATTCATCCAAAAAGCGATTAGGTATCTATAAGGAACCATTTTCTTAAACATGGTGAAGGAAAATAGTCCACCTCCAACATGGGTATCCTTATGATTACACAAATAATTTCCAAACCTCTCCATCTTATGATTCTATTGTAGGAATATTTGAGGAATACCATTCCAGTATAGCCACCATAATAATTCAAATCTCTAATTGTTCTATCACCACACATTGGGGAAGGATAGTTGTCCATGGTGCTCCATCCTTGTTTTCTCAACCATCAAACCAATATAACATCCTAGATCATCTTGGTAAAACACTTGCTCAAATATCCATCCTAGAACTCCTTAAAACATCTCCCATCCATAAGGAAATATTAGAGCAATCTTTGCACGAATCACATCTCCCAAATGATATTAATGTAGAATGATTTCAAGCCGTGATAGAACACCTATTCTTGCCCCATCACCTTTTATTTACAAAAAGATACTTAACATCCAAAGACACATCTCATAATTAAGAACTTTGTATTGAAGTCTTCACAATATATTGTTTATTAATAGTATATATAAAAACGCCGAGAGATATCCTTCTCAAGGCGTCTATTTTTAATCAATTACTTAAATAAAAGTACAATAGATGCCTTGAGAAGAATATCTCTCGACATTTATATATATATATATATATATAATTATTAAATAATATATATATGCTAGTTTACCTGTAATCATATACCTCTTTAGTATTATTGTTTCAATAAAATTGTTGGTTAACTATAACACCATCCTATACACTAAACTTTTGAGGATACAAAATTTAAAGGAAAACATGGGTGGAAGATTTAAAATAGGCTTACAACAGGCGAACAATTAATCCTAATCCAAACCAACTAAAAACTAACGTCATATAGCAGCCCGACAAAGCATGGCCCTTTCGAAAGTAAAACAAACCCCAATGCCCGTTTCTCATTGAGAACACATTTTTAATAGAGAAAATTTCAACTTTTAGTTAAATATTATTTTACTGAAAATGGGTGCCTGAGCCTCTATCATTTATATAGTACATGGAGGGTTGAATGTAGGGCGGAAAGCGTCAGTTTGTGTTTTGTGCATTTGTGCAACAAATATGCAGATAACACAGTTATTCGAGTTTGTGAGGTTTCATTCTGGAGGAACTAATGGGGTTGTGGTAGCCATAGCCTTGGCAGCAGCACTAGTATTCGTATGGAGTTTGTTAAAACCCAGTAATACACCAGAGTCTAAGAAGAATCTGCGGCTACCTCCGGGGCCAGTGCCTCTACCGGTGGTGGGAAATCTTCACCTGTTGGGAAAGCTTCCTCACAGAGGACTCGCTCATCTTGCATCCAAATATGGACCCGTTATGTTCCTCCGCCTCGGCTCTGTGCCCTCTCTTATCCTATCTTCTCCCGAGATGGCCAAGCTTATTCTCAAAACTCACGATCAAAATTTTGGTACCAGGCCTCCGCTGAGTTTTGGGAGAAACGTCTTGTACGGCTCCAAAAGCTTGGCGTTTTCCGTCTACGGTACTTACTGGAAGCAAAATCGTAAAGTGGTGTCATCTCAACTGTTGGGTCCCAGAAGCCTCGATTCCTTGAAATATATGAGAGAGGAAGAAATGCACGCTATGGTCGATGGGGTTCTGGACCACTGCAACAGCCCTGCTGCTTCCTCTCCTATTAATGTTAGTAAGCTGGCTTTCGACGTCACCATGTATATGTCGTGCAGGATGACACTGGGCAAGAAGTACTCGGAGCAAGAGCTGGGTAGCAGCAATGGTGGCTCAAAGTTCAATTTCAATCAGCTGGTTCAAGAGTTTTTCTATTTAGGCGGTGCTTTTAATGTCGGTGACTTTATTCCCTGGTTGCAGTGGCTGGATGTGCAGGGTCTTATCCGTCGCCAGAAGAATCTTCATAAAATGTTCGATGTGTTTCTGGACAAGATATTAGAGGAGCACCTGCTGTGGACCAAGGCGGGTGATCAGTTCAACAGAGACTTTACTGACGAGTTAGTTGAACTCATGCTCGATAAAGGCAACGCCGGGGAAAAGTTCACAAGAGGAGAAGTCAAGGCAAACATGCTTGTATGACAACAATTTTGGCCCTACTCAATAATTTTTATTTTTATTTCAATGGCTGTTGTTGTTTTTGTTTTGATGTAGATTGTTGGAATGGATATTCATATAACGTGGTAATTGGCAGGAAATGCTAGTCGCTGCAATTGATACGTCAAGTGTGACAGTAGAGTGGGCAATGTCTGAACTTTTGTCAAATCATCCATCGATTATGAAGAAAGTGCAAGAGGAGCTGGAGAGAGTGGTGGGGATGACGAATAAATACGTACAAGAGTCAGATGTGGGAGATCTGGAATTTTTGCGAGCAGTGGTAAAGGAAACGCTGAGGCTCCACCCGCCGGTGCCGTTGATGATTCCACGACAGAACATTGAGGACTGTCAGATAGGCGGTTATCACATTTCGCGTGGGTGTCGTGTTACTGTGAATGTATGGGCCGTGTCGAGGGATCGAAATGCGTGGGGCGATGATGCGGACGTGTTCAGACCAGAGAGGTTCATGGAGATGGAGAGGGATGTAGATATCAGAGGGCAGCATTTTGAGATCCTGCCCTTCGGAGCAGGGAGGCGAGTGTGCCCCGGCATGCCGCTAGGATTCAAAGTGGTTCAACTTATCTTGGCCAATCTTTTGCATTCCTTCAATTGGAGTCTTCCAGATGGAATGAGCGCGAGTGATTTGGATATGGCAGAGGATTTCGGACTGTCTACGCCCAGATCAGTTCCCCTTCATGCTATTCCCACTCCTCGCGTCCTTGCATAACAAAAAGACCAATCTAGTTTGTACGTGCAACTTTGTCTTAGTTCGACATAAAATGCGTTTCCAGTGTCTTGGACGTTTGAATGGCGCCCCTTATTGTCTCTATCGTTGTTTTTCTTACTAAGAATAAAATTTAAGTTTCTTCAATTAATTTGTCAAAAATCATCAGTAATCTTTCTAATTTTTTTTTTTTTTATTAACATGATTTATAATGTTAATTGGTTGTTCATTTCATATTTTTATAATAGTTTTTTATTTTAATAGCTGTATGTATTTATTTATTTTATGCTAAGTGATGGAAAATAATTATACATAAGTTTTTAAGAATATTTTTCTATTTAGAATAATGTGTGGTTCTTCAAATCTATCACAATATTCATTTAGACTGATTTTGATTTTGATTTTATATGATCCGAATCTATTGTATTTTTAGATGCTCTTTTTCTAGCATGTCAACTCCATATATTCATCATACAACTACAAAAGTTCATCTTATATTTTAATTTGAATGCAAATTTTGGCTAATGAGGTTAGAAAGTAGGTAACATGTACAAAATGACTCTTAACTAGCCAATGAATGCACCTATTGACTTTCACATGAACTTGCTCTTTCTTTTTGCCAAAAAAAGTCTCACTTTCCCATGATGGAGTTATTAAACCCACCAATCATAGAAATAGCTTCTCCGATGGCATACATTATTGAGCATCACTCTAGGCTACACATCGTGGATTAATCCCAATCTAAAATCTCCATTATAGGTGCAATGGAAAAAAATATTGTGTTTAAATGGAGATAAAAGCGCACTAAAGAGTGATGAATGTAGAGGTAGAGCAACAACAATAGAAAAATATAGAGCATCTTCATACACTTCTTAGGCTAGTTTATTTAAACATCATTTATTAAAAATAATAATTTTACATTTCATTATATCAAAAAATAGCAAATGATTATTTTCACTAGAATTTATAGTCTACCATTGAAATAAATGATATTTAAAAATACACATTCGAAATAATAGGGTAAATTCCATCCTACTTGTTTTTGCACTTTGAGTATCATTGTTCATCATCCTCTTGTGTTATGTCATATAGCTATGGGAAGTTGAATCTCTAATATACGAGAAAACTCCCTTCACCTCATGTGTTGACAATTGCAAATCATCCTTTGATGTGAAGTTATATTCCTTGAAGACAGTAAAAAAAAAATTCAAAACAAAAACTATTTTTTAAATTCCATAAAAAAAAATTTGTGGAGCAAGCGAACTATGAGTAGTTATCCCTTGTAGTGCAAAAACAATAAAACATGGGTATTATCAATCCAACACTTTGGATGCACATTTGATCATATTTATTAATTCATTGAAATTTAAAATATAACATGATTTTGAATATAAATTAATTAAAAAACATAGTTAACTTTGCAATTAAAATGTTCGATAGACATTGTTGAATTAAGGTAAATCATACTTTTTCTTATTGTAAATTGCCTTCATTTTGTCTTAGCTTTGGATGTCCAATTATTTTTTTCTCTACATTTCACTATTTTATTAGGGCTAACAAATTTTTGGACTTAAAAATAAGTAGGTAAAGCTTATCAAGTAATTCAACAAGCCATCAACAACTAGAAGTTTTTGAATGTCTAATGTTATTAAGAAAAGAAAATATATTAGTTTTCAACAAACCAAAAACAACCAAAACTTTGGATTGGCTAATGATTATTAAGAAGACAAAATACATAAATTTTCAAGAACATGAATTTAATGTTAGGAATGAATTATATTTTTATAAATAAAAAACACATTTTTCTGACTTATTAAGAAAAAAAATACACGAGTTTTCAAGAACATGAATTTAGTGTTAGGAATGAATTATATTGTGTAAAGTATAAAAATAATTTTATATGATCAATCTAGACTATTAATAATATTTAATAGTGTTATTAAATTTCTAATAACTATAAATATTTATAGTTTTATTAATTAAGTACTACATATTTATTTTATTTAGTTATTATGTGTAGTAATTTATTGATAGACTTATAAATATTTGTGTCTAAAAATTATTTGATAGCATCTTTAGATGTTGTTAGTAGTTTTAAGAATTTCACCAATGTGACAACATAAGAGGTTTTGATTGATTCATAAGAAAGAAGTGACTTTGAAGATATTATAATGTATGAGTGTTGAAGTTGTAAAATGCATTCTTTTAAGAAAATGAATGAAAATAATAAACCAATCTATTTTTTATGTTATAAAAATTGCTACATGTATCCCCATTGATATAATTAGAATGTGTTACATACAATACAAACACTAGATATAGAAAAGTTGAAAAAAGTATTCAAATAAAAAACAAAATATCAATTTCCCCTTAAAATATGTCCCATTTTTTATAGGATGGAATCATAAAATAATTTGATCTAAAAAAAAATTTAATTCCAAGTATTCCTCTAGGTTAATTTCATCATAAGTTAGCTTAGTTAGCAATCATTTCATTTTTTTCAAAAGGAAAATTCCTATGGTCCTAAAGCTATAGTTGTTACTAAAGGGAAACTTCTTGCTATGTAATAACACTTACATATTCATGTTCCTTTAAAATAGTTATGTAACTAAAAAGTATTGTATTTTAAGAATGTATGAAGAAGATATGGTTTTATGAAGTTTATTATCGAAGTTTTGATGGTAGTGGCTACCAAAGTGAAATAAATTGATGTTTAAGTTAGCCAGAGCATTCCTTAGAATTTTTTTTTACCATCTCTTCATGTCATTTTTCCAAAATAATCCACACAAATAACAACAAAATTTTCTCAACCTACCTTTATTTTGGTTTTGGTGATGAAGATTACTCGTGAACTTAGATGTTGCTACATGTGCTACATGCACATTTGTAATTGATAATGCATAATTTTTCACGCATGATAATTATAGGATTCACATACACCTTATAGTGAGATCAAAATGTAATTCTAAAATTTTCATACCCATGCCATTTCCTATTTAGTTTTGGACTCATTTTGTGGAGAGTGCCTTGGTGTACATATAATCTCAAAAGAAAATTCTAAAATTTTAGGTTCATTTCCCTATGGTACCTACTAATTTATGAAACACATTCCTATACACATATCCCTTATTTTTTCCACATGTTTGCATATCTATATGCATTCATCATATCCATAAATTTATCACACCTATACATACACATAATTCTATGTGTTTGATTATCATATTGATTTGGCCCTTTTTTATGTTTGTGGTCATTTTACTAGTAACAAGGTTGACCCCACAATTTGAGACTTCACCCTTTAAAATTTAAAAGATAAACTTTAAATTTTGAGCCAACTCCCACATATACCCTTCTCAATTCACGCCAACTAAGCATTATTTGTGTGATATTTTTCTATGTCCTTGTATTGAGATGATTTTAATGCATTCATATGGATCACATAAATTAGTAAATCCTCTCTCATTATAAGTAACTAAACATTTAGATTTGGTGCACTAAACATATATAGATCTACTCAAACATTCTAAGAGTATTTTATGTCTAAAGTTTTTGGTATTTTATGTATAAATTTTTGTAGGTTGTCTTAGGTGAATGTGTCCCACGGTTTCACATTAAAAAATAAAATAAGGTATTCTTAAATAAAATTGGTCCCAAAATATCAAAATTTGTTGAAGAAACAAAGATGAATTTAATCAAGTATTTAATTATAATTGAAGTAGAGGAACATACACACTAAGATAAACAAAAAAATATTTTTTTTGATAAAATAAGAAAAAAATATTAAAAATAAAATATAAATCTATTTTGATGAATTATAAACATTACTGTTTAATTAATTGTTTTATTGGATTGATATATATGTGTGTGAGGATTTTCAAAGATCATCTCTTATTATAATCAAATATAAAAACTAACTAAAATAAATTCATAGACTAAACAATTTGTCAATTAACATTTTATTCATTGATAATAAAAATGAACTTATTACAATAGATGAATCAAACCTTTCTCTCCAAATAGAATATTTTCTCAACCCACATATGCAACATAATCATAGTCCTCTTCATTGCCAGACATTCTGTTGGGATTAAGGTCTCTCAACCTTAGAGTCTCAACATGGTGAATTATTTTTTAATTAATTGTTGCATAATTATTTTTATTCTAAATTATTAACTTCCTAAGTTGTGATTCATCTTTGTGGGAACTCTTTGTGAGGTGGTATCCTACATGGCAGTGGATGAGATGGCATAATCCTTATTTTTTAGGAAGTTGGATCTCACTTGGAAGATACTATTTTTTTGGGGGAGATGTTGACATATGTTTTCATTTTGGAGTGGAAATTGATTTGGAAATTTCCTTTGTTGACTAAAGATTCTTGGTTTGCAAATTCTATTATCGATTGGAGTTGTATTTTAGCAGCTGACATTTATGGTGGAGTTCATGTTTGTTAAGTGGTGTGATGTAAAGAAAGCACCTATTCTTGGTTATTGCAGTTTCTATGTTGAACTTACATTGTATTTGGCAAGATGACCGTTATAGATTGGATAGGTGTTGTTGCTTTTGGAAGTTGCTATGTGCAACGTTTCATGGATTAGCAAGTTATTGTTTTTTGACACAACTTACCTCTTGGACTTTGAAGTTGGTTTTGGAAACCATGTGAGCCTTCCTTTTCATGTTGAGCTCTATTTATATGTTGGTGCCTTAGCACGTTTTATGAGACAGGTTGAAGATTTTCAGAGACACTGTTATGTTGCCGAAATTATTCTAGAATTATGTAATAGTGTGAAAACTCTTGAAGAGCATAGCTCTGAGATTGTATTGTAACTGTTGTTGTTGCTGATTAATACAATTGAGTTGAGTGTTTGGAGTGGGTTTTTTCCCGAAAGGGTTTTCCCACGTATATGTTGTGTTATGAGTTTATTCTACTTTGAATATCTGTTTATGTGTTTTTAGATGTGCATCTGAATCTGTAAATGTTAATTGGTTTAAAAATTTTCGCAACTCTCTCCTGATAGATTCAGTGTAGGAAACTGTTTCCGCCACCTGTATTTCCTTTCACATTCCACTTGTAATAAAGATCTTTGATTGGAATATTTCGAAAAAAAAAAAAAAACACTGAAATCAAGTCATCCAGTCATCCAGACGTGTTGTAAAATGTGCGTTGTAACCCTTTTATGTAAAATATCACGTGCACAGAAAACAAACAATCTAGGCAGGTGCTTTTTCGTGAATAAGAGGGATCTTCAGCATTAATTTATAAATTGCACTCTATTATTGCCCACTTACAAGCTGTCTGCTATTTTCTTTAGCTCTACGAATTGCAGTCTATCAAATATAAGAAACAGTAATCTCTTAAAAAATGGTGCGAAAAACTCACAAAACTAAATCCCATAAATCGATACACCGATTTCCGAGTAATCCACGGCCCATGTGGGATTAATGCTGGCATACTTTTCTAGGATTAAGTTATTCCTGAAAAAGGAAAGACAGACAAAGAGATTACACTGATTCATACGTAGTTGAAGCTCACTAAATTATTTGCTCATTGTATTGCTATTGTATTGTTCTGGATTATTTATGGTATTTCTTTATTCTATAGACATGTGAAGCTAGCTCAATCTCAATCTCAATTTCAATTGGTATGAATGACGTACATCATTGCTAAATTATTTTCGGTGTAATAGAAAAGATTTAGATTCAAAAAAACATGGCATATTACTTAGTACTCATTCTACGATTATCCAAACATTATATTATTGGTATATTAGTACTTATTTCATCATTATTAAAACGATACTTACGTAACAGAAATAAAAATTGCAAAATATTTTTTTAATATTTTCTTAATGTTTAATTAAAAGTAAATTTGAAATAAGTTATGTAGTTCATCAAATATATAGATTTATAATGATTGTAATTTAAATTGATTTAAATAAATTTGTTCATTAAATTCTTTTTATAAATGTTTTTATCAATGTTGATGTTTTTGTCAAATTTTTAAATGTTTATGAAGATTTGCCTAAATTTCATTATGATGAGGTTTCTCATATCTGTTAAGTGTACTCTTATTTTGGGAATGTCTGCTTTGCTAGGTGATCCTCCTCATTAATATCATACATTACCTATTAAACCATTTTAATTGAGGTTAGAAACACAATAGCTTTTGGAGGTACCATTTAAATGGAAAAATGGATAACTAGACAAAGAAAAAGTGCTGAAAAAATAGAAAATGTTTGAACATTCTCAACTGTTATAAAATGTTCATTACATTTCAGTAATCATTTCAATCATTTCAGTCACTTTTACACAATGCTTAAGTATTATAAAACGTTGATTACATTTAGATAGTTAAATTTCACATAATAATGTATGCTTTAGTACGAGTGTTTCTTAGGTATGTAAAATTATTTGTGCTTTAATATACCACTATTTAGATGAGGTTCTCATTGTTACATTGCCAATTCAACATCGATGAGTGCACATGACAATTATATAATGTCAAGGATGTTAAAAGTTAGTGTGTATTTTTTTTTTAAATGTTGGTTCGTGTTCATGTCCATGTAGAAAAAATGAGCATGACAATGGTGACCATTTTTCATGGTCTTACCAAGATAGGTCCTGCATCTAAATAAGTATTTTTGCACACAATATTTTTATTAAGTAAAACCCTAGGCTAGCTTTGATGATAAAAGATAAAATTGAAAAAATATTGAATGATGCCTTCATTAGACTTATTAACTACTGTCAAATAGTGTGCATGTGAAACAAATTGATGGAAAAAATCACATATGCATGCATTTTAGATATCCTAATATGGCTTAGATCCTAAAAATGACTTAACTTAAATTTTTAAGCTAATTTAACTTAACTTTTCCTTAATTTAATGTTGTAAAGTGTATTTACTGACACCTTCACATTAAATTTAGGAGGCTTGTAAACTAAGGTGGACCTAATCTAGTGTTGTAATGTGTTTTACATATTCACATGGGATTTAGGGCCCTTCTAAGCTAAATAGACCCAATTTTTCCTTAATTTAATGTTGTAAAGTGTATTTATTTACACTTTCGCATTGGATTTTGGGCTCCCTTGTATTTATAACCTTAATATCATCATTAATAGGCCCCTATGACCCCATATTGTGCATCCCAAGGCATATTTTAATAAAAAACCCGACAAAATCAACAAATAAACTTAATTTACACTCCCTAACACTTTAGGACTAAAAATAGCTCATGTGGGACCCATTCGCCACCTTGGGCGAATGAGTCCCATTCAAGTGGGACTCATTTTCCCTAGGATGGTGAATGAGTCCCATTTGGCCTATTTTTGAAGTTTGAATGGGAAAAAATGGGTTTTATGTTCAAATATCTTCTATGTTAGCCTTTGGGATCAAATAAACAATCATTTGAGTGGATTTCCTATATAAGAAAGCTTTCAAATCCTTATTTCACATAAGAAACATAAGCCTACATGTTATCAAGTCGAGCAAGAAAGAGTTAAGCATTCCAAGTCTTCACAAGATAACTTTCAAGATCAATTCTAAGGCATTCAAGGGAAAATTTCCTCATCAATTGTTGTAGAAATTCAAGATCCATCATTATGTCAAGCATATCAAGCATCAAGCATGTTATTGAGCTAGTGTTGTGATGTAGCATTGAAGATCCAAGATCAAGCATTGTTTTACACTATTGCCAAAATCAAGATCTACATCCTTCATGGCCATTTCATGTTGAGTTGCATATTTGTAAGACATCATTTACAAGAAATCCTTCAAGGTATCATTTTTCATGTTCCATATCCTATGTTCATGTTTTATGTCTTTGTTTAATTATTTCATCATTTGGTTTAATTACTTAAAAGGGGTTTGACCAAGGTAAACCCTTATTCCCTAACAATCAACACACACTCTCTCTCTCTCTTTGTGTGATGGTAGGTCTAAGTGCTTTGAAGATCATTGAAGATTAGGTTACAAGATTGGAGAAAGTTGTTGGAGTTGTCTCCCCATTTCCAAGGTCATAATCTTCACTAAAAGGTCATCTACAGGCTTGAAATCAAAGTTTCAAATTCAAGAACCTAGAGGAACAGATTGAGTAGACTAAGAAGAGTAGATTCAGACTTTGAATTTCTAGAAAATCCAAACTAGACTCATTCTCCACAAGTGGTGAATGAGTCCCACTATAGGTGTTTTTCAGAGAACTTTTTCATATTTGGATACCCATTTTCCCAAAACCTGCTCCTATGCAGAAATCTAGAATTGGGACTTATTTACCTCTAGAGAATGGTGAATGAGTCCTAGTAGGCCAAAATTTTAGGATTTGCAAAATGTCCAATCTCCATTCAAGCCTCTACAAGTTTGTAGGTGCACAAATTCTATTTTGCAACTCTTTGTTTTGTTTTACACCCTTTTCTAGGTCATTTTTTAGGTCATTGCATCAAACTAGGGTTTAGTGTTGCATCTTGCATTTCATTATCTTTTCCAAGTTTATACTTGGTGGTGAACCCCACATTAGATCATATTCAGTTCCTAGTACAACCCTATTGCAAGATATCTTTCTCTTTTGCATTGAGATCTCTAGGGTTGTCCTTGAGTGGAATATCTGTGAAAGTGGGTGTGATAGCACTTGATCAACCTATCCCCCATTTTCCTTAGTTCCTATACTTATACTTACACCATAGTAAAATGGTCCCTTGACATTTTCATGGACTCTTAGGCCTTTCCTCTTGATGCTTGGTCCATTTTTCTCTAATTTAATTTTGTAATGTGGCTTAAACATTCACATTAGGTCCTTAAAATTAAAATAATGATGTCTTGTGAAGGTGTTGTGAAGTGTTGTAAAACATTTCTACACTTTTCTAGACTCTATTCATTACAATTCACCTAAAAGTCACCTTTTTATTCATCATCAAGTCCTATTTTAAAGTGTTGTAAAGTCTTGTAACAAGATTTCATGCTTTTCTAGGCATAATTTCACTATTTACACCTTCACTATGCTTTATTTGACCTCTTTATGCCCTTATAAGGCTTAATTAAGTGTGTTTTTGAATGTAAACCTGAAAAACAACATTAAATGCAAGATAATTCCCAACACCCACATTTAAGTCCAAGGTGGGACCCATTCTCCCTGGGTGGCAAATGAGTCCCTCTTGGCTCAAAATTCAAAATATTTCAACTTTTCTTTTGGTCTTTTATTTAAAATTACCTTATGTCAACCTAGGATGAGGTATCATTGAGTTACTAAGGCACAAGTTTGTATAAATAGGTATTTTTCTTCTCATTTTAGGCCCCAATCATCAAGTTCACTAATTCAAGCACTCAACTAGCATTTGAGCACTTTGCATCATCTAATAAAGCATCAATCAAGCATTCAAAAGCAACGATTGGCATATGTTCAAATTTTCTTCAACAAGGGTTTAGTAAGTTGATAGCATTTGCATGTTATTAGTTTATCTTTCTCCTTCATTTCATCATTTTATTAAGGGTTTGATTACCAAAGTGGGATTTGACCAAGGAAAATCCCTTTGCGCTAACCCTTAACCATTTTTCCCCTTTGTACATGTGTTGTGTATGCAGATTTGTCAAGAATTTAGGTGTTGAAAAGTGGAGAGGAAGTCAACAAAGTGTTTCAAGTTAACTACTTCCTATTTCAAGCTTGGAGAAGACATTCTTTCCATTTTCTACAGGATTAACTTTGTCAACTTGACAAGTAGACAACCTCAGATCTGGTGCTATAGAATTGGTTCTTGATTTCTTAGAATTTTGGGAGAGGACTAATTTTCCATCAGTGGAAAATGAGTCCCACCCTAAGGCTGGAAATCTAGGTCTTTTTAGATTTTGGATCTTGACACTCTGAAACCAGTTTCTGATAGTTTTCATTAGAAGCGGGACTGATTCGCCATCAGTGGCGAATGAGTCCCATTGGTGATTTTTTGTAATCTCAAATAACATTTAGAATATTCCAGATTCTCCATTCTCTGCCCAGGTGCACTCTAAATCAGTTTTTTTCTATTTTGTTTTGTGTTTGTTCATTCTTAGTTCATGTTTGCAAACATCATTGTGTTTTCCAACATTGCATAATTCTTAGGTTTTGCACTCATAATCAGTCAAAAAGTTCATTTAGTTGCATTCATATCATTCCATTTAGTCCTAATTACATCATAAATTACATAATTTGAGTGAACTAGCTAGATCTTTTGGTCCTTTTTCCTTTTAGGTGGAAAACCCTAGAAGAGCTAGAAAAGACTAGGGTGCCAAAAATCTATTGTTAAATACTTGTTTATGCCAAATTTCTCAAAATTACAACACTACACATTGAAATTAGATCTAGGAGAATAAAATCCTACAAGGAATTCGAATTTAAAATAGGTCTAAGCTAAGTGGGACTCATACACCAGTTGGGGAATATGAGTCCTAGTAGCCTAGGCTTGGGACACAAATTTCAATAAATGTTAAGTTCTATGCCAAATTCAAGACCAGGCCTTGAAACTTAGGTGGGACCCATATGCCTAAGGTGGCGTATGAGTCCCAAATCACTATATTATAATTGGTTATTAGATATGTGTTGGGATTATCCTCAGAAAGATGCATTAAATAAGGCTTGTGGATGCAAAATAGGACCAAATAAGGCATAAACAAGCCCAATTTTAGTAGGGAGGGCCCAAACAAGTGTGAAAATGTAAAGAGATACATTTTCCTACACTACAGATATACAAGTATAATAATATATAAATGAACTGTCATCAACCCCCTACTTTATCAGACCATGTGAAGAAGGGCATGCGATAAAAAAATAAAATAAAATTGGGTCAACATGGAAGGGAGGCCTAAATTCTCCCAAAACTTTGCATCATCCCCAATTGTTAAAAATCAAAGCCCAACAAAGAGAAGAATGATGTGACAAATAGAAGAATTTTTATGACACAAAATCACTCTTGTATCCAAGCACCTATGAGGGTGACAAGGGTCCTCGAGGAACACATAAAATCAGTATGGGGGAACACAACATACACACATTCTAATCTACAGATAAAGAAGAGGGACCCCATAGTCCTCATCAACCAAGAGGTCATCATTCTCCCAATATAGACCATTGTAAGGGGAGGGCGGATGAGCTAGCAAGGGCAGGATATCAAGGGGGGTACCCTCCTATTCTCCTACAATAAGAGCTAAGGAAGAAGGCCCCTTGAGATCTCCTCCACTTAGTTCTTATGAGGTGAATGCCAAAAATCTCACAAAGATTGATGATAGAGTTGAGACATTGTCTATAGAGTTGAACATGCACTTTATAGAAGTGCCATATGTCAACTCAACAGGCGATAGAGGAGGCACCTAAGATCCATTGCTACCCTCACTTAAAGATTTGGGAGTAGTAAAAAACTTCAAGGATTCCAAGGCTTCCTTTGCCACTAGGATGGCACAAGCCAACATATAACCACCCTTCGAAGAAGGAAAACCCTTATTCTAATCCCCATTGCATGCAGGGTTGTCCTCCATATTTCACTTCATCGAAGGATGCGAGACTCCCATGGATGAAGTAGAGGGAGAGGAGGAAGAAGAGAAAACCACAGTGGAAAATACTGAGGTGTTTGACATGTCCATAGGTTTTGAAAAAGGTGGGATGTTCTGAAGGAACATCATAAGGGGAGGCTCATCCAAAGGAGCAATGAATACTTGCTCCCTCTTAGGGTGAGCATCGTTCATTCTCGCAAGGGGAGCCTAAAGCAAGATTGAGGATGGAACTAAAGTAGAAGGGGTGGAATGGGAGGACATAATAGAAGATGGTGAAGTGGGAGCTATTGGCTCCCCTTCCTTCTTCTGCAAGGTGGCCTACTTAGTGGCCAAATCCTTCCTCTAACACTTGCGCTCATGTGCAAAGTGGTTTCTACAGTTTTGGGAGCTAGAGGCTAGAGCTTGAGAAGGAATATAAGATTCCTTTACAAGCATTAGAGTATCCATCATAGCTTTTTCTAGTGGAGGGATGACTCTTGTGCAGGAAAAGGAGAGAGAGATGGAGAAGTGGATGCCACAACAGATGGGGGAGCAGACTCAAGCGCCTCAAGGGTGGGATTTTTCCCATTCACTACCTTAGAGGTAGGGGTAGTAGAAGGATGCAGAGGCCGAGACACAAAAGATGCTACATGGGAACCCTTCCCCTTACCATACAAAATAGGCTAGGGCACTATTGGTAAGACAAGAAATTCAAACACCTGACACTTGGCCTTCCACCAAGCAGGAACCATTGGACTCCCTAAGAGATGAATAGGGGTGGAATTCAATGGCACCATAGTCGAGCGAGACGTAGAGGTAGGTGGAACTATAGAGGAAGAAGAGGAATCCTAAGTAGCCTTCTCCTCTTGCTTTTTTCAAGTGACAGAGGTAGCCTTATGTTGCGCTATCATGGAATCTTTAATTGAAATGACATAGGGAGAAGGAGGGTAGGTCACTTTTGGTGTTATGCCCCCATTCTTGTATTTCACATAAGTTTGATACAACAAGTCCATCCTAGGAGGGAGCAGACCAACTGAGGCAGACCAAAAGTGATCAAGTGAGTAGCCTCCACAAGCAAACATCAGTTTCCAACCAATGTCATGGACTACATGCATAAAACCCTCATGAGAAAACTTTAAGAACTTGTGGACTATCGAGGGGACTACATTCATGAAAAATAGCCAGGGAATTCCTAGTTTCACTCTAAACAATTTAGACCCTCAGATGATATCAAAGAGTGCATTCACAGTCCTAGGCCCAACCAAGACTAACAAGGTGATAGAACTGATGGGAGGGATGAAAATCCCATCATGTACATCAACATATGTATAGTGCTCCTAGACTCATCATATCCATCTTTATGTAAAAAATTTATCAACATGATCTATTCTATGATGATATTCACCTGGCATGTAGGGTCAACGAGAATGCCAGTTACAATGTTCCCATTGATACGTGGGGGAATGTACAAAGGGGATGGTTCTCTATTACCATTCATCGACAAATCCTGTGAGTTAAACATTATATTAGGAGACCCACTCATAGGCTGCACAGAGGGGATGGGAAGATGTAGGAAAGAATCCATTTCTTATGTACACTATACAAGACCCTCTCAGAAGCCCCTAAAGGTTTCATGATTAGGCATTGACGTACTCAAGGTTTTGTTTTGTAACACTTAGGAATCCATCCAGCTATGCCACTAGGGGTCATAGGTTGGGTTGCAAGGCTAGGTGCTCTACAACTCACACACCCACAACACTCCTCACATGTGTGAAGAGTCTTTCAACACTACCAAACGGAACCAAAACAGTTCATGTCAAGTTCACCAAAATGTAGAGGAGAGGGATCAACTGCTCAAGCCCCAAGCCACAAGAGGGTCTAGAATGATCAACTTCCTTGATATACCTCACACTAAGGATTGTTCAAGGTAAGTTTCATGTTTTAGGAAGGCGAAAAGGAAGGACAAATCTAGTATGTCACTATACTTTTACCAACCTGAGGGGTTTGAGAAACCTAGTGAGAAAATTCTTGAATCTATACTATAACCTAGGTAGCTCTTTGTTAGAGGACTCCAACATAGAGGACATATGACAACATGGCATGCTGGTGTCAATAGGGATAGAGAGTACAAATTATAGTCTACGTTGATAGAGAATTAACTAACAACTTAATAACTATGGATTTATGCAATAACGGAAAATTGGAAATAACTAGATAGAGAAAACAACAAGAAGAATAATTTAACTTAGAATATAGAAGTTGATAAGAAAAAAGGTGGTAGAAAATTGATTCTCACGGTTGGTGCAGCCTCCCGTAAGCTCCATGTGATCAAAAGTACCTACACACAGTAGAAAAGGGAAAATTTTTGGGGTTGTTTTAGTGCTTGTCATAGTCAAACCCCCATTTTGGTGTTCCCACCTCCATGGATAGCTAGAATAGCCATGATATAGAAAATGTGATAAAGAAAGTATGGAAAGAAAGTGCTATCAAGCATTGGTCACAACACTATGCTACAAAATAAAATGACAATGCTAAATGAAATGGATATGACCTCCCAAACATTATGCCCTCAAGCACATGAAGGGAGCTGTGAGCTTGCAAGCTTGTGAGTTCCACTATTGTTGCAACAACAAGAGTGAAAACCAGCAGAATATCACCTTGGAGCTTCAATAATGGAGAAAGTGGAGTGTGTAGTAGCAAGAAATGGAGTTTAAGAATGTGTAGAAGATTGAAGAAGAATCCAATTGAATGAAGGAGAGGATGTTTAAGGATGAATAGAATCTCAAAAGAGCCATTCAATATTTTTTAAGGGCATAGGGGTGTTATGCTTCGTTGCCAATGGAGAAGTGTAACGCCTTTGCAGATTAACATAGACATTCTATTAGGACAACAGCCTGCTACATAGACATTTATGTGTCGCACTAGTGTCCCTAACAAAAATTCCCCCACTGACACTATAGACAGCCGCCAAGTGGGTGGAAGCGGAATGGATAAAGTGGAAAAACACCATCGGGTTTAATTTTTCTAAGGTAAGGAGTGTAAATGGGGAATTTGAAAGGGGTGCAAATTAACTCCATTACAATTCTCTTGCTTGCACTATATGCTTGGGGGTTTATGCCAACAATTAAGATTGTGTTAAGATGTGTTTGGGTCATGTCCTATCCTATTGAGAACCACATTAAATAAATTCAGTTGGAAGATGTTTTTTTGGGCCGAATGGTATTGTGCTACATGTTTCTTTGTTGCTGACTTCGGATGATGTGCATGAACATGTTTAATGTTTGGGATCACATTGGAAGATGTAATGAGTTTATTTTGGTCCTCTCTATCTCTTGCATAGGACCGCTTTCACTATAATTATTTTTTGTGGCTGACCTGTTGGGATCATTGTTTATCTCTTGTTTTGGCCAACCTAGTTTGATGTTTCCTTACTTATAGAGGATATAAATAGAAGAACAAATTAGTTGCAAGTGGAGTGGTGGTGTGAGAGTATGGAATAATGTAGCAAGTAATGTGAGTTGTGGAAAACATAAGTCAGATGTGCTTCAACATCTCAGTCAACAAAGTGAATTGTTGACATATGTTGTAAATTCAAATTTTCATGTATCTTACTATTAGAGATTGAGTCTCTTCAGCAAGTCCTTGTATCTTTCCTTGAGGTTGTGGATCTTAGCCTACAAGTACTTTGTATCTTTCCCTAAGGTTGTACATCTTAGTCTACACTTCATGGAGTAGTGTTCTTTCTTAAGCAATGATTCTTAAAAAAAGTTGTAATCTTATTAATATATTGTGAGATTTCTCCTCATGTTTTTCCCCTTCTTGGGTTTTCTACATATATCCAGTGTTATCTTTTGCATGTTTGTTCATTGCTTTATCTTTCATTACTGTTGATTAGAATAAGGTTGATGATCTAGTTAGAACTTTGAAATTACATTGTGTTGAAGGGTTTAAGTTTTGTAAATACTGATTCACCTGCTCTCTCCCACCTTGCTGCCCTTGCCCCCTCTCAGTATCAATGTGTGTTCAACAATTACTATTCAAAAAAAATAAAATTATATTATAAACCCCTTCCCCTCTCCTCTCCTCTTACTATCAGTGCGTGTTCAACAATTATTATTCAAAAAATATATTTTTTACATTATAAAACAATTAATATTTTATAATTGAAGATTTTTTTCAGATCAACCCTTCAAAAAGTTAGATAAATTCAAGAAATTTTGTAAATCTTAAACCTTTTGAATTAGAATTTAACTTTGATAGCATATGTATTTGTAGTGAACCTGAAACCATTACCTCTCAAAAATTAAATTTTGTAATATTTTTCTTGGTAAATAAAAAGTTAATGTCCCCCGACTGTAAGTCACCAACAGATACATAATTTTTGGAATTTTTTATAAGATCAATGACCAATGAAACTTGTACATAGATAGATGGATAGATGAAACAAATCACCTTAGGCTAACACATGGCTCTACTTGGTTTGAAAAAAGGAAAAGTAAAACAAGATCCACAAATAATACATTTATTTTGCTCTTAATGGAATGGCAGCGTCGGATGGGCTAGACTTTGGCAAATCAGCAAGAGTTGAAATTTGCTCAGACACTTCTCCCCTGGAAACTCCATCAAATAACTGAGCTCTTAAGCCCTTGTGCAACCGCCCTACAAGCTGTTCCTTTATTGAATGAAAAGCCATCTCCAATCTCTCCAACTGCTCCGTTGCATTAACATTATACATAAACAAACCATAATAAAGATCAAAGCTGTCACGAGCAGTGTCGTCTACAAGTCGAACCAATGATTCATAGCCTTTAGTATCTATTGGGGTATACTGTAGATTCAATTTTTCTAACATCCTCCCAATAGTATGGGTAACGAATTGAGTTTCAGCAGCATTGCGATCATGCTGGGCACAGGACATCTCGACTATCCTGCACCCTTCTTTAGCAAATATGTTCAAAAAACGCTCACAACGCTCAGCTCTCAAGCCTTCTCCAATTCTAACCTTATCATAGACCAAAGGAAGACCCGTCCACCCAGCTTTCCCACTCTGGGGCCCAAACATAGGATGGGTGCACAATATATCAAAGTCTGAGGGAAGCAGTTGTAAGAATAGATTGCGTGGAAACTCTTTGACGGAAAGGACATCTGCAAATAATGTATTTCTCTTCAATCTTTGAGTTGGAAACGATCTCAACACAGACTCCGTTGATATGATAGATGAACAAAGCAATACAACCTCAGGATGCTCTTCACAGAAATCATCTTGATCCGTGTAAAAGGAAACTCCCATCTTATGTGCAACTTCACTACAATCTGTTTTAGAATAAGCGATTACTGTATGACCTTGCTTGACCATGGTCTTTGCAAGAAACTGACCGAAATTGCCAAAGCCCACTATGCCAATTTTTAACTTAATAATATTCTCAATCTCATCACTTCGCTTGGATTCATAATCAAATGGCTGCGCAGCATGCAAATCTATTGAATTCACATTCCTTGTAAGGCGACGCTGTTTTCCATTTTCTTTCTTCTTCTGGAAAACTGCGATTTTTGGCTTCGGGTATCCTATTTTAATGGGCACTAAAGTCTCTCTGATACCAAAACAAGGCTGCGAGGAACAAAAGGAAACAGTAGACATTTGGATTGAAGCAGCCATTCCAAACTTCTGCCTTAGTTTACACTGCAGATTCAAATGAACAAATGAGAACGGCAGACAGCTGAACAGTGTAAGTAATAATACAGATACAAATGCTATATATAGCTTATTATTATTTCAAGTGATGAACATAATGTACAAAATTTTGGTGCATGTGTGACAACCTCTTGAACTGTACATCGGTAAACGTTCTCTAAATTTGTTGCATTCCACATGCACATATTTTATGTGCTCTTCTGCATCGCTACTGTGAATTATTCCATACAATTCACGTGAAGTTCGATCTGAGTAGGCAGCCACTTGATTTCTTCCAGCATGGAAAACGTCTAAGATTGGGAAAAAAGTCCTAAATAAAACGTTTTAACTTTTCCACCACTGAGAAACTTCAAGGCACCAGAGATTGGTACGTCTCCGATAAGCTCCATGCGATATATTTTATCCAACTCAAAAGACATTTTTTCTAATTTATGTTATGTTTTACCTTTCCTTTATGTAATAGCAAATTGTATGTAAAACAACAGACATGTTTTATTTGTTTAGTTCAAACATTACAGATATCTTATAGATTATGTTTATATTTTATCAAATCATTTAATAGCATGTGAGTTAATGTTCCAATCTTCATTTATACATTTGTTTTTCTTTTTGATGATGAAATGTTTATTTAAAAATTTGCATACGATTTTTTTAATATTTTTACAATTTATGATTAGAAAGGAACAAATTTATTAATATTTTATGTAAAGTTAGAGATACATTATTTTCTAATTTCTATTATGTTTTGACTCTTTTTTAACATATGAATAACATTTGAAAGATAAAACACTCTCATGTTTAAATGATCATAATTTTTTTTGTGTAGACATCTTTCATTAATGAATGAATTCATTTTTATATTCACCATCATGATATAACACAATTAATGGAGATCCTCCATTGGATTCATACATGGTATCATGATATAAGACAATTAATGGAGATCCTCCTTTGAATTCATACATGCATTCACATGAGATATAGTTAACTACTTTTGGAATACCTCCTCCTATATCACATCTTGTAAATGATTTATATTTATCTATAAATTAACAACATGCCGACCTTTTATTTTTTTTAGTTAGTATATATGTGATGGTACGGTAATATTAGTTAAAGACACATCTTTCACATCATCCACCACTATTATTTATGACTTAATGCATACACATAGAAATATGGGAGATTTAAACAATGATAATTCACCTTATCTTGCATAGTCAATAGGGTTGAAAATCTAGAAAAGTATGTTCATATTTCGAGAAAGAGTCCAACCATAAGACGATACTAATAAAATATTCCATGACTCTTTATAATCCTTTAGTTTTACTTATCCTTCACCAAATGGATTTGGGAACCTATATTTAAATAACATGATAATATAAATGATTCCTTATGACATGGAGAATTTCTCCAATTTATGCCCCTCCCTTATTTTTATAAGGATCAACTTCTTTCTTTGGTGGTACCATTAAGCTTGATTAATGATGTACTTATATTGTTTGATTCATTTCCTTCACTTTCTATCACTTAATTAATTAAATAAAAAAATATTTAATTAATTATGGGATAATGATAAAGACAATTTTAATTAATTAAAAGTGCAAAGACAAATTTGGGATGGCTACATTTTGGTATGCTAAAATTCACAATACCTATATACTTTAGACTAAATATGATTATTAGGTTTATTGTCTGTGAAACATGGATGTGAAATATGTAACAAAGGGAAATAGAAACTAAAAATGTGCTTATTTTTTCATAGCGATTTATACAATCTAAGTCATAGATGTCATTTATATATGTATGTTAGGTGTTTGATGCAACAATTCAATTGTAATAACTTCACATGCAAATATGAACTAGAAAGATCTTGTATATTGGATACCACACTTTGTTTTGAATTTACAAATTTTATTTTGAAGTTTGAATTTTATTTGCACCAAAATGACCAAGAAATGATGTGGATATTGATTTGAGAGTAGTTCCACTTTGACTACAATCAAAACATGTTTTTACACCCTTATTTCTCCGAAACAATTTTTAAAAACTTTAAAAACAAATTTTAATTATATAGAATATCTCAAAAACTTCATTACATTAAAAATGAGTGTACATAATCAATTTTTTTCCACCATATGTAAAATTTATTCTACTTTTAAATTATAAATTATGTTGAACAAGACATACTCTTCTCTTATGAAATTTGTGCAAAGTGTCCTAATTTTTAAGGATTTTTTTTTTTTGGTGGGAAAATTGGACCCCTAAACATTTGTACTCCTTGAAACTGTGGATGATTCTAGTTCTAGAAAAGTATGTTTCATAGAAAAATTAACCTTATGACATGGATATAATTAGAAGTCAAATTTGAACATATTTGAACAAAATGGAAGATGACTTTATACCTGTTAAAGAAAGATGATTCACAAAATAATCGTTCAACTATCTTTGGATTTAATTAAACTAAACAAAAAATGACAAATTGAACAATATATTGAACAAATAATAGAACATGAGAAATCCATCTTAATCACATAAATCTGGGAAAAAAGTATCTGTTGGAAAACAGAAAAGCTATCCTCTGGAATAAACGTTACTTCCTATCGATCCACCGCGTCCTTGGTAATAACTAAATCCCATGGTAGTCTTGAGTCATATCCAACGTAATAAAATCTACAACATCAAACACGAGAGCTTTGAAACGAACAAAAGCCAGTTGTATCAGTGATACGGATAACAATTATGGGATTTTGTTCTTCCCACATGCGCCGTGGATCACCGGGAAGTCAGTGTGCGGGCTTAAATTTTGTGTTTTTCGTACAACGTTGTTAGGCAATACCATTTCCAATAGACGTTTTATATTGCTTTTATATTTGTTTCTTTGTTTAAGGCAAGTGGGCAGCTGGGAAGGTAGAAGAATCGAATATTAGTGGGGTACAGTTTTCTCAAATGTGGGAAATGGCAGACAATTTTTTATTGTGTTTAGTTCAAGCAGGGTCATGAATGAATGAATGAAAGATTTTAATGACGTCCACAAGACTAAACAGTCTATGGGACCAAGACAAACAACTTAATTTGTCTTCAAACTCTTTTCCAAGTAGGATCTCCTTCTATTAATTTTGACTAGAAGGCTAGTCGTCTCGTTGATCTTATCCTCCTCAAATAACTACTGCATATTGTCCACACCCAAACTATTTGCGTACTCATTACGGATATCTTCATAAGCTGTGCATTCCATGATGAAGTGTCATTATGTCTTCGCCACTCCCTTATTATAGAATATGCATGTTCTTTCTTCCCAAGTTTCTTTAGGTATCTTCCACCTAACAGTCTCACACCTCAGATAGTGCAATCATGTCCTCAATTGTGCAATTAACAACCTCACTTTTCCTTTAATAACAACACCTGAATAGGTTTTTTCACCATGATCCTTTGTCGGGTTAAACTCTTTGATGTAGTATATTCTTTTCGCCCAATCTGATTTGGCCACATGGCAGTCCTAAATTTTTCCCTCACATAGTTTTTTATTTCACTATTGGTGCAAGGACATTCATGTAATTTGATGTCCCACTTGTTCAACCATTTGTTATTATGCTTCATCCAAGTTTTCTTTCTTCAATCTAGCGTCTCCTCCATAACCATTTTGGGCCACTAGTGGTTATCCATGTTTTCGACCTTCTTTAGATAACTTATCAACTGAGTTATCACTGATGCTTCCAAAGGAGAAGCCCCCACTTCAGCTAAAAGAATTTCATATGGGATTGTGGCTTTAACTTTGAGATTGCTTGTTATTAGGTGTTTCTGGATTCTTTCTATTTGTCTCCAACTGCACTTTGACGTATTGCTTCCCCACACTTTACACCCATAAAGTACAACCTGTGTGACAAATAAACCAAAAAGGGTTTTCTTGGTTTTCCAATCCCAAATTTTGGCTTTTCTACATCTATTTTTAAGCAAGTAAGAGGCTTTCCAATCTCCTTGTATCCTTTTCATTCTGTGAGTCTTCCAATTGAGCTTATAGTGAAAGTTAATCCCAAGATATTTGTATTCTTTCACTATATCAAGCGGGTTGCCTTCAAAAAGAAATGAATGTTGTTTATCTTTTCTATTCAATGAGAAAATCATGATTTTGGTCTTGAAGGTGTTCACTTGCATCTCGACTTCTTGACAAAAGTGTTCTAGAGCTTTCAAATGTTCTCTTAACCCATGAGCTATTTTTAAAATTAAAATAAGATCATTAGCATATAGAAGTAATTTCACTACATAACCTACCAATTGAATACCATCCCCACCTTCCTTGCTTAACCAAGCTTCCAACTTATCAATGTATAGCCCAAAAAGCATGGGAGATAAAGGGAAGCCCTACTTAACTCCAATGTCACTGCCAAAACATTCTAGCATACATTCACTTGTTCTAATTTTAGCACTAACCTTCTCATATAACCTGTGAATAGTTGCTCTATACACATTTGGAATGCCTAATTCTTCCATCCTATTCCATATTTTGTCCCTAGGCATTGTGTCAAAAGCTTTCTTAAAGTCTGTAAAACAACAATAAGCTTCCTCACCCCGAGTGTTTGAAATTTTCTCAATCAAGTGTCTAAGGGTGATGTAGTGATCAATGGTAGAGTGCTTGGACCTAAAGCCTACCTGCCCCTTTGCCCAGTTGTTGATCCTACATTAAATCATGCTCCCAAAGAGCTTTCCAAAGATAGGATTGACCATAATTGTGCGGTAGTTAGATGGGTTATTGATATCACCACTTCTAAATAAAGAGATGACCACACTGGTATTCCACTCCATAGGAAAGCCTTCCCAATTGACATTGTTGAAAATTATTTTTATGTGAGGAGCAAGAGTTTCAATCCCCCATTTTAAAAATTCAGCCCATCTATGTCCTGTGCTTTACCACTTGCTAAGTTCTTTATTCCTTGTTTTTATCATGCACATTGAATAGTTCCATTGATGTGTTAACAACTAGAGGGTAGTCTTTCTTGTGGACCCCCACATAAAGAAGTCTAGCATACTCTATCTTTTGGACATCCGTAATATTGTTTTCCAACTTCTTTCTCTTTTGCTAAAGTTCCCTCCAAAATCCTTTAAGGATTATGCTTCCCAAGAGAGATTAGCTCCTTCTTTCATTTACATACTCTATTTTTTTGGACTAAACTAAATTTTCATATTTTTTCTTATATTCTTTGTCCATTCCTCTCTCCTTTAATGATGTCTTGGCTGCCTTACATTCTTCATCATACCACAGATTTGTTAGAAAAGTGTTTGTTGTCCCCACCTTGGGGTGAGACCTTTTGCATGCATTTAAAGCCTTGTGGATTATCAGGATTAGAAAATTGTTGTGAATGTGGACATCTAGCTCTTTTACTTCTTTAAACTCTGTTATTTTTCAAATCATGGAAATGTTGCTTAAGAGAAACACTAAATATTTCCCTATTTTCCTAATTTATGAGGATTTTACCCTTGTGGAGGGCTTTTTATTGCATGTGTTGAACCTGTTTATTGTGTTGGCTGATTGGAGAAATACGTAGCTTAACCTGAAGAGGTAAGTGGCCAGATTTCATCTCAATGGGGTAGTCCTCAATATCAAACTCCAACAGTCTAAAACTAAAACTCTGAGAGAAAACCACGTAGTCCACCACACTTTGACCATTATAAGTTTTCCAAGTGATACCCCCTGACTTCAACCAATCTGTCATACCATTGTAGATAACCATACCAAATAAAGTACAAAGCCCTAGTAATTCTTCCCCAAACGAGTTCACAGTGCCATTACCATCTTGAGATGTTCTTTCCCAATGAAGACCAACACCTTCCTCTAGCCACAAAGGATTTTTCTCCCCTTTGGCTTCACTACTCGACTGAAGAGACTGATTATTAGTTGTCATTGCATTAAAGTCACCCATTAAAACAACATCTCCAAGTGTGTTGAAAATAGAGATATCTTTTTTTAGTGATGCCACAGTTCATCACAAGGGCTTAAAAAAATTGAGGGGTTCTATCCACGACTACCCACTACAGCTATCATTTGTTGCGGGCGACACGTTTTTCCCACACACTTCCTTTTCTATTTTTAAATCGCTGGTTTTTACCCAAATTAACGTTGAAGTTGTCATATACATAATACAAGTCATAGAAATGTGTAGCTACACTATCTCTAATTTAAAAAATAAACCTACCTAATCATTTGCAACTGAAAACTACTTGCGGACAACCCCTATTGTTTTGCATTGTTTTGTTGGGGACGTGACATCAACTTGGTTTTAAATGAAAGGGTTACGAATGACATTTTTTATTCAAATTGTTTTCAAATGTTAGCAGAATATATATTTTCTAAGATCTCTTATATCTTCAGTGTATGTAATCTATTTTCTTTTTCTAATCTTAATTCCATAAACCACTATCAACAATCTCTATGTTACCCTATTACTATTATTCTCACTTTATTCTCATTTGATCATTTTAATTCGCAATATAGATTTATCCAAATATTACACCCCACCTTTCATTAGCCCTCTAGTACTTTTGTCCCTTCTAATATTCCACCCACATCTATGATAAAGTGTAATTTTTTTTATTGAAGGAAATGAAAGACAACCTGTCAGTGGGTTTAGTTTGAAAACAATTTCAAGTAAGTAAATATCTTCTAATTGAGTCAGTGGATCATGTTGTTGGTGATTTTTCCAACAGAACCGTTAAATCCTCTAAAGGGTAGCCAACCCTTATGTTTAAGTAACTTCATGGTTAGTAGCCAACACAACGAGTAAAGGATTCTGAGGTCTTTACTCCTACTCTTTAGTCTCTGTGGGACCTAGGAGGGTTTTCCATATTGTGTTCAAATGAGATATATCTAGTTGGTAACACATTTATCCATAGATTCATTCCTATTTATTGCAAATAAACACAATTCACTGAAGATTTGGAAGACCTTTGAATAAATGAATATCTATTTTCTAAGAATCAGGGGTATTCCAAACCCATACTTCATAATTGAATGATTTTTTAAATGAATGTTTTTCTCATTTTAAATGCATGACCAAGCATGCTAATAGCTCATTTTCATGCAAGATTATCTAACAAATAGACCAGTGTTTCATCAATTGGGACTACAGAGTCAAATATGCAATAACCAGTAATATATATAAGCTATTTAATTTAGAAATTGGTGGACTATTTCTATAGCGCTTTGTAGTATGAAAACTCACAATGCCTGAAACAATAACTTCTTACCAAATACTATGCAATTCCTTACAAATCTATAACCATATTCAAGCATTTAATCAACTCTTTGAGATATAAAGCTAAAACAGAGTCATACATTCAATAGAACAACTGAAGATAAACAAGAACACCATTTATATTTTCATTTATGACATGTAAGAAAGATACATAGGAGAGTATTTTTTTCTAAACTAAGATTTGTTTCAATATCTGTAGCTTCTATAAAACTCATTTTAAGACTATTACATACAAGACTCATACCTGAAGACTATTTATTTTTCTATTCATTCACTTTTCCTATAAAATTCCCTTTCTGAACATGGCTTTTCACCTACACCATGTTAAGACCTAAAAATCCAACAAGTGTAATGAGCCCTGAAATCCCTTTTATAGAACAAATGAGCAACAAGAAAAAGGATCAATTACACTTACATTTCATTTCATTTGGAGATCATTTGCACTAGAATTTGAGACATTTCCCAGTTAGTTACATGTAATCATTATGTAAAATGGAGGAGTAAAATACCAAACTCCACATCCTTTGAATGAAGACATGCTAGCTCCTCAACAGGAAAATTTTCTTCCTACAATTGAATCACCTTGTCCTTGTTGACCAAAGAAAATTCTTCATCCATAGCCCAAGAAAAACCTTGTATACCACTTGATAAAAGCACATCTACCCCAAAAGTTAGGAAGTATGACACTTCTCCAACACACGAGCCCAAAAAACTTCACATCAACACTAGAAACAAAAAACCACAAACATGTTGAGTAGGGCAATCCGAACAAGGTGGCTATGGTATCATCAAAACCAAAAATGGGGTAGAGACATCACTTTGAGTCATCAACATCATAATATGCTTGCCCACATCTTGATCGTGGTGGAAATGGAGGAACTGTCACCACTTCCTCATCTTAGTCTTCAGAAGGTACTAGGGAAAGGGGATAATAGTCACACCCTAGATCAGCATCACCTCCACTATCTGAAGGGCTATCAGAAACCTCAATGGGAGAACTATTTTTCCCTAGATAGGCCTTACGATAATTGAACTTATTCTTTTCCTTCTTCTCATATTCAACCAACTCTTTCACCTAAAACTTGACAAGTTCTTCTGAAACAATTCAGCTTCTTAGGCGATAATTACTCCTTACACCATATTTTTTGAATTTCCTGCATGCCCTTCTACCCTTTGGTGTTTCAAGAGCTCCTTGTGTCTCAATATCATCCTCAGGAGCATTTTCCTTTGATTCAAGCATACTCAATCTCCTAGACCTTCAGACTGGCCTAACAGACTTGCCTGACTTACTGCTCTTCTCCATAACCAGAACAAGAAGACTCAGAATACCCTTACCAACTATGCTCTCATACTAAACTCAATTGCTAGTCTTCTGAATGCAAATTCTGAATGAAAAATATGGCCATCAGTCCTTATTATATTGAGCCATGCAAGCATGCCACCCATTAATACTCAAGAAAAGAGTATGCTCACGAGCTGACACTAGTACACGAACAATAATATATGACTAAATAAACTACTAAAAATTGCATATAAATGACTAATTTTAGTCATGTGACTATTAGCAGTTTATTTGTAGTCATTTATAATACCACCAAATTTATGACTAAACTATTTTAGTCATTTATTTAGTCATTGATTTTTAATCACTGATTTGGTCATTGATTTAGTCATTTATTTAGTTATGGTAGTGATTTATTTAGTCATTAATTTAGTCATTGATTATTGTTAATTGGTCATTTATTTAGTCATGGTAGGTATTTATTTAGTCATATATTTAGTCATTAATTTAGTCATTTTTATTAAAACTAGTTTCCATTAATTGGTAGTAAATATAGTCATGAAATGAATAATTTATTAAATACCATAAATTTTATAATGCAAAACTAAAATAATATTGAAATTGAACTAAAACATAAAAGTAAATAAAAATATTACATATACGAACAAACTACAACATGCTAGAATTAAAAGATTGATTCATCGTCATGATAAGTAAAGGTAATCTGCAATAAAAAATTTAATGCAAATATATATGATAATTAAGATGTCAAAGTTGTCTAAGAGTTTCCAACTCTTTGAAATACACCATGATAATTAAGATTCCTGAACAACACATTCAAAATACTGCATAAAGAAGTGAGTCAAGATGTTTGACAACTAGTACATGATAAACATGTTCAACTATGTCATTTTTTGTAAATATTTTAGTGGCCCCCGTGTGAAGGTTCCCTCTTTCTCTTTCAGACGAACAAGTCCATCTATTTTGTCTTCATAAACAAGGGGTATGCTACTTGCGACCTTTAAAATGTTTACAATTGCATCTCCTGTTCATTTCAAATTGACTTCATGTACAATAGATAGGGAGTGAATCCGCCCAATTCCCACAACATCACCATCAAATGGGTCCAACACCCTAACTTTATCCCCTTCTTTGAGTTTATCAATACATTTCTACAAAAAGAAAAGAAAATAACACATTATATTACATAGGTAATGTTACCCTTGTTTGCATAATAAAACAACCATTACTTACTTAAATAGTACTTGCATGTGTGTGTTAAAATAATTGCAAAAGAAAAATTTCAAAAATAATTGCAATGATCAATCTAATTTACTAAAAAACCAACACTCATAGCAGTGCTTACAATGTTACTATTAGCTTCATACTAATCAAATACAAAGACCACAAATATAAACACTACATTACCATGCACACATACCAAACACATAAGGTTATGACAACAGTGTTACACATAAAAAAGGTAGCTAATGCACAAAAACAAAGAATGCAATATGAGAGCAATACTACTACTATTGCAAGGTGAAGGTGAGATACTTTGGGATGTACAAAAATAGTGGGATTAAAGCTCTGAAACATAACCCCATGCAGTCAACATAACCCTGTCAATGATGACATATAAAAGAAGAACAAAGAAATTTTTTTATCAAGGCAACATGTGACATCCATTAAGAGAAATCATTGAGGAAACAATATAGTCTTTCTCTATGGCTTTCATAGTAGCAGTAAATGAGTAACAAATAAGGTTGGATGTAGATGTCACATAAATAATAGAGAAAGAGTCTTTCACTGTTAGAAAATAGTGTAAGAGTATGCAAAATGAATTAAGGAATGATGTCCAATGAACAAGTAGTAGTAGCAGTGAGTTTAGTGCAAGGGTAGTGAGTTTTATGGCTATAACAACGAGTTTAATGGATTGAGCAGCAAATATCATTACTAAACAAGAAGAAGATATTAAGAGAAAGCGACAAGAATATCAAAATAAACTTTTTTTTAATAACAACCATAATGAAAAGTTAACAACAGATCCATGAAGGAAAGAATAACATGTTTCATGGTTGTAGCAGTGAGTTTAGTGCAAGGGTAGTGAGTTTTATGGCTGTAACAACGAGTTTAATGGATTGAGCAGAAAATATCATTACTAAACAAGAAGAAGATATTAAGAGAAAGCAACAAGAATATCAAAATAAACCTTTTTTTAATAACAACAATAATGAAGAGTTAACAACATATCTATGAAGGAAAGAATAGAAGGTATCATCCAATGAAAGAAGCAGCATGCTAAGTTCAAGATGTTGACAAGGTCAATTACAATTCCCTAAAACATAGTCAAGCATCATAAAGTATTGAAGTGCCAACAATCCCCAATGAAAAGTGACAAAGTAGGTACAATGATTTTTCTACAGGTTACATTCAATGTTTTAGTTGTCTATTCACTATTCTATAAGCTAGTTCATTGTTTGGGATCATAATAGTCATTAATGCATGAAGGGTTTCAGAATCAAGAAAAAGTAACATTTCATAGCACTCACCTCAAGTTCATCACCACTAGTACTATCAATATCATGCACATACTCCTCAAATTTAGCATAATCACTGTCAACAAGTCTATCCTGAAGTTGTGTAGTTTTGCCGAGAGCTCTATTGGCAAGGTCTTTTCCTTTTTGTTCCCTGCACGTGGTTTAATCATCATTCAAAGTTAATAATTAAGTCAAGTAAAGAATGCAAAAGCTATAAAAATTTTTCCACAACAAATATTATATTACCTCAACTTCAACACAACTATGATTGACATCAAGGAATTCTTGTTTTCGTGTTGCTTTGATAAAATTGCTTTGCATGTAGTTTAACCATCAAGAAAAAAAATATATCTAGATGAGGAGTAATTCATTTAAAAAATAGTCAACAAAGCCTTTCCAAGCATAAAAGTCATAGTATATAGTCATCTTTCATGAATATCCTAAGTTATACAAGGAAAAGGGTAGCATGCTATAGGTCACTATCATTCGGCCATAGTCATACACCCTCTTGATAGTAAGAAGCTATAAAAACATACAGAGTAAGACAATTATGAAGAGCTCAGAAAAGAAAAAACAACAATAAGAGTAAGACAATTAATAGTATTTCTGTCATAGCTCAAATCTAGCAAGGCAGGAAAAAAAGAATTTTTCATGACAAGTCATTGAAAAGATAAAATAAATGATGCCAATTTCTAACTCACAAACCCCTCAACTTTTCAAACACCCATTATTGTCTACAAAAACATATCACAAAATCTCTTTAGGTCTCTTTGGACCAACAACATCAAAATTGGACTTCAACGCTACCCTACTTGGCCAATTAGGCCTGTTTTGCAAAGCAACATCTGTTTAATCTTCCTCTCAAACCAAAAAATCAATTGTGAACTCTTAACCAGGCAAATAAAACTCAAATTTCCCAACTCTTACATTGAGACACAACCGCCAAGTCTCCTATTCATGAAACCCTCATTTTTAGTCATTCCAAGGGGGTTTTAATGAAAATATGGTTTCCAAACCTTCCCACAATCCAAAATATCCTCAAACACCTCTAATAAAGCCTGAAAAAACTTATTCTAACATCATAAATTTCTGCCCCCAAGTTTCACAACCATTACCATACTCAAACCTCTCAATTTCACTGAAAAACCACACATTTTCAGCTCTAGGGCATCATGCCTAAAGCCTCAAACGACCTCCCTCACCCCTGAAACCACTTGGACACCTTATTCCTACTTTCTAGCACCCATTCCATCAATTTAAAGTGATTACAATAGGTGGAATGGGTGAAAATCCATTTTTGTAGACTCACAAACCCTCAACTCTGTCTTTATAGACCCGTTTCAGCAATTTGACTACAAAATGCACAAAACTCTTCAAGAATCCGCCAAATTAGAAACAAATTGAAGTTAACTCACCCAACCACCTAATTCAATGCAAAAGAGAATAAGGAAACCCTGTACAAGCAAGTACAGAATCTTGGAACTGCACATAATTGGAAATTTATGAGAAAAGAACATAATTTCAAGAGTTTTATTATTGCTTTATCCATAACAGCAAAAATATTTTGGGGAAAAAATTGCAAACCAAAAGTGTAAGATGTTTTGAAAAAATGAGGAAAAAATTAGATTTAACAAAAAAGGTAAAAAATTGTAGAACAAGATCATTCTTGGAATGATCTCACAATCATTCACCCCTAATTGAAGCCACTGTTAGAACTAAAAAATATCACATTTTTCACTAGCCTCCACCCACCTATCCTCCACATTCCACAAAAAATCATCACATTTTAATTTAATGATCAACACAAATTGTTGAAATTTGTGTGACAAGATCCATTTTGTAGCCCACATTGCCAAATTGTCACACCCATAAATAAGTTTGAGACTCCATAATCTTTCCCCAATCCTAAATAAAAATTAGCCCTATTGGCCTAACAATGCCTCATTGGCAAAACCCCCATCATAGCCTTGTCGATGGCCTGATGAAAGTAGTTGATAGCCTAGTATTGGTGTAACAATACCCTATTCGGCTGACTCCTAAGACGTCCTCCCCGATAGACCGATAGAGGCAACCAGAGCAAGCACATCGTTGTAACACATGAACATCGGTGGAATGAATTTTTGCATTCCCCCGATGGCCCGATATAACCATGGATTATCAGGAATTAATATATATCGGGGGAATTAATGTATATTGGGGTAATATATTCTGGTCTCCCATTGATAGACCGAAGGAAAGTTGTTCATCAGTGGAGAAGGTGGCTATTTGTTGAAGAAGGATTGTGCTCTCGCAAATACAACAATAATGTTTGTTACTAACTAATGTGACATATCGAGGCATTGTCGAGATATTTAAAAATAAATGCTTCCCTCTACTGACAAGAATGAAATAGGTGGTGTATTTATGAGCTAGAATTGAAGTGAATTATATCACAAGTTGATCGCATAATTGTTGCACAGTCTGGAAGATTTTGTTGAAGACAAAAGCATAAAGGTGAAGATTGGATTTCTTATGTAGCAGAAACCAGTGGAGGTGAGACCCAAGTAAGTACACCAACCTCAGCTGAGAATTATTTTTCAGAAGATTAAGAATTCAAACAATGGAGGAAAACATAGAAAAACCCAAAGCTAAGAAACAAAAAACCGAGAAGAGACTCCTGAATCAATCCCTGATAGATCAATGCCCTAGGTTAGGGCCAAGACCCAGGAGGAGTGCTCAAAAAAATCCTTCAATGGATAGATTATTAGATAAACATAAGGGCTTGGGAGATATTTGGACACCACGACACCGATATGAGCTCTTCATGTATCATTACAAAAAATAATTTAGGTTTCAGCCAGTCTACAACCTGTGGAGGTTGAACTTGGGAAGACTTGTGGTGCCCAACGTGTTTGTAAATTTAGTGTTAATTAAAGCTCTGGCTAGCAAATGTGACCCCAAAAGGAGAATTATTCAATCACATAATGGGGCTGACATGCTTGTTATTTCTGAGGATCTAATTTCTAATGTGTTTCAGTTGGAGTGTCCTATGAACTTTCCATTCACAGTCAGAGACCTCTTGATAGAGTATCACCATATGGATACTAGCTAAAAACAATGGAAACTACCCTTGCATAGGTCCAAGAATGAAGGAGGCCAACTCAAGAGGATTTTGAGCAATGAAAACCCTCCTTTTCATGAGGACTTATTTGAAGAATACTTTCGATACACTTATTATTCAGCTGGTCAGATTTTGGGGGTAAAGGTTCCACCTCTCATGTCTATTACACTAATGGTCTTAGCTGCAGACATACAAAGCATGAATGCCAAATCATTTAATTATGCTAGATACTTGGCGAATGCCCTAAATTAGGAGCTTGAAAAGATTAAAAGTAATAGTGACTTTATTCATTTCAAACATTATTCTTTTTTTATGCATGTGCTTTTGTACGAGGGACATGTTAGAAGCGTCTGGAGTGAAGAATTAAGAAAAAGAGATACAGATTGAAATGAAAACCTCAAACCTGTACAAATGTGGACTTCATTGTGGGATAGTCGATTTGGCAGGTCTCATTATCTTTATTTTGAAGAGTTTTTTTGTGAAACCATTGATGAGGTTGTTGGGATATCCACGTTATTAAAAATTATCTAAAGAAGTGTAAAATTTTTTGAGACCAAAGTAAGATGACCCAAGGAATAAAGTGAATCATAACTGAGGAGACTGGTATGCATTCCCTGACTATACAATGATTAGGTGGTATGGGTTTGAAGAAACTCCAATCTTGCTGCCACGAGCAGTTCCTAACATAATTTCCTACTTAGAAATTGTGAGGAAATTGAAAAAATATGATGCCAAACATCTCAAAGGACACAACAAACAATCAATTATGCCCAACACTTTATGTTTTGGAGACTTTACAGTGGTTACAAATGAAGGAGATGAGGAAATCGATGCTAAATTGGCACATTATAACTTCCCTCTAGGAAATAAAAGGGAAAGTTTTGATGCAGAAGGCTTTATTCATAAAGTAAGGCTATCATAGGGGCTATCAAGATATGAGCATGTGTTCTCAGATGAAGATGTGATCAAAAGCCGTGATGAAGCCTCTACCACTGATAGAATGACTGCATATAACAAGGTTATAGTCGTAGAAGAATGGAAAAGAAGAAATGTCCCATCATATTCAAAGGCATTTGGTGAAATACATGATCCTCTAACAAGAATTGAGCAACTCATTATGAGCATGTGAATGAATTGGTAAAGGACGTAACTTCATTTGTCTTTGATGCACCTCATGCAACCTATTCATGAGTGCAAGTTGAAGTCATAGAGCCCCTAGATTACATACCCTCACAACCAACTTTTGAGGTATGTTTTTCTATAGATACTGATGTAAGTGAAGAAGAGGAGAGTAATGAGGAGAGTGATGAAGAGGGTGAAAAAGTAAAACAAATGAGTGCCCCTATAATTGCACATTATGAGTCTCCTAAAGAACACAATACTGTAAGATTTGAAGCATCAGATGAATTATCTGATGATGTTAGGGTCAAGGATGGGCAAGAGTTTATTTATGATTGAGATTTCATTAAATCTTCTGATTTTAAACCATTTGTTTATTAATATAAAGGTAGGAGGATGAGACAAAAATGCAGGATATCAGTCCTAAACAAGAGGTCATTGCTTTGGAAGAGTTGAAAAAGGGAAATAGATGAAGAGATGGAATTCATCACTCCTAAGAGAGGGGGAGAGTTACTTCAAGAAGTTGGGGTGTTACTTCTGCCAGGGTGGGACATTAGTTCTGCAATTGTATTTGATAGCTTCAGAAAAAGAGAGGACAAAACAATGAACTTAACAGAGGAAGCAAGTGACAAGATGTATTCAGGATCTGGATACAATCCAGATGAGGCCACCTTACTTATTTGGTCACTATACCCCCATGAAAAAAGACTAGTTGTGATTGATAATCCAAACCAAGTGTTTGGAAATCTCTTGGTTCAAAGAGTAGGGGATACCAATCCCATGGAGACATTAGAATTTAACATCAATGTGGAAAAGTTCACCAAAGAAAAGATTGATAAACTGGTTAAAGAAAATGACAGATTGACGAAGGAACTAGCACATAAAATAGAAAGAGCATCCTCCTCTTCCACATCAGAGTTGTATTCCCCATGGATTGAAAAAGATAAGAGAATATTGGATGCACTGGCTGATATAGCTTATTGGAAGAATTTCCATTTGAAATCTTAGGAAAAATGTAAAGAAATGGAGAAAGAAGTAAAAAATATCATGTATAATACTGCATCTGAAATGATGAAGGGAAGATTCAATAGAATGATGAATATTGGAGATAATTTAAGCAGGTATACTCAACAATAGAGGAAAATGAATGACTATAGGGGATAATAATTGAGAAGAGAGATGAGCTCTGAGATAAACAAATCCTGAAAGGACAAATGATGCAGACACATAAAAAATTGGTAGAATCACACAATGGATATCATAACAGACTCATGGAAGATCTTGAATACTTTAATTTGACTCCGACACTTTATGATGATATGGGGAATCCTCGAGAGTATGATTATTGGAAGGAAGATTTTGATGCACTTCTGACTATTGCATTACAAGAAATCAATGATGGGGATATGATTTTAAAAAATACTCACAAGCAGCTCGAGAAGATGATGTGTAGGGATTATGATATGAAAGAGGTGATCTCCAATACAGATACTTGTACTGAACAAGAGTACATCCATCACCTCTCTGCATTCAATTTGTTCCTTAACCAAATTGTAGATATACCAGACACAATAGGACAACCATTAGGATGAAAGGAGTCAGCCGACAGCATGATGAGCACCCTATCATAAAGTAGAAGCTTTGAATAGATCTTAGGTTGTCACGGGCTTCTGCTTGGAGATTAACGGATTGGTGCATTCACCTTTTGCAGTATTTTGTTTTGTTAATTATGTTTAGTTATCAAACGACATGAATATTTGTAATGGGTCTGTAGCTTGTGACCTCTCATACATATATAAGAGAGACCAAGACTCGAGAATATCATCATCACATAATTTCCATTTAGGGTAGGCATTAGTAAGATGATAGATTGCACCATTTCACCCATCCATCTCATATCAAAAACTATTGTTATAATGCATATTATTCAAAGATAAATATAATGGAGAAGGTTATTCATAATTGCTGATTTTCTTTCAAGTGTTCAAGTGTTGTGTGGATTTATATGCTTATATGTTATTTGGTTGTCTCCAAAGTGGCTATTTATGTTATTCAAATTGAGTGTGTGAAAATACATTTAATTTTTCAATACACATTTGTTGTAATTGTGTGATGTTGTTGATGCATGTTAGTGTGCAGAAGAATTAAAATTCCTTTTAAGAAATAAAATTTGATAGGTTCCTGTTTGGATTAAAATCCTTTTGAATAGATTGTCTTAATTGGTTTCCTTTCACATTTGAATTAAATCCTTTCACAAACTTCATAGTAGCATAAGGGGACATCACTAATATCACTAAGAAGAGTCCAAATAACTGATATACTTGCACATTTACACAAGGTGCAAACATTCAAAGTGCCCAACTATTCGAGTTAAGCTGAAGAGTAAATATACCCATCTTATAGAAGCCTATCTCCAAAATCATTCATTCACTCCACTTTGTCCACCCAATAGAAGTAGGCACTGGTCAAAATTAGGATATTACATACAAAACACAACTCACAAATTTGAACTCACAATTATTCTCATTAGAAATTAGTCATCAAAACTTTGTATCTACTCCACCTTCACATGCCATAGTGAGTAGACTGCTTAATCTAGGAGCCTTATCTATCTGCAAATTTTCCTTATTGTTAAGGTATACCCACCTAGGTCTGGCAGAGCCTGAAGAGTAGAAGGTAATCAATCTTGTTTACCTTGTTCATGGGCCAAAGTTGTATTAAGGGATTGGCACCCTCTTATGGTTTAGAACTTGCACTTTTGAGACCTAACAGATCATTCATTGATATAATAGTTATTTTGTCATAAAACACATAGTCACAACATTTAGGATAGTCACAATGGATTTCAATGAAACAAAAGGAAAAATTTCATAGATTCATTGTTCTATATATGATCGTAATACATTGCTTGGAGATCACGAGAGTAATTTTATAAAGGCATCTTGTGGAAAACATTTATTAAATTTGAAGACATCTTTAGAATATAATATAAAGATGATATAGTTGAGAATCAAAATATTGAGGGATAGCCTCTTACCTGATATGAACCCATGGAATTATGGTCATTCCATGTAGAAACTATAGGCTTAACAGAGGCAGCCAGTTGCAAAACTTTCTCAATGAGACCATGTAAAAATCTCATTATATGTTGGTACTCTTCATTTGAGTTGACATGATTTGGAGAGGCTCTTACTGGGCATTCAACAAATGGTTGTGACAACTCTGTTGCCAAACTAGATTTCCTCTTCATACTAGTATTAGATTTAGTACGATCTAGTGCTTCCATATAATTGACAACATCTTCTACACCTGCTTCTCTATTATTGTTTTCCACCTAAAATACAATGTCAATTTCAACATATAGTCAGTTCAATAAAAAAATGAAATAAATAACACAGTGTAAATTGAACCAAAAATCCATACACTTACTCCACATTTGTCCATTTTGGCCTACAACTCGCCTCGGCCAAATGTATATTCAGTCCTCACATTATCTCTTGCTCTCTTGCCTCTGTTACTCTTTGTCAAATATTCTTTGGAATGCATACTTTCTTTCAATTCCTCCCACTGTTTGGGAGATAGAGTAGAGTCTAACGTCTCTTTTCCCTCCATGACCTTTTTTTTGCAATTGTATCTAAAAATTTTCATCAGAAGTCTCATCTTGTGCTTGTAATATTTTCTAGAGATTTTTCCACCAACAGTGTTAAAGGCATTTTCCATTTTTTGTATAACATAAATATCCACATTTCATGGATCTTTCTCTACAATATTTCATTTATACATATCCAAATGGGCCCTACATCTTACGCCCAACTCAGAGGCCCACCTTGCAACATTTTTCCCAATGGGTTCACCATCTCTTGATACCTCAACCAAGAATGGCTTCTTCCCTTCTAATATTCTTTTGTTTGTATTCCTCTCTATAAATTTGTATAAATATTGACTCAATCTTTGTATTTTAACATAAGTAAGCACATATTCTATTGAATCACTACAAATATATCTAGGTGATCCACTAATTCCACCAAAAGTTGTAGATGCGAAAGGCACACTCTCGGTCACATCAGATGTAAGCAGACTCTCTTCATGATTTTCATTAACTGAAAATTCATGCTCCTTGGCCACATCACGTGTGGGATGAGTAGGTAGATCAGTACTAGTCTCCACAGATTTCACTTCATCAAAACTAATTTTTTCACCAACTACATTTGTTGAATCACAAAAGTGTTGGCTTCTACGAGTTGACAACACTGTATCTTTACTTTCTTTCTTTTTTTTCTCTGCATTTTCTCTGCACTCTTTTTCTTTCTTGTAAATAAAAAAAAAAAATCATATCATGTCTTATATACATAAAGCTCTTGCCTATAAAATTTCATTAAATAGTATTAAAGAAATAATATACTACTTAGGGGATTTACAACTTGCCTGTTTGTCAAACCAAGACGCGATAAATATTCATTATTCTTGGCCACATGTTCTTCATGAAAGTGCTCATAATCTATCACTGGAATTTCAACATTGTGATCACTATCATCTAATTTTTACCTTAAATTCTTTTTCTTCATTTCCTAATGTCCAAAAAAAATAAAATGTATAAATTAGAAACTTGATACAAAGATAACTAACCGTAACAGAAATCGCATAAATACAAGTTTATGATGTCCCAGTTTTAATGAACAGTCATTAAAACACGTAAAAATTCTAAATCACTACAAACAACAACATTCATTAGTTGTTTTTGATATTTCAGTCAATGGATATTAAATAATGGTGCCCTGCATAAATTCCAGTTGCATAAAAAACTTAGCAATGTATTTGAATCAATCCATCAAATCTTTAGCATTAATGTTTTCATTCATGGTTCAATAAAAAATATTTATTACCAAATTTTAACTAGACATGAACTTGTAGCATGGAAACCATTTTTTACAACTAAACCAATGCTTTGCTTTGGTGATAGCACCATCACTAAGAAATGTCTATGGTATTTGGTGATTCTTACTTCTGTTGTTCTGTTACGTAATAATTTGTTCATAACATCCACATACATTCATGAAGGGGTAGATTTCATGAAAAAGAACAAATATGTTGGAGTGGACAGTGAGTTACAAGCAAGGAATGCCATGATTTGAGGACTAAGTAGTCAAACAACAACGAACTTCAAGATATATGCAAAACAGTGAAGAACATTTGATCAAAGCAAAAAAAATCAATGACCTTACAGTATATAAAGATACATATGAGAGTTTGATTTCTAGTGGATAAAGTCAGAAGCACAAATGTTGATAATAGTGATATCACTGTTAAAAAGAACGTGAAGACAACAAAGGATGTGAATAGCATGTAATGAAAACATAATGGGGATATAATGAGGAAATGCTTCTATTGCAATGGGGAATCACTGTATTGATTCCTTGAGCATTGACAAAAATAAGTGATCAATCATCAAGGACTGTATACTACTACTATAAATAGTGAAGGAATAGAGAACAAAAGACCATATCAGTGAGGAAACGAGTGACACAGTGGGTGAAAAATCCAAGAAATGAAGACAACAATGATAAATACTTTCATGGCAATGAGTAATCAATGCCAGAGCAGTTCACAAGGCAATGGTATACAATAATATTATAAAATAGGGCTAAAGATAATGCCATATGTAGGGAAGACAATGCTATTTTAGTAAAAAAGTGTAAAAGAAAACATAGAAACAATGTTTAAAAATGCTTTAATGATGGCTTTTATAAAGGATGCTAGAAAAATGACAGTGATAAAGAACATATATAAAAGTAGTAAATAGTCTAAAGGAGCTGTCAAGAAAAGATCATTGTCAAAGTAAAGCAATGATGGTATACATATTCATATTGCATCCTCATTTATATATGAAAACATATTCATATTGCATTCATATTACATACAACATTTATATATGAAAACATATTCATATTGCATTCATATAGAAACTTTGTTCAACATTAAAGCTTTGAAAGATGTATTAGTCTGAAGGTCTATGTCCTTAAACATAAAACAGTCTTAAAACAACATAAAAGTCTTACATAAAAGGTCATAAAATGGGGCTCATCAATAATCATATTCATTTCCAGCAACATCAGAATCTTGATCACTCGTGTCTGCATCTACTTGATTTTCTTCCTCATCCTCATTTGTGACATGCAATACATTCTCTCTCCCAATTTCTTCATTGGTAATCAAAATCTCTTCTTCAAATAATCGCTCATTGTCTTCATCCACTTCTTTGAATGTTTCTTGTAAATTAACATATTTCCCATCATGCATTACATCAACAACTTCCATGAATTTTCATCTCAAACGAGACTCTGTTTGAATGACATATGACCAACCTGGGCTTCTTACATCATCAATTAGAAATGATTGGTTAATTTGAAGAGAGGAAACATACGGCTCATCTGTCTCTGATAAAAATTGTCATGTATTTGCACGTACAAATCCATACTCATCAAATTGTATTGTGGATGGATGCATCCACTTACATTTTAATAATATAGGACTATTTTCACCAAAATCCACTTGAATAATTTCTTGGATGAATCCAACATAAAATTTCTTCTCAATTTCATGAAGAAATTCAGCACTAACAACACAAACACAATTTGTCTTTCCTTTATCTTTTTCTTCCACTCTTAAATGACTACCATAGGCCCACATTCCACTAAAATGCATAGCCCATAAATGTGGATGTTGTGAAAGCTCACTTTCCTCTGTTGTTATATCTTGACCTTCTTCTTTTTCATCATTGATTGCATTAGCAATCAATTCTTCAAATTTTGGAAAAGAATCACCTCTAATCAAATCATGGCGTATGTTCTTTTGAGGTCAATGTTGCATCCAAGTTTGATTCTCTTCTTCATATTTTCTACATAGAATAATGACATACAAATAGTAAGACTAATAATATAAATGTGTAAATGCAATTGAGTAAATAATTTATTGTGTCATTTTTTTTTTACCTGTGCCACTTATCAAACAAAGATGTGTCTCAAAAAATAAAGGAATGTATTGCACTTCTTTTTTGATATGATAGCTTGAAGCAACATCCATTTACTTCTAATACATCACCTGTAACTGTTTTATCTTCGTCATCATCCCATACGTGCGTCAATTGACATTTTTAAAATCCTTCATATATTTTGTGAAAAATCCCATTGCCTCTTGCATTGAATATCCCTTAGACATGTTGCCTTCTGTTTTTTCCCTAGTATGAACATTTTTTTTCAAAACCTTCATATATTGTTCTATAGGATACATCCATCTCGTTCTTACTGGGACACAATGCTCTAGTTTATATTCTAGATGTATCAAAATATGCGTAGAAATGTTAAAGATTGCTGGTGGAAATTCTTGTTCCAATAGACAAAGGACTTCAACTACCTCCTCCCTCAAACTATCAAAGTTTGAAGGATCTAATACATGTAAACTCACTCTCTTTAATATTAGGCCCAACCTTAAAAATACCAATCTTGGCCCCTTTTCCAAACTTGATATATTTACCACAATAGGTAAAATATTCATGATTATGACTATTCTTGATTATGACATGATAGTCATGGGCCTTGATGCCTCTTAAGCTATTAATGTTAGTTTGGCTTCTGATGTTGCTAGTTACATATCCAATGGGAAACTGAGTTTGAGACATCAACTGTAAGAATTTTTCACGTTGTTCCTTTATCCATACATAAGGAGCAATAGGTTTTCTATATTTTTCATTATCATATTTTTCAACCCAAATATTTTGATGAATCTTTATTTCTTGAAAGTCTTCATATGATGAGATAGTATCAAAAGCACCAAAAAGAGTTTCTATAATAGGACAAGCTATATTTTTCTCAATATGCATAAAGTCAATAGTATGCCTAATGGCTATATCCTTAAAGTATGGAAACTTATATAATATGCACAACTGTTTTACATCGCTTTCATTACATGGATCATATCTACTACCAGCAATCCCATTATTTTCAATAAATGACATTATTTTTTGTCCATTCTTAGCAATTGAATCACCTGTTATAAGCAATGGCACTTCACGATTCTCTTCTTGACCATTGAAACGTGTTTTTTGTTGACAATATGGATGGTCCATTTTAAGGTAAGCACAATGTCCACAATAAATACACTTACACAAAATTCTTGAATGCCTCACAAAATCCTTAAAGTTACTAGCAGGACATCCATGGTATCCATGAACAAAGAGACTAGACAATGTGCCATATGCAGGAAGATCATGAATCATAAACAACAAGGAAGCTCTTAAAGTGAATTTGATTGAATGACCATCCCTTAAAGATTGAATTGCTTCAATTCCTTTCCACAATTCCATTAGCTCATCGTATAATGGATCTAGATAATCATCTATTGTATCTAAAATCACACTTTTCTTTCCTGGTATAACCAATGATAACATTAAGAAAAATGGTTTAGTTGCTAACCATGGAGGAAAGTTATAATTTATTAGAAACACTGGCCAAGTTGACCATTTAGTACTTTGATCTAAGAATGGGTTCACCCCATCTAGAGCCAAACCCAACCTTATATTATGAGGATATTGAGAAAAAAATTCTCATAAATTATCAAATTCCATCCATGTCTTAGAATCAGGCACATGTCGTTGTTTTCCATTAGTGCTCTTATTTTGGGCATGCCAATGCATAAGTTCAACAATGTCTTTGTACCTATACATTTAGAGTAATCATGGGATTATCGGAAAGTGGTGAAGAACCTTTCTAGGAACCATAACTGATTTCAACCCTTGTCTATACCTCAGTTCATGAGATTTCAGACATTCACTCTCATTTGTAATATTTTTGTGAAATAATACACAAAAATTCACACATGTGTGGATTTTTGCATACCCCAAGCTGAGCTTACTAATTTTCCTTTTACATTGACTTCATTTTGTTGGCAATGTGGAGTCAACTGGTAACAATGAACTTAATAATGTCAATAACTGATCTACACTCTTATTTGTCCAACCATGCACTACTTGCAAGTTAAGAATTTGAAGGATTGTTGTCAAATGACTAAACTTCATACCCTTCATCAAACATTTTTGCCTCTTCATCTATGTTTTTTTCCTCTTCATCTCACATTCTTCCATTCTATCATATCTTCATAATAATTGTAAGCCCAAGGGCTTATACCACTATGCCCATATCTTATCATATGTTGATAAATCATATTTCTTTTTTTCACCTTTCCACCAAGACAATTTTTACATGGACATGCATATTTGTTAATGTCCCTCTCATCAGCTACTCTCTCATCATATGCATGATATCGATCTATAGTGAACCTTTGACATTGATCCATCTGTAATATTGTGCATTTTCATATTAATTTAGTTTCTGATTTAAAGAAAAAAACATAAATCTGAAAACAGAGATGCCAAAAGATTGTGGAAAGTAGTCACTTTTAGTACAAACCATAACAGAAAGAAGAGGATATAATGAATCACTATTTTGATATCTATCGTACATTCATTTCAAGTTTACCTACTAAGAATGGAATATTCCTATGTTTCCTATCAACTTAATGTCGGTAATGAGGGTTTCAAATTACCTTTGAATTTGTTGAAGAGGGCCTCGCTGACTTCAAATTTGTTGCAAAAAACTCTAAATTCCTTGTCCACCTTTTCAAAAGTCTCTAGGTCCTATCCAAACAAGCTTTATCACCCATGCAAGTGCTTCAATACCTGTCCATGAGAATAACAAACGTCAACAACAATCCAATTTCATTCCCATGCCAACAATTATACATTTTTCAAGTTGTTTGACTTATAAATATAGACAAGTTATGTAAACCATTAGATAAATAGCATTTAAAGGTTTGTCATCTCTGACTTATAATATGTTTTTGAGTTAAGCTAATACAACTATTTTTTTTGGTTTTTTTTCATGGTTGTTACTCATGTAACTTGTACTTTCATATCCCTTTGAGTTGATTTCTTTATTTCTTTCTTCTGCACTAGCTGTGTTATGAAAGTAAAACTTGAAAGTTCCCCTACTGATTAGATTTGAGTCTTTAGTTGTTTACTTTTTTTTGTGATATTTGACTTTTGAGTCTTAAAATAAAAACAAACATGTATGAAGGTTGAGTTGCATCTAAGGATCAGCTGTTCTCATGTGAAAGGTTTTCTCTTTGAGTCTTTAGTCGTTTCAATTATATTTGAGTCTTAAAATTAAAATTAAAAATATGAAGGTTGAGATGTGTTTCAATATAGTTATAGAAGAAGATTTAATTAATTTTTTGAGCCACTCTTTTGACACAACATCAGGATGATTGATGGATAGGTATTGCAAACATGAGCTATTTAAATTCAAGTACATTAAGAGGTGGGGATGTCCAGACCAATTAAGATCAAGTTGGAAATACAAATTATGAATTGAATATTAAATATTTTTAAAAATATTTTCTCAGCATGACTCGTTACAATTATAAAGTGCATGTTAACAAAAAAATTTATTGGATTATGAGTAAAAAACTATCAAGGTAAAAATTGAAGTTTATGGCATGTCCAAAATATAATCTTAGGTGATTTGTGAGTTTGGAATTTCAAGGCAGAAAACGAATTATAAAAATATAAAAATCATAAATTTAAGTGTGAATTAATTCAAAAGCTTCTAGGTTCACCACAACACTAAGGCTGGGTACTTTGTGTCTGTAAGATAATTGGAGTACCCAAAAATTTTATAATTGTGCTTTTGACTTTCAACTTAGTTTTTATTTGATTTTGTTGAAAACATCAAAGACTGAGATTAGGTTTTGAAGAAGTAAAACTAGATTAGAAATAAGGATCAAAGCTTGGGAAAAGAAAAATGATTGAATGCTCTATAGATTGGTACAAACAAATGGGTTTTGTAGGGTAACCTTACCAAATTTGAACATTTATGAGACTTAGACATTGTAGATTTTGTCTCTTCTTATTGTGTTGATCCTTTATCAGTGTGTATGTGCTTTGAGTTCTCGATCATATCTGATGTTTTATTATTTAAGGGATTTACCCTTTTGATTGACTAATATGAGTTTGAAATTTAATGATACAAACAACACTGGAAGTTCAATTATGTTGAATTGAATTTACAAGCCTATGTGGAGCTATTCAAGGTAATCCTTAATGACCTTTGTTTATCATTTTGTTGTCCAATCTAGTTGGATATTAGCCTTATTTTATTACTTCTCTATTTGATGAGGGTTCATTGACATGATCATCCAGAAAACATATCTTAAATTAGTTGATTGGTTGAGTGGCTAAAACTCCACATTCGATAATTGATTAGACCTATCTTTGTTTCTTAAGAATTTGAGCTTCTTTTCATAATTCTGATATTGGAAAGTGGCAAGAAAATGAAAGATGCATTTGAATTCCTACACATAACTTTGTATTAGCTAGTTGGGAGGTTTTAATAAGCTAATACATTGGAATAATTATGGTGAGTGCTAGAATGTAATGTTCATTGTGGGTCATGAATGAGTGGAGGTGATACAAAATAATTAAATATACCAGTAACAATCATATGGTGTTAATCAGTTAATGTAAATGTGACATAAGGATTTATTATATATAAGTTAGTTGAATGCCAAGAGTCATTTGTACTTTATTTAGAGAATCAAAAGGATTATCAAATTTGAAAAGTCATGTCATCATGTCAATTATCCTTCATGGGTTTATTGAAGAGTCTTTCATTTATCTCAAGCACTCTTGTTTTAAAAACTTTATCATTTATGGTTGATTTTTGTTTGATTGTATTTAGTATAAATTATTTTGTCTGATTGTCAAAGAGGAAAAACTTAACATTGCCATACACTCATAATTTATTTTGGATCACAAGTATTTTTGTTCAAAATCATCTCTTAGAAGTACATGATATATATCTTCTACAAGTATTTCAACACGCTGCAAGTATTTCTTGACAAGATTATATCTAGGTTCACCTAACTTAGAATTACATGCCAGTTACTACTATGTTTTTTCCTTGGTGAGTTAGTTGTATTCCTTTCTGTTCACAAGGAACATCTTTGTAATTAATGTGGGTTTGTCTCTTTTGATGTGCATCCATTTCAGGCCTCTAGTCAAATGGATTCCAAAGAGGCTGTGTTTGTTGGAGGCTCATCAAGTAATATTTTGGAGTAATTCTTTAATTGGAAAATATATCCTTATTTTTAATAATTTTACTCTATTTGATAGAGTGGCTCTGGGGATAAGGATTTTAAATGTTTACACAACTCTATGAAGAAGTCATGCTTTCTTTATAAGAGTGTCTCAAAAATTTACTTCCAAATTACCATGAGAAATCCCCTGAAAACTATGGTTATAGGAGGGTGTGGGAGGTGTGCTCAGTGAATGAGATGTATATGTTGTCCAAAAAACAACTGAGTTGGTTCCTGTGGAAGTACTTTGGACAATTCAAATGACTAGATATGCATGCATTAGTAGTTTCAAGTGTAGGAGATCCTATTCAATCATGGGAAATGTTAGGAGATTCATTTCTCTCTCTAACAAAGAGTTTTTTCAACCATTGCAAATTTGCAACTAGCTTGAAACAATATCTTCATTATTGAAGAAATAGCATTCATCTTGTCATAATTCTTTGGAAGAATTGTAGTAACATGGGGATATTGTAAAGAATATAATAAATTAAAGGATTAACATTGATCTGGGCAAGCTAGGTAATGAACACCATATATATGTGGTATTTTTATTCTTAGAGACAACAAGCTTTATTCAGTTCTCCATTACAAATTCTTATTCTCTCTTTTTTTCTGTATGATCTATGCATGTTATTTTTCATTGTGCTAGTGATGATGGCCCGGGCTCATTTTTTCATCAAAATATATGCACAACTTCCATGGTTTAACTACATTTCAATTTCCTTTCCATGATGAGAGGGTAGAGGTAGATTTCAACAAGAGCCTCCATTGTTTGAATTGGCATCAAACAATACCTTCAACCTCAACTTATGTCATTACATATAATGGCATTTCCCCAATTGTTTGTATTGTTTAATCACACAATAAGGGGCCCTTAGAGCCCAATAGTACCTATACAATCTACATATACCTTTGGTGTTAATGAAAATCATAGGCATAAGTGAAAGTGTTAGGAAGGTAGGTCTATTTCATCTATATTTTTTTTATTGTCGAAATACGTCTACCTTAATTGATACAAATTTTTTCATGAGATTTATGCATGATCACTATTGATATCTATGATCTACTAGTTTGATATGCCCATGATTTGTTGCCTACAATACTTGACTAATGACTCTCTATGAATAACCCAAGTATAGTGTTTTTCTTTCAAACATGAAGTGGGTGGTAATCATTGCTTTATGTGATAACCGTACATGATTTAGTTAAGAAATGGGAATCTCACTTATAAGATTTTCTCAATGAATTGGGATCATTTATGCAAATACATGATGTCTATCTTTTTGTTTTTCCCTTTTCAGGTGCACTCTTGAAAGCTCCTAAGTGGTTGAAGAGACCAATTGGTGTTAGTTTTGGATTTGGAGGAAAGCTTGCTTCATTTCGGCTTGGTACAACGTCACAAAGTGTTGTTGGCTCTTATGAGGTAGAGTACAATTTATTCTTTGGTACATTTCATTAAGATGATATATGGTCTTATTTTTTTGCTATTTGCATAGGTATATATACACAATCTCATTAACGAGGATAGTCTAGTGCTTCATTCAACAAAGTTTGAAGCTGCAATAGAAGATGGTGAGAAATCATCATTGCAAGCTTTGTGCGATAAGAAGTCTCAAGATTCTTAGTTAGTTATTTGTGGATACTTTTTGAATGGGATTAATAACAATTTACATTCATTTGTATTGTTTCACTTGCAAATTTCTGGTTTCAAAATTGATTTAGTTTGAAAGAAGAGAGGGAGACATGGAATTTCCTAAGAGTCATGTTTGAATATGAAGGAAATGCTAGGAAAAAGCTACTTGAGCACCTTGGATTTCAAGTGCAGTCAATAGAGAATCAAGACTTACATGAAGCTCAAACTGCCAACATTGATGATATTAGTAGTGAAATAATCAACAATGTAATTGTTGATGATACAACACAAATAGATCCATCAGTTCGGTCAAAAGGTGGACAAGATGTTACATCCCCCAATGAATTGGGATCTTGTATGCAAATACATGATGTCTATCTTTTTCGTTTTTCCCTTTTTAGGTGCACTCTTGAAAGCTCCTAACTGGTTGAAGAGACCAGCTAGTGTTAGTTTTGGATTTGTAGGAAAGCTTGCTACATTTCGGCTCGGTACAACATCATAGAGTACTATTGTCTCTTCTGAGGTAGAGTACAATTTATTCTTTGGTACATGTCATTAAGATGATATATGGTCTTATTTTTCTACTATTTGCATAGGTATATAAACACAATCTTGTTATCGAGGATAGTCTGGCGCTTTGTTAAATAGAGTTTGAAGCTGCAATAGAAAATGGTGAAAAATCATCATTGCAATCTTTGCGTAATAATAAGTATCAGGATTGTCGGTTATTTATTTGTGGATAAGTTTTTTGAATGGGATTAGTAACAATTTACATTCATTTGTATTGTTTCACTAGCAAATTTTTGGTTTCTGCATTGATTTAGTTTGGAAGAAGAGAGGCAGACATGGAATTTCCTATGAGTCATGTTTGAAGATGAAGGAAATGCTAGGACAAAGCTACTTGAGCACCTTGTATTTCAAGTGCAATCAACAGAGAATCAAGACTTACAAGAAGCTCAATCTGCCAACATTGATGATATTAGCAGTGAAATAATCAATAATGTCACTCTTGATGATACAACACAATTAGATCCATCAGTTCAGTCAAAAGGTGGACAAGATGTTACATCCCCTAGAGACAATGGTGAGGGATTTTTTGATAATTTTCATAGTTTGAAAGAAGATTCCTCACTTCCTCTCATTGAAAATGATTTTGTTGTTGGGAAGGATACCCTAGGCAATGGAGAAGAGGTGCAACATGAAGCTACTAAATATTCGACTAAATACTCAGAATGCGATGAAGCCATTCAAAGTTCTTTAGTTATTGGTGATTATAAGGGGGCAGACATGCAATGCCTGTTAGAAAACAAGATGTCAGATGCACTTCTCATTGCTCATGTCAGGGGAAGTTCGTTACATGAGAAAACTCATGAAGAATATTTAAGAAAAATGAATTGTTCTTATCTTAGTGTTATGCTTCTAGACTAATTACATGGCATTTGAAATTTCTTAAAGTCTTTTAATGTTTTATGTTTTACCCTCCTTGTATTCAACTATCTGGATTTTAGAAGGCTAACTGGCTTTGTTTATCTAAAATATATTTCTTTTTGTGGAATATTTTCTGACTTAGCACTATTAGTGCAGGTGGTTTATGCTATGGTCAATAATGATCTTATTGGCCTTGTGAACAACAGGCCTTTGAAATCCTAGAAAGAAACTCTTGCTTTACTATGTATAGTAAGTTTTTTTTCCCAAAAAATCAATTAAACAGAAAATTATGTAAATTGGATAATGCAATTTTGATTTGGAGCAAATTGTACTTGACAATAAGTTTTTCTATAACCCATTTCTAATTTTTTTGAGTTGTAGTTTGAAGTTTTTGATATAATGAGAAAGCGTACAAATTTATGCATTGTATCATATAGTCGTGTATATTATTTTCAAACATTTATCATAGTTGTATCATAGATACAAGACTTGGATGTAAAACAGTATTGGTAGGCTAATTTTTATCTTAAGACTTGGAGGACTCGGCACAGACTTGGTAGGCTGAATTTTTGACTTAGACGTTGAAGGTAGGTTTTCAAATAAAATAAACCCTACCCCACAGAGTGATGTGTGTTTTCCATTATATTTTTATTGAATGCTCTTGGAAAAGAAATAAAATTAGCTATGATGGTTTTTTGTTCACTATTGCCAATTGATTCTAAGTTTTCTTTAAGATTCTTGGGGTTGTAAGATCAAAGGGGTCTCTTGTATTCAATAGAGAAATAAAGTCAGTCCTTGAAGAGATTGTAACAAAGATGTGATAATCACAAAGCACACGGTTCAAAGCAATGAGATCATAATGTAGAAACAAAAGAGAAAAAATATGATTTTATCAGAACAATGATTTTAAGGATTGACTATGAAGAACAATCATCATAAGATAGTAGTGAATACAAATAATGACAGTGCCAATGAGTTGTCAATACAGTGAATAAAGAGTTCCAATTTTCAATGCATGATAATAGTAGTCCAAGGAATGCAAGGGATAGGAATGAAAGAAAATATATAGAGGGAAAATAGTTGTAAATGATGATTATTATATCAAAGCATATGAGTGTCAGAGGATCATAGCAAAATGAATCAGATAATAGCAGTTGTTATGAATTCCATGTGACTTGATATCATGCAAAAAGATGTAAAAGACCATGGAACTGAGTGAAAAAGGGGTCAAATTCAATGAGATTCATTCAATTTCAAATAGAATTATCATTATATCAGTGAAAGCACAAGATTGTAACAACAATGAAGCAATGGAAAGCAAGAATAGTATATGCAACATCAGGATCACTATCATAAAGGATGAAGATCAGCATGAGGTTTCAGGATTCAAGATTTCCACTTACCTTTATATTGTAACCTTGTTTGATGTCCTTCCCTTTCTTGAATGATACTGGTGTTGCAACTTAGAAAACACTGCTCAACAAGCTCTGGAATTACAAAAATGGAAACCACCACTCTTTACATTCAATGGTTGTTTCCTTCATCAAACTTGCAATGTACTCTCAAAGTGAAGCTTTTTCCTTATATATTCTGTTATGGAAAACCTTAAAATGTGCGTGAGAGCTGAAATACTAAATATTTGACTGAACTTAAAAGCTTCCCTCCAATGTGCAATCACAATGTTTTACACCAAAAATAAACTGCCTAAGATTCCCTCCAAATGCATACACGACTCGATTGACCAAGGCACCAAAAATACCTATTGCTAAAATGCACCAAAAAAAACTATTTCATGGAAGGCATGAGAAAATTAATCTTCATTTTTAGGGGAAAAAAAATCATCTATCTACATTGTAATTTTAATATAGGTTGTGAAAATTAAGATAAGCATGATGTGCTCCTAAAATTACTAGAGTTCAAACTTGTATAAAAAATAACATCTATAAAAATGATCAACACACAATTGATTTCATAGATTATAAAATAATTCTATTTTTAAAAATTAATTAACAATATAAAGCGTGAAAGAGAAAATTTTTGCATACCAAAAGCTATCATTGTTATTTCTATTTTTTATTATTAAGATGGTTGAGTATATCAACAAGCGAAGAAAAAAGTGAATCAATCTTCATTTTTATTGCAATTGGATTGTTTAAATCATATTTTATTAGTGAAATTGAAAACAATTTATCTTTGATACATTTGACATGCTAACACAACAGGAAAATCAAACTGGCTTAAACATTAACAATTCATTAACATAATGAGTAATAAAAGTTAAAGAATGTAAATGTTTATAAATTTTTTTATAAAATATGTGAAGGCTTTAAGACTACACCAAGAGGCAATGCCTTCTGGAACACAATAGGTATTTTTGGTGCACCAAGCAACCGAGGCGGCCAAATGGCCCGCTTAGGTAGGGGTCCCATGAGGGGGGCTTAAGCTCTATGGATTATGATCAAATTCGAAAGAAAAAAGCATAGAGGAGTAATAGTAATTTATTTAGTCATTAATTTAGCCATATATTTAGTGATTTATTTATTCATTTTTATTTGTTTGATATTAGTCATTTATTTAGTCATTTATTTAGTTATTTACTTAGTCATTTAGTTGTTCTTTTACCCGATGACCAACTTAGTCACTTATAAATGACCAAATTATTCATTTATTTGCCAAATACTACTAGTGTTAGTCATGTTACTAAAAGTTTTATTCACATGACTAAAAGTTTTATTCACGTGACTAAAAGTTTTTTTCACGTGACTAAAAGTTTTATTCACATGCCTAAAAGTTTTATTCACGTGCCTAAAAGTTTTATTCACGTGCCTAAAAGTTTTATTCACGTGACTAAAATTTTTAGTCATGTGACTAAAAGTTTTAGTCATGTGGTCGTTTATTTTCCAAATTCTACTAGTGTGACAATAGTCTACTTTGATTTTTAAATATCAGTCGTTGATCACATCATAAAATAAATCAACGGATAGCCAACATGAGAGTAAGTAATCATAACAAAGCTTAATTGTGTTCCATTAATTCCTTTTCCTAATTATAAAATCCTTAAGTAGATATACATCCACTCTATGTATACATTCAACCACATACTTGGAAATAATTAAAACATGTCGTGCCATAGTTACCCGCTCACCCGTGAGAAATATTACACTTGTATTTCTTCATAGAAAAAAAATGGGAAGTGATGTCGATTTGATCTTAGAATATCAGTCTGTACCCTACCTTGCTTTATTTTCACCTTCCCAAATGTAACAATAACTCTCAGAATTGACAGCCGAAATCATAAACATGTGCCTTAAAGAATAAACTCAAATATGGCGATGTTTTTATCATAATACCATCTCGAAAAAATTTAGCAGTATTCCAACTTCACTAGAGTCTATCAAAGCCCTTAGAACATTCCATGTGGCACTTGCCCACTTTCCCATTGAAAAACATGGGACACAAGTGGGCTCCTCACGGGATGGCAGGGAGCGGTCAAGATTTACCCACATCACCCGCCATGGACCATCAATCTCCTTTCTTTATGAAGCAATCACCATTTTCAAAGCCTGGTAGGTCCCACAAAAAGTGAGAGATGTCGCCCTGCTCACCATCCCATGTGATCATCTCTCCATATTGGACAAGATGAACGGTCATGCGGGGAGTGGTCAGGATGTGGCCACGTTGATAACTATCATTGATCTTCTTCTAATGGCGCCAACTGTCTTTACCAAGGAGACCAGGCCCACCAATGCACTAGACACGTGGCTAAATCCCAACATCCCATGCAAATAAAATAATAAGGAATAAATTAGCACAGGTGCATGGAGAACGGTGGTGATCAACCCTTGATGATCGAATGACTAGCATGAAAACCTAATTTTGCACATTCCACAAAAGTTAAAAAGGGGTGGCACCTCTAGGCCAATGATAACTCGACCCATAAGAATGAAGGATAAAGATTTAAGTTGTGAAAATCAAGCCCGACCATAGGAAATTTTGAACGTTTAAAAAGGGACTTGGTGACTGACAAACCTAAACTTAGGGGGTCGGTGTAAGAACTGATATCGGTGGCATGAAAGGAAACTTGAATGACTAGATATCAAGAACATCGGGTCAATGAAAAATTAGAATGACCAAGGGTTTTGGACTCATAGGTTAATTGTGAGAGTCTTAGGCAAATACAAACCCTAAAACAGTGATGAGGAACAAAACCCTAAGCCAAAAACAAGGGTCCAAGCCAAGTATTTGCAAAATTTAAAATGTAACCAAAGAATTTTTTGAAGGGTTCGATCAGTGGCTCCAGTTGGGGACACATACCTCTCGCAGGCATGATGAGATCCTAGAATCATGGGTGAAGCAAACCAAGCACAAAAGACAAAACCAAAACAACCAACATATATATAGTTTTTACATAGGTCACATGGACTTAAACTAGGAGATCCCATCTCCACTTAATGGAAGCCTTTACCTAAGGTGCAAGTTATCAATATGCACCTTGCAATTTAACTAGGCTTCAACTTTACTTGGTGGCATCAGGCCACTAAACTTAGGGTCAATTCTTGCCTCTATGAAAAACCAATCTATTGGAAGAACTGATTCTTCTCCATCCAATTTTACCTCTGCCATACCACTATAATGTGTATAATCCTCCTCTTACAAGCATAAATATGTGGTTACCCTTAAAATTTGTCTGTTTACAAACATCGCCATTAACATCTCTTAAAAAAATTCTGAGCATACCATTGCTAATGTAATGTTTGTTATTCTACATTGTACAACCAGGCATAAACTAAAAATTTTCATCATCATATGACAAACATATGTTATATTTATCATATAAAACATGTTCATACTAAGAATAACATTCCTTGTTATTTATCTTATTATCATGTTTGATCAAAATAAATCCTAGCTGAACATGAAATTAAAAGTGTTCATACTCTCCCAAGTAGCTAGCATCATGATATTCAACCTTATCTGCAACATCTATATCAAATGTAAAAAATTCATAGGCACTGTCCTCTAGGAACTCATCAATGTGTTTCTCTATTTGCTTAAGGCCACATTCTAACCCTGTATCAGATGCATCATCAAAGTTCTCAACAAAGAGTGGATTTTATCTACACCAATAAGGATCATCATTTCTCACTTCTAGTGAACATGGAGGCTCATCAAATAAGGGGTTTTCTATTACATTCACTATAGTTATAAAAGCCTCAACCTCTTTAACATGAAGATCTAAAATTTCCATAGATTATCATCATCATAATTACTAGAAGAACATACAGATAGATTTTCAATTTCATTCACATCATCAATGGTTAACATTTCTAGCTCATACTCTGAAAAATATTCACAAGAATAAAGTTTCTCCTTATCAAACAAACATGTGTTTCCATCATTGTCATCATATTTCCCATTTCTAGAAAAAAAATCAATCTCTTCTTTATGAGGAAAAACATGACTATCAAAGGAGTGATCATACTCAATGCCATCATCATTATTATTACAGCAAGGAGACTTATCAACACTAAAAATATGTTTAGAATCTTCAAATTGATTGCACAGTGTTATGTCTTTCATAGGACTACAGGTACCAAGATCTTTAAAAGAATTGAAACCACACATTTCATTTTCTTCACTGAGGTATACATTTTCAACCTTGGCTCTACTCCCTTCTCCTTCATGTAATATCTCACTTCTCAACTCATATGGAGCCACATAATCATTATCATCATAGGTTGAGAACATGATAGTTTCTTGGTGATCATCTCAATTTTTTTTAAAAATAGAAAATTATTCACACATTTGGTCAAGTTCAACAATTTTCAACTCCTTTGGTAGATCACTCAAACTTGGTTCATAAGATTCGTAGAAAAAATCAATGCATTTTGAATTTTCAAGTCTATGGCACTCAGGAATTGAAGATAGAGTACCCTTAAACCTTGCATAAAGATCATATGATGACTCTTCTTCACATCTTCTTATGCAAGAGAGGGCTTGAACAAAGATTATAGGATCACAAATGCATGCAACTTCTTCACCATTTTTTTGGGAGTCTATGTGATCAACATTAGGGAATGATTTACAAGTCAGAACAATTGGGGCGTAAGTGCTCTGACATTCATTTTTAATTTCTGACTTACACTTTTCATCGACATTTGGTATCTTAGGGGAGCAAACATTTGTATTTAAATAACTTCTTTGCATCCAATACTTTTGGTTGTTTTCAATTGATGTTCATGGCTATACCATAGGCCTGATGCAAAGTTTTAGGATCCTTATCTCTCAACAAATAGCTCATCTTACTATCAAATTATCCCAAAATAAACAACCAAACAAACTGCATCACTTAGTATCAAACCCTCAGGAATATCCCTTTATTTTTTAGCAAATCTTCAGTTGAATGCTAGTACTAACTCATCCTCTTCTTTCTCAATGCTCATAAAATTATTTATCATGGAACTAGCATTGATTCTTTCACCAAATTGCTCTATGAACACTGCTTTGAACTCACTCCAAGAATAAACAGAGCATGCTAGTAAATCAGAGAACCAGTGTCTTGCATCTCCCTTCAAAGACTAAAAAATAGCCTCATGATTACATTCTCATGATCTATCTCATAGTCATCTATTAAATAGTTGAATTCTTGCAAATGCTTACTTTCTAATTCACACTTTGTACCACTAAAATTTGGTAGCTTATTTTTTATTTCACGTGGAATAACATTTGGGTAACCATTAATTCCACTGAAATTGATTGCTTTATATCTTTCAAAGTTAAAACTTCTCCTACAACCTGACTAGAGCTGATTACAAACCATGGTTGTACTAGGAACCATATAAGGATGCATATATTGATGATATACTTTCTTATACCCTTACAAGTCTTTTCATATCAATATTGCGGTTACAAAGGGTACTTCCAAGTTCTTTTACAACATAATCTTAAGCTTTTAGAATGCAGATTTTTTTATCTTGATTTGCTTAAGAAATTCTAAATTCATAGTAGATGTTGCAATCTAGTAATACAAAAGTATGTAATACAATCACTACTATTCCCTTTCTTAGTGCTTAATTCACTCAATAGGGAATCAAAATTGTTTCAAACTTGAAGACTTCTCATAAACTACTTTCAAACATAATAATACTTTCTTTAAATTTTATGAGAATACTTGGAAACTTGGAGCAGCTGCTAATGTTTCTTCTTGACTAAATTTTTTTGGTAGATTTGATATTTTATGCAAATATTCTGTAGGTTCTTTTGATAGAGTCGTCACCTCTCTTCACAGAGGATTGAACTTCAAGGAGTATAAAACTCCTTGAAGAATGAGTTTCATTCTGGGTTTTCTTCCACAACAGAGTCACACAACTTCTTTGAAATTTGTTGCAACAAACTCACTTCCAGGTCTGAAAACTTCTCAATATCTGAACCAGATGTTTAGCTTCACCAAATTCTTAACTTGTAAGGCTAGATGATCTTCAATAAAAAATTTCTCAAATATGTTCCCTAGCGGAGTCACCATTTATGTCAGTGATTTTTCCAGCAGAACCTTGAAATCCTCTAAAGGGTATCCAACCCTTATGTTTAAGTAACTTCATGGTTAGTGGCCAACACAAGGAGTAAAGGATTTTGAGGTCTTTACTCCTACTCTTTAGGCTCTATGGGACCTAGGATGGTTTTCCTTATTGTGTTCAAATGAGATATATCTAGTTGGTTACACATTTATACACAGATTGATTCCTATTTATTAGAACTAAACACACTTCACTCAATATTTTTCAGACCTTTGAGTGAATAAATATCTATTTTCTAAGAATTAGGGGTATTCCAAACCCACACTTCATAATTGAATGATTTTTTAAATTAATGTTGTTCTCATTTTAAATCCATGACCAGACATGCTAATAGCTCATTTTCATGCAAGATTATCTAACAAATAGAACAGTGTTTCATAAATTGAGACTACAAAGTCAAATATGCAAGAACCAGTAATATATATATATGCTATTTATTTCATAAATTGGTGGACTATTTCCATAGTGCTTTGCAGTATAAAAAATCACAATGCTAGAAACAATAACTTCTTATTAAATCCTATGCAATTCCTTACAAATCTATAACCATATTCAAGAATTTAATCAACTCTTTGAGTTAAAGCTAAAACAGAGTCATACATTCAATGGAACAAATGAAGATAATCGAGAACACCATTGATATTTTCATTTATAACTTGTAAGAAAGATAAATAGGAGAGTTTTTTTTTTTAACTAAGATTTGTTTCAATATTTCTAGCTTCTATAAAACTCATTTTAAGAATATTACATACAAGACTCATGCCCAAGACTATTTACTATTCTATTCATTCATTTTTCCTATAAAATCCCCTTTCTGAACTTAACTTCTCACCTAGACCATGTTAAGACCTAAAACTTTGACCAATGTAATGAGCCCTAAAATCCCTTTTATTGAACAAGGGAGAAACAAGCAACAAACTCAATTACACTTACATTTCATTTCATTTGGAGATCATTTGCCCCAGAATTTGAGACGTTTCCCAATTAGTTACATGTAATAGGGTATGTGTAGGATCATCATGGAAAAAATAGGCCCTTAAGTGGCAAAAAATTCAGAAAAATCAGAGTTAGAAAACTTGACATAAAAATTTGAATAAGTTATCTATATTATTTTAAAAATATGTAAGAATAGAATCTATAGCAAATTAAATGTAGTTTCTAAACCACTAGGTTTATTTATTTTTTAAAAATCTATTTGGTGAAAATTTGAAATTTTAATGCAATAGTACTTAAATTTCAAGGAAAAAATAACAAGTAGATGTCTGACCACCCTAACCACAATAAAATGATAATAATTTTTTATATAAGTAGAGGACTCATGTCCTGATGTGATTTATATTTTTTGTAATTTTTTTCCAAGTAAATAATTAATTATGAATTTTTATTACAACTTTTAAAAACTATAAAACCCTATGTATGACCACCTTAACTTGGTCAAAACTTCATGAAATTCATTTTTTTAATCCTATAGTATGGGAAGCATAGAATGTGAAACATGTTTGATTAAAAAATGTGATACCATTTGAAAGCTATAGATTTTTTGATCAACCTATCAATTAGGACTTTAGTCATAATTCAAATAGAAAATGAATAACAATTATTTATTAAATTCAAAGTAAAGCATAATTTATATTGGTGGAAAGCTAAGAATCTCCTTTAAAAACCCTTTTTCGTTTCATCAATTTTGGGTAAAAAAAATGTTGTCAACCACATGGGCCATCATATCACTTACATATTGTCACTTTTTGGCCCATCATGATCCTACACATACCCAATCATTGTGGAAAATGGAAGAGTAAAAGACCAAACTCCACATCCTATGAATGGAGGCATGCTAGCTCCTCAAAAGGTAAAGTTTTTTACTGCAATCGAATCACCTTGTCCTTGTTGACCAAAGAAGATTCTCCATCCATAGCTCGAACAAAACCTTGTATACCACCTGGAAAAAGCATACTTGCAAAAAAAGTTGGGAAGTCTAGCATTTCTCCAACACACCATCCCGAAAAAACTCCACATCAACACTAGAAACAAAAAACCACAAACGTGTTGAGGAGGAAAATCCTAACAAGGTGGCTATGGTATCATAAAAAAAAAGAGAGTAGGCTCACCCATGTCTTGTTCGTGGTGGAACTGGAGGAACCATCACAACTTCCTCATCAGAGTCTTCAGAAGGTACCAGGGAAAGGGGATCATAGTCACACCCTAGATCAACGTCACCTCCACTATCTGAAGGGCTATTAGAAACCTCAATGGGAGAACTATTTTTTCCCAGATAGTCCTTACGATACTTGCACTTCTTATTTTCCTTCTTCTCATATTCAACCAGATCTTTCCCCTTAAACTTGACTAGCTAGATTTTGAAACGGTTTGACTTCTCAGGCAATAATTGCTCCTTACACCATATTTCTTGAATTTCTTGTGTGCCCTTCTACCCTTTGGTGTTTCAAGAGCTCCTTGTGTCTCAATCTCATCCTCAGGACAATTTTCCTTCGATTCAAGTAGACTCAATGTCCTAGACCTTTGAACTGGCCTAACAGACTCACCTGACTTACTCATCTTCTCCAGAACCAGAACAAGAAGATTCAAAAAACCCTTATGAATTTTCTCTCAGACTAGAAACTCAATTGTCAATCTTCTAAATGAAAATTATGAATTAAAAATATGGCCATTAGTCTTCATTATATCGAGCCATGCAAGCATGCCAACCATTAATACTCAAGAAAAGCTTATTCTCATGAGCTAACAATAGTCTGCTTTGATTTTTAAATCTTAGTTATTGATCACATCATAAAATAAATCAACAGATAGCCAACATGAGAGTAAGTAATCATAACTAAGATTAATTATGTGCCATTAATGCCCTTTCCTAATCATAAAAGCCTTAAGTAGATATATATCCACTCTTTGTACACATTCAACCACATACTTGGCATTAATTAAAACCTATCGTGTCATAGTTACCCACTCACTCATGGGAAATAATACACTTGTATTTCTTCATAGCAAAATAGTGAGGAGTGATCTTGATTCAATCTCAGAATATCGGTCCGTACCCTACCTTGCTTTATTATCACCTTCCCACTTGTACCAATAACTATCAGAATTGACAACGAAAATCCTAAACATGTGCCTTAAAGAGTAAACTCAAATATGGCATCGTTTTTATCATAATACCATATCAGCCAAATTTAGCAGCATTCTAACTTCACTAGAGTCTATACTAGCCCTCAAAACATTTTAGGTGGCACTTGCCCGCTTTCTCGCTAGAAAACATGGGACACAAGTGGGCCCCTCACAAGATGGTAGGGAGTGATCAAGTTTGACCCATGTCACCCAACATCGACTATCAATCTCCTTTCCTTATGAAGCAATCACCGTTCTCAAAGCTTGGCGTGTCCCACAAAAAGTGATAGATGTAGCCCTACCTGCTAGCCCGTGTGATCATCTCTCCATAGTGCACAAAATGAATGGGCACATGAGGAGTGGCCAAAATGTGGCCACGTTGCTTGATAATTGTCGTTTATCCTCTTCTAATGGCACCATCTATCTTTACCAAGGAAACCAGTCCCACCAATGCATCAAACATGTGGCTAAATTTTGATAGCCCGTGTGAATAAAATAATAAGGAATAAATTGGCACAGGCACATGCGGAACGATGGTGATCAACCGTTGATGATCAAAGGACCAACGTGAAAACCTAATTTTGCACATGCCACAAGTTAAAAAGGGGGGGCCAACAATAACTCAACCCATAAGAATGAAGGCTAAAGATTTAAGTTGTTAAAATCAAGCGCGATCATAAGAAAATTCGAACGCTTAAAAAGGCACTTGGTGACCAACAAACCTAAAATCACGGGGCCAGTGTAAGCAACGATATTAGTGGGATAAAATGAAACTTGAATGACTAGATATTGGGAACATCAGGTCAATGAAAAATTAGAATGGCCAAGGTTTTTTAGACTCATAGGTTAATTGTGGGTGCTGCCACAATAGTGTGTCACTTTTGGGACATTATGATTTTTGGCTGAAATCACTTTTTTTAGAAAAACTAATGATTTTATCCTTAATAAGTTCCATCTAAAGGGTTTTAAGTGAAGAGGGATAGATAATATACCCTTAGATCAAACCCCCTTGGATAGAACCCCTCTAGTATTAAATCATACCCACAATGGAGTCTCCTTCACACCTATCAAAATGCTAGAAAAAAGACACATTTTCTTTATCTTTTGATGGATCAAATAATGTTATTTAGTAATGATCTTTTGCAAGGTTGTAGCCCTTGAAACGAGATTTCCAACAAGTATAGTTTTGATATGTTTTAATTTTATTATGTATTTAATTTTTTAATTTTTACTAAACATAGGTTTTTCTATGAAGATCAAGCTCTTTGTTCTACAAAGGTCGAAAAATAGTAAACCATTGTAAAAAAAATTCAAAATATACCCTTTCCTAGGTATTGATGTCCTTGTTTTACTAAATAAAGAAAAAATGGATTTCGATATAAACACAAAAAGTTAGGTTGTACAACACAGATGCATGTCCCAATTATAGTTACAGTGACTTCAAAAATTAATTAAAAAAATATATGTAACAAAAAATTATGAAAAAAATATCATTTCCCTAGATATTGATGTTGAGAATCTATATTTCAAAAATTAGAATTTTATCCTTTATAGAAAAAAAAGTTATATTGTATGACACAAACATTACTTTATGAAAATGTTGTTTTATATTTAAAACTAGTTATTAAAGGAGATGTTGAAAGATTCATGATTTATTTCCAAAAAAAAAATAAAATATATTTTTAAAATCTACAAACAAATTGCCAAAAATCACTAGTTTGCATCATCTTTAATTTTTTAACGGTTTAGCTACTATAGGTCTTAGAATATGATGATTCAGTTAAAAATATTGATGTAAATTTCCATATTGGGAAAAAAGTGAGACATAGTATTATGAATTCACCCTTGTGAGGGTTTTAGGAAAATACAAACCCTAAAACAGTGATGAGGAACACAACCCTAAGCCAAAAAAGAGGGTCCAAACCAAGTATTTGCAAAATTTAAAATGGAACCAAAGAATTTTTGAGGGGTTCCATCACATGTAATGCCTTACCTCGTCAAAATGATTGAACAAAAATGAGGGCTTCTGTCCAAGAAAACTGTATTTGTGGATGAATTTGATTTTAATATTTTATATTGGAATTATTTCAAATAAAGATATTTCCTTTAAATAGAAGGCTATATATTTAATTGAAGGATATTTTGAAAATAATTTAGGTAATAAAAGGATTATGATTTTTATTATTATAATTTCAGTATACATGTGGAAATTATTGATGTCACTTTAGAAAAATTCATCGCCAAAAAATTCATCTCCAAAAATTCATTGCCATGACAAATTCATCTCGGTGAAAATTGACCACCAAAAATTCGTATCATATTGTTGGCGGTGAGATGAATGAATTGTTGGAGGTGAATTATTTGGCGGTGAATTGTTGGTGGTGAATTGTTGGCGGTGAATTTTCCTGAAGCCTATTAATGTGTATATTTATTTTATAGAATAAGTTTTGATAAATGTATTAAACAAGCTCTTATTATTAATTGACTAGTGTTTTTGTTGAATACCATATATTTTTATGTGATCTCTTTCTAGTAATTTTTAGTTTCTGATTACTGTAAGTGGATGGTCTTTCAAATATCATATTTTATTTTATTTCTAAATTTGACCAAAACAATCATACAACATAATTTTAATCTTTTTAAAATTATTTTCACATTTAATCAATTCATTTTTATTTATGTTGGTATCCAAGATTTTCCATACTAACTAAAATTAGAAAGATTGTCATCAAATAGAAAATGAATTACATTGATTTAATAACACCTAAAAATTAGAATACATATCTAAAAAAAAATAGATTTGTTTTAGATAGAAAAAGTGAAACAATAAAGAAAAATTACTCATGTTGCTTATAGAGAAATTGTTGGGATTATGAAGTATCATAGATTTTTATAAAAATTAATTTATTGGTTAAAAAAAAAGTTGTACTAGTTGGAAATATCTCAGTAGACATGTATACAAATTATGAAAGAATAGAAAAAATCTATGAACTTTTTGAGATGATACCTCAAAGTTATGTGGTCTCACATATTTTAATGATTACTTGTTTTTCATCTTCAAAATGGATTTTATATTTTCATTTGAATTGGTGATATGCTCGAGTCAAATTCTCTCAATATTTGTGATTTTTTTAGTGGCTAATATTCGCCAATTGGCTAATAGTTAAAATTTGGGAATCCAAAATTGGCTAATATTTTGAGCTATAATGTGACAAAAATTTATTATAGTCTTGTTTAAATCGCCAAAGAATTTATTTTATTAAAAAAGTTATCTCAAAAAATTTCCATAATATTTGATACATGATTAGATCAGATTCGCCTAAATTTATAAATTATAGTAAAAATTTATATTAATTTTCCAATACTAGTATATCACAATTATTATTTGTTTTAGGACCATATTTCTAATCTTTAACTTCCACCATTGATTTATAATATAATCTAATTGAACTTGTTGTATTCTAGGGGTACAAAATGTACCCATGATTTGTAATGCGCGTGGGGACCACAATTTTGGATCTCATGAGCATTGTAGATTGTGGGTACATTTTACCTTGAAAAGTACAACAAGGGTCATTAGATCAATGATCTAAAAGAAATATTGAGCCCCAGGAGAGTTATAGATTGTGGGTACATTTTACTTTGCATAATACAATGAGGGTGATTATTATATTTTAAAACAATGGTGGCAAGTAAATATTATAGTTTACGCCTTATTTACCCATCAATAATTTTCACCCTTGGGACCCTACTTTTCCATGAGAATTATTTTTAGATTGGATGGATTTTCCATCATAACTAATACATTTTCCTATATAATTTTCAAGATTCGCCAAAATTTTCTATAAATTTTTTAGAGATGTAAAAAAATGCCAATAAAATCAATAATTTTTTCGAAAATAAGGAAATATTTGCCAATAGAAATTAATATTTTTTTGTAAAAAATGAAAGATTCGTTAGGATTTAATATCTTTTTTGAGGGGTGTTTCTTAAAGTTATCACTACTCAATATTCTCTAAAACACATTCGTTCATGCATCTTCATTTGTCTTGTTTAAAATAATATGCACATTCTTCTACCGAGCACTTGCCTTATTTTAATAAGACTTTAGTTTATATTTTATGAGTGAAAATAAATTTTCATGCATTTTATCTATGAATTTTGACAACCTATAATTTAAATTATTTGAATGCCAACTTTTATACTATGATTTAAAGAGTATAGATTCTTTGGACAAAATTTTAATGGTTTATGTTGTGTAGTTTATGTTTATATGATCTTTGATCATCTTATAATCTTGTATAATATTTTAATTTCTTTACAATGTGTATTATTGAAGCTTTTTAAGTATGGGTTGTATTTTCTATTTAAGCCACCTAAATTCAACATGAATTTTTTTTGGATCATTATATTGTAGCTTTTTTTATTGATTATTCAAATGTTGTTTTTTTAATCCATGTAAACTTCTATGTGCAAAGTTTGGAATGTAGATTTTATCATTTATATAGTACTCATGAATTATTGGGAGGACAAGATTTATTTTATGTTTTATGGGTGTAGATATATTTTTCCTCATGTTGAAAGTGTGAATTTAAAAAATAAATATTCAAACATTGTAACAAATTTATTTGTTAGGATATAGCTTTCATTTTATGCTTTAGATGTGTATTTATTTTTTTACAATATTAAATAATTGAGTTGATATTTTAATATATAAATGTAAATATGTTTTCAAAGAACTCTTGTGCATCTTGAAATGGATCCAATGTAGCAACTAATTTATCTATATCAAAAAGTTTGTTGATATCACTAAGTAATTAATTATTAAAATATCTTCTCTTAACTGTTGTATATAGTATTCTTAAAGTGATTTATTCTTTGTTAGTGTACTGTTAAGTTTTCCCCTAGGGTTAATCATGTAGGTGGTTTTTTCTTATATTGGTTAGTTGTTCACCCCTCACATATTTCACAGATTTAAAAGGCTTGTACATTATGTATTCTATATCTTATTTGAATATATTTTCATCTCTGGTGAAATAGCATTGTGCTTCTCTCGTCTGTGAAGTTTTATTTGTAGGTTGTGCTCTTGGGAGGTGGTTGACACCAACATGGTATCAGAGCCTTCATCATATGCCTGGGTATGTGTAGGATCATGATGGGCCAAAAAGTGGCAATATTATGGGTATTTGTAGGGTATGTAGCTGACGATCTTTTTTTTACCCAAATTTGATGAAACGAAAAGGGTTTTTAGAGGAGATTCTCAGCTTTCCACCAATATAAATTATGCTTTAATTTGAATTTAATAAATAATTATTATTTATTTTCTATTAGAATTATGACTAAAGTCATGATCGATAGGCTGATTGAAAAACATCTATAACCTTCAAACGGTATCACATTTTTTGAATCCAAAGCATGTGTCACATTCTATGCTTCACATACTACAGTATGAAAAAAAAGAAAAATTAAATTTCATGAAGTTTTGACCAAGTTAAGGTGGTCAGACATACTAGTTTTTATATTTTTTAAAAGTTGTAACAAAAAATCATAATTAATTATTTATTTGGGAAACAAATTACAAAAAAATATGCATCACATCAGACATGGAGTCCTCTACTTATATATAAAATATTATAAAAAATATTATCATTTTATTATGGTTAGGGTGGTCAGACAGACACCTACTTCTTATTTTTTCCCTGAAATTTAAGTACTACTGCATTGAAATTTCAAATTTTCACCAAATAGATTTTATTTATTTGTAAATAAACCTAGTACTTTAGAAACTACATTCAATTTTCTACAAATTCTATTCTTACATATTTTTGAAATAATATAGATAACTTATTGAAATTTTTACGTCAAGTTGCCTAACACTGATTTTTTTGCCACTTAAGGGCCTATTTTTTCCATGATGATCTTGCACATACCCACCTCCTTCTACCACTAAGAGTTTTCATCCAAGTTGTTTTGAGATCATTTATTTTCTAAAGTTTTTTTTGGCATTTGAAATTTATTAAATGTCAAAGTTACCTTTATTCTTCATTTTCCTATTGTTTGTGATTGGAGGGTGACTTGGGATGCTCGTGAATCATTGAGGTTGATGGCGTGATTTAAAGGAAGGCTACACGAGTCATCTACAAGGAATTTTTAATGGGTGTGGAGGCATAAATTTCTTGATTTGAGATGTGATTTATCTTGTGCTACATCTTGAAATTACATCATCTATGTTGGAGTTGTGATTGAAATTGGATGTTGCAATTTAAGGTTTGCAGGCCATGATTTGTTGATTTTATTACAAAGTGAGACCCGTGAATCATTTTTTGAAGGTGTGGATTTGAAATTCCTTGCATTGGCCGCATGTGTGGTCTATTGTAAGTCAAAAATTAATTTTTGTTGGTTGTTTGGGTGAGATCATTTGGCGTATGAAACCTTTTGCGACCTCTATCTAGTTCGTGGGTGTTCCTGAAATTATTATTTTTGTCTTAGAGGCATTCATTTGTGGCATGATTTATTGTCAATACATTTGAAGTTGGAGGAGGACTGCAATCGACAGGTTGTTTCATCTTCTTCCCCTCGAATTATGTGTGTGAATTCTTTGTAGACAAAATCACTTTGTGAATTTCCTCTATGGCGTCAATTCAAGATGCGGGCACTAAATTTGTGGGTAGTGATTCTATTTTAGAGGTCGTGGCATTAATTTGAAGGCTCAAGGCTATACATTTTTTTGAAAATTTTATATTTTATAAAGTTTCCCTTAAATATTTAGGGTTTCAATATTGCACAATCGAAGAGGAAGTGGGCCCAAGGTTCTTGAAGTTCTTTTGAATGAGAACAATTATCCCACATTGGTTGGATATTGGTCATAAAAAAACCTTTTATTTCTCAACACTCTCAGTGTTGCATGAGCTAAGGCTCATGGTGGTGTGCTCAATGTGGTGGTGAGTTGATTTGGTATTGGAATCTGCTATAAATGCATAGTAAGGTGTACAATTTTTTTGCTCAATTTTTTTAGATTCAACCTTTTTTAATTCCTGAGTGATATTTGTTGGATGTTGGAAAAATAAATCTTGAGAGGCTACATTGGTTGATATTTTCAAAGGTTTCAGTTTGGTGCATTTTTTTGTTTTCTTTTGGTGTAAATTATTGTCATGGCTACTCTTGATTCAGTTGAGCTATTAACCCCCCATAACTACCATACTTGGAATATCAAAATGCATAGGTTTCTCCAACCTAAGGGTTTGTGGTCCACAATGTGTGATAACCAACCCACCTTTACCAGGGAATATGAAACATTTTCTCACAGAAACAAGTGTGATGAAGCTATGGGAATGATAAATTTACATGTTTCTCATAGTCTTCTTTTCAATATTGAGGAGTGTAATACACCCAAGGAGGTATGGCATGAGTTACAAAACCTATTTGGTTAGGTTAGTGAGTTCAGTGCTTTACAACTAGAGGTAGAATTAACTTCTCTTTCCACTGATGTATTTCCTTCCATTGATGATTTCCTAGTCAAGTTTAAATTTGTGAGGTCACAATTGGTGGGATGTGGGAAGGGTGAAACAGATAAGGAGTCCATTTTTTTTATTTTTTCAAAGCTCTAAGAGGTCCATTTATAGTTTTTATTCTACCTTCTACTCCACCATGAATACTTTTGGAAATTCATTCCAAATGCATTCTTTTGAGACACTCTATGACTGTTTGATGAGGGAGCAAGCCAAACTTTCCCAATTAAAGGGCATCTCTATGTGGAGCATAGAAAAAAGTATCTCTTGCTTGATATGGGAAAAATTAATGATAAGTTGGAATTAATGATTCCTTGATTTAGTGTTTTGAAGTTATTTGAATATCCACACTAGGTCTTGGACCCTTCCAAACTAAATAAAATGCATTTATCAGTGTCTTGTGAAGGTGTTGTAAAGTGTTGCGAATGAATTTCACACTTTTAAAACTTTTATTAAGCATTTAAGTCTAATCGACCTAAGTTTCCCTTAATTCAATGTTATAAAATTTATTTAATTGCATTCACATTAATCTAGAAGGCTTGAAAATTAAACCTAATTCTAATCTAGTGTTGTAATGTGTTTTATAGATTCAAATTGGATGTTGTGCCTTTCTAGGCTATGTGGACCTCATTTTAATGTTGTAAAGTGTATTTAATCATACTTTCACATTGAAATTTGTGTCCCTAGCCCTAATTTTCCTTTTCATCATCATTAATAGGCCCCAATGACCCCATATTGTGCATCCCAAGGCTTATTTTGATCAAAGACCTGATAAAATTAACATATAGACTTGATTTCTTCACTCCCTGACATCCCAACTGACAAAAGTGCCCCAATGGGACCCATTCGCCACTTTGGGTGAATGAGTCCCATCCAAGTTGGACTAATTCACCTAGAGTGGAGAATCAGTCCCATTTGGGCTATTTTTGAGGTTTGAGCAGGAAAAATTGGATTTTAAGTTTAATTTTCCTCTATGTCGGCCTTGGGGATCAAATTAACAGGAATTTGAGTACGATTTCCTATATAAACAATATTTTAAAATAGGTCTAATTCACAATTCATTCATCATTCATCATCTCTCTCAAGTCAAGCAAGCTAGGATGTTAGCATATTAAGTCATCAAGATAGCTTTTTAAGGAATTCAAGGGAAGATTCTTCATCCATTGTTGCAGAAATTCAAGATCCATTGAATCATGGAAAGTTTCTAATCCATTAATTTCATGTTCATGATTCATCTTATTTCTTCATTTGGTTTAATTACCTAAATGGGGTTTGACCAAGGCAAACCCCTATCCCCTAACATTCAAGATTTCTCTTTCTTTCCTTGTGTGTTTGCGGATCTAGGTACCTTGAAAGTTTGAAGATCATTGAAGAATATGTTGCAAACTTTTTGAAGACATCTCCTTGTTGGCTAGGTCAAAATATCCACCAAAAGTCACTTACAATGCCAGAAATCAAGGTTTCAGATCTGGATACCTGGAGGAACAAAAAGAGGAGACCGAGAGCTTCTATTTCCACTTTCAGATTTTTAGAAAAGCGAAAGTGGAATCATATTCCATTAGTGGCATATGAGTCCCACTATACATGTTTTTCAAAAAAAATTGCGGATTTGGATACCCATTTGGCTGATACGGGCTCTAGTGCCGTTTTCCAGATCCGAGACTAAGTCGCCTAGAATGTTGTATGAGTCCCAGTAGGTCAAAATTCTAGAATCAATAGCATTTCAAGTCCTCATTCCAACCTCTGAAAATTTTCAGGTGCACACTTCTATTTTTACAAATTTCTATTGGGTTTCATGAGCATTTCTAGGTCATTTAGTTTATGTTTGCATCACATTGTATTTTCAAACATTTCATGTTTTCCAAGTTTACACTTGGTGGTGAACCCTCATTTGTTGATATTATTTCCGTAGAACCTTCCCTTTGTCACCTTTCAATATTCATTTGCATTGGAATCTCAAGGGTTTGTTCTTGAATGAAGCGTTGATCTTTGTCTCTCTCCTTTTAGGTGAAAAACTCTAAAGGTGCAAGAGGTGACGAAAACATTCAATTCATGTTGGTGAACCCAACTTTGAAATACCATCTTGTCTGATTTGGAGTTCATCATTATCCTAGAATTAGCTTGCATTAACATTGCATTGCATTTTGCATTAGTTAAATTGCATTCTAGGGTTTCAAATTTTTCATTAGTGAAAGTGCATATAGGCTGCATTTTTTCCTCTCAAATCATTAAAAATTTCTGAAATTTTGCATTTTCATCGTAAGTCTACATCATATAGCACATAAAACATCAAAATAAATAAATAAAATCTAAAAATTCTAAAAAAAATCCCCAATGGGACTCATTCGCCACCTTGGGCGAATTAGTCCCTTTCCACCCTTGAAACTACCTTTTACGACACTGAAAACCTTGTTTTTGCACTTTTGTTTGCTTCCATTAACTATCTGTATCAGTTGGTTAAGTTCCTATTACATGCATTTCACTAAATCAAGTGTAATTTCGCTCATTTCATGCATTGCTTAATTTCAGTTTTGCATTCACAACATTTCAGTTTTTAGATCATTGCATAATATCATCAATACATTACCTTGTTTCACATCTGAGAATTGCATTCAAACATTTCACCTTAGATCATTACATTGCACTTATTTACTTTCTCATGTGTTCTCTTCAAGCATTCAATATTTCTAGAATAACAAGTGGCTTGTATGATTCTATTTTTTATGAACATAATCTTGGAAAGAAAAATAAAACCTTTGATAAGCATGATGCATACCCTCCTAGTACCTATCAAAATTGTAATAATGTCATAACTCAATAGGATGCAAGTGTAGAGAATCATAACAATCATACTTCTCCCAATACCTCTCCTATTAGTAACAAAGGTATCTTGGTGAAAGAAGATACAATCATTGAGAGTTTGGATTGTCCCTCTCCTCTCCCCCCTTTGGAAGATATTAGACAACAAGAAGATGAGATCATAGAAACATTTCTAAACATCACCTTTGTTGGATTTGTCATTGCACCAAAAGATTGACCTGTCAATGCCCGATACAAGCTTCGGTTAAGAACCACAGGAGGCAGTTAGACCATGTCACAAACCCAAGCACTAGTGCTAGAAGGAAGACCAAGGGTCACACCTTGCAACAATCCCCCCAAAACAAGCATGGGGTTTGAACCTACGACCAGCTCTGATACCAATTGTTTGACTTGTCGTTGCACCAAAATATCCACCTACCAATGCCTAATACAAGCTTCAGTTAAGAAGCACAAGAGGCAGTTAGACCATGTCACAAACCCAAGTGCTAGTGCTACAAGAAAGATCAAGGTTCACACCTTGCAACAACCTTACCTAGTTTCCCTAGCCATAACAATCAAAATTGTCCTTCTTCCAATATCCCTCCTCGATGTAAAGTGGATAGGTTGGTGTTAGAAGATATACCTATTAAGAGTCATGGGAATCTAGTTCCTCCCTTCCCTAATGCTCCTACCATTTGGGATAGTCTATTTGAAAATCATAGTGGTCCTTCTCTTAATGCCTCCCCTACTTGTGATGAAGCTAGTTTAAAAAGTCTAACCATGGAATGTAGTGAACATATTACACACTCTCCTACTATGGTAGATAATATGGAACAAGAAAATGAGACCTTCAACAAAAATGACAATCAAATAGATCCTTGTCCTAACATCCCCATTCTTGCTAAACAAGAAAATCCAACCATGGATAACTCCCTTACTTGCAATGAAGTTATTTTGGAAGAACCAAGCCTTGCATGTCAAGGACAGTTGCCTTGTAGTTATCCTAACAACTCTCTGCCTAGGGAGGATACCATGGTGGAAGAAAAGAATAACAATAACAATAATGATATATTGTCCTTAGAAAAAGATGATGAGGGAACATTAGAATCTCCTGCACTAAGGGATGTTAATATTATTCAACCTCAACTCATGCTTTACCCCCCTTCAAACAAGCCTCCAAATCAAAACAAACCCAAACTTGTCCTTTACCCACCTAAAAACAATGTTTCAAAACAATTGAGTCATAATACCATTTCTTATACATATAACACTAGAAAAAATCTGCAACTACCACAACCAACCCCGACACCCTAACCATTGCCTAATCCTATCCTACCTAACCCTATCTTACTAGGTTCTCCTCATGGAAAGGAGTGCAATCTTGTTGAACAACTAAAGAACACTCCTGCTAAGATATCATTATGGGACCTTATTCAAGCATCCCATCACTACCACAACATGATTCAAATAGCCTTACAACAAGTTCCTATCCTTTCTAATGTGCACCCAAATGACATAGCAGCCATGATTCAAGGAATAAACATTGACATTGTTTTCCACCAAAGTGAATTTCCCTCTTTGGAAGTGCAAAAGAAAAATGAAGCTTTCATAATACTATCCCAATAAAAATGCATAGGGATAAAGCAAACCCTTGTTGACAATGGCTCAACCCTTATTTTGTGTAGTTTAAACCTTTTGGATAGGCTTTGTGTGGATAAATCACAAATTCAACCTAATTCTTTATCTCTTAAGGTATTTTACAATATCAAAAAAAAATCGCTCGTTGTGATTACTTTACTTATTACAGTTGGGAAGGCCACATTAGAAACAAAAATCCATGTTATGCCTCATGATCTTTCATATAACCTCCTTTTAGGTAGACCATGGATTCATGCAATGAATAGGGTACCTTCTACTCTTCATCCTAAAATGAGATACATCTACAACAACAAAGTGTACACACTTGACACTGATCCTGAGACTTATAGTGTCTTACAACTTGAGAAAAAAAAAAAAGACAATCCCTTCACAACATTAATACCAACCACACAAGTGGAACCCATACAACAAAAAGACAATGCAAAACACATTGAAAAAGTCACAAAGCTATTAGAAGAAGATTGGGATACCTTAGATTTCGAACCTACATTCATGGGCGAGTACAAGATCATAAACAAAGATTCAAATAAGGGAGATGAAAAAGTAGTCATGTCAACACAAAATTTGGGCAACCCTTCGAAAGAATCTGCCTCAACCACTTCTGAACACAAGACAAAAAATTACACAACAAACTTCGACAAACTAAACAATGAAAAAATTTGGGCAACCCTTCGAAAGAATCTGCCTCAACCACTTCTGAACTACACTTGTGATCCAAAAGCAATGAAAAAGCTTTATGGAAAAGGTTATGAGCTTATGAAACAACTTGGATATAGTGTAAAAGGATGTGGTGCTAGAGAACAAGGTATTTGTAACCCTATAGAGCCTAACATGCATACACGACTCATGGTCTTCGTTATTTCCCTTTGATAGAAATAAAAAAACCCTCACTTAATATAACACCATTACAAATGATTCTTCTAAGATGACCTTAATAGTAATGCATCCTGAACTGATAGACATTATTGTTCTTGATTGTTCTGCTTTTCCTAAAATGAAACAAACAAAGAAATATTCGATTAATTTCAATGTCATCTTGTAAAATAGTAATGATTTGAGTTCGTTAGATTTTACACCCTCATGTAAAGGAGATAACAAAATATCGCAATCTAAAAAGTATTGCGTAAGTATGACATCTTGTACTAAGAAAGAGGTATCTTTGTCGCAAACTATAGGAGACCCTTTCCCTATTGATCAAGAGGGTATCTTGCCAAGACTCCTCCAAGTTCACTTCATATCTCTACCTCTAAGAACTCGAAATAAATTCTATTACAAGACTTCATTCTACACATATCATAGAGTTCATGGTAATTCTACTAAGGAATGTAAGGCTTTGAGTAGCAAAATCCAGCATCTTAAGGTGTTTGGTACTCTCCCTTATGTGGGGGTGTGGACATTGAAATTGTACTCCCTTCTTGGAGATAGTACAATCCTTGGTCTAATTTGGACCTATTTTGGGTACCCTTGCAATAATCATCCTTTAAATCAACATTTATAGGCCCCTAGGACTCTTTTTTTTTTTACCTTGAGGCTTATTCCACTCAAAAATCATACAAATCCTCACAAATAACATTCAATTTAGAAAACCCACCTCAAAAACCTTAAGTGGGACCCATTCACCAACTTGGGTGAATGAGTCCCCTCTAGTGGGACTAAGTCGCCCAGGGTGGTGACTTAGTCCCTTTTGGGGGATTTTTTAATTTTGAGTGGGAAATTCACTGACCTAATTCAAATTTCTGATGGATGTCAGCCTGTAAGGTCTAAATAATGAGCGATTATGTATTGATTCCTATAAATATAAGTTTCTAGGTCATTTTTCACATTATCTAGTCATTTTCAATAAACAAATTCAAAAGTCAAGTGTTGAATATCTTTAACAAGAAGAATCACATGTTTATCTACAACAAAGTTGAAGCTTTAGGGCAGCAAGCTAGGGTTTTTGTAGGTCCTCAAGTTCACTTCTTTTCCAAGATATTGCATTTCTTAGGGTTGATCATGGATGCCTATGGATAATCATGAATAATTCTAGGTTGGGGAGATGAAACTAGCCAGCAAGCCAAGCCTAAGGACTTGTTTTCTAAGTGATTCCATCTTCCATTTTCTCTCTATCTTTAGCCTAAGGAAGGTTTTCATGTTATTAAGATTCATTTATAATGTGATTTAGGGTCTCTTGGAATGAATCTTGCATCATTCTAGTTTCATTTATCCATCTTATTCTTGCATGTTAGAATAGGGTTGCATATTGGTTCATATTTCCTAGTCTTAGATGCACTTAGGGCTAAGGTTTTGCTGCATATCTATTTATCTCTTTAGAGGTTTCAATAACAATTGGGAGTTTGACCAGGGAAACCCCCCCATTAGAAACCAAATTATATTCTATTTTGTAGGTGTTTTCACAGAATTAGGTCTGGATTTCAATAGAACAAAGTGCAGACTGGGAGCTATAGGTTACACTTTCAAATTTCTTAAAAGTTGACTAAGTTGCTACAAGTGGTGTATGAGTCCCACCAGAGTTATTTTCCAGATCCGTTTGCAGATTTCAATACCCATTTCCCTAAAACTGGTTTCTGGGTAGAAATCCTTATCTTGGACTAAGTCACCCAACTTGGCGTAAGTGTCCTAGTTGGCTAGAAAATTGGATTTTCCAAAATTTCAAAGACATCTACAATTTTCAATCCATCCTTTGACAGTTTTCAGGTGCACTCTTTCTATTTGGCTTCTCTATCTTGTTTTATATTGGATTCAATCTATCTTTCTGCATATCAGAGTGTGTTTTCAAACATTTTACATTTTCTTAGTTTTGCATCAATAGTTTACTTTCTTTATGAATTTACAAATTTAGGAACAATCTCTTTTGAAAATTTTTAGTCTTCATTGCATTGGAATCTCACAGAATTGTTCTTGAATGTGAACATTACAAAATTGGATTCCTCTTCATTCCCCTTTTAGGTATGGATAAGAGAAGTTGTGCAACCCCATTTTCTTTGTTCACATTTTGGTGAACCTAACCTTAGAAGCATCATATTTCTGATTTGGATAACATTTAAATCCTAGAATTAGGTTGCATTGCATTGTTTAAAGTTCATTCTATGGTTTTAAAATTTGCATTAGTGAAAAGCTCATTTAGCTCACATTATTGCACTTCATTTCATTGAAAAATAGTAAATTTTTTCACTTGCACTTACATATGCAGGATACAACATAGAACACATAAGAATCAACCAAAAAACTCAGAAATTTTTTTAAAAATCCCCTACTGGGACTAATTCGCCACCTTGGGCGACTTAGTCCTAGTGCACATTTTGCATCACTATTTTTAGAATTCAATTTCTAGTTTCTTAAGCTGTTGTTTATCTCAGTTAATTTTCTATTTCAGTTTAGTTGTCTTCTGTTACATTGAAATCATTCTATTTAGTATCATTTAGTTTCATGGCGATTATGGATAGCATTATATTTTTAATATTTTCATTTTCAGCATTAGTTCCTAGTTCATTTAGATTAGATTCATTAGAAAATGAAAACAACAAACCAACAACATCAAAAGAAATAATAACAACAATGCTTTAGTTTAGAAAAAACTATATCATCCAAACCATTTAGTAGTGATGACTTGGATAAGTTAGATGGAGATCTACAAGGCTTTTCATGAAAATTCCAAACCACTCGACGATAACTTACCTCTCAAGCCTTTTACTTGTGATGACTTTGACATGTTAGATTAAGCCCTTTAGGACTTCATTTCAGAAAATCCATCCACTAAGGTTTTTTGTGAGAAACCTAAAACAAAATACGTGAATGTAATTCATCCTCAACTCATCCTTTACCCACCTTCACATAAGTCTCAACCTCCACCTAAACCCCAATTTACCCTTTACCCACCTAAGCATGATGTTGTTGCACATAAATACAACACTAGAAATAATCCACAACCACAACAACCCACCCCAACACCCTTACCTTTTCCCAATCCCATATTTCCTAGTGCTCCTTGTTTTCCTTCGCATAGTGGGAAGGAGTATGACCTTGTTGAAAAAATTAAGAATACTCTTGCAAAAATATCCCTTGGAGATCTAATTCATAATTCACCAAACTATCACACTATGCTTCAAATAGCATTGCAACAAATAGTGGTCCCTCCTGGAATGAATGCAAATGATGTGGCAACTCTAATACAAGGAATGAATGCAGTTACTGTAGACATCACCTTCCATCAACATGAGCTCCCTCTGTTGGAATTGAGAAAGAAAAATGATGCCTTTAAGATAATAGCCTAATTCAGTCAAATAGGTATGAAAAGGACCCTTTTTGATAATGGATCAACCCTTAATGTGTGTAGTGTGAAACTTTTAGACTGATTTTGTGTAGATAAATCCAAAATTGAGTCTAACTCCTTATCAATAATAGGATTTGACAATTGTAGCAAGCAACCGCTTGGTGTAATTACCTTACCTATTATAGTTGGAAATGCTACCTTACAAACTCCCATTCATGTTATGCCTCATGACCTTTCATACAATCTTCTATTGGGAGGACCTTGGATTCATGATATGCATGCAGTGTCTTCCACCCTTCATCATGTCTATAACAACAAGGTTTACCAAGTTAAAATGGATCCAGATCCTGAAAGTTGCTTACAACTTGAAAAAGGAACGACAAGCCCTCTCAACACATTGATTCCAACATCTAAGATAGAACCTCTTGCGATCAAAAAATGAGAAGAAGAACCAATGTCCAAATTATTTGGTGATGATTGGGGATCCTTGGAAGTCATACCTTCCTTTATGGGTGACTATATAATCAACAGAAAAGAGGATGAAACAAAATAACAACCATTGGTGATGCCCACTTAGAATATGGAAGAACCTTCACAAGTATTCATCTCATCTCCATTGGAAGAACATACAAGTTACACAACTAATTTTGATGAGATAGATTACCAACAACCTCCAAACCTAAAAGAAATGGGACAAATTTATTGGAGAGGTTATGAACTTGTGAAACAATTGGGATACAGTGGTAAAGGATGTGGAAATAATGATCAAGGGATTCATGTTCCTATAGAACCTAACACGCAAGAGAAAAATATTGGTTTAGGGTATTCTTTTTCTAAGAAAACAAGAGATCATCATTAAACATCAACAATATCATGTGCAAACCATGAACAATTCTTACTATTAAACATCCTTAATTACTTTATCTCACTTCTCCACCATCATGGGACTATTTTGAAACTGATGAATCCTTGAAACAAATGTTAGTATTTTATGATAAGTCATCGCTTACTCCTCCAAAGAAAAAGGTTACATGTGCTATGATCAGTACCAAACAAAAAGATGTGATAGGAAAAATCAATGAGCAAGATACATGAATGGACCAATATGACCCTAAATTTCCTAAGTCAAATGTGCTTCCCTTGGGATATAGATGATAAAGAAAAAGTCATTAAGATAGGAAAATGTCTCGACGATGAAGAACAAGAAGAGACTACAATCTTGCTCCATGAATTTCCCAAAACATTTGCTTGGAAATACTTTGATATGCCAGGAATAGACCCAAAGATAGTCACACATAATATTGTCCTTATTGATAATGCTAACCCTGTTTGACACAAGATACGAAAAATGAATCCTAAAATAGCATTGCTTGTTAAAGGAGAACTTGAAAAACTCCTTGACGTGAGCTTCATTGGACCTATTGATTATTCTCCTTGGATCTCAAACACTGTCATAGTTGCAAAACCTAAAAATCATATTAAGATGTGTACATATTTTTGTGACTTGAATAATTCCTCTTTAAAATTTTCCCCTCCCTAATATAGACATGATAGTAGATTCAACTGCAGGATATGCTTTGTTGTCATTCATTGATGGATTTTCTAGATATAATCAAATCTTCATCAACCCACAAGATCAATACAAGACAACATTCATAATTTTTTGGGGCACATTTTGTTGGGTTATGATGCCTTTTGGATGAAAGAATGCAGGCACAACCTATCAACAAGCCATGACATTGATATTTCATGATTACATACATAAAATATTGGAAGACTATGTTGATGATATCCTAGCCAGATCCTTAACATGACAAGATAATGTGAATTTTCTTCAGAATATCTTTGAACGGATGTGCAAATACAACATGAGATTAAATCCAAAAAAGTGTTTGTTTGGAGTAGATAGTGGTAAAATTTTAGGGTTTATCATATCTCACAGAGGCGTCAAGGTTGACACAAAGAAATTTGATGCTATAATTAACATGCCACCTCCTAGAAACATTTCCCAATTGCACACGTCACAAAGAATAATTCAAGCCATCTGTCATTTCATCCCATCCTTAGTTGGTCGAATGTTACCTTCCAAACATCTTCTCAAAAAGGATGTGCATTTTGATTGGAATGAGGATTGTAAATAGACCTTTGAGAGTTTGAAGGAATACCTTGCAACTTTGCTCATTCTATAGCCTGCTATGCCAAGCAAACCATTCATCCTTTATATAGCCGCATTAGCTCATCCTCTTGCAGCATTATTGGCTCAACAAGAGAATAATGATAAAGAACATCTTGTCTATTACATTAGCCGAACTCTAATAGATTATGAAAAACACTATACAATAAATGAAAAACAATGTTTGGCTCTTGTATTCACTACTAGTAAGTTTTGAAACTATTTAGTAAATGTGGAAATATAAGTAATGACAAAATTTGATCCTCTCAAGCATCTTTTTAATAAAACAAACTTATCCAGACGTCTAGCTAAATGGGGGATGTTGTTGACTAAGTTTAACCTTAAGTTTGTTTCACAAAAAGTAATCAAAGATCAAGCCTTGACTGATCACTTAGCTGATGCTCCTTCTCCTTTGGCATTACCTAGCACCCCCTCTTTCCCCAATGATAATGTGATGACCATTGAACCTAATACATGGGAATTGTATTTTGATGGATCTAAATGTAGAACTAGATCTGGTGTTGGGGTTATATTAATCCCACCTATAGGAAAGCCTATTCTCTTGTCATATAGATTAAATTTCCTATGTACAAATAACATAGCTAAATATGAGGTGTTAATTGTTAGATTGCATACTGATTTAACCTAGTTGTTAAAGACATTAAGATCTATGGCAATTCACAATTAGTGATTAAACAAATCAATGGAACATATCAAGCAAAACATGAAAAATTATCAAAATACAAGGATCTCACGCTGCATTTGTTATAGAAGTTTGAGTCATTTACCATAGATAACATCCCATGAAAGGATAATCGACATGCAAATGCAATGGTGAGTGCCACTTCCCTTATATCATCTCAAGATCCTTCAAAATATTTCACATTCACTGCTCATCCCATCATAAAACCTTCAATCAATAATAAATTGGAGGACATGTTAACAAATACTAAGGAAGACTCGAGTGAATGGTACGATGTGATATTTAATTATTTGAAAAATGGTACCTTTCCCGAGCTGACAAGGAAGAAAATTTGAGCCCGTTTGCACAAGCTTGCATCTATGGATATCATTCTTCCTGACGTATTGTATTAGAGATCATTCCATGATCTCTTACTCAGATGCTTAAAAAAATATGAGATACCCATAGCCCTTGAACAAGCCCATGTAGGTGCTTGTGGTGGTCATTTTGGAGGAAAAGCATTGGTCCAAAAACTCATCCGCATTGGATACTATTGGAGACATATAGAACAAGGTTGTTTTGATTATGTTATAAAATGTCACAAATGTCAGGAGCATAGAAACCTAACCCATACTCCTGCTTGTGAACTTCACGCTCAAGTTTTGATATGGCCCTTTGTGATTTGGGGATTAGACATTATAGGAAATATATCACCTCCTTCTTCCACTGGACATACGTTTATTATCACCACAACTAATTACTTCACAAAATGGGTAGAGGCCATTCCCCTTCAATCCAAAAAAGTTGACGTAATATGTCATTTTAAATTGGAACACATCATTGCTCACTTTGGCCTTCCTTCCTCGTTAGTTTATGATAATGGTACTCCATTTAAGAATAATGATGTGAAGAAATTTTTAGAGACATTCAACATAGAACATCACTTTTCAATATCTTATTACCTAAAATCTAATGGTCAAGTTGAATCAACTAATAAGGTTATTGAACAAATCCTAGAATAAAATATTAACAATCATCATAAGTATTGGCATACACAATTACATTATGCGCTATGGGCCTATTGCACAAGTGTTTTCCTCTATAAAAAATACACCTTACAATCATGTATATGGCAGTGAGGTAATAATGCCCTTGGAGTTAGAGATTCCTATGTTAATAATTTCTCTTCAAGGACTTATTGATGATATAAACTATAAAGATCAAAGACTACATCATCTTGAAATGCTCGATGAACAACGCATCAACACTCTTGAACATCTTCAAGCTTATGGACAATGAAAACAACACTATTAGAATCTCACTGTCAACCCTCACATATTCAACAAAGGTGATTTAGTCCTATCTGAAAAATCAATTCAAAATCAATGCTAATCCCAATGAAAGAGGAAAATTTAGTCCTAATTGGTTAGGACTATACATAGTTGACAAAAAATTTGGGTCTGGTGCTTATGTCTTAACATAACTAGATGACACACCTCTTAAAGAACCTATCAATGTCATGCATCACTAGTATTATATATAATCCTATTGGATAGTATGAATGATAAAGAAGAGGTTTAGAGCTATCGGATTATATGCTTTCCCATTGCTTCGTTCTTGACAACTAGTTATGTGGGTGTCTTGAGCACTAAAGTAATTATTTAATGGTTACTTTAGGTTTCATATTATTCAAGTTCATCTTATGTGTTATGTTAAGTTAGATCTAAGGTGCATTATTTTAGCATAACATACTTAATCACAATCTTGTATCTTAGAGAAACTGTAGTAAGTTTTAATTAGATCACATAAAATATGTTATATCATGAAGACATTAATTAAGTAATTTTCCAAAGATTATTTAATTAATCACATTGCCATTTAACATCACATACATAAAGACAAATAATGAAACATCACATGCTCACACACACACACACACACACACACACACACATATATATATATATAATTTTAATGTACATTTCATCAATATATACAATATCACTAAAGTCTGTGACTACTAGATCCCTAAGGATGTGCTACTCGTGCTAGTCCAATAGCAGTACATCAGGAGATAGTAGTATGTGATTGTGATCGCGATCCACTAAATCTGAGAGGAAACTCTAAGCCTCGTATCTGTCCTAGGGCTTCCTGATGTTCCCCTGCTATTTGATCCCTCTCTTCCTATAGCCAAGCTATCTTTGAAACTAGTCTCGTGAACTCTACTAGGGTTTGGTACGACTATGCCTCTGTTGTAGGATCAGCTCGGTGGACTCGCCTCCTCAAACTCTCATATGCTGCCTACAGTCTCGTGAATGATTTAAGTGACTTTGGGTCCTGATCCAAAATGGGTTGGGGCACATAATCTGAGTCCATCTCCTCGTTGATAGATGCTGGCACTATCCCTATAGTTGCTTGACGATAGAGATCTTTCCAATCTCTCGTAGCTCCTGCAAGGTAGAAATAATACACAATCAATGCACATCATCATCATCATCATATATATATATATAAAAATACACAAAAGCATAAAGCACATGCATAAATAAAATATCATCACCTAAATCTCTAGTAGGCTGAGAAATATCAACCTCATCCTATGCAAGGGGCATGGAAGATATGCTAGCCTATCCACAACTGTGAGTACTAATGTTTGCTACGACCGTGCTTGTGATCTAGTCATACAAATGGGTGAGGGCTCTCCCCACTCATGTGGATCCTCAACTACTACCTCATCATCCCTGCTCATGAGTGGCTCCTCCTCCTCATCCTCCTCCTAGTCCTCCTCATCCTCCTCCTCCTCCCCTCCATCTTGGCCATCATAGTCAGGATCTGTATCCTCATCATACTCATCATCAATGACATCTGTAAATATGTTTGCAGCCCTGTATCATGTATCCTTGGCCCTGTCCTCTATATCATCTCCCTCATCTGAAAATGGTCTCGCATCTCCTATAGGCTCATCAATCAAATATACAGGAGCTACTTGTGATATTGTCCACTACTCATAATCACATGTGACACCAACGTCATCCGCGTTAGAGATTGGAGGTTGATCGTGATTTGAGTACTCAGAGTCACTCTCAACAACATTGTCTAAAGTGATCCATATTGTATCACTTGGTCTCCAAGTACTCTGCACTGATCTCCTGAAAAAGGGTCGTGCCCTAGGTGGTGTTTGGATCTGCCCAAACTGTCACGACTTGATCGTAGTAGAAGGGACGTACTACGTGGTCATGTTGGCCAACCAAAAATCTGTCTAGTTGCAGTCTCCTCAACTACCTTATGTGATATTCCCATTGAAGTGTCATCTGATAGGGTCTCCACAAGATCTCATCCTCCTCTAGTTAGTCAAATCTCACTCTCCAAAAGTGTAAATCCCTGTACTCCCACAATCATCATAGAGGATAGCTAAAGGCCTAAGGATACCCCACTACTACTAGACATGCAAATCTAGTAGGTCTGGTACATGTGATATGCTCAAGGTACCAAACCTATAGAAGTGTATAGTGTACCATGTTGTCCACCTCCTAAAACATCAACCATCCAAGATCATAGTATAGGTGCGCTAGGATACAACGCCCCTAGGTGTTTACTGTCATGTGCTCTGCCATCACGTGTATCAGGTGTATTAGTCCTCCCTCTAGGTGCATTGCACACCCATCAGGGATGAGTACTAGTGCAACTACGTGCATCATAATCCATCTCACCACTAGGGCTCATGAGTATAGTAGCATCGCAAGATCGATCTATCCTCTCACTCGCTCATTGTGCACTGGCTCATCTAGACAATACTACATATTGGTCTTCTGCTCATAAAATGTATGATCTCTCTAGAAGCGTACTCACTCTCCCCAAATAGGAACTTAGAGGATATGGCGAAGGTCCTCTAGAGTGATCATCATCTCACTATTAGGTAGGTGGAATGTACAGGTCTCTGCATCCCAACACTCGGCTAGAGCCATCAACATCGCATCATGGTACCTCATGGGGGGCATGAGGTACACCCAATATATCACAATAGCCTACAAGTGATTTTTATCCTCTACTGACAGTGCATAGGCTAGATCTCTAAGAAAGCTAAGCTGCTTCCCACCCAAACACTAACGTGAATGGGTAGGTACCTATCAATCAATAAAGTAAAAATACACCCCATAAGCAATCTCAAATCTTTAAACTTTTACATTATTTATCATAACAGTGTACTAAAATCCATCTAGTGTGCTTTCCTAAAGTCCCTAGACACTTTAGAACCCTTTTGGGACACTTCGCGAAGAAATGGGACACTTTACGAGAAAGTGGGACACTTTGCAAACAAAAGGGACTCTTTGCGAACAAATGGGACACTTTGCAAAAGAAGTGTAGATTTTGCAGATTTTTTTCTAGGATCCTAAATTAACCTAAAAATGCATTAAAATCATCAAATAACTGTGTAACCACCAAGCGAAGGTAGCAAAATTGACTCACCTCATGCTGACGCTCGCCATGCGCCACCTAGTCTCGAAGCACGTCCAATCTCGCAGGCTTGTTGTCCTATCTGCTCGACATCTTTCACTATTCTCTCATCAGTCTCAAGCTACAAGAAGGTAAACTTAAAAAGTAAGCTACAGTTTACTTCACTTTTTACTCTTATTTATAAAACTAGGGCTTTTACTATCTTAGAGTTAATAAAGTTCTTTTTATTCAAAACAACATCACAGGTTCTAGTGAACTTCATTTTCAATGTCGTTTCTTGCGTTAGAATTGTGATTCCACACCCGATATCGTCAATGGTCTATTGTTATGTGGCATGGTACTTGGAAATTACCTATGATATGACTTTTTTTATTCAATGTGGCTAGATTGCTACCTTGATTCCACCTCCATAAAGCAAGCGAACTCAAGGGGGGCATACATCTACCCTCGAATTCAATTTCTAGAAGTTGTATAAATGGATTTTTGGATAACTAATGAATGCCTGTTACAGGATGAGATTCCTAATGTTGTGGTTTCCCAGATAACTACACTAGGGGCTTCATTCTCCTATCTTTTGAATGAATATCCTTTATGAAACAAAATGCACTATTTAGAGTCCTTTAGCTTGCATATGCACGTAGAGTCATATGGGTGCTAAAGTGGGGGCTAAATGTGGACACTAAAATTGTACTCCCTTCTTTGAGATAGTACAATCCTTGGTATAATTTGGACCTATTTTGGGTACCCTTGCATTAATCATCCTTTAAATCAGTACTTATAGGCCCCTAGGACTCATTGTTTTGGACCTTTAGGCTTATTCCACTCAAAAATCATATAAATCCCAACAAATAACATTCAGTTCAGAAAACCCACCTCAAAAACCTTAAGTGGGACCCATTCATCACCTTGGGTGAATGAGTCCCCTTTGGTGGGACTAAGTCACCCAAGGTGGCTACTTAGTCCCGTTTGGGGGATTTTTCAATTTTGAGCACGAAAATCATCGACTTAATTCAATTTTTTAATGGATGTCGGCCTGTAAGGTCTAAATAATGAGTAATTAGGTATTCATGCCTATAAATATAAGTTTTTAGGTCATTTTTCACATCATCTAGTCATTTTTCACAAACAAATTCAAAATTCAATTGTTGAATATCTTTCACAAGAAGATTCACAAGTTTATCTACAACAAATTTGAAGCTTTAGGGCAGCAAGCTAGGGATTTTGCAGGTCTTCAAGCTCACTTTTTGTCAAAGATATTACATTTATTAGGGTTTATCATGGATTCCTATGGAGAATCATGAAGAATTCTAGGCTAAGGAGATGCAACTAGCCATCAAGAAAAGCCTAAGGACTTGTTTTCTAAGTGATTCCATCTTCCATTTTCTCTCTATCTTCAACCTAAGGAAGGTTTGAATGTTAATAAGGTTCATTTCTAATGTGATTTAGGGTCTCTTGGAATGAATTTTGCATCATTCTAGTTTCATTTATCCATCTTATTCTTGCATGTTAGAATAGGGTTGTATGTTGCTTCAGATTTCCTAGTCTTAGATGCACGTAAGGCTAGGGTTTTTCTGCATATTTCTCTATCTCTTTCAAGATACCAATTAGGGGTTTGACTGAGGAAAAACCCCCATTAGAAACCAAATTATATTTTGTTTTGCAGGTGTTCGTAGAATCAGGTCTGGATTTTAGTTGGAGACCAAAGTACAGACTGGGAGCTACAGGTTACACTTTCAAATTTCTTGAAATCCAAAAGTGGACTAAGTCACTACCAGTGGCGTATGAGTCCCACCAAAGGTATTTTCTAGACCAGCTTGTAGATTCTAGTACCCATTTCCTTGAAACTAGTTTTTGGGTAGAAATCCTTATCTGGGACTAAGTCGCCTAGCTTGGCATAAGTGTCCCAGTTGGCTAGAAAATTAGATTTTCTAGAATTTGAGAGACATCTATAGTTTTCACTCTAGCCTCTGATAGTTTCTAGGTGCACTCTTTCTATTTGGCTTCTCTATCTTGTTTTATATTGCATTTAATCTATCTTTCTACATATCACAATGTGTTTTTAAACACTTTACATTTTCTTAGTTTTGCATCAATAGTTTACTTTCTTTACCAATTTCTAGATTTAGGAACAATCTCTTTTGACAAATTTTAGTCTTCATTGCACTGGAATCTCACAAAATTGTTCTTGAGTGTGAACATTGTGAAATTGAATTTCTCTTCCTTCATTCCCCTTTTAGGTGTGCATAAGAGAAGTTGTGCAACCCCATTTTCTTTGTTCACAGGGGGCACCTAATTCCTCTAATTAATACTGATTTTCACTATACCATGCATCTTATAAGTCATTTTGGCTCACCCTTGTCCTACACTAAGTGGTGGCAAGGGGTTAGGTAGACTTGTCCTCAAATTTCACTTGTCGTTTTCTCTTTTGGCTAATAATTAACCTTTCATGAACATATAAGAGCAAGCTTGGGAGGTGGATGGCATGCCTTAGGTTGGCTCGCATGTGACATACTACCTTTTTCATGATGTAGCTTATTGGAAACATATGACTTGGCACAGGGCTTTCCGAATAATCTATCATGTCTTCTTCTTCTTCTACTTTAAAGAAATTGCTCACAGTAATGGTGTTAACAACCGCTTTAAAGTGGGGTCATACATCGACACTCATATTTCATTGTGCAATTTTATTTTTCTTGTGATTTCCTCTCTTGGAAACATTAGGTACAATGTTGCCCAGGATGAGACCTTGCCCTTTTCCTCTCTTGGAAACATTAGGCATGATTTTCCCTAAGATGAGACCTTGCACGAACAAAGAAAAATCCCCTTTAACAAAATATTTACATGACATTCAAAATCATTTACAAAAACATTTTTATTGTGGTACCTTTTTAAAGTTATTAGGAAGTATAAATTTGGTATGGTTTGAATGAGAATCCCAATCTGAGGCATGAATTTTCCCAGAGCCACTTTTGTGTGTGTGAGTGCATACCGGCCATGAGTGTATTTTTCTCACCTTTTAGGACTTCTCACCCAACGGAAAGCCAAGAGTTTCATCGCCTCAAAGTGAGTATGCATTTTTGGACAAACAATCTAGATCTGATGCACGTGTTGGAAAAATAGACAAAGCTTGATCCACCTTTTTATTTTCTCTCTTCTCTTCCTTCTAATTCTTGCCATTGTATGATTGCATTTCTTGATTTGCTACAAATCATTCACCTTGTGTGTGTCCTTTTGTACTTATGTTGGTTTGACATAGGATCTTGGATCCTAGGGTGCTCGACCAATGCCTCGATCTTTGTCATCCTTTGTCATTTGCATTGGTAGGATTGGACCCCTTTCAGATGTCTACTTTAGTGTGAGTTTGAAGTAGGTTCATCCTCTCACTAAAGTGGGGGCTAAATGTAGTGTAGAAAAAAGTATCTCTTGCTTGATATGGGAATAATTAATGATAAATTGGACTTAATGATGCCTTGATTTAGTGTTGTGAGTCTTTTTACACATCCACAGTAGGTCTTGGACCCTTGTAAACTGAATAAAATGCATTTATCAATGTATTGTAAAGGTGTTGTGAATGAATTTCACACTTTTCTAGACTTTTAGTAGAAGCATTTAAATCTAATGGACCTACTTTTCCCTTAATTCAATGTTATAAAATGTTTTTAATTGCATTCTCACATTAATATAGAAGGCTTGTAAATTAAACCTAATTCTAATCTAGTGTTGTAATGTGTTTTACACATTCACATTGGATTTTGTACCTTTCTAGGCTATGTGGACCTCATTTTAATGTTGTAAAGTGTGTTTAATCATACTTTCACATTGAAATTTTTTCCCTAGCCCTAATTGTCCTTTTCATCATCATTAAAAGGCCCCAATGACCCTGTATTATGCATCCCAAGGCTTATTTTGATGAAAGACCTGATAAAATCAACATATAAACCTGATTTTTGCAATCCCTGACATCCCAGCTAGAAAAAGAGCCTCTGTGGGACCCATTCTCCACTTTGAGTGAATGAGTCCCATCTAGGTGGGACTAAGTCACCTAGAGTGGTGAATTAGTCCCATTTGGTCTATTTAAGGTTTGAGCGGGAAAAATTGGGTTTTAAGTTTAATTTTCCTCCATGTCAACCTTGGGCATCAAATTAATGACCATTTGAGTAGGAGTACCTATATAAACAAGCTTCTAAACCCTAAGTCATAATTAATTCATCATTCATTCATCATTCATCATCTCTCTCAAGTTAAGCAAGCTAGGGTTTTATCATCTTAAGTCATCAAGATAGCTTTCTAAGGCATTCAAGGGAAGATTCATCATCCATTGTTGCAGAAATTCAAGATCTATCATCATGGAAAGTTTCTAATCCCTTCATTTCATGTTCATGTTTCATCTTATTTCTTCATTTGGTTTAATTACCTAAATGGGGTTTGACCAAGGCAAACACCTATCCCCTGACATTCAACATTTCTCTTTCTTTCCTTGTGTGTTTGCAGATCTAGGTACCTTGATAGTTTGGAGATCATTGAAGAATAAGTTGCAAACTTGTTGAAGAAATCTCCTTGTTGGCTAGGTCAAAATATCCACCAAAATTCACTCACAGTACCAGAAATCAGGGTTTCGGATCTGGATACCTAGAGGAACATAAAGTGTAGACCGAGAGATTTCGTTTCCACTTTTAAATATTTAGAGAAGCCAATGTGGATTCATACGCCATTAGTAGAATATTAGTCCCACTATACATTTTTTTTAGAAATTTCTATGGATTTGGATACCCATTTGGTTGAAACGGGCTTTGGTGTAGTTTTCCAGATCTGGGTCTAAGTCACCCAAAATGGCGGATGAGTCCCAGTAGGTCAAAATTCTAGAATCAACAACATTTACAGTTCTCATTCCAGCCTCTACAAATTTTCAAGTGTACACTTCCAATTATACAATTTTCTCTTGAATTTCATGAGAATTTCTAGATCATTTAGTTTATGTTTTCATATCACATTCTGTTTTCAAACATTTCATGTCTTCCAAGTTTACACTTGGTGGTGAACCCTCATTTGTTGTTTTTATTTTCCTATAACCTTCCCTTTATCAGATTTCAATCTTCATTTGCATTGGAATCTCAATAGTTTGTTCTTGAATGAAGTGTTGATCTCTGTCTCTCTCCTTTTAGGTGCAAAAGCCTAGAGGTGCAAGAGGTGACTAAAATCTTTGGTTCACTATGAATCATGCATTAGTTGCACAAGAATCTTAGGGAAAAGGGAAGGAGTAACTTAAGACTAAGATAGAGTCTAATGAGTCCTCCACCTCTTCAAAAGAGGATAAGCCTAAGAAAGACAAGTGTAGTTTTGTGTATTGCAAGAAGACAGGTCATGATGAACACCATTGTTATACGAAGAAGATTGATGAGCTTTCACATCTTCTTCAGAAGAAAAATATTCCACTGGCCTCATCTATTACTCTTTCTTCTACAACCTCTCCAACTACATCATCATCCAAACCTACACAGTTAGGGAATGTAGGATTTGAAAATGGTAAAGAAGATAAACTCTACATGGGTAAAGGACATGCATTGGTAACTTTTGTAGTTCATTTTGGTCATGATAGATGGTTTATGGATTCAAGATCATCTCACCACATGGGTTTTACTCCCTATCCTTTTTGGGCTCTTAATCTTACTAATAGTTCTAATATTTTATTGGGAGATAGTAAGCTTTTGGATGTTGTGGGGATAGGAAATGTTGATATTGGTGATGGTTGTTTTAGAGACATAATTTTATTCCTAATTTGCACACAAATCTACTTTCCATCTATTTGATTACTCATGGTGAGGTAGCTAAGACTGTAAAGTTCATTGCAGATTTTGTTTTCATCAAAGAGGCTAATACTGGAAAATTAATTATTGTTGGTGAAGCTTATCATGAGTCTCATCTCTATTCCTTTACTCATTTTCTTGATGACAATGATTATGAGCCTCACACCCCTCTTTCTAGTGTTGATAGAAATTCCTCAAGAGAGATTGGTCATTTGAACTTTGGATTTCTATAGACCTATGTGGATTCATCTCTTGTTCCTTCAGAGGTTGGTTCTTTAGCACAATAGGATGTTTTTGATCCTTCAGATCTTGCTTTATGGGATAGTCACTTGATAGGTCTTACAGAGTTTTTTTGTGAATCTCACATTTTTGATTTGGATGATGATTTTGAGGGTATATCCCTTCTCTTTGATGAAAATTTTTGCACTACTATCACACCATCTGTGTCTTTGGATATTGTTGCTTCAGAGTTTCCACATGGTCTTATTAAGCCACCTTCTTCAATTGAGGCCGCACTTGATCATGACGTTACATTGGGTTACATGGATGCACTGAGATAGTTTTCAGAGACATATTTCATGTTGATTCTTCCTCTCCCTTCTCTTTTTTTAGAGTTGGAGTATCTCTTGCATCAGTGGTTGTTTCTCCCTAAAGGGAGGCATGTTGTTTGGAGACATGGTATACTCTTTAGACTTCCAAGATCAACACAAGAGTTTCTTCATCATGGGTGATCTTAAGTATTTCCACTCTTTTTTATGGGGGTCTACATAGTATCTCTCATTTAGTATTTGCTGAGATCAGTTATAGGAGTTTTCCTTGGGGGTTCTTGTGAAGTCCTCCTTTCACCTTTCCAACTTTCTCTTTTTCATCTATTTTTCTCTCTTTTGGAGAG
>VDFB02373365.1:289966370-290044229 GCA_007258455.2 Sequoia sempervirens
TCATGTGGCGGGATTAGGCACCTATGTGATCTTTGATGACAATCAAGTCTTTTTGAAATTGATAAAGGATCAGGAGGAATATGATGATCTGAGTGATAACCATCTATGGACCTTATATTTTGATGGTACCAAATGTAAAGTCAGTTTTGGAGCAGGTATCCGACTAGTGTCCCTGATAGGATTGAAGACCCTCCAGGATTTTCATTTTTAGTTCTCGTGCTCCAACAATGATGGAGAATATGAAGCCTTGGTTCATGGTTTGATTCTTGCAGAATGAATAGGCATAAAGAGAATGCAAGAATTCAGAGATTCAGAGTTAGTTGTGAGCCAATTCCATGGGAAAGAAGTTGCAAAGAATATAAGAATGAAGTCATACAGACATTGGATATGTGATTTGATTGAGAGTTTTGAATCTTTTAATATACAATTCATTCCTCAATCTCATAACAATTTCGCCGATCAAATGGATTCAATCGGTTCATAATTTGAACTAGTTTTTTATTCAGCAATAAAGCAGAAAGTAGTGCAGATCATCGTTCGACTGGAAATTCCTAACAATAATCAAAATTGGCAAGTATTTGAGGATAATATTCAAATCACTACCTTTTGACAAAAATTAGGAAGAGTTTCTGACTATCCATAGCTCGAAGCAGAATCCCCCGAAGGGAAAGTTATCTAGTTAAAAGGAAATAAGCTTTCTCAAATTTTTAATCTCCCTTGAAAATATTTTTGACTATGAGGATGAAAGAAATAGCAAATAGAGGTTCACTGTGGATAATAGGGATTATGAACAACTTGATGTTGGAAGTGGTAGAAATTTAGAGGTCAAAAGGGATGTTCCACAGAAGGATAAGGAAATACTAAGGGATCTATGTTCTATATATAATGGGGTCATAGCCTGAACCTATGATGATCTTAGAGGGTATGATCTGGGCATAATTCAACATACTATTGACTTGGCTGAAGGATCAAAACCCATATAACAAAAACAAAGGCCAGTTAATCTGAAGGTCAAAGCGTTGATGGCTCAAGAGCTCACCAAATTGATTGAATCAAGGATCATATATTCGATTAAGCATTCCACTTGGGTGTCTAATCTGGTACCATTTCAAAAAAAGAATGGCAATATTAGGCTTTGTGTTGATTTTAGAGATTTGAATAAAGCCTCCTAAAAGAACACTACCCTTTCCCATCAATGGAGCAAATCCTACAGACTGTGACCGGATTAGAGATTTTTTCATTTCTTGATGGTTTCTCAGGTTATAACTAAGTATATTTAAAGAAAGGTGACCAACATAAAACAACATTTACTAGTAAGTGGGCAACATTTGTATATTCAAAAATGTTGGTACAACTTTTCAGCGAACAATTGATATTTCTTTCAGAGGATTAATTAATCAGATTATTTTAATATATCTGGATGACCTAATGGTCTTTTCAAATTCAAAGGATGATCATTTTGATCATTTGGAAAAAGTTTTCCAAAAATTTCAACAATTCAGGATTTCCTTCAATCCCAAAAAATATGTTTACAGAGTGCCCCAAGGTAAGCTACTCAGTTTTGTGGTATCAAAGGAAGGAATAGCAATAGACCCTAAAAGGGTGAGATCTAAAATGGAGTTACCCCTACCAGTAAATCAGAAAGGGCTACAATCTTTTCTAGGGAAGATCAACATTATCAGTGGGTTTATTTAAGATTTTGTAGGCATCACGAGGCCCATCACACTAATGCTAAAAAATAACTTAATGTTCAAATGGACCCATGAAGGAAAATCAGTGTTTGAGAAGATAAAGTTAGCTATCTGTACTGCCCTAATGTTGGATAACCCAGACCTTTCCAAGGATTTTCTACTCTATGTATACAACGGTCAACATAGCATAGATTTGATACTCACTCAGAAGGATGGAGAAAATAACAGAGAGAATCCTATCACATTTCACTCAAGAACTCTTCAAGGATATTAAGTTAGGTATAATTTTGTTGAAAAGAAAGCTTTTTCCATTGTTAAAAGCCTAAATAAGTTCAGACACTTGGTGTCATCCAATAGAATCACCATTCTCATCGCTCATCCTCATGTGCAGGAGTATATCATCGAAGGACAGATAACTGAGAAGAGGGAAAATTGTATCACCAAGATCCTAGAGTATGATGTTGACATTAGACCAACCAAGCTAGTTCGGGGAAGAGGTCTACACAAATATCAAGCATAGGAATCAAGTTCTATGGCTGAGAAGGAGACCGATAAAGTTTACACAAACTAGTTCGAGTCTGACGAGTCCTAGGTGATAGATCAAACATATTATATGCAAAAGGGGCAATACCCAACCAATCTTCCACCTCACAAAAGTTGATACTACCAACTGCAAGGCACTAGATATGTATAAATTGAAGGTATCCTATTTAAAATGAATTATGATGGTGTCGTACTCCAAAGCTTGAATTTCATAGAATTCATGAGGGTGGAAATTTCTCTGCAAAGACTACCAACTTAAAGATAATGTGAGCAAGATACTATTGTCCCTTCATGTTTTCAGAAGTGCACAATCTAGTGAAAAAGTGTACTCAGTGCCAATATTTTGTTGGAGAAAGAAAGAATTATGCCTTGCCTTTGAGCCCAATTGTAACTAAGGAACCCTTTTGTCAATGGGGTTTGGATTTTTTTGGCATGATAAATCCTATTTCTAGTGTTGGCCACAAGTGGATCCTTATGGTGGCTGACAACTTCACAAGGTGGACGGAGGCTGTTGCCCTAAAAAATGCTAAAGAGGGCGAGATCATCAACTTCCTTAAAGAGTTGGTAACTAGATTTGGTTCACCAAAAACCATCATATCCAACAATGCATGGGCTTTTGTAGGTTCTGGGATGTTTTATTTCACTATGAAACATGCAGTTTACCTTAAAACTTCATCAAATTACTACATGCAAGGAAATAGGTTAGCAGATTCGACAAATAAAAACCTAATTAGGTTGATCAAGCACATCGGGTTAGAGCGACAAAGGGATTGGCACAAGCACCTATGAGCTACTCTATGGACAGACCAAATTATACCCAAGCAGATCTTGAAGGCCTCTCCTTATGAACTAGTATATGGAAAATAGGTAGTTTTTCTTGTTTCCATAGAGATCCCTGCCTTGCAACTACTAAAAGCCCTAGAGATTGAAGAAAGCGGCAAGATGCAAGTAAGGTTGGTGGAGCTCCTCAAACTTGAGGAATATAGAGAAAAAGCTTATGGATCCATGATTGGTCACCAAAAAATAGTAAAATGATGGTTCAAAAAAAGACCTCCAACCCAAATTTTAGGGAAGGAAGCCTGGTATTGAAGTACAAGGAGTGCACTGCTAAACCAAGACAACATACAAAATTTGAAGCGCAATGGAAGGGATCTTTCCATATCAACGTGTGCAAGGAAAAGAATGTATATGAGCTTGAAGATATGGAGGGAAACACTTTGGATATACAGATGAATGGTATTTATCTAAAATTGTTCCATTAAAATATGTAGTTCTTTAAAAAAATTCACAGTTTGTACCATATGTAAGAAAATTTGTAAATACGTTCTAATTTTGAGAATAAGCCATGAGAATAACACTAAGGAAATAGAAAAGTATTGTATTATATTATATTCATCAAAAAATTTACACTGTAATACAAGCCCAAGGCTTAGAATTAAATATGAAGCTCTCTTGAGCAAACCGAAAAAGAGTTACAAAGCAAAAGAAGCAAAACGGAGGCAACGTGCAAAAAATACTAAAGCTAAGCCTCTAGTTGTTGTGAAGCAGTCGAAGTAGCTCGTCGTTAGGTTCTTCTTCTTCTTCTTCTTCTTCTTCTTCTTTGTTAGGGTGAAAAGGGGGGAAAACACACAACACACACGGGCTCGACACGACATAGACCTCAGTTCTTGTTACTATGGCTATACACCAGGAAATCAAAGTGTTTCTTCTATTCAAGCCCAGGAATGTGTTCCACATTGTACTCCTATAGCATGAAGGTGTCCATTGGCTGAGACAATGAACGATGCCTCTCAAGGTCCATGGGGTGGAAGTTAGTGAGGAAAGACAACCAAGCTATTCCTATCTCATAATCGACATGCCTGTAGATGTCCATGTCACTTGAAATGAAGACACCAGGTATAGCCACTTCGACGGATTCAAACATCTAGTGGCACAATTCAATTATCATGGGCTTAGAGATCTTTAGGTTGAGCAAGGAGGTGACAAAGTGAGAAACAATGTTGCAGTTGCTTCTCAACTGATTCTCATCTTCAATATAGTCCTGGACGACTACCCACTGGAATGCAACGAGAATGAGGTGGTCACATTTCTTCACTAGACACTTAATTCTATCATAGGTGACCTCACCCATGAAGGCATATTGTGGCCTCAATGGTAGGATCTAAATGGGAGTTCCTCAGCCAACCGACATTATGACAACGCAATAAAAGCTAGTGGAATCGAAGATAGCAAGAAAAGCTTGCTAAACGTAAAAGGCTATTTCTTGAATGAATGTTGCAATAAGGTGGCATATCTATTTATATAAAAGATGTGCTGACAAACCCAACCAATGGGAAGTCCATTTTTGGCTGGACAACAATGAAGAAAATACCAAAGCAGCTAAAGGGCAAGAGACGAATCATATAGAAAATCTGACAAGAGGTCTTGAGAAATAAATTTAGGTGTTGGGAGTAGATTCTCATGTATGTTCATCGTCGACATGTGTCATTTTTCGTCATCAGCACCAACTAACTTGCTTATATGAAAAGACATGGATTAACATGTTAATTTCTAAAAAGTTAAATAGGTAGATCTTTTCAAAAATATCTTGCACTACTTAAGCATGTTTCTCATAGCTAAAAGAACACTTTCTAATGCAATTAGTGTATTTGCTAAAGAGGTGGTGGGGAGAATGTACTAATTCCATTCTTGTAGTATTTTTTTCATTCCCAAGGGATGCGGATCCCAAATCCACATGTATCACCTTGGTGGCAGCATTTAGTGGGCTAGCGTTAATGAAAGAGCCTTAATTTCATGTAAGTGAAAAGGAATTAAATGCACACAAAAGTAGATTTTTCTACATAGAAGAAAAGCAACTGGTCATTTCATTGAAGAAACTCTCTGCAACTTCTCGGCATAGCCATGGTGAAATCATTAGCATCTAGTAAAAAGACTAGAGCCTTGTCTAAAAGGTCAGGTTACATTGATATCTTTGGGAGAAATTTGTTCAAAAATGCCCCAACTCCAGGAGAATGATAGTTTGATTATACCAAATATGTGCAACCGGATAATCATGTCATAAAAGAGGTGGTGTAGGATTTCGCTGACAACATTTTTGACCCAAAGTTGGTGACTAACCCTAAAGGACTTTGGGAGGGGCAATTCCAAAGAATGATACAGCATGGGTTGTCTAAAAAGTTTCACGTCTCAGCTCTGGAATTGTGGTTTTCCATAGTTCATGTTGCCCACCATACACCCATGCCTAGAGCTAGTAGACGCGTGTGCCAAAAGATTCAACAAGGAGACAGGATTTATTGCTGGTAGCAAGATCAAGGTTACAATTTTTGCAACGGTGATACGGGATATGTTGCGTATCCCTATAACTTGGGCATTGAACGTTTTGATGAGGAAGAGATGGAAACTTTATGGGAAGCCAAAACTAATAAGGGAAGCTTTTATGAGGATGAAATGAAGGAAAGACTAGAGAGAGGTCACTTCTCTTTTCCCCTCATGCATAGACAATTCAAGAAAGACACAGTCTATTTTCTCAATGTTGGCCTAGATTTATGGCCTTGATGATGATGAAGAAGTCCATCCCTTTTTGATGGGCCTAGCTTTCATGCTTAAAAAGGAGAAAAGTTATAATTATTATGATTTTGTTGATGTAGTAGCCCAAGGGATGCTAGATCAATTAAAGAACTATGATTCTGAGTATAAATTCAGGTATTCTTCTTTCTTGGTTCACTTAATTTTGCATCAAAGTTTTGAGTTTCTAGAGAGAAGTTTTCCAGTGTATAGGTTCAATGTAAAGGGTTTATATCAACTAGTTTCTGTATGGACTCTTGTATTGTCAAGAACATGGGATTACTACTAGTTTTTGCATTATTTTATGAGGCTAGTACTTCAAGATTTTCTCCCACTCCCTACGAGCCACTTCTCTCTTGAGGTCTTGTAATGGATGAAGGTTTTGACAAACCTGGTGGATTATTTCCTAGGTGAAGATTTCACTTTTATCGAATTCCATGGTTTCGTCGGGGAGTGTTTCAAACTCCCCAAATTTGTAATGGATAGAATTTTTTCTTTGGAGGCACAGGCAACCCTTTCCAAAAATTTTTATGGCATAAGAACACATAAGACATGTCTTTATCTGATCCCCCTTAGCATTTCCAACAATCAAGTGAGCTTACAAACAAATTGGCTATCTTAGGCTTAGTTATAATTTGTGACACATGGGACAACAATCTAGCAAGGCACCTCCCAACTTTGAAACGTGAGATTCAGGAGTATTTTGATTCAAGGAAAAATATGACTAAAGAAGGACTAGAAGTATACATTGACTTGGCCCGCATACCATTCAAATGATCGGCATGGCTAAATTTCTATATAGTGCAAGCGGATTATCAGAAGAACATCTCGATGGGTAAATCCCTCAGTACATAATTGAAACACAAGGGGTGGTTAGAAAGGAAGAAGGAATATTTCTGGAGGTTCTAACAAGAGATGAGGTGCCTCAATACCCTATTCAGAGATTTGTGTCCACATGATGAAAGGTTCGATGAAGTTTACGATGCAAATGCCAATACAAGCAATAGAAATCAAGAGACTAGTCATGAGATAGAGTAGGAGGAGCTTCCATGCCATGCTTCCTGACCTCAAGAATCAGAAAAAAGAAAAATATCGAGGAAAAAGGTCTCACAAGTCACGTCCTCTGTCAGTGCCTAAAGAAAAGGGAAAAGAACCCAACGGTTTGCAAGAAGGTCCACTGTGGTTATCGAAGGCTAAATTTTAGTGGGATCAGTCGCCAAAGGATCATAATGTACTAGTTTTAGTCATGGAAAGAGGAGACGAGTCCAAGATCTAGGTAGACCTGATGCATTATTTAGAGGAGAAGAAGAAGTGGATTCTGCTCTACAAGATGTTTCGGTCACCACAACCCAGGTAAGTTTCGCTCCCTCTCTTCTTTCTGCCTCTACATCTTTGGTTACTACTTTACCCCCATCTATGCAGAAGATTCCTCCATCCGTGGACCCTGATCTTTTGGTCCTTAATGAATCCCCACCCATTTTCAACAATGAACCTTATGAAGTAACCTCGCGCACCGAACGAGCAACATCCACTTCGGCCACAATTGATTCTTTGATCACCCTATCAAGGGCCCCCATTGAAACAACAAAAACATTCATGTTTCCCTTTACTCAAGGTCCATCCAATTCTAGGAAATAATATCTCCTTCCACCCATTTCCCTTTTCACCCCAACTGGTTTTACCCTTGCATAATCTCAATTTGGTATCCGGCCATTTTACATGATAACACTCCCATTTTCCTTCCCACATGCTGATACATCTAAGGTTTCTCCTTTCATCACCCTTTTTGGTCTCCCTCCAAGTGCTTCAATTTCTGCACAAAGCATCGATACCCCATAGAGTCTCCAAGAATATTTTGATGCAACTAAGTAGTCTCGACGGGCTAGGAAGCAGAAACGGTAGTTAAAGAACATTGCACAGTTAGCTACCAAAAAGATTGAAACTTGCTTCAATGAAGATAATAATTCTCTATTAATCACTACTATGAAGCCGCTCATCTCCAAGCCTGAGGGAAAAATATAGATGGAATATTATGACATCAAAGCCATGAGTCTAGATCTAAACAAAACTCACCCGCGTGACAAGGTAGTCCTAGCTAAGGCCACCTAGAAGGTGGTGTAGTGTCGAAAAAGGATCCTTTGACATTTTTCACACTCATTGGGTTCCTCCTTATGCATTTTGGCTTAATGCTACCTTTATTTAGTGTTGTAATGTGGATAACACATTCACAATAGGTCTTGGGCCCTTGTAGACTAATGGAATTTAATGGTGCCTTGCAAAAGTGTTGTGAAGTGTTGTAACACACTTTCACACTTTTCTAGGGTTTTATCAATTAACTAAGCATAATAAACATAATTTTAATTATAATCAACCTTAATCATTCCTTATTTCGAGTGTTGTAAAGTGTTATAACACACTTTAACATTCCTTTAGACTTGTCATTACTGATTTGGCTTTCTTATGCTTTAATTGGCCTTATTTTGCATCCATAAGCCTCATTTATTGCATCTTTTTGAGGATAATCCCGACACCAATTAGTAACCAATCAAAATTCAAGTGTTCCTGGCTTATGTGGCCCAAATTTAGTGTCTAGGACTCATTCACTACCTTAGGTGAATGAGTCCCACCTAGGTCTTTTTGGCCCCGATGCAGGTTTCACACATTTCTAGACACTTTTGATTTTTGGTCCCATACATTATGTGTGATGGGACTCATTCACCACCTTGGGTGAACGAGTCCCATGTGACCAAAATTCAAATTTAAATCAAATTTCAAATGGGATTTTATTCTCCTAGATCTGATGTCAGCTTGTAGTGTTGTAATTTCGGGAATTCTTGCATAATTAAGTATAAATACAAGGTTCTTTCACTCATTTTTCATCCTCAAGCATTCGATTATTCATTCAAGAGTCCACAAGAGCATTTGAGAATTCAAGGAATTTCAAGAGTAGATTATCAAGCATTCTAGAGCATTCTTCAAGTGTCAATCATCATGTCAAAGATTATTTGCATCATGTTGTTTTAGAGCTAACAATTGTGGTGTAGGGATTGTGTGATTCAAGCAAGCATTACATTCAAGGTCTATCAATATCAAGCAAGATTCCAAGTCTACATCCATTTGAGCCATCGATTACATGTTTGCAACACTTAATTGCAAGGGTTTGGTGAGTTGTAACATCATTATTTGTTCATTCATCATTCTCTATTCTATTTCATTCTATTTCAAGGGTTTAATTACCAACAAGGGGTTTGACCAAGGCAAACCCCTATTCACTAACCCCACAACATTTGTCCCTCTCTTTGCATGTGATTTGTAGGTCTAGGTTGTAGATTTATCAAGGACCAAGATTGGAATTTTTTTTAAAGCAATTCAAATTTGTCAACGTTTCTATAAATCCTTGGAGAATCTTAGAGAAGGCCTACACGATGAATTCTTTAGTTTTGGACCCAGATTTGAATCAAGAATAGAAAAGTAGAGTGAGAGCTACAAAATTCAATTTTGAATTTCCACAAATGCATAAGTGGACTAATTCACCACTATTGGCGAATGAGTCTCACTATACATGTTTGTCAGGGATTTTTGTAGATCTGAATACCCATTTTCCCAAAACCTGTTTCGACACAATTTACCTGAAACTGGACTGATTCACCCAACTTGGCGTATGAGTCTCAATCAGCATAAGTAGCAGATTTTTCAAGATTCTAGACCTCCACTCTACCTCCTTTAGTTTCCTAGGTGCACATTTCCAGTTTCATAGTTGTTTGTTACAGTTTGCTTGCATTTCTAGGTCATTTAGTATTTGTTTGCATATCACATTATGTTTTCAAACATTTTCTTTTCCAGTTTTATACTTGGTGGTGAACCCCTTATTATACATTATTCAATCCCTAGAACCATCCTTTTGACGAATTTCAATCTCTTTTGCATTGAAATCTCAAGGGTTTGTTCTTGAGTGAAGTGTTGAAAAGTGGTTTTTGGTCTTTCTCCTTTTAGGTCCAGAACCCTAGAAGTGAAAGAAAGCACCATTCCCTATTTTTCACCATTTCATTTTTGTGAACTTGCATTTAGAGCATCATATTTCTGATTGGGAGTGCATTTACATCCTAGATTTAGCTTGCATTAAAATTGAATTAGGTTTTACATTGTTCAATTTGTATTGTAGGGTTTTAAAATTTGCATTAGTGAAAAGCTCATTTAGCTTGCATTTTTTCACTTAATTTCATTGAAAAATAATAAAATTTAGTATTTTCATTTTAGACTTGCATTAGAAAACATAAAAAAGCATAAAAATCAATTCAAAACTTCTAAAAAATTTCAAAAAAAAAAGTATTTAACTCATTCGCCACCTTGGGCGAATCAGTCCCTTTGCATATTGTGCACTGCATTTTCTAGTATTTATAGTTCTGTTTCTGATTTTATGTTTTTTGTTTCTATATTTTAGTTTTACTTTCCAGAATTTCAGTTATAAGCATTTCATTCTTGTTAGTTTAAATTGCATTTTCATTCACCCCACATTTAGTAGCTTTTGCATGAGTGTTTGGTGTCCTATTGCTAATACCTTGGTAAGAAGAATTTTGAGACTCATGTCATCCCACGATAACACAATCATTGTGGACCTTTGGTTATTTAGAGCTTCCACTCCTATTATTGACACTAGTACACTAGGCATGGAAGTTTGAGACTCATGTCAAGTAGCATGCAAGTTGAACCAAGGAATGGTGATATCCCGCAAGAGAAATTAATTAAAATTCATGAGGACTTAGTAAACTTGCAACATTAAATAAGCCTTGAAAACATTTCAACTAATGCAATTCGTACCATAGAAAACATTCATTGCATGCTTGAAAGTGAAGATGTCCTTGACCTTGTGAAAAACATAGTTTGGATCTTTGGAAAACATCTTCCTTCAACCCTCATTGTTTTTATACCAACAAAAAATGTCCTAAGCCAAGGAGGAACTCAAATTCCTCCTCCTACAACCATAGCCTCAATCCCTACCTATACAACTCCCCAAGTCACAACAACAATGCAACAAGTTAGTAATGTGATTCCTTCCCTAGATATTCCTGCTAGCATCCCTAGTTCCTATGTGGCATCACAAGTTATATCTCCTACCTTACCATCTATAAGCATTCCATTCAATTTTCCTACAAACACATACATTACATCACCACTTTCACTTCCATCCAATAACACAAGCATTGACCCTTTCATTACACAACTTTTTCAAATTGTTTCATCCCTTCAAAAGAAATTTTTTACCATCAACCAAAACCAAAATGGCCCACCTACATATTATGTCAAGAGTAGTCCATTGTCCTTGGGGATATTGTGAACCCCGATGCCACAATGTATAGAGGTGCCTATATTTGAGAAGTATGGAGGGAAGGGAGATCCTTTTAACCATGTCAATGCCTACATTGCCTTATGTAGTGACTTTGTCCTTGACGATAAACTTTTGGAAAAAAAATTTCGTAGGCCATTGAAAGATATTGCCTTGGAATGGTTTTCTTCTTTACAAAAAAATTCAATTTGTTCATTCAATGAACTTTTTGATGCATTTGTAAACCATTTCCAAGTGCATATGACTCCCTTGATGACCTTGGCCAATTTGATGAGATGTAATAAAAAAGAGGACGAAAAAATAACTGATTTTATCGCACGTTATCAATCACTTTATTCCCAAATCGATGTCAAGGTTCCCGATCCACACCTTCAAAAGATGTCCATAGAAAAATTGCAAAGTAAGATTCAAGAAAATTTGACCATGCTGAAATTTACATCCTTCATGCACCTATGCACTTCCCTCCGCGATTATCAAAATTTGGTTAGTAGTCGAGATATAAGGTCCGCTTCTAGCCAAATTGAGAGATCCGAGCCTGCAAACCAAAACAATTCCCAACCTTTTAGAATACAAAATAAAGGGTTCCTTCAATTCAACCCCCCTCAACAACCAACTCAAAAATTCAACAACCAAGTAACTGTTGTCAAAACCACGGTACCCTTTAGTTATGTAGATCTAAAGTGACAATTCACTCCCTTACCCGATACCCTTCATAATACAATGTACCAATTTCTAGAACAACAAATGATTACCTTTCCACCAGTCAAAACTCTTCACCCTAATAAAAATTTACCACCGAGCTTTAAATCTAATGCTTATTACCACTATCATTGACAAAAATGGACATGACAGGGAACATTGCAAGCATCTTAAACATCTTATGCAAGACCTCATTCATTCTAGCCGTCTATCCATTAGAGGTGTTAGCAATCAAGGCAATAAGTTTGTTGCCCCTCCGAACCATCATTTGCAAATTTACCAACCCAATGCTCAAACACAATATTCCATTTGTCAAAGCGAGTGAAAATAAAAAGAATGATGTGATGAATGTTGATACAAATAATGAAAACAATGCTTTTTCCAATATCAATCCTATGGATGAAATGATAGGGGTGATAGACGTCATCCCTCATAAGGGCCAACCTAAGAATTTTCTTGATATTGCATTCTCTTCCAAGGATATCCTAAAAAAAATTCCCAATGGTCCTCTCTACATAGCCGGTCGTATCTATGACAAGCCCACTAATGGGATACTAATAGATCTTGTCTATAGAGAGAATGTGATCACTAAGGAATTTTTACTCTTGCATGAACTCTATCAAGATGAATATGTGTGTCATAGAAAAAATTACCCTTTTCTTGACATGGGATTAATTCATGATAAATTGGACTTAATAAGGCCTTGATTCAGATGTTGTGAGGCATTTTATGCATCCACACTAGGTCTTGGACCCTTGCACACTAAATAAAATGTGTTTATTGACATCTTGTGAAGGTGTTGTAAAGTCTTGTAAAGGACTTCCACACTTTCCTAGACTTAATAAACTTATTTCTCCCTCATTCAACATTATAAAATGTATTTAAATACATCATCACATCAATATAGAAGGTTTTTGAATTAAACTTAATGTTAAACTAGTGTTGTAATGTGTCTTGCACATTCATATTGGTTCTTGTGCCTTTTTAGGCTATATGGACCCCATTTTAGTGTTGTAAAGTGTATTTAATCACACTTTCACATTGAATTTTGTGTCGCAAGCCCTATTTGACATTTACATCATCACTAATAGGCCCCTATTAACCCATATTGTGCATCCTGAGGCTTAAATTAATTAAATACCTGACAAGGTTGCATTTAAGACCTTATTTCCTTATCTCTTGGCATCTGAACTGTCAAATTGGCCCCTATGGGACCCATTCATCATGCATGGTGAATCAGTCCCATCCAAATGGGACCCATTCATCATGTATGGCGAATGAGTCCCATTTGGCTCAATTTTGACCTTTGAGCGAGAAAAAAGTGAAATTTAAGTTTAATGTTACTTCATGTCATCCTGTGATGAGGTATTAATGGGTAAAATAGGATAATTTCCTATAAATATAAACCTTTTAACCATAATTCATATCTCTCATCATTATTCATCTATTATTCTTCCATCTCAAGTCAAGCAACTTAGGGTTTTATCATTTCAAGGCATTAAGACATCAATTTTTAGACATTCAAGTGTAGATACTTCATGTTTTGCTTCAAAATTTCAAGATCAAACATAATGGCAAGGTAATAAACTCCATTATTGCATGTTTCATTCCATTCTTTCATCATTTTGGTTTAATTACCTAAAAGGGGTTTGACTAAGGCAAACCCCCATGCCCTAACATTCAACATTTCTTCTTCTCTTCTTGTGTGTTTGCAGATTTAGGTCTCTTGGAAGCTTGTAAATAATTGAAGATAAATTTATTAAGTTTCTCAAGTCTTCCCCTCTTTGTTCAAGTCAAAATATCAACAAAAATCCACTTATAGGTTCATAAATCGAAGTTTCAGAAGCGAACACCTGTAGGAAGTCAAAGTGCAGATCAGAAGCTCAGAATCCACCTTTCAAAACCCAGAAATTAAAAAGTGGACTCATATACCATGGGTGGAGAATGAGTCCCATTTTTAGGTTAGTTTTTTGTTTTATGCATTTTCTGACACCGTTTTGACAGAAACAGGTTTCAACTCAATTTACTAGAACTGGGACTGATTCACCTAGAATGGCGAATGAGTCCCTTTAGGCCTAAAAATAAGTATCAACAGTTTTTTAGAAGCAATTTTTAGTCTCCTTCAAACTTTCAAGTACACACTTCAAGTTTCATTATTTTCTGTTTAACTTTACATTAATTTCTAGTTCATTGTTGCATTACACAATGTGTTTTCAAACAAGTCACATTTCTTAGGTTTTTCATGTTTAATCAATCAATTTCATTACTTTATTGCATTAATATCATCTCATTTAGGCATAATAACATCATACATAACATAATTTGAATGAACCTAGTTAGATTCTTTAGCCCTTCTTTATGCTTTTAGGTGAAAACCCTAGAAATGCTAGAAAGGATTAGGGTGCCAAAAATCTACAGTTCATTTTGCTGAACCTGATTTTGGAACATCTTATTTTCTGATTTGGAGTCCATTTTCATCCTAATCCTAGCTTGCATTGTATTTGCATTATATTTGCATTAGTTAATTTGCATCTAGGGTTTCAATTTTTTGAATTAGAAAAAAGTGCATTTAGCTCGCATTTTTGCATACAATTTCCTTTAAAATATCTGAAATTCTACATCTCCATCTTAGGTCTACATCATACAACCTCAAACACATCAAAAACCATTCAAAATTTATGAACATTTTGCAAAAATCCAGTACTGGGACTCATTCACCATACTGGGCAAATCAGTCCCTGTCGAGATCTTTGGTTGTCTTATACTGCATCAAAAACCTCATTTTGATTCTTCCTAAGACTCCTAGTATCATATAGTATAAGTTTGGAAAGTTTTTGGAACATTTTTTTTATGCATTTTTCTCAAAAACATCATTTTAGATTCCTCATTCTTCACATTCCTTCATTTTCAAACACCATTCGATCTAAAAATGCCTACATTTCTACAATTTTTCATAACATCAATAAACACACTTTTCACTTTTGCATATACAATGTTCATTTTCATAGACCTTTGTAGTAGTTTGGTAAAAGTACTTTTTATTCTTGCATATACATTGTTCATATTGTTGAGAGATTGCATGGAATGGATACATGTGCTTTCCATTCTTATTCAAACAATCCTAGTACCTTACATATGTAGACATGTTAAGAAACATTTCCTATCCCCTCCCTATGAGAGTTTTTTAGTGAAAGAGACTGCAACTTTGGCCATTCCTAACGATCATACTTGTTCTTCTCATAATATCTCTCCTCTTGGTGATGAAGATATTTTAGTAGAAGAATCAATTAGTGAGAGTTTTGAGAATCCTATTTGTTTCTCTCCTTAGTGGACAAGACACCCACAACCAACATAACACAACCTTAGATGATCATGACAACAACATTTGTTCTTCCTCTAGTATCTCTCCTAGTTGTGAAGTAGATACTTTGATGTTAGACAACATAATCAATGAAGGTCATGAATATCCTAGTTATCCCCCTTCACCTCGTGAAACCCCTCTTGAGAAACAATATTAAACCATTGACCATTCCCCTACTTGCAATGGAAACTTTTTATAACAACCAACCTATGAATGTCAAAAACATTCAGTTTGTTGTTCTACCAAAAATTCTCCTCCTAGGCACTCTATCATAATGCAAGATAATCATAACATGACATTATAATCCCCTTCAGTAACACATAATGCCAATCAAGACAAAATTTTTGAGGTTATGATGACACAAGTGGGATCTCCTTTAATTGGTGAGCTTCCTAAATCACCTTCCATTAGTGAAAAACATAAAAATTCAGAGATGTCTTGAAATCCATGATGCAATCTACTCCTAGCAATGTTTTGCAGCGCTAAGTTTCCACTTAGTGACTCAAGCATCTAGGGGACCACACAACACTCCTACACCATTACCTTTTCCTCAAAAATTGCCTAGTGTTGAAGATCTTAAAAATACTTTTGCTAATATATCTATATGGGAACTCATTCAACTCTCACCGACAGTGAAACTTCTCTTTCAAGAAATGTTGTAAATACAAAAGGAAGAGATACAATCTTACATAAAATAGAATCATGTCACATCCTCCTCTCGTCCAATGCAAGCTACCCAATCAAAAATCACATTCCCTAAACATGAATTACCCTCTCTTGAGATTCAACACAAAAATGATCATTTGATGTTAAAGGTGATCATTAATGAAACTTTAATTAGACACACCCTCATCGACACATTTGAATCAAAAATTAATGTTTTTAGCATGGATCTCATACACAAGCTTGGCATGCACAAAAAGCTCATTCAACTTAATGATGTTGATATTTGTGGCTTTTACAATGTTCATAGGCAACCACTTGGGATGATCACATTACCTATTGAGGTCGGACCTATGGTGTTGCCTACCTCTATTCATATCATTCAAGGACCCCTTCCATACAATCTTCTCCTAGGGAGACCGTGGATTCATGCTATAAAAGGAGTCCCATCTACCCTTCATCGTGTCATGAATTTTGAATACAACAACAAGATATACACAATTGATGTCGATGAGTGAAGCTATGTGTCAAATGATCACAACACTTCCAACTCCCCTAATCCTTTCATCCCTCAATCAAAACATGCACTTCCAACAATTGATGCTAATTCTTCACCTACAACACAACTCTTTTGCAATAATTGGGAGTCACTAGATTCTACACCTCCTTTCCATAATATTTCCAAAATCTCACCCTCATGGTCCAACGAGTCCTATACAAATGATTCATTTTTAGAAACAAGCCCTAGTAGTGATTGGAGTTTCACACCTACCTTTAAGGGAGGGTGTGCAATATCTCAATCTCAACCCACACAACCTTGTGTTCCATTCATTCAACTTAGTTCTACCAAATCACCCCATGATGGTGATGGGGGAAATATAACTCCCATCCCTCAAGAAGCAAAGACACATACCATTAACATGGATTTGTGTTCTTGTAAAGAAACCACTCCTTCTCACAAACACACACCCACTTCATCTAACTTGGAAGATTGTTATGGTATTGATTACAATTTTCTTCCTACACATGGATGTAATGAACATATGGACAAAACCTCATACTCTTTCAAGAAAGATCTAGGGGTCTCTCCCTTATCTCCATTTTAATCAAATACTTTTCACAACAATAAAATTCAACCTCTTAAGGATTGCGGTGCTCTTCCTTGTGTGGAAGCACCTAATTCTTCTACTTGATACTTCCTTTCATTCATTCTAGGCTCACCTTTTTCTTGTACTAAGTGCGGGGCTAGGGGTTAGATAGCCTTGTCTATGCATGCCACTTGTCGTTGTCTCTTTTGACTAATCCTTAACTTTTCACATGAACATATAAGAGCAAGCTTGGGATTTGGACGACATGTCTTAAGATTGACTCGCATGTGACATATTGCCTTTCTTCATGACACAACTTATCAAAAAAATATTACTTGGCATAGGAATTTTCAGATAAGATCTCATAACCTTTTCTACTTTAAAGTAATTTCTCATAGAACGAGTGCTCACAATTGCTTTAAAGTGGGATCATATATCACCACTCACATTTCATTGTGTGATTTCTTTCTTCTTGCGATGCGTCCTTTTCTTGGTGGAGTCATTGGGTTTGATTCCCTCCAAGAGTGTGATACTTCTTTTGCACTTATCCTCTCTTGGAGACATTAAGCATGATGTTCCCTAAGACGATACCTTGAATGAATTAAGTAAAATCCCTTTGAACAATCCTTACACTATTCTGCATTAACAATGTCTATAAGTGTCAAGAATATGAAGTTTTTCTTACCTCATAGAGCTCGAACCAACATTTTCCTTTGTGTCACCTTATTAAAGTTATCAGGAGCTATAAATTTGGTATGGTTGAGAAAAAATCCCATCTAGTGGCATGGCTTTCCCCATAGCCACCTTTGTGTTTGTGAGTGCATACCAACTAGCATATGCATTTCAACTTTTGGGATTTCTCACCCCATGGACAACTAGAAGTTATGTGGCCCCAAAATGAGTATACTTTTGGATTTCTCACTCCATGGACAACTAAAAGTTCTGTGGCCCCAGAGTGAGTATACTTTTTGGTTTTCTCACCCAACGGATAGCCAAGAGTTCTGTCACCCCAAAGCAACTTAGGTTTTTATCATTTCAAGGCATTAAGACATCAATTTTCAAACATTCAAGGGAAGATACTTCATGTTTTGTTGTATAATTTCAAGATAAAACATCATGGAAAGGTAATCAACTCCATTATTGCATGTTTTATTCCATTATTTCATCATTTTGGTTTAATTACCTAAAAGGGGTTTGACGAAGGCGAAGCCCCATGCCCTAACATTCAACGTTTCTTCTTCTCTTCTTGTGTGTTTGCAGATTTAGGTCTCTTGGAAGCTTCAAAATCATTGGACATCAAGTTATTAAGTTGCTCAAGTCTTCTCCTCTTTTTTCAAGTCAAAATATCAACAAAAATCCACTTACAGGTTCAAAAATCATAGTTTCAGAAGCAAATACTTGTAGGAAGTCAAAGTGCAGATCGGAAGCTTTAGAATCCACCTTTGAAAACCCAGAAATTAAAAAGGGGACTCATTCACCATGGGTGGTGAATGAGTCCCATTTTTAGGTCAGTTTTGTGTTTTTTGCATTTTCTGACACCCTTTTGACAGAAATAGGTTTCAGCTGAGTTTACCAAAACCGAGACTGATTCGCCCAGAATGGCAAATGAGTCCCTCCATGCTTGAAAATCAGCATCAGTAGTGTTTTAGAAGAAATTTTCAATCTCCTTCAAACTTTTAGGTACACACTTCAAGTTTTATTCATTTCTATAACTTTACATTCATTTCTAGTTCATTGTTGCATTACACAATGTATTTTCAAACAATTCACATTTCTTAGGTTTTGCATGTTTAATCAATCAATTTCATTACTTTATTGTATTTAGATCATCTCATTTAGGCACAATAACATCATAAAATTCTTTATTTGAGTGAACTACCTAGGTTTTTGTCCTATCTCTCTCCTTTTAGGTGAAAAACCCTAAGAGTGGAAGAGAAGTACATAGACCCAAAAATCTATGGTTTAATATGATACACTGAAAGCATGGATCAATAAACACAATGTCTTTGTGTTCCCTATGATAGGATCAATCACCTTACCATTGCAAATAGGACCAAAAATATTAGATGTCATATTCTCCATCATCCCCTAGTCGGATCAATTTCTTGTGAAGCGAGGCCACCCATGGCTTTGCTCCATGAAAGTTTTCCCTTTCGTTGTGTATAAATACTTAAAGTTTCCTTTTGACAATGTGATATTCACTATTCACCATAGTGGCTTTAACCCCTTGTCATCTAAAGAAAAATTTTCCCTAGATGACTTTTGGCCCGAGCCCATGGAACCTATCAAGCCAATGGAAGACTTTTTTTTCTTGTCCTATCAAAAGTTCAAGGAAAAGAAGATAGAAAAAATTTCTCTCTAAAACATGTCCCCGTCCACCTCCAAACCTCCCATCCTAGATGAAATCATGCTTCAACCTAAACAATAACCAAGAAACCAAGACCAACCAAAAATATAAACTTCACCTATATCATATAAACAACCACAAGACAATGAAAACAACCCCATCACACACCCTAGAATAAAACAAGTTTACAAAGCAAAAGAGAAAGTGGTTGAACAACTTCCTGTGGTTCCTTCCATTCCTCCCCTCAGGGAAGAAAAACAACCTATGGTTGATCAACCCACTCCCACTCAAACACAACTTGAAAACAAAACTAAAAGAAACAGATGTTCTCGAGAGCATAGGCGAAGAAGTCTTTCCCTTGCTCGCAAGTTACATGAAGAATTAAACAAAGAAAATCAAAATCCAAACTTGACTAAAGCAATGCATGATGAGCCTCTTCCCCAACCACAACAAAATGACCCAATACAACAATCACAACAAGATTCGAACTCTTCAACTAGCATTATCATTCGTCCTCCTATTGTGATTAACTTGGATGATGATGACAAGACTGCTCAAATCGACGAATAGGTGCATAATGAATTGAACACATTTTTTTCCTCTTCCATGACCTTAAATGAAAAATCTCCTATAAAAAGTGTTGAACCTGGTGCTTCTCCTACTACAGAACTTTCTCTTGTCCCTTTGGCTAGTTTCTTGTCCTTGGCATACATAAAACATGATTGGGAGGTGGATGACTTGCTCATAGGTTGACTCGCATTTTCCTTACTAGTCTAACATTTTGTATATATATATTTTTTCTTTTGTGTGATTTCATGTGTGTAATGTGATCCCTCATGATGTTTTTTTGGTGCTCTCTCTCGTTTTGAAATTCCTCTCTTTGTACCTTCATTATTCTCTATTTTGTGCATTGCTTTTGCTTTTCATTTTTTATCTTTTTCTTGCATTTTCCTTTTGGGGATGACATAAGGCATTGAAACACCCTATGTCTCCTTCATGATGACCCAAAAGGATTTCTTTTTCTTTTCCTTTTCACTTTTATGTTTTTCTTGTGCTTTCCTTTTGGGGATGATGCAAGGCATTGAGACATTCATGTCTCCTTCATGTTGACCCAAAATTTATCCTTTTCTTTCACCTTTTCTTTTTCATTTGTCTTGTTCTTTCCTTTTGAGGATGACACAAGGTGTTAAGACACCCTATGTCTCTTCCATGTTGACTTGAAAGGTTTTTCCTTTTTTTTTTCTCACTTTGTGTCACTCTTCTAGTTCTATGTGTATTTGGGGGATGATGATAGTTCCAAGCTCTCTAGAAAACATCACAGCGAAGAACATACTGGCCCCAAATCCATAGATCCCTTATGTGTTTGGTGCTTTCATTTTGGGGGAAACCCCTCTCTTTTATTTTTCTCTTCCATGATGCAACTTTACTCGAAAACATATGACTTGGCATAGGGCTTTCCAAGTTGGCTCTCATGTCTTCTTTCTTGTTTGCATTTTTCATTTGCTACTTTAAAGTAATTGCTCATAGTATGGTGTTTAACAATTTCATTAAAGTGGGGCATACATTGGCATTATTCTTTTGCATTTTTCTTTCTGATGGTTCTTAGTGTAGCCTTCTTACTTTATACGATGTGTTTGTCGCTTTTTGGATGACATTGGGTGTGATTTCCTTTATGAGTGTGATCTCTCTTAGCATGTTACATTCCTCTTAGTGGCCTGATGTGATGCACTGCATCCCCTAAGTTGTGAATTTTCTATTCTTTGATTGGTCCTCTCTTGGAGACATTAGGCACAATGTTCCCTAAGTTAAAACCTCGCATGAACTAAGCAAGAATCTTTTGAACATTCTTTGCATTTTTCATTTTTTGTTATATGGCCACCTTGCATAGCACAGTTTTCATGCCTATAACACCATTGTATTTGTTCATGAGCTCCAAGCATATGATTTTTTTCTTGTCTCATGAAGCTCGAAAAGTCATTTTTCTGTGGTGCCTTATTAAAGACTTTATCAGGAGGTATACCTTTGGTATGGTTGAGTGGGAATCCCAATCTAAGGCATGAATTTACACATAGCCACTTGTGTGTATCTGTGAGTGCATACTAGCCACGAGTCTATGTTTCTCACCTTTCAGGACTTCTCACCCAATAGATAGCCAAGAGTTTTGTCGCCTCATAGTGAGTATGAATTTTTCTAAACAAACAACCTATATCTGATCCACATTGGGATGTACAAATGGTCGAAGTTTGATCTGATTCTTTTATTTTCTTTTATTTACTCTTTTTCATCTTTTCCAGTGTATGCTTGGCCTTGTCGTTGTTCTTTATATCATTTTCATGTGTGTTCCTTTGTGCTTATGTTGGTTTTCCATGGGATCTTGATCTTCGGGGCTTCATCACCCATCATGATTGTTTTATTATGTCTTGCCAGCATTGGTTCATTGAAACCCATATTGGTGCATGTTTGTCAACTTTAGTGTGAGTTTGAAGCAGGTTCATCCTCTAACTAAAGTGGGGGCTTCATGTAGTGCTGGAAAAAGGATCCCTTGACATTTTCCGCACCCGTTTGCATCCTCCTTGTGGATTTTTTCTTAATGTTTCCTTGATTTAGTGTTGTAATTTGGATAACACATTCACATTAGGTCTTGGGCCCTTGTGAACTAATGGAATTTAATGGTGCCTTGAAAAAGTATTGTAACACACTTTCACACTTTTCTACGGTTTTATCAATTAACTAAGTATAATAAACATAATTTTAATCATAATCAACCTTAATTGTGCCTTATTTGGAGTGTTGCAAAGTGTTGTAAAACACTTTCATGTTCATTTAGACTTTTCATTAATGATTTGTCTTTATTATGCTTTAATTGGCCCTATTTTTCATCCATAAGCCTCATTTATTGCATATTTTTGAGGATAATCCCGACACCAATCAGTAACCAATCAGAATTCCAGTGTGCCTAGCTTGTGTGGATCATATTTAGTGTCTGGGACTCATTTTCCACCTTGGTTGAATGAGTCCCACCTAGGTCATTTTGGCCCCGATGTAGATTTCACACAATTCTAGACACTTTTGGTTTTTGGTCCCATACATTATGTGTGATGGGACTCTGAGCGAATGATTCTTGTTTGATCAAAATTCAAATTTAAATAAAAAATTGGCAGGATTTTATTCTCTAGATCTGATGTCAACTCGTAGTGTTGGAATTTTGTGAATTCTTGTATAATTAAGTACAAATATAAGGTCCTTTCACTCATTTTTCATCCTCAAGCATTCAAGTATTCATTCAAGAGTCCACAAGAGCATTTGAGCATTCAAGGCATTTCAAGAGCAGATTATCAAGCATTCTAGAGAATTCTTCAAGTGACAATCATCATGTCAAAGATTATTTTCATCATATTATTTTAGAGCTAACAATTGTGGTGTAGGGATTATTTGATTCAAGCAAGGATTACATTCAACTTCTATCAATATCAAGCAAGAGTCCAATTATACATCCATTGGAGCCATTAATTACATGTTTGCAACACGTAATTGCAAGCATTTAGTGATTTGTAACATCATTATTTGTTCATTCATCATTCTCTATTATGTTTCATTCTATTTCAAGGGTTTAATTACCAACAAGGGGTTTGACCAAGGAAAACCCCTATTCACTAACCCGCAAAAAGTTTTCCCTCTCTTTGCATGTGATTTGTAGGTCTAGTTTACAAATTTATCAAGGACCAAGATTGGAAAAGTTTAGCTTTATGATGAAATTGAAAAGCTAAGAGTTGAGCTTGCTACTAAGCACTAGAAAATAATAGAGTACCAATGTACTCAGGAAAACATACAAAGAGAGCTAGATGGTGTCCGATCTCAAGCTTCTGACAATCTGCAAAAAGCCCAAGAAAAAGAAAAAAGGTGAAGACGAGAGAAAGAGGAGATCGTTTCCACTCTGTAGGCTCATGACCAAGAGGTCAGAAGGTTGAGTTCTAAATTGACAAACACCCTCTGAGAGAGGAATTAGATGGAGGAGAAAACAAGAGAAAGAAAATCTTAGTTTCACTAGGAGTTAACTACTACATGAGGGTCTCAGACCCTCTCGATATTGAAGAGTTTGATATCAAAACATTAAGAAGGGATGATAGTTGTGGTTTCCATTCTTAGGGAAGCCCTATAGTTCTTAAGGGATGCTTGCGAATTAAATAGAAAGGTTGGCCCGGTGGCCAACCAAATCCTACAGATATATGCTCCCCGGGTAGCGGAATCACAAACTCTAATTTCCAAATTGTGTGTGGCCACTGACAACGACCTAAGAAGTGCAAGAATTCTGGATTGAAGGGCCATCTCAAGCGAAGCAATCAATTTCGTTAACTACCACAATGTCATAAAAAAGACCAAGGAATTCAAGGAAACACTAAACAAAAAGGTCAACAAAATCTGAAAGGATTTCAATGTTCTTATTAGCTATAGTTTCCCTCCCCTTTTTTCACCAGATGGAGAAGTGCTATTAGTTGATAAAATCATAGAGGCAATCAGACAAAAGGTTCATACTTCTACAAAACTCTCGAGTTTAACCCCGACGCCCACCGTTGGTGAAATAGAGCACAATATCTTTCCCTTTTCCCGCCTCTATTACCACCTTAGGGCTATTTCAGCTAGATGGGGAGCCATTTATTTTAAGGAATTATTTGAACTAGATGAAGTGAACATGGTCTTTCACACTCTCATCTGGCCCACTTATTTGGATTGGGAGGTGCAACATTCCGCTTTCCTCAAACTCCAGAAATTTCCAGAGCTCTAGGTTCGTGCCTCTGCAAGTGAAGGCCCCCTATCAATCGCCATAACTATGATGCAATTTTTCCTTAATCTTCTTTTGATTTTTAGCTTTTATACATTTTTGGCTTGAGGATCTGTCTGGACTTAAAGAAAAAGTTGTTCTGAAAGGCGTGTAATGTGCCATGTGGTGGCTACGCATATTTTTTTTAACATCTTCGTTTCAGGAGAAAGCCTGTGCACATGTCAGCTTGGTGTGGATTTCCTCTAAAGCTATTTTCATAAATTTGAGATTCTCCACCCGCTCGACACATCATCTCTTTGCTTTGGGTAGGTTGTACTTTAAGGAGCAAACTATTTTTGGATTTTTTTAGAGCTTGTTGAGTTTCCCTTGTTTTCAAGTTGGGACCTTCGAGTTGGCATCGCCAATCTATGTGTTTGGTCAACCATATTTTTCTAGTCTATTTTCTAGGATCTGATTTTTTTCAAATAGCAATCTTTGCTAAATATCTAAATGACATAAATGAGGTAGTTGATAATTAATGAGCAAAGATTGTCGCGACCTAACCAAAGATCTATGATTAGATCATGAGCTATCAGATGCTAGCATCTGGCAGTATTTACTTCTAGGAAGTTGGTGGTGGTTCTCCTTTTTTTTCAGCTATAAATAGGAGGTGGCAATAGAATGAGGGATTTTTTTCCTGAAAGGAGTTTCTTTTTTTTTGAAAAAATAAGTTCTTTTAGTTTTCCTTAGTTATAGAGACATTTTCAGAAGTTTAAAGTTGGTAGAACACTACTTTTTTCTCGCATGTTATATTTTTTTAACTCAAACTATTATCAGATTGGCATCTGACCTTTTCTTTTAAAGTTCATTTTATATTAAAGTGCAAACTATTTGGGAGAAATTTTTGAAATTGTGCATGTTATTGCCTTTCCCAAGTTCTTTCTTTATGTTTTGTTCAAAATGAAAGCACTTTGTTAAGTTTAGTTCGATAATTTGAGTAGTTGATTTCCATGTTGTAGGCTTCTATGACATGATGAAAACTCACGAAAATTGGATTATGTCTTTTGAACTTCTCCATTTTCTTTAAGGGTTGTTGTTTTTTCATATTATGTTATAAAAGGAGGAAAGTTTATGCAATTTTTGAATCTCTTTTTGTTAACTTCTGGAACTTTTATGCTTTATCAGAAATTAATGAGCACTTCTTGTGGGGAGGTTTGAAAGACTACACTGTGCTTGTATTTAGCCTTTGTTTCTCATTCTCTTCCCAACAATGAAGGGTTGTGGAATTCCTTGTCTATTATATCATTAATAAGAGAAGGATTGAGTTTAAAATGTTGTAAAACCTTTGGAGCATCACCATTTTTATGTTTTATATTTACATTTCTTCCTATCTTTAACTTAGACTCAAAGAAGAGTTGGCTTTCTATAAAAATTCAGGAGGTATTCAGTGAGGTGAAAATTGGTCCCCCACTCGCTGAATTTCCCATAAGGTTGTTAGAGAGGCACAAGCTTTGATTATCAACAGGACACTAGTGTAGTGTGCAAAAGTCTTCATGACACGTTAGTTTCAAAAAATATCATGCTCAAAGATGGTGGGTACAAGGAAGACACAATGTTTAGGGTAAAGCTGACACAAGGAAATGGTTGCTAGAAGAGATCCTCAGCATCTTGAGAGGGAAAAAGGCTAATGCAAGGGCTAAATTGAGCCTATGCAAATACTAAGGGAGTGGACACTAAAGTGGATGCAAAAATGTAGGTGAAATTGCAAGTAGTGCAATTTTACTACACTACATTTCTCCCCCACTTTAGCAGGCTTATGAATCTACATGAATATGCATGCTAAAGAAACTCTACTAAACATAAACAACATCATGGTGCCAAAAGCATATTGTAGAGGAAGAAAATAGCTCTTAAATTAACCAAGGAAGCATTCCCATAGGGTGAAGACCTACAAAATAAACATATTAGACAAGAAAAATCTACACAAGACAACAAGGTTAAAACATAAGAGGCTACCAAATAATGGGGTTAGAACATATAGATTGCTAACACATATACAAAGGATCAAAATAATCAAACCAGAAATATTTGAGTCGGTAAAGTGAAAGAGACCTAGATGCGGGAGGTTGTCTCTATACTATGCATCATTCCCAAATAAAGAAATAATATATAGAGGAATTCTTAAATAGAGAGAGGAATGCAAGGGTCAATTTCTTCAAGAGAAGAATGCATCCAAAATACAAGGAAACAACCAATGTCGAAGAGAAAAAGAGAGATAAATAAGTATATACTTAGGATGAAGAAGATGTAGGTCTTAGATCCGATATATGCCATTTGTAAAGTTCGGCCAGGACATGAAGATGACATGGGTCTTCTATCTTGAAGAGCTGACTACAAATTGACCACAAAAATGTTCAGTACAAATAAACATGTTGGGAAAAAGGTTGAAAAATATGATAAAATTAGTAGACATGTCTTGACACAATCTGATCAGATAAAAATACATCACTAATAAGTATGGCTAGCAATGCTAGAGATCATACAGTAAGTGGATACATATTACATTGATAAGTATGGATAGAATGCTAGGGACCATAGAACAAGGGCATAAAGGAGGTATTGATAAGTATGACTAGCAAGGTAAATACCATATGACAAGCACATAGAATTATGGCTATTGAAATTTTCATTGTAGGACAATCACAAAAAATATACATCTACTCAAGCTATCCCCAAGGTAGAGAATATGATCATAAGATAGTCCAGACATATTCTTTTGAGATATTTTTTTGAAAAATTTAGAATAAGTAGATACGATGCAACCCCTTAGAATGATGTATGCTATGTAAAGCAGCACATGTAATTATAAGAAGGAAAGATAGAGAGGGGTTCCTAAAGAAGGACACACACATCTCCAGAATAAGTTACCCCTAGCCCTAGCGTACAAGTCAGGGTAAGCATGCTAGATACTATTGTGTCGCCACCATAGAGAAAGTATGGTTGCACACAATAGTTTACTACCATGAATATAAATGAGCAAGAAAAGCTATGAATTCCACATAATGTTTAGGAACCCAATAGAGGGGAGTTTTAACAACCAAGGTATGATAAGATGCTTGATAAAATGGATAGGACAGAGGTAAACCTCAATATCTCTTTTCATGGGAAGAAGATACAGGTGGATCAATAGATGGAAGAGTGATGGCACCAAAATCAATAAGTTACTATATGTAATCCTTCAAGGCCTTACTTTCACTGGTGGAATGGAAATGCACTTGATGGTATATATAGAAACAATGTTTTTCCTTATCATGCTTATGAAACTTCTTATGTGTAGTAGGAGGAAGAGTAATTGAGTGGGATTTGAGAAGCCTCAAAAATATATTGTCTATCTTAGAAAAATAATGAGTAGGAAGCAACCTTTTCTCTTGTGAAGAAAATTTTGATTGCTCACAAGAAGAAGACATAAGGACAGTAGATAATGGAGGAGGGGATGGAGATAAAAGAGAAGGCTTGTAACCTGAACCCCTTGCAAAAGAGTGAGGTGTAAAATCTAAAGGGACCTTAACTCCTTCCATGCACCCAATACCATTTCCTTTGTACCCATTCTTAGAAAGAATATTAAATCCAAATCCATAATGTGATTGCAACTCCTCAAAAGGGGGGGATCAACATTAAGCACATTACAACTATTGTTCATATTATCCTATGATACAAAAGAATAATAAACTTCTATAGCAGGTGTGAATCTCTCCTAGATCTTCTCTTTGAGGCCCACCTTAAATGAGTACCCTCTGAGCAGATGCTCTAGTGCTTGATAAGGATCACAATTCGATATTGACCATGTGGTTGGAAGATCAACATGCTGCTCAAGCCAAAAATCCTTCTAAACCTGATGTGTGCAAGAGTGAACTTGGGAACTCTTTGAAAAGGGGGTTTCTTCTACCTCCTTGGAAGGATTCTCCCCATGTTGCTGGCAGATGCATCTCATAGGTTTTTTCTCCTCCTATGGGTGTTAATTTTGGGTCCCCTTCTAGGGGGTGGCTTCCTTTTCCATGGGTGAGCTTTCTCCTAGCTTTGTGCAGCCTACTTTTGGGCTAGTTGATTTTCCCCCTATTACTTATGGGGTGGCTTCATCTTCTATGTGTGAGATTTCTAATCAATTTGTGTAGCATGTTTGTGGCTAGTGGTTTCTTCCCTTTTTATTTATGTTTCCAATGTGTTTATAGATTGAGCTACTGTAGACCTGCAACATGCTCTTATTGTAGATTTTAGGGAAAATATCCAATACTAATATTATTCATAGTTGGGATTCAAACTGTTTGTTTGATTCTAATTTGTGGAGTGTTAAGAATTTTTCAAACAGTTTCCTCCCATTTTCTTTCAATACTATGGAAGATTTCTCTCATATTTTTTTCGGTGGCCCTTGGTTTCTTGGTAAGGTTTTTCTTTTCCTTCAATGTTGGATGGCTGGTTTTGATGCCTCTAAGATAAATTTTGATCCTATTTTGGTTATTCTCCCTAAGTTCCCTTTGGAATTCTCAGATGAAGATATTTTTCAACTTATAGTTATTTCTTTTGGACAATTGATTACCATTGATAATTTTACTAGAAATAGAACAAGTTTTCTATATGCTAGATTTAGTGTTTTTGTTGATATTGGTCAAAAGTTGCACAACAATTTCACTGAAGTACCACCTCCACAGTGTTGGACCCTTCTCCATGTGCCAATTTTTCCATGATAAGATGCATTCCAATGTGCATACCTTGTTTGAATGCTCCTCTATTGATAAGGGGAAGGATATGGATCTTGAGCATGGTCCCTTTGCTAATGCTAGTGTTTATTCCAAGGTTAAGTGTATCCTTGATGTTGAGATTGGAATCCCTTCAGATGAGACTCCCTTCAATAGTGGGTTTCTTCATTTGTGCCCAACCCCTCTTTTGAGGGAATTTTTGAAAATTGGGTTCAAACCTCCTTGATGGTCCTTTGTTCATTTTGGGTCTTTCTAAAACCTTTTTTGGGTTCTTTGCTCCAGTCAAAAGCATTTTCGGTTCATCTTTTATGTTGTTTTATGTCATTTCTTCCATTTTTCTATAGTATCACTTTTCATGAGAATCCTCACTTCCACCTCTATAGCTTATTTGAAATGGGTAGGGGCCCTTCTCGCATTCACCTTAATAAAAAAAAATTGAAAATTGAAAAAATGACTTTAAAAAAATTATTTTTGTACAAGCCTATGAAAAATTAATTGTATCCTCTAGGTATTAGAATAAATTATATATCTGAAAACAAGATTCAAAATCCTACATTTTATATTATTTGACTTTTAAAAGATCCTATGTGTAAGTGCTTCAAATTTTTAGTCCAACTATGAAAACCTTTGCTTTTGAAGAAAAATACTTCCACTAATTGGCCAAAAAGTGAGCCCAACTTCTTGTAGTTACCCATGATACTTATAATTCTTCAATATTCTCAAGATCTTTTCAATAAACTTGTATCCCAATTTATATTTAGGTATTTCCCCTTTAGACTGGCATTTTTCTTTATGCCTTCCCTAAGCATATAAGGCATCATTGGAACCTTTATCATTGAACCCTTTTCTCATCTATTCACTAAGAAACATGGTGAGAGTGTATTTCATATTTGACTTTACATCACTCCAAATAATAGCAACAATTAAATTATCCCAATATTTGAGCAAGGAAAAATAAAAAATATATATTTATCTTCTTCATCAAGTTGAATATCTAGTATAGCTAGCTAACTCAAAATAAATTTAAAGGAATTCACTTTTTTAATAAAATCACTTTCCTTTATCTTTGAAGAATCTAAACATATTTTGAGATCCTGTCTTTTTTCTTTTTACATTTTTTTAAATAGATATCATCTATTATCTTTCATATTCATAATATAGTCAACTCTTGTATGAAATACAAGAGATGAAAATCTACAAGACATAAATTGACGGTTTGTCATTCCTTCTTATCCAAAATTTATTAATCCTCATCACACATTCCATTGGGTTGTCCTTCGTGAAAGGAAACTTGCAGCCATCTAATGAAAATTTTCACATAACCCAAAAGATAAATTTATATATTGAAATAAGTATTCATAATCCTCATGCAAGAGAATAGAAACCATACCCATCAAGAGATTACACAAGCTATACCTTGGGAAAACCCTTGTAGATGGAAAAACCCAAACTTTGAAAGCATCCATGTTCAATGTATTATTCATCAATAAACATTACAATACATCTTTAGAGCCTCCATGAACACCTCTAAAATATCAACCCTCTCCAATGCATCCTCCATGTGTCCAAGCATGTAACCACACATACCATGGAATGCTTCACATATGCACTCTTCAAAAGAAGACTCAAAACCTCAACTAACCAACCTTAGATAACTACCCTTGTGTTTACTTTTATAGAAACAAGCTCACAAAAAAACACCAAGTGGTATTACATAAAACCATTTGACTAAAACCATGATATTACAAAACCATGACCCCACATTTAATGTTGGGAGCTTCATTAATTAAAATTCTCCAATATTAGATAAATATATATTTACAACTTACATTCATCTTATGTCCCAATGTTACATACAACATATAAAGTGGCTCCAAGAATGTTAACTCCTAGTGATGCATGTACTTCTAGGTTCCCCTAGGTGCACCCCACACATAATAATAAATTAAAAATTATAAACATTATGCAAGGAATAAAACACCTAATTCCTAACATTCTCCCTCTTGTTGTATACATTCCATAAGGGGTAATAAGTAACCTCAAACATGAACAAGGTAACAATCCCTATAGCGACATATGCCATCAAGGATTAAAAGTGCTCCATGTGCTCCATCAAGATACCTGTAACAAGAAACAAGGTGACCTCCATCCCAAACATGAATTCTCTCATCCTCCATCATGCCATTGCACAAAGATAATAAGCCATCCAAAGAGTTTTGGAGATTTTCTAGTGTTGTCATTAGTGTTTTCATTGATGTCAACCTTCAATTTGCTCAGGGATATTGTTGGAGATTGTTGTACTATTCTCACATTAGAAATATAATTTGATGTCCACCTATAGTTTGGTAATTTTGAGAGGTGTTTTTGGTATTTGAGCAGGTGTTATAGATATTGTAGATATGTTGATCAAGAATTTGTGGTGTTGCTAATGTAGCTGGTTCACTTGGATTCCAAGTTATTTTGAAAAAAAATGAATAGAAGAGTGTGCACTATGGTAGAGGTGTGTTCAGTGTTGTGCTCTGCATTACTTCATGGTTGAAGATATGCTTGTGCATTTTGGATGTGATGATAAAAGTTTTCAGAGGTTCTATATCAATATTTTTAGGTTATAGTTCGTGTAACAGTGGAAGTTGTGTTTGATAGTGTGTTTCCTATGAAGAAGGTTGTCTAGGAGAAATGAGATTGTTTTGTATTTATCCACATTGAGGTTTCTTGTCTTGCGGATTTGGGAAAGTGCTCAAATTATTTGTATCTACCTTTCCCTAGAGTATCTAGTGTTTAGTTGTTTTTAAAGGTTGGTGAGTAAAATGAATGTCTATGGAAGTGTGGTTGGTTGCACAAAATGAAAGTATTCTTCAATTTCAAGTGGTTGCACCAGTATTGTTGAATACTCTCATGATCTTGGAATATTCTTGGTTGTTGTGGAATGTTATTATGTGGTCCATGTGGTATTTTTGGACTTGGAGAGGAGTGCATATGGTCGCTTGTTAGTATTCATGTAGGTTTGGTCGACCTAGTATGCTAGTGTTGATTGAATAAATTGTTTCTTGTTTGTAGAAGTGTGGTGAAGCATGTTGATGTATATTTTGTTCCTAGTTAACCCTTGTTGTGGTCTACCTTCACTTCTTTCCATTGTGAAATTTTTTGATGCTAACCTATTTAGTGGTTGCACATTTGAGGTGCATACATTTCATTGAGGCCAACATGGAGAAAATTTTTGAGGTTGTGGAGGATATATAAGCAAGGCTAATTGTTGGAGATATGTGTGGAAAATGTGTGAGTGTTTTAATCAAGGAACAGGTAGTGAGCTGAAGGTCACAAATGGTGTAGAGTTATAGTGGTGGATTTTTCTTGTTTCTCTGAGATAGTGAGTCTCTCAATAGTAGTCTTCTTCTATTATTATTTCTTTCAAATAGTGATTCCTTCAGGAAGTGAGCCCTTACCATTGATATGGATTCTTCTCTTTTGGGTAGTGAGCCTATTGTATTTGGTGTTGCTATTCATATATATGTGAGGTAACCCTCACTGTGGTTTTTCCTTGATTAGGTTTTTCCACTTAAATCTAGTGTTCTCTTATGTATGGTGTTGAAAGTGTTTATGTTTAATTTTTTACATTCTACTAATGATAATAAGGATTTTTTGGTTAATGATATTTTAAGGTTTTAATGTACAATTGACTCACTTGCCCTCTTGTCCTATGTGTCTAAAAATTGGTATAAGAGTTGTGTGTCCTTGGAAGAAGCTTAACTGCTTGAGGTAGATCTTGATGGCACACATGAAGGGTGTCCAAGCTCCTATATTTGATGGAATAAATTATGCTTACTGGAAAGCTAGAATGGAATCCTTTCTGGTCTCTCTAGGGTTTGGATTCTAGAAGTTAGTTGAAACTGGATATACTATGCTTGCTAATGGTCTGAAAAGTTATGATGAGGTCAAGGATTATGAGAATAATGATCTTTCTCATTCTGATCTTGGGAAGGTGATAATTATCAAAACTTCTAAAGAGATATAGAAAAATTTACAAAGAATTTATGAAGGATATGATAAAGTTAAGCAAGCAAAGATGCAAAATTTCAAAGAAAAATTTGAAAACCTAAGGATGTAAGAAGATGAAGACATTACAACCTACATGCTCAGAGTGGATGAATTTTTTAATGTCATTAATGGTCTTGGTGCTAAGATGGAAGATAATGAAGTCATAAGAAATGTTTTGAGTAATTTTCCTAAATCTTGTAATTCTAAAGTTTTTTATGTTGAGGAAGTTCAAAACTTGGATCAATATTCTAGAGATCAAATGTTTGGTGCTTTAATTTATTTTGAATTGAGAGAGTTTGGTCAAAATTCTACAAAGAAAGAAACTACCTTTAAATTCAGCAAGCCAGATAATGATGATGAATCAAATTTTGATGATCCTGATGAGGTGGAAGAAAATTTTGTAAGGAGATTGAAAAAGGGCACAAGAAAATATGGAAGTTGGTAAAAGCACAAAGTTGTGTCACACTTTCAGCCAACTAAATGGTTTCAAGCAAACCATTTTTGGCTAGAAAGTGTTTTTCTGAGAGGTTCTTGATTGAAGCCATGTGACAGTGACATGGCACCAATGTGGCGGTAAGCATTTTTTCAGTATGGTTTCAGCCAAAACCATTTCGACCAAATACTTCTCGACTGGAACTAAGGATTATAAATTTAAAAAAGGGCCCACACCATTTTTGCATGTTCAGGCAGAAGTCTTGAGGGTGAGTCGTGGTTGGCTGAGCTAGGGTTTGAGCAATGATAAAACACAAGCAAACACCAGGTTTCATCGTATTTTTTCTCCTCTTTCCTGGCATATTTTGTCTATAGTCTCGACAAGTTGTGCGATGAATTTTGGAATTTTTCTTGTGTTTATTAGAGGTGTGCAACTATATGTTGACATATGTGGTTATATTATAGGCACACAACAATGGGCCATATGATTTTTTGCAAATTTATGAATAAATATTTTAGAAGTTAGAATGCAATTTAAATTGTGAATGGTAGTGTAAATGTCATTTTTGGCAAGTGAATATCAGTGTAAATGCCACTTTTTGCAATGAACTATGAGCTATGTGATATTTAGTTTTGGGTATGAATAAACCCTTATTTTGGCAATGAAATGTGAGATATGTGATATTCAGTTTTGGGTTCGAATAAACCCTATTTTGGTAATGAACTTTGAGATATGTGATATTTGGTTGTGGGTATGAATAAACCCTTATAAACAGTTACAAGGGTTTTGGTAATGAATAAAGCCTAATCCTAATAATATCAATAAACCTTGCTTCTTTTTAAAAATTATTTTATTTCTTTTAATGTGTTAGAATTTACAAAATATTTGAACTGATGAAACCCCCATAAGCATCTTCCAAAGGTTGAGGTAGATCAAAGTGGTACAATGTAACATGTGGTTGGATGGTTGAGAGTCGAGACAAAAAGCTAGATGCCAATATTTTCACCCACATAAATATGTTTAGAAAAAAACATCTATTAAGTTAAAAATGAATACAATAATAATCATACCATGAGAAAGAAGCTCATTGATGACGTTATTATAGTATTCAAGGCCTTTTGGATTTATGGGTTTGTTTCCATCTATATATAAAAATTGGAAAAGGATTGATAGTGTACAATACATTGACTCTATAGGGAATGAGAGTGAAAGAAATGAAAATACAATAAGTACGAGGAATGATCCTTGACCCTGAGATAAAAAATTTGTACCCATCTACTCCCATTGCGGATAATTAACCCAACATCTTCCTTCACAAACATATTGCAATTTACAAAATAGAATGATAACTGGCTAATATGAATGTTATACAAATAGTTATACTTCTATGTATATAGAAAAAAACATAAAGTTCGATCAATTTTTCATGATAGCTAGTTTAAAAATAGGTCACCTTGTAATGATGGTATTGAACCACAACAAAATCCCTAGTGCCTCCATCCATGGTATTCCATACAATTATACAAAATAATTTAAAAATCGAAGCATAAAGTAAAATAAAATAAAGAAACATGAAGGTCTAATAGATAATGGCATCTAATGCAAATCTCTAATATGAGAAAAGGTGTCCCAAATGCTAGGATTTCGACCATCCTCTGTTGCAACACCTTCATACTACAATAATGAAATTTTTAGACTAAATTTTTTCCTATGTTATATTGCTTTTGGTGGTGATCATAATCCAAGATCCATCATACCCCTTTAATTCACCTCACCTCCTCAATCCTTTTCCCTTCAAATGTTTATTGATCTTTCCCCTTTCTAGATAGCATTCCCAATTGATGTCCAATAAGCCTTCTGCAATTTGATTCTATTTTTCTATCTTTAGAAGTGGTTAAAGGGGGTATAGCTTTTTATTTCTCAAACCCTTTAACAAGTGATACCTTCTTTAATAACGGTTAGTACATGTATACATATACAACTTTGTTGATATATATATATATATATGCACATGTATATGTATGTATGTAACTACATGTATACATGCATACACATATATACATACATATTGTGCTATAGAAAAATGGCCCCTTGTCATTTTCATGGTCTTTTATGCCTTTCTCCTTGATGTTTGGTCTATTTTGCTCTAATTTTATGTTATAATGTGGCTTGAACATGCATATTTAGGTACTAAAATTCAAATAATGACGTCTTGTGAAGGTGTTGTGAAGTGTTGTAAGACATTTATACATTCTTCTAGACTTTGTTTATTATAATTCACCTAAAAATCACCTTTTCATCACTAAAAAGGTCCTATTTTAAAGTGTTGTAAAGTCTTGTAACAAGATTTCACACTTTTTTAAGCATTATTTCACCATTTACACCTTTCTTATGCTGTATTTGACCCCTTTATATGCTCATAAGGCTTAATTAAGTGTATTTTCGAATGTAAAACCAGAAAACAACATTAAAAACAAGTTAATTCCCAACACCCACCTTCAAGTCCAAGGAGGGACCCATTCTCCATGGGTGGCGAATGGGTCCCTCTTGGCTCAAAATTCAAAATATTTTAAATTTCCTTTCAAGTTTTTATTTAAAATCGCTTGATGTCTACCTGTGATGAGGTATCAATGGGTTACTAAGGCACAAGAGTGTATAAATAAGTGTTTTTCTCCTCATTTTAATATCTTCTCCAATATCCCAATCTCTTATCATTCATTCTTCATTATTCATTCACCAATCTTCCATATCAAACCAAGCAACTTAGGGTTAGAAGGATCTCCCTTCTCTCCATATTTCTCAAATCTAGGCACCTCTACACCTTGTGGCATTGGTGTTCTCAACATCTCCAAGGACAATGGATTACTTTTGACATAATATGTAGGTGGACCATTTTGGTTTTGGTTTATTGTGGATTGTTTTTTTTGAAGGGATGAAATAGTTTGGAAAAGTTGTGTTATGAGAGGGTCATTTTTTGTGTTATGAGATGGAAGTGAAAGTGGCGATGGATTTTATGTGGTCATAGGACAAGTGAATGGAATGCTTATAGGTGGTAAGGTAGGAGATATAACTTGTGATGCCACATAGGAACTAGGGATGCTAGCAGGAATACCCAGAGAAGGAATCACATTACTAACTTGTTGCAATGTTGTTGTGACTTGAGGTTTGGTGTAGGTAGGTATTGAGGCAATTGTTGTGGGAGGAGGAATTTGAGTTCCTCCTTGGCATGTAACATTGTTTGTTGTTAAAGGACAACTAGAGTGGTTGAGGGAATATGTTTTCCAAATATTTGAACTATGTTTTTCATAAGGTCAAGGCCATCTTCACTTTCAAGCATGCAGTGAATGTTTTCTATGGTAGGAATTACAGTAGTTGAATTTTTTTGAAGGCTTATTTGATTTTGTAAGTTTTCTAGTGTCAATACTAGGAGTGGAATCTCTAGATAACCCAAGATCCACAACGATTGTGCTATCAAGGGATGACATGAGTCTTTAAATTCTTCTCACTATGGTATTAGCAATAGGACACCAAACACTCATGCAAAGGCTATTGAATGTGGGGTGAATGCAAATGCAATGTAAGCTAATAAGAATGAAATGCTTATAATTGAAATTCTGGAAAGTGAAACATAAATGCAGAAACATCAAACAAAAGTTCTTAGAAATTGAACTGTAAATGCTAGAAAATGTACTGAAAAATATGCAGAGGGGCTGATTCACCTAAGGTGGTGAATGAGTCAAAGTAATTGTTCTTAAAAAAAAATTCTGAATTTTTGAATTGAATTTTATGCTTTTTCTATTTTCTGATGCAAATTTGAGATGAAAATGCATAATTTTACTGATTTTCAATGAAATTAGATGCAACGATGCAAGCTATATGACCTTTCACTAATGCAATAATTGAAACCCTAAAATGCAAATTAACCAATGCAAAACCTAATGCAATGTTAATGCAAGCTAACTCAAGGATGTAAATGCACTCCAAATCATAATTATGATGATCTAAATGTAGGTTCACCAAAATCAAAAGAAGAAAATTGTGTTCTTTGTTTCATCAATTTTGGGGAAAAAAAAAAGTCGTTAGCCACATACCCTACACATACCCATCATATTTCCACTTTTTGGACCATCATGATCATGCACATACCCTATTATTAAAATTATATCTATTATGCTTAGTTAATTAGTAAAACAATAGAAAAGTGTGAAAGTGTGTTACAACACTTCACAACACTTCACGACACTTTAGCAAGGCACCATTAAATTCCATTAGTTCACAAGGGCCCAAGACCTAATGTGAATATATGTTATCCACATTACAACACTAAATCAAGACAACATTAAGCCAAAATCCACAAGGAGGACCCAAACGAGTGTGAAAATGTCAAGGGACCCATTTGTCGACACTACAATAGTTAACTACTTTTGGAGTACCTCATCCTATATCACATCTTGTAAATGATTTATATTTATCTATAAATCAACAACAACATGCTCATCTTTTAATTTTTTTCATTAGTATATATGTGAGGGTATAGTAAAATTAGTTAAAGACACATCTTTCACATTATCCACCACTATTATTTATGACTTAATGCATACGAAGAGAAATATGGGAGATTTAAACAATGATAATTCCCCTTATCTTTCCTAGTTACTAGGGTAGAAAATCTAGAAAGTTATGTTCATATTTCGAGAAAGAGTCCAACCATAAGATGATACTAATAAAATATTCCATGACTCTTTATAATATTTTATTTTTACTTATCCTTCACCAAATGGATTTTTGGTGCCTATATTTAAATGACATGATAATATAAATGATTCCTTATGACATGGATAATACCTCCAAGTTATGCCCCACCCTTATTTTTATAATGATTAACTTCTTTCTTTGGTGGTAACTGATAGAACCCTAAAAATTATCTTGTTCCATCTCAAACCCTTGTCACATTTGGATGTAGGGATGTTATCTAAGGGTTCAAGGTTTTATTTGTTATAAGTTCTTGTAACATTCAATTTGGTAGTTGACTTCATGTTGCCCATTTCCAGTCATTTAAAAAAAATATTATGTCTTTCACTGTCGTTAAGTGACCAATCCCTCGTGCCTAGGTTTGAATTTCCTAAATTTTATAAGGTTGAGTAAAGGATATTTTTGGTCTTTACATCCTCTACATTTCGTGACTTAGAAGTTTTTGAGCCCATTTTCTCATGTCATCCTAGAGGTTCCCCTCATCAGAACAACTTAAGTGCACATGCTTAGAGTTTCCACTTAAGTCCTGATGGCCATCATACATTATCGCCCATCATTGATCTTTTAAAAAATGTATGTCTCAAATTGGTAATGAGCGATGAGTTAATATTTCTTTGATATTGCTCATTGCGAACAGCTACTGGAACTCTTAAATTGAATGCGCGATGAGTGATGTTCTTTGTACTGTTAGGGGAATGCTTATCGCTAATGGATTTTGAGCCTTCAGTATTGTAATAGTGATAGGCGATACACATTGTCACTATATAAATCCTCTCATCACTAATTTCTTGCAAACTGGATGAGAAGAATTAGTGATGCTCAATGACCTTATGTTTTATCGCTCATCGTAGATTCATTTCAAAGCTTAAGTTCCAATTAGCAATGACCGATGGGATTCTCTGAATGGTTTCTTTCGCTAATATGATAAGATATTATGTGTGATGTCTTTTGTACCACTATTTTCATGCAGGTGTATGTGTCTAAATCTGATTTCTTCACTACATCTCTCGTCACTAATAGGAGCCAAGGTGCAAAGTTTGAATTGGTGATGCACGATGGAAGGACGATCATGATCAAAGGACATGCCATAGATCCAATGGTTGAGATTTCATCACGGGGATGTTTACATCACTAATAAGGCCAATGAGGGATGATATACATCTATGATAGGCAATGGCTATTTATGAAACAAGCAACGTGGCAAGATCTTGAGGACATCATATAAAGGAAAATAGCAAGATGACTAGAGAACCATTGATGTGGTTTTTAAAATAGGATGATCTAATAGACTAAACTTCATCATGTCAATAATTTCATCACTTATTGCACCCTAAAATTTGGCGAAGATCAGTGATGAGCGATGAAGTGTATAAGGAAATATTCTCTCTAAAAAAACACACTAGTCTTATGTACTTCACCGATATTAATGAAGGAGCACAGATTAGGTTGGTGATACATGCTAATTGTCAGATCACATATGATTTATCAAGATTAAAGAAGAAAATGGCAACATTTGAGATATCATCACTGTTTTCTAGGTGCAAGTTGCTAATGGTCAAAAAACAATGCTCATGGCCACCTTAGATGAAGTTTTAATTGTTTTAAGATCAACGACCTAGATTCAAATATGAGCTATTAAGTTATCAACTCACTTGTGTAAAGAGTTCTTGAATCATTAATTCTACATACTCCAATTGTCTATTTAATGCAGGTTGATCATTGCTCATTTTCACAATCTTTCCATTCTACATTGAATGTAAGGTGAAGTGTGAAGAAGAGTGAGAGGCTGTTTCTTTTTCCTAAGTTGAATATTGAGAGTTCTTGTCCTAAGTAAGTTGGTTTTAAATTGGGTTCTCTAGTTTGATTAGGAATTTATGTGCTGGGTTGGTTACAATTGTCTGGGTTTATAGGTGTGTCTCCCTATAGCTCTGTCTTGAATTCTTAAATTCTACTTGTTCTAGAGATGGGGAAAACTAGTGTGACAATTTGGCCTATTAGAAGGTCTAGCTGACCCAATGCATTGAGTATCATGAGGATATAACTAAGCAGGAAGCCCAGGATTCTCCTGAGGTTTCAAAGGGTAAAAGGAGAGCTAGAGTCATAAGAAGAAATCAATTGTTCAGAGTATATATAGCTTGAGAAACAAGAACATTCCGAGAGAAATGGTCAAGTTCAAAGGAAAGGAACTGGCTCAGCTAGTGAAGAAGGCCAAGAAAAAAGATAAAAGTCATAGGGCATGCCTGGGCAAACAAAATTCTCCTATTGTGCTCTTTGATACTCCTTCGAACACTGAAGGTGACACTAATTTAGGATATGGCTAGTAACTCCTTTCTCTGGTGTCAGATGGGAGCTCTAACGATGATGTGGTGATGGTCGGGCCTCCAATTTCATCGAGGACAAGGAGCGGTTGAGCATTCTCTGATGTTGACAACTCTGAATGGGGTCACCTCATTGTTTTTATTTTTGATGACACCACGGTCTTTGTATAGGAGGTATTTATTTTAGTATGTCCATGATTTGTCTTTTTCTCTTCCATGTTGATGTGGAAGTCCTTCGGTTGATATGATATGGAATATTTTTTGTTTCAACAATGAATGTGGTGACAATGACTAATGGTATCCTGCACATGTTTTTTTCTTTTTGTCCTCCCCTATTCCCAAATGATTGCTTAATAAACTGCCTAGGTTGTTCTTCAAGGAATCAGTTGAAATTAGGTTTTTGGAATGATTTGAAATGAAAATGAAATTGTAATTCAGTCGGATGCTTGTTGCTCCCCTATTTATAAGGAGGATTTCACGGCTGATTTAAGAGAGTTCAAAAATTTTGAGTATGGAATAGGTCAAAATGAATGCTATGCTCTCAGACCAAATAGAATGTAAGTAGATACATTAGAAAATATATCAGAAGCTAATCTAGGGAGAAAGTTATATTGTATGAAGATCTTAATTATGGTTTTACAAAGTAAATATCAGCAATGAAAAGAATGTTAGTTTCAAAATATTGCTCTCCTGTGTATCTTTCTTCTAAATTATGAATGAAGTTATTGAGAATAATTTCATTTGTCTTCTTTCATTTGAATCAAAAGAATGAGCTTTTTTTGTGCTTTAGTCCAATGAGTTGATTAAATGCTAAAATGAGACCATTAGTTTGTGAGAAAGGAATATAGGATTTAGTAAGGAAGTAATATTTTAAAACACAGTGAGTTAGATGCTACAAAGTGACATGCTAATGGTCCATTAATTTCTGATGTTCAATCATAATTGTATTACTGATTGATTGCAAGTTATGACTCCATTTTTCCCTCAGATAGGGAACTGATTGTTTTATTAGTTTATCTCATGGCTAATTGAGCTAGTAATGAATTTGGCCTAAGATTCAAGATGAAGAAAAATTCATAACATACGCTAAACTACACTGCCCCAACTTTCAGTATATAAACGCATTCCCTGAAATAAATAACACTTTCACCCGACGAGGTCTGCCAAGCCTTTGATGAAGTGAGTTTCTTTAGTAAATGCATATGTGAGGAAATTCTCCTGACAAAATTTGAGATATTATGAGCATGCATAGGATTATCCTCCTGGGTCTCATAGAGCTTGAAGAGAAGAAGTGAGGTACTAAGTACTTTACTTAAGTGTTGGCCAATCCTCAACCTTACTGATTATTGAGTTATGGAAAATTCATAGGTAAGGATTGAGATTAAGTTTGGTTCTTAAAAAATAACCAATAATACCATTAAGCTTGAGTAATGATGTACTTATATTATTTGATTTTTTTCCTTCACTTTCTATCATTTAATTAATTAAATAAAAAAATATTTAGTTAATTATGGGATAATGATAAAGATTAATTAAAATTAAAAATTTTAATTACTTTAAAAGTGCAAAGACAGATTTGGGATGGCTACATTTTAGTATGCAAAAATTCACAATACTTATATACCTTAGACTAAATATGATGTTTATTAGGTTTATTGTGTGGAAAATGTGGATGTGAAATATGTAACAAAGGGAAATAGAAACTAAAAATGTTCTTATTTCTTCATAGCGATTTATACAATCTAAGTCATAGATGTCACTTTTATAGCTATGTTAGGTGTTTGATGCCACAATTCAATTGTAATAACTTGACATGCAAATGTGAACTAGAAAGATCTTGTATATTGGATACCACACTTTGTTTTGAGTTTATAAAGTTTATTTTGATGTTTGAATTTTATTTTCACCAAAATGACCAAGAAATGGTATGGATATTTATTTGAGAGTAGTTCCACTTTGACTACAATCAAAACATGTTTCTACACCCTTATTTCTCCAAAACAAATTTTAAAAGCTTTAAAAAAAATTTAATTATTAGCCGATAGGCTATTTTGTTTGAAGTTTCCGCCGGGATTTTCATCAGCCTAGCTGTGAATTGGATTTCTCAGTAATGAAATGCAAGCGACCGGTGGGGAGTTAACCTAGTTTTTGTGTGGCGACGTGGACCTTTGCAAATATGTTGGTTGGTGGTGGTGGAGGTGGTATCCTCAGAACGTAGAAGGTGAATGGTAAGTGTTTTCTCGCCTAAGGGTTAATGCATTATGTGGTTGTTGTATGATGGGGCCAAAGGAAATAAATGCGGTCAGATGAAGTAAATGCAATATTGAATGTAGCAGTGTGGGAAAGCATACTTTGATTAAGTTGTATTGTCCAAACATCCATTGTGGTCTTGGTTTCATAGTAGATGAATGTAAAAATCGTTTCCTTCAACTCCGTCAGTGGTTTGATACTAGACTATTCAAAAACCCTCTTATGCCAGATTGAAAATTGTTGTTCTCTGAAATCTGTAAGTTTTTTTACATGGGTATTTTGCATAGATGGTTAATTTATTGTCCATGTTTTCTTGTCAAATTTTTGTATCTTTGGCATTATACCCATTCTTGAGATTTGAAAGAGATTATCGTTTTGTATGGATGGAGGAATTGTAGTTAAATGTTTTTTCTTTCGTAAAAATATATGCTTAGGGTTAGTAATTTTTTCGCTGTTGGTTTATGGTTTTGGTTATCTATGCGTATCTTTGGTGTTGCAGCCATTACGATAGGATAAATTTTGATTAAGTTGCATTGTCGAAACAACCATTGTGGTGTTGGTTTCATAGTAGGCCATTGTAAAAATCCTTGCGATGAGCTTCATCGGTGGTTTCATAGCAGACTATTGTAAAAAAATGTTTCCTTTGGGTTCATCACTGGGTTGATAGTCAGCTGTTCATAAACCATTTTATGTCACATTGAAAACTATTGTTCTCTAGAATCTGTAAGTCCTTTTACATGGGTAGTTTGCATAGATGGTTAATTTATTGTTGATGTCTTCTTCCTATATGTTTGAATATTTGGTGTTATACCCATTTTGGAGATTTAAAAGAGATTATCGTTCTCTATGGATGGAGAAATTGCACTTAAATCTTCTTTCTTTCATCAATAAATATGGTTAGGGTTAGTTATTTCTTCGCTATTGGTCTATTATTTTGGTTGTCTGTGTGTATCTTTGGCATTGCATCCATTACCATGGGAGCAATTGTAGTTATTTGTGTGCAGGTTTTAGGGTTGTATGAAAGCATTAACATATTGGAGATAAAATTACTTTGGTGGTTGTCCAGTGTTATTCTAATAGGTCTTTTACAATTTCTCTATTTGTGTGTAATATTTACTGCAAGGTGATGTAGCTCGAATTTTCAATGAAGCTTGTGGGGTTAAACTTATTTTTACATGGGTGCTTTGCATAGATAATTAATGTATCGTTAATGTCTCCTTGTTTTATGTTTCTATCTTTGGTGTTATACCCATTTTGGAGACTTTAAAGAGATTATCGGTCTTTGCGGGTGGAGAGATTGCAGTTAAATTTTATTTCTTTCATCAAAAAAATATGGCTAGGGTTACTAATTTTTGGTTGTTGAGTGTTATTCTAATACCTCTTTTATAATTTCTCGATTTGTCTATAATATTTAGTGAAGTGTGTGGGGTTTTACTAAGTTTGTAGAGATTATTGCTACGTGTTGGGTTGAGGAGCTCTATTTAATGTGGCTTCGGGGAAATTGCAGTTAAATCTTCTTCCTATCGTAAAAAAAAAATGGTTGGCCTTAGTGATTTTTGTGGCCCTCCTTTATTGTTTGTAGTTATGGCTCTGCAACTTTGGCTTTATACCTGTTATCATAGGAGCAATTTTAGTTAAATCTTCTTTCTTTCGCTGTTGGTCTATTTTTTTGGTTCTCTATGTATATCTTTGGCATTGCAGCCATTACCATAGCAGGAATTGTAGTTATTTGTGTGTAGGGTTTAGGGTTGTATGAAACAATTAACATATTGGAGATAAAATTACTTTGGTGGTCGTTTAGTGTTATTCTAATAGCTCTTATAGAATTTCTCTATTTGTATATAATATTTAGTGTTGGGTCATGTAGCTCAAATTTTCAATGAAGCTTGTGGCACTATAGTGATGTTTGCATGGTTTTTTTGCATAGATGATTAATTCATTGTTAATGTCTTCTTGTTATATGTTTCTATCTTTGGTGAAAGAGATTATTGCTATTTGTGGGTGGAGAAATTGTAGTTAAATCTTCTTCCTTTCATGAAAAAAATATGGTTAGCATTAATAATGTTTGGTTGTTGAGTGTTATTCTAAAATGTCTTGTACAATTTTTGTATTTGTCTATAATATTTAGTGCCAAGTGATGTAGCTCAAATTTTCAATGAAGTGTGTGGGGTTGTACTCATTTTGCATAGATTATTGCTACGTATTGGCTTTAGTAGTTGTATTTAATGTGGCTTTAGGGAAATTGTAGTTAAATATTCTTTCTTTTGTCAAAAAATATGGTTGGGGTCAGTAATTTGTGTGGCCCTTGTTTATTGTTTGTAGTTATGGTTGTGCATCTTTGGCTTTATACCTATTACTATAGGGGAAATTGTAGTTAATTCTTCTTAATTTCATTAAAAAATATGGTTATGGTTAGTAATTTTGTTTTCCTTGCGTTATTGTTTTGGTTATTTGTGTGCATCTTTGGTGTTATACCAACTAGCATAGGGGCTACTTTCTTTGGCATTAAATATGATAGACAAAATATTTATGTAAAATATCCAAATAGGTCTTTGACCTAGTTTTTATTGCTACGTATTGGCTTTATGGGCTCTATTTAATGTGGCTTTGGGGAAATTGCAGTTAAATATGATTTCTTTCCTGAAAAATATATGGTTGCGGTTAGTAATTTTTGTGGCCCTTGTTTATTGTTTGTAGTTGTGGTTATGCATCTTTGGCTTTATATCCATTATCATAGGGGCAATTGTACTTAAATCTTCTTACTTTCATCAAAAAATATTGTTGTGGTTAGTAAATTTGTTGTACTTGGGTTATTGTTTTGGTTATCTATGTGCATCTTTGTCGTTATACCGATTAACATAGGAGTTGCATTGTTTGGCATTAAATATTATAGAGATAATATTTATGAAAAATATACAAATAGGTCTTAGACCCAATTTTCTTTGTGGCGACATCGACCTTGGTAATTGTCTAGGCTGGTGGCGGTGGAGTTGTCATGCTCCGTATGTGGAGTCTACACTAAATATTATAGATAGAATAGGGAAATTGTAAAAATATCTTAGGGAAAGAGTTAAGAATCATAGGTGGTGCTAGAATTTCCCTCACCGGCAGGTATGTGTTTGAGGTCTCCGACGGGACTAGCATCAGCCCAATTGTGAATTAGATCTGCTCACGTGAGGGGGCAGACCCGCTAGTGTCCCATCACATGGAACATGTTATATGTCTTATATCAATATGCTTCATGATATTTTTTTTCCCCCACCAACAATGCATTGGATATGCATACATACATTTACTAATTAGATGTATGCTTTATTTGTTCTTCGATTTAATTAGTTTGCCACCTATTGAGTGTTATTCTTTCTAATATCTCTTACTGCTTGAAATGGCTCTTTCGATAATGCAATTTAATCAATATACTTTCTTTCACTTTTTTTAGCACATTGGTGTTAAAGCCTCCCAGCCTCCTATCAAAAGCAACAATAAGCATACATCGAAAGGAATCAACAACTCTTTCATAGATTGCTTGTTTTGTGCATTTCTTTTCACCTTGGTTATTTGAAGCTGCTCATCCTAAAGTGTTAATTGCTTTGGATTTTCCCTTTGTGTCAAACATGTTATATGTCTTATATTAATATGCTTCATGATATTTTTTTTCCTGCACCAAAAATGCATTGCGTATGCAAAGATACATTTACTAATTGGATGCATGCTTTGTTTGTTCTTCAATTAAATTAGTTTGGTGGTTGTTAAGTTTTATTCTTTCTAATATCTCTTCCTATTTGAAAAGGCTCTTTCAACAATGCAATTTAATCAATATAGTTTTATATAGATATATATATATATACACACACACGCGTACACACACACACACACACACACACACACGTGTATATACATATAGTTTATCACAAATTTTGCAGCACATTAGTGTTAAAACCCTCCAACCTGCTATCGAAAGGAACAATAAGCAGAGACCGAAAGGCATGGACAATAAATTAATCATTTATGCAAAATATCCATGTAAAAGATACACACACATATATATATATATACATGTATACATATGCATACAAATATGCATGTAAACATATACATACATGTATACACACAAACACACATGTATATATATATATATATACACACACACACATGTATAAACAATTGTATATATATGAAATTAGTTCAGGTTGGTGTTACATAGTAAACGTCTTTTTAATAGCTCATAATTTGTACTTTCGCTATTTCTCTATAATATTCAGTGCCAAATAATGTGGTTTGAATTTTGAATTGACAAGTGAAGTGTTATATAGATTGATTCAGGTATGATATAATTTTATGTTTGTCCTGGCTTTATATTTATTAGACCTGGAAGCACATCTATATTTAATTTTTCATTGAACAACTGCAATGAAGGAAAATGCACATCATCACAACACAAGGGTAGAACAATTAACGAAAACATATTTTTGTGTTTGAAAGGATCAATGCATGTCTACTTCCACATGTATATATATGTATATGCATAAATATATGTATGCATATGTTTTACTAATAGTTATGTTACAATTTCCCCATTTCTCTATAATACTGAATGGAAGATAATGTAGTTGTTGTTATAGAATTCCTCTATTTTCTAGCAGACTACAAAGAATGTGGGAACAAAAGTAAAATGAAAACCGTGGCAGTTGAATGAATGTGCAAATGTATATATACAAACACAATAATAAATTATGTAGCCATTCACAATCTATAGCGGTAGATATTTGAAAGGATTTGAAGTTAAATCAATTAGAGGGATACCAAGGGACTAATTGTACAAAATGTCTATAACTCCAAAGATGGAAAAAGTATATATATGTGTGTCTACATATGTATATATATTTATGTATGTATGTATCGGGTATGTGCAGGATCATGATGGGCCAAAAAGTGGCAATATGATGGGTATTTGTAGGGTATGTGGCTGATGACTTTTTTTTTACCCAAAATTGATGAAATGAATAGGGTTTTTAAAGGAGATTCTCAACTTTCCACCAATATAAATTATGCTTTGCTTTGAATTTAATAAATAATTATTATTCATTTTCTATTTGAATTACGAGTAAAGTCCTAATTGACATGGTGATTGAAAACATCTATAGCTTTCAAACGATATCACATTTTTTTGAATCCAAAACATGCATCACATTCTATGCTTCGCATACTATAGGATTAAATTAAAAAAAAATGAATTTCATGAAGTTTTGACCAAGTTAAGGTGGTCAGACATACACATTTTTTATATTTTTTAAAAGTTGTAATAAAAAATTCATAATTAATTATTTACTTGGAAAAATAAAATAAAAAAATATGCATCACATCAAGACATTAGTCCTCTACTTATATCTAAAATATTATAAAAAATATTATCATTTTATTGTGGTTAGGGTGGTCAGACAAACACCTACTTCTTATTTTTCCCTGAAATTTAAGTACTATTGCATTGAAATTTTAAATTTTCACCAAATAGATTTTTTATTTTTTTAAATAAACCTAGTAGTTTAGAAACTACATTCAATTTTATAAAGATTCTATTGTTACATATTTTTGAAATAATATAGATAACATATTCAAATTTTTACATCAAGTTGCCTAACTCTAATTTTTTTGAATTTTTTGCCACTTAAGGGCCTGTTTTTTCCATGATGATCCTACACATACCATATATATGTATATATATATATATATATATATATATATATATATGTATATGTATTATATATATATATGTATATATGTATATGTACATGTATATGTATATGTATATGCATATGTAGATATATATATTATATATATATATATATATATATATACATATATATACATATATATATATATATATATATATATATACATATATATATATATATATATATATGTGTGTGTGTGTGTGTATGTATGTGTATATATATATATATATATATATATATTAATTACGTCCGTTGGTGGTGGTGGAGGTGGTGACCCTGATACGCGGAAGGTGAATGGTAAGTGTTTTCTTGTGCAAGGTTTAATGCATTCTATCATTGTTGTATGATGGGGGCAGACGAAGTAAATGCAATATTGAATGTTGTAGAGTGGGAAAGTATACTTTGATTAAGTTGCATTGTTCAAATAGCCATTGTGGCATTATATATATGTATATGTATCTTTCTGCCTCATCTGTTTCAACTACCCCCATAACAAGCTCTTCATTATGGTAGCTAGCCTCTTCTATTATCCATTTTAAATTGTTTTGTGAGGAAAATATATTGACTAGGTTGTATTGTTGAAAGCGACATTGTTGTGTTGTTTGATAGCAAATCCTTCTTCGAGATGCGTGCTCCCTATTGGTTTAATAGCAATTCGTAGCCACAGTGGCTCTTTCGACAATGCAACTTAATCAATATACTTCCTCTCACATTACACAGAAAATGTGAGTTGCATTGGCTGGAATTAAATATTATAGAGAAACAAAAAAATTGTGAAAAAACTATTACACGACAAATCCTATTCACGGCCTGACTGACGAAAATCCTATCAGAAACATCAAACAAATAAAAAGCCCTCTTCATATCCTTATATATGCAATCACTCCTATCTTGATTTATGTGGTTCTTGAGTGTTTTCCTAATAGTCCTCTTAGAATTTTCCTTTACCTCTATAACATTTAGTGCCAAATAATGGAGCTTCAATCTAGAGTATATGTATGTATATATTCATATATATGTATGTATGTATAACTGTATATATATATATATACATATATATACATATATATACATATATATGTATATATATATATATATGTATGTATTTATATGTATGTATATATATATGTATATGTATGTATATATATGTATGTATATATATGTATGTATATATATGTATATATGTATGTATATATGTATATATATGTGTATATGTATAAATATGCATATGTATATATGTGTATGGGAGAGTATACTACAAAATGTGTGACAAAATATATTAGTTAGGTTGCATTGTTGAAATAGCCATTGTGGTGTTGGTTTGATAGCAGACTATTGTAAAAAATCTTGAAATAAAGAAGATTTGTCCAGAGTTTATAATGGTGATGTGGACCTTGTCTCTTCAACAAAGGATATTTGTAAATGTTGCTCATTGGTCAATAAGTATTATAGAAAAAAATATGAATCTAGAATTTATAAGGCAACTATTACATAGATTTGTTGTCTTGTATTAACATGTTTCATGATATTGTTTTTCCCTCATCTGTTTAACTATCAATAACTTTCATGATATTGTTTTCCACTCATCTATTTGAAGCTACCTATAATAGATTATTCTATTATTCTTGTAACAAGGATTGTTTTAAATTTTTGAAATTCTGCAATCTTTAACATGCTTATTTTTTTTGGATGGAATATGTTATAATTTAGATATAATTTTTATATATAAATAAATATATCCATGTATACATATGGATATATATATCTAGTTATTTATGTTTTTCAAAATGTACATTGACAAAGGAAAAATTCAATCCATATATGTACTTAAGGATTTTCATGCTTGTTGTTCTATATTCCATTGTTTCTATTAAAAAAATTGAAGGCATCAAGTAGCAACATATACAAATGTTTGCATATAAGTATTTATAGAAATATAGCAAGCAAATTCCATGAAGACATATATAGGCAACCTCAAAGATTGTGACTATTTCTAAGTTGTCTACCAGTTGGCATTGAATACATTGCAATACATTAATCTTTGATTTTTACTGTTGTATAGAGCTTTCAATCATTCAACTACAATTGGAAGATTTCTTTCCTTTAAAGGGTCCCAAAACTATGTCTGTGGAATCTAGCTCCGTGGATGGGTCTCCAGAGCCCCCAAAAATTGATTTGGTGATTGATTTGGTGTCACCTCGTATAGGTCACACTACGAAGTCCATGTCTAAGGATGCCATCTACCAGCCTCCAGACCCTAATTCCGTAATTTTGTACTACTTTTTCGTTGTGCCTGCTACAAACTTCTTGTTATTGTTTCCTACCTTTCTTGTTATTATTGCTTTATTGGCCTTTAGGTGTATACATATATGGTTGGGCCCAGTAGAGGATATAGATATGGAAGTAGACATGCATTGATCTTTTAGAACACATAAAAATGTATCTCTTTCTAGCCTTTGTTTTCCTTACTCATTCTATCCATTTGGTGTCATGATGTGCATTTTGCTTAATTACACTTGTCTTTGTAGGCTGCAAAGAAACATCCAGCTTTGACTTCATTTGCAATTTGTTCAATCAATGCTAGTGATGGTGTTGCCTTGCTGGTCCTTTAGCTTTTGTCCTTCAAAAAATTTGGCGGTGATGAAGGGCAGCTTGAGCGATACAAGGTTGTCTTGTCCGATGGCCACCATTTGAAAATAGGAACCCTCCCTTCTAAATGCAATGATATTTTTTTTACAGGTTCCTTGAAAATAGGGTCCCTTATATGTTTAAGAGACTACGTTTGTAGGAATATCCAAGATTCAAGGTGGGTTGCATTGTTTCTTGTATATTTTTAAAAATTCTCTCTTTTGTTTCTACCTAATATAATCTGTCCAATATATTATTTTGCTTCTTTTTCAGGGCCTTAATCATATCCAACTTAGTTGTGGTTATGCCTGATTGTCAAATTATTGGGACCCCTAGGTATTTGTTCAAGCAGCAAGAAGAGAAAATGTTGGCACCTAACTCGCCTTCTCCTTCTAAATGGGCCCCTAAATTTGGTCTACAGTTGTTCCCTAAAAAACAAAACAACCCTCCAAAGGTCAACCCTATTAAAGCTTTGAACATTTATCAAAATGTTTGGACAGTGAAAGGGAATCTAACACATATTAGGGAGATGCATCATTTCCACAAACAAAGAGGTGAAGGGAAACTATTTAGTTTTGACATTATAGATATAGAGGGGACAAAAATACGTATTACTTGTTTTAATGATATTGCTAAATTGCATTATGGTTGAGTTGAGGTGGGGTCAACTTATTTAATATCGAGGGGATTGGTCAAGGAAGCCAATAAGATATTTAATAAATTAAATAGTAATCTTGAGATTGTTTTGGATGAAAAATCAATAATAAAACGCTATGAAGATGAGATTCCTATCCCCAAAAAAATATCTGCTTTTGTGGAAGTTAGTGACATAAGAAACTATAGTGATAATAGCTTGGTTGATATTATTGGCATTGTAGTGCATGTTGGGTACATTTCAACTATTCATAGGAAAATTGGAAATGAAACAATTTGATGAACCTTTAGACTATATGATATCTCTGATTCTTTCATTGATGCTAATTTGTGGGGCCCAAGTTGGCAAGAAAAAGGTGATACCTTGGAGAGGACATGTACCTTTCTAGTGATATAGTCATAGTTGTTGTCTATGGCGGCCATGTAGGCTACTTTAATGGTAAATTTATCAACACATCAAGAGGAGTAATGCTTGAAATTAACCCTTCTATTCCTGAGGAAAACACTCTTAGATCCAAGGGCCCAATTAAAGTAGAGCAAGTGCCTCCTGTTGGTGTAATTAATATTTAATTAAACTTTAGCATAAGTTTACTTAGGCATATTTAATTCCTAAGTTATAGGTTTTATCCTTATCTTGTTGAGCTATCTTGTTGCTCAAGATAAGATTAGGTTTATGCATCTTTTCTTTTATAAAGCAAATTATCTCTTGTAATTATTTGTACTTCGAATTTATGAATTTGCACATCTTTTGCAAATTTTGGCTTTTTCATTTTTCTCTTATGTGGAAGGTGATTTTTCTAGTTTGCAATTAGATCTTGGTTTTTAACATGGTATCAGAGCCTCAATTTGCAGCTGCTTCTCATCTTTTTTGGAGGAATACATTGCAAAGCTCGTTCAAGGTCCCTCGAGGGTTTCATTCCTTGAGCATCTTTATGCAGTGTCTTAGATTAGATCGGGGTTTTCCATTAGATTCAAAGCGGTAGAAAAAGTTAGAAATGGCTTTTATTTCATTCATTTTGGTTACTATTTGCCAGATCTGTGAGGGTTTCAAGCTCGGTGATATTTCTGATAGATCTAGGGGTCGCCTGATTTTTGAAGCACTTTGGGCCCAAACGGACCTCGCTGTTGGATTCATAGTGCCAAAAACCCCTAATTTGATATAAAATTTGTCCGACTTGGCAAAATTCATCTGGAGAGGAAAAAAAATTTTGCAGGGAGGCCGTACGGCCTCCCCAGCATGCATTCTGAGGTAGTTGTTTTGAAAAAATTCAAAAAAATTAAAAAAAATCATGCAAGAATTTACGCACCTAGTTTGCAAGTGCTCACTTCCCATCCGTCGTCAAGCAGCCACCCGAGCTCTGTCGAATCATCGCCCAACGGTCTCATCCATTCGGTTTGCTACTCCACCGATCCACAGCCCCCGTGGGCCCATTCGACTTAGCCCTGGTCTTATCGGGGTCCGGGTGCTCAGCCCTAGCCCCCCACCGAGCCTCCAGCCCCTGCGCCGGTCATATCGGCATCCAGGGGCTCCACCATCGGCCCCTGCACTTCAGCCCCCTAGTTCGTCTAGGGGACCAGGGGCCTTATTTTTTTAGCCACTGAGGGCTTCTAGGGGCCAAATCGGACTTTTTTGGAGTAGTTTCACAGAAACAAGCATAACTTTCACATACGACGTTGATTTTTTGCAAACGAGATATTGTCAGAAAGATTTTTCTGAGCTCTACACAATGGTGTAGGTCTGATTTTTTAGTTTTGCATTTTTGATGTTTTTTTCAGCCTTAGAAGTCAGATGTTGCCATTTTCACTCCGGGAAGCATATCTTTTGACTCACTTATCTGTTTTCTATGATTTTTGTGGCGTTGGAAAGCTGGTTTCAGCCTCTATAAAGATATGAGGTCATTTAAATAATATTTGTAGCTTATTTTATGCATGCATTCATTTTTTTTCGTCGTGCACTAGGTTTGCATTTTCGCTTATATTTATGTAGCTTTGCATTCTCTCCTTTTGCAATCATTGGGTATTGTAATAACGAATTGATATAAAGTTCCATTAAGGGGGGTTCTTGCATCCATTCTTCGTATTGGTGACAACTCGCATGAGTTTTTCTAGTTTCCTTTTGTTTCCTTTTAGCTTCTTTCTTGCTTAGCTAGACATATCGTTGGTTTGCTTCGGTTCACACTTCACATTGGGATTTTATGGTTCTTGATCCACATTGGTTTAGATCTTTCTCAGTTTGAAGGCCATGTTTTTATGGTTAATGTTCCAGAATCTTGATGGTACTCGTCTTATATAAATTTTTAGTTTCAATTTGGCATTGGCTTCGAGAGACACATCTTCTAGATTTTGTCATCATTATGGGCTTCATTCATCCTTTCATCTACTATTGGTTACATATTCCAGGGTTGATCTAGTATGTGAGTTTCCAGCATTCCTTGGCATTGGGTTTGCTGTTGTATTTGTGATTTCGATATGGTATTTTGCAAACATAAGTATCTTTCCTTGCTTGTCGGATTTGGGGTTTCAGTGTTTCTTCATCAGTGTTCTTCTAGTGCTTCTTTGCTACAATTCATCTCATTGAGGGGGGGTTTTTCCCACTGAGTTTTCTCTCTCTTTTCATTTGTACATGGGTACCTGATCAGGCCTTTGTTGCAGGGACCCATCTCACATCATTTGCATAATAATTTGCTTCTCCCTAAGTTGCACTTATGGGGGGGGGTCTTGGTGTAATTAATATTTAATTACACTTTAGCATAAGTTTTCTTAGACATATTTAATTCCTAAGTTATAAGTTTTATCCTTATCTTGTTAAGCTATCTTGTTGCTCAAGACAAGATTAGGTTTATGCATCTTTTCTTTTATAAAGCAAATTATCTCTTGTAATTATTTGTACTTCAAATATATCAATTTGCACATCTTTTGCAAATCTCTTCTTTTTCATTTTTCTCTTCTGTGGAAGGTGATTTTTCTAGTTTGCACTCAGATCTTGGTTTCTAATAGCTCCATCTTCTTCTACACCTCGTAGGTTGCATCCTTCAAATGATAGAGTTACTATTGCATTTATCTTAAAAAACTTCCTTTGCTTGCTAGAAACTATTGAAGCCATTTTCAAAGCAACCATTCAGATTGCAAAAACCGAGTCTTTTTGTTACCCTACTTGCCCCTTCCTGGTTAATGGAAAAGAATGCAAAAGGAAATGCACATGCCCACGTGCTGATGTTTGGTTTTGTGATCGTTTCTAGATGGAAATTGAGGAATTCAACTATCGCTATCTTCTACAATTAAAGTTGCAAGATCATTTAGCGAGCCTTTGGTGTATTGCTTTTGATGAAGCTACCACTGGTTTGCTGAAAATTATAGAAAAAGACTTGTACATGTTGCAAGACAACTTTGAGTCTACAATAGATCCTATTGTTGTTATTAAAGGCCTTGTTTGTAAGACATTCATCTTTATTTCTTTGATTAGAATAGAAACTTATAATTTCAAGGACCGAATGAAAACAACGATTGTCAAAGTAAAAAAACTTGATTTCGAAGTAGAGTGTAAACCATTGCTTGCAGACATAATGAAGATATCTACTCATGCTCTAGAAAAAGGCACCACTAGCCAACCTATGCTTTGACTACTCTTTTGCACTTCTGATCATTTCTCACAGCATTGGTTTTTAAATGCTCACTATGGGATCCTAAGACTTCTGTTTAACAAATATGGACATAATTTATACCTATGTTTGCATCTACATATTTGCATGTTTCTTGACCTACCATCTTTTTTATTTTAGCATGGTGCCCAAATTATTTCTGGTTTGCATTGTGACTATGATTGTTCATTCCTGTTATAGGCTGGAATCTTTAGTTCTTCTATGTGAATTCTAATGTCACTTATTTTCAATATATATTAGAATATTCATGTTTGAAATAGAAGTAATAGTGTGAACATTGCTAATAGTTCTCTTATTTCTAGATTTGACTTTTTCCTCAAGCTTCCATTCTTAATAATTTTTTTGTCAATTTTCCTGTCATTGTTACTTTCAAATATTTAAAATTAGTTGGACGATTATATGATATTTTTACACACTAGAATTTCAAAGACAACTGAACAATTTATTTCCATATATATTTCAAATATTTTCTATATATGATTAAATGTTTCCTTCTCAACAAATAGAAACTTCAAACAAATAGCCTTTCAGCTAAAGATATAAAGTTGAACAGATAAAAGAACTATTAGAAGAACACTTAAAAGCCACCAAACTATTTTTCCCTCCACGCCTATACAAAAATATTTTGAACTTGGAAAATAAATTATGTAAGCCCAACTCTTTATGACCATACTTATTTTATTTAGGTTTCCCTCGTGGTGCTATTTGGATTTTTTACCGTTGCCAAATGCAAATCGAGGAATGCAACTATTGCTATCTTTTGCAGTTAAAGCTAGAAGACCATTCAGCCAACTGTTACATAGATTGGTTGTGTTATGTTAATATGTTTTATGATATTCTTTCCTCTTGTTTCAAAGCTCTATTTAATGTTGGGTTTCAATATTCTCTCATTTTCTGTGGTTCTTCAATGTTGTTGAAGAGTTATCAAATTTGAATATAAGTGATCTTGTTTTTTTATTGTAAAAAAAAAGTAATTGTTATATTTGCATATTAACATTCCCAATATAGAATTGCTAGAAGATTATATTTATTTCGTATACTTTGTTCTTTTGTTTAAAAGTTATTTATGTCACATTTAAAATCTGCATCAATGTTATAACTTCTTTCATTATCGAAAAATCAGGAGTCATAGATTAACTATTTCATTAGTTTAATGAGATTGTATTAGTTTTAGACTTTCTTCAAATACTAATTACTCTTGGTTCTTAGTCATTATTCACCTACAGATTTAATGGGAAAAAAAATGTGTGCTTCTAGGTCTAATGAATATCAAAACTAAGATAGGGATAAAATTATATTGTACCTAAACCAATCTATATAATAGTTTTCTTGTCAACTCAAAATTCAAGCTATTAAAAAGACATTTACTATGTAATAGTTGCCTTGTCAATTGTAAGTTCATGATTTTTTTGCAAATCTTATTGACCAATGAGGAACATTAAGGCAGATCCTTTGTTTAAGAGGTAAACTCCAGATTGTCAGTAAAAGCCCTGGACAAGTCTTCTCTATTCATCTATAATATTTAGTGCTAGGTACATGAAGAATAGAAGAGCTGAAAAAATTAGTAACCCTAACCATATTTTTTTGATGAAAGAAAGAAGTTTAACTAGAACTAGTCATATGGTAATGAGAATAACTCCAATCATGCACATAGATAACTACAAACAATAAACAAAGGGCGGAAAGTATGTCTGTAGGTATATGTATATGCATATGCATATGTATATTTATATGTATATGTACATGTATGTATATGTATATATATGCGTATGTGTATGTATATGTATATGTATATGTATATGTATGTGTATCTATATGTCTATGTATATCTATATATATAATGTTGATCTATACAATTCTCTGTTCAACATTTTAAAATTTTCACCTTCCTATATATTGGTTTCAGAAATATATATATTCTTCTATATATTCCATTTTTTGTGTAATATATAATAACACTCCATGCAATTTGTAAGGCCTTGCCCGGACCTCTTCACAATAATGGTGGAGTTTGTTAAGTGGATGGGTTGGCGGTGGTGGAGTTGGTTGCCTTGCTCGATCGGTGCAAAATGGTCAAAACCTATGATGCAATTCCACTAGTTCACAAATTAGATGTTTAACAAGTGTTTTGTTCTACAATCTGCATTATCTCGTACATGTATTGTTGTTGTAATTTTGTTCCTCTTTCTTTTTTTCCGTTTCATACACACCTAACCATAGATATATATTTTGATAGTTTTGTTTTGTAAATTTATAATTTAGTAGCTTATAGATTCACCCCTTTTCTTACTGCAGGGCTAGATATCCTTCAGTGAAAACCAAAGTTTTACACTCGCCCCTTCTCTTTCTGCATGGTTAAATACATTCCAACACATACCAAAATCAGGTATGTCTATAAAGTTATTCCTATACATTGTATGCTTTGAAACAAAACCTTTGCTATTTATTTGATGTCTTCCTTTAAACAATATTTGTGTATTTCATCTGTGGAATTCCATCTTCTGCAATTCTTTACCAGGCATTCTCTTTTTCTAAAAAATTTATCGGAGCAAAAAAGACTCTGGGAAAATGACTCTATATGTATATATATACACTTACATATAGATATACATACATATACGTATACATATACATATACATATACATCCACTTTCCATCCTTTGTTTATTTTTTTGCAGTTATCTCCATGCATCTTTGGCATTACACCCATTGCCATAGGAGCAATTGCAGTTAAATCTTTTTCCTTTCATCTAAAAAAACAACAATGTGAAACGTAATTACCAAGGTGCACATCACCACAAAAACATATACACACACACACACACACACACATATATATATATATTCAAGTGTAATAGAGGAATTGTATGATAGATATTAGAATAACACCTATTTGTTACTGAATATTATAAACTACCATTGTGTGCCCGTGTATTGAGTTGACCAGCTCCACCATTGCCAACTCATGTAATTACCAACCTCCATGCCACCAAGGGGTAAAAAAAAACCCGCACAAGATCCCAACGAACAAATCATTCCCTAGTGTCGACAAATCCAATTCACTGCTGGTCTCATAGAAATCATGGTGGAAACTTCAACCACATACTTACATACACTTGACTGTAGTTATGATAGTCTACTCTATAGATTACATTTCTCCATGTTCCTACAATTATCTTTTCATCTTTTCATGAAAAGATATTTTCCAAACGAAAGAAACAAGATTTAACTCCAATTTCTTCATCCGTATAAAACCTTAACGCCAAGAACCCATGCAAAATGACTTGCAGATTCGGCATAACAACATTTTTAATATAAACAAATAAATAGATCACTTTTTGCAAAACACCTATGTATACTTAGTTATAGATTAAGGAGGGCAATAGTCTTAAAGCCCTACAACCTGCCAAGAAATGGAGCCGAAGTCGATGATTTTTACAAACTCCCCTACGAAACTAGCCAGGGATATATATACATATGCACGTATATATATATATATATATATATACAAACACACACACACACACACACACACATATATGTATAGAGAGACTTAATCGACAATCCAAGCTATGTTAGTTTTATTCTAATACCTCTTTTACAATTTCTCTATTTCTCTACAATATTTAGTACAAGGCGACGCAGCTGGAATTTTCAATGAATTTTGTGGGGTTATACTATTTTTTACATGGGTGTTTTGCATAGATGATCAATTTATTGTTAATGTCTTCTTGTTATATGTTTTTTTTTATCTTTGACGTTATACCCATTTTGGAGACTTCAAAGAGATTATCACTCTTTCCGGGTGCAAGAATTATAGTTAAATCATTATTTACAATGTATCCATTATTTCCAATCTCAATTAATTAATCATCAATGATTTTAAAAAATACCCATGTTAAATCACTTATAGATTCTGCAGCACTGCGATTCCAAAACCCTACAATCTGCTAAAAAATGGAGGCAAATGCGTCAATTTTAACAATATTTTGCTATCAAACCAGTGCCACAATGGATCTTTTGACATCATAACTTGATCAAAGTATACTTTCCCATATTGCAACATTGAATATTGTACTTACCTTATTTGGGGACACCAACTCCACCACCCCCCACCCATGTAATTGCTAAGCTCCACCCTCATGCGAAAAAACACTTACCATTTACATTCCACATATCAAAGACACCTAGTCCACAAGCCCCAACCCATTTTTACATATAGAGAAATAGGGAAATTGTAACATAGCTTTATAAACATCAACAAATGCGTCTATCCTTCCAACTTGCCAAATCAATTATTCAAACCTAGTTCTTCAAGGTAACACCTATTTTCTCTATGTTATGGAAAGAATTATATGATGGAATAATTTGTCCAAAATGTATATAGCACCACAAGCTTAATTGGAAATTTGAGCTGCATTGTTTGGTATTCAATAAATTAGGGACAAAACATTTATGCAAAATACCCATGTAAAATGACTTTCAGACTTCACAACACAACAATTTTGAAACCCTCAAATCTGTTATAGAACGAACCCAAGGATGACTATTCTTACAATAGGCTCATACGCAAGCAACACTGCAATGGCTCTTTCAACAATGCAACTTAACCAATTCATTTTCTTTCCTTACAAAGAAGAAAACAACGACAATTAACAGTTTGTTATAGGAAGCTTTCAACAGATGACGGAAAAAAAGTATCATGCAACATATTGGTAGAAGGAAAGCAGTCTATGTAACAGTTGTAAGAGTTATTAGGATGATACTTAAGAATTAGATGTATGTCATTCTCCAGTCATTTCCTAATAGTTCTTTTACAATTTCCCTATTTGTCTATAATATTTAATGGCAAATAGTGGAGGTGGATTTTGCAATATATGCATATATATATATATATATATATATATATATATATATATATATATATATATATATATGTATGTGTTGTGTGTATGTGTATATACATATATGTATATATATGTAAGTGTATATATAGGTTTCTATATATGTATATCTATATATATATATCTGTATCATGGTGCAATTGCATAGCAGGAAGTAAATGAAATATTCAATGTTACAGTGTTGGAAAGTATACTGCAAAATATGGAAGAAAATATATTGATTCAGTTGCATTTCGAAAAGAGGCATTTTGGCATTATGAATATGTTACACATACTGCATAGTTAAATGCTCTATTCTTATCAACATCTCAATACTACTTGATTCAATGCTATAACTATATAGTGGTGATTTTTACACAGGATAGACAATACTTATACATGCTATTTTAAACTCTACTTAAAATTGTAGTCTACATAAAGATAGGTAAACATAATATACAAACCTGATTAGATATACATATGTATGTGTATCTTTTTCTAGATATATGCATATGTATATATGCATATATGGGTTTTTTTTATATATCAATCAGGGAATTGAATACACACACACACATGTGTGTGTGTGTGTGTGTGCATATGCATTTTTCTATCTTTCAGGGAACTCAATACAATTTTTCTCTTTGTGTGTGACATTTACTACCAAACAAGTGTTACTCTAATACTTGTTATACAATTCCTTTATTTCTCTTCAATATCTACTAGGAAACAATGTAGCTTGAATCTTATATCAATATGTTTCATGATATTCTTTTCCCCTCATTTGTTTCAAGCTGCCTAGAAAAAACTACTCGGGACTGCTAATAACAACCACAGAGTTCCCTAGCTACATAGATGCAAACAGAAGTCGCGTCTTTGACCATGTGAGCAATTTTGTTTAAACAAGCTAGCTCTTACAAGGATTTCTTCTCTTCTATCACTATGTTTCTTCTGGGTTTCGATCATCCCTCATTTATCTCTAATTCCTAAAGTTCTTTCCTAATACTTCTTTTACAACTTCTCTATTTTATCTACTTGTTTATATTCTAAATTGACAAGCCAACTCTCCGATAGATTGCTTTTTTTTTTTCAATATTTTTTATGATATTCTTTTTCCCCTATCCCCTAAAGAAAAATGTCCTTTATCTATCAATAGGGAGCCTATGTAACAATTGTCATCTCCATTCATTGACCATTTTTACTATATTCTTCTTTGCATTCCAGTTCTCTTTTTAATATAGGTAATATAAACTTTCATTATCAAGTTGGATGGACCTTTCTACTTGTTGTCCATTCTTCTATATATTCCATTTACCCATCTTCTTCTAACTATCTTTAAATCCCATTATACTAATTCTTTACCAGGATATTTGTTTTCTATGTACTTCTTAGCCCATCAAAAACACTACAATGTTATAGAATTTGATTCAAAACACTTGTCTTTCCACAATTTTCTTTTCCCTGTGGTATATGGTAAGGCTCCATGGGATTTTCCACAGACCTTAACTCCTTTTTTAGCGAGTGGGGGATTGGCTAGAGCCCATGAGGCTTGATGATGCCAATATGGTAAGGAGGAAAATAGACATTGACTTATGTGGTTATGAACAACAAGCAAACACCGTTTTCATGTGCTTCTGAGCAGACAAATAATTTTTTGGTAGCATCACACTGTTTCTCCCCGGAAGCACATGAGAGTGGTGTTTGTTGCTACATTCTACTAAACCATTTACAATGTCATGGTTGACTTGGTTTTCATCTTGTACATGACTACATTTTTTTCCTTCAAATCCCATCATGCCATTCATTGCGCTTCTCATTGTTTGCATGATGATAATTCCTTACCGAGATATGATGCATTCAAAATATTCCACTTTATCTATTTCTATTTATAGCAAATAGTGCTAACCTATTTTATTCTATATGTATATTATTTTGTTTTATCTTATTGCAGAAATATAATACGCATTCAAGAAAATTAGTGTGTTGTACACTCTCTATTTCAAATTCTTTCATGGTCCTATGAGTCAATCCAATGCAGCTCACCATTCTTAAATATGTTCAACAATGTTTGTAAGTACGACACTTTCCCACTATCAATAGATATATTTGGTTAACTAATTGTACAAATTATTCAATGTTTTTTGCCTCACATTGTATATATTAACTTTACCCATCTACTTACTTTTTCCCCTTTCTTCTTTATTTTCCATACTTCCCACTAACATACCCTTCTATTGCATTTGCAAGAACTAGGCTTAAGAATGCAAAGGGATTCAAAAAGCATATGTGTCAGTAGCCAATCTATAGAACAATTGACATCTCAATTTGTTGATTATTTTTACTATATTCTTGCTTAGATTGCAGTTGTATTTTGAATAAAGGTAGATTCAAACTTGGATTATGAAGTTAGATTGACCTTTTTACATATTGTGCATTCTTCTGTATATTCCTTGTATCCATCTTCTTCTAGCGCTCTTCAAACCCCATTATGCTATATTTTTACAAGGATATAGGATAAGTGTCCATGGGATTCTACATGAACCTTAAATCCTTTTTTTGCTTATGGGTTTGGATAGAGCCCATGAGGCTTCATGATGCCAATATGGAAGGGAGGAAAATGAGCATTGGTTTACATGGTTGTGGATAGCAATGAAACCCCGCTCTCATCTACTTCTGATCGGGGAAAAAATCTGTTGATACCATCACATTGTTTATCCCCGGGAGCACATGAGAGTGGTGTTTATTGCTCCTTTCAACTAAACCATTTACAATGTCATGGTTGACTTACTTTTCATTTTGTATGTGAATTTTTTTATTGCATTCAAATCCGATCATGCCCATCGTTGCATTTCTGATTTTTTCCATGGCTCTTTGTTTAACTTCTCCAATACATTTCTTATAGACAATCCCTTCCTGAGATCCCATGCACTCAAAATATTTTACTTTATATGTTTCTATTTTCAGCGAGTAGTGCTAACCTCTTTTATTTTATATGTATAATATTTTGTTTATATTCCAACATAAGTATAATACACATTGAAGAAAAATAGTATATTGTACACTCTCTATCTCAAATTCTTTCATGCTCCCATGACTAACTACAATGCATCCCATCCTTCTTGAGGATGATCAACAGTGTAAGTGCAACACTTCCCCATTGTCAATACACAACTTCGGTTAACTAATTGTAAAAATTATTCATTTCTTTTAGCCTCAGATTGTATATATTAATTTTAGTTGTATACTTGCTTTTTATCCTTCCTTTTTGATTTTTCTTCCTTATCCACTAACATACCCTTATATTCCATTTATAGGAACTAGATTTAAGCATGCAAAGGGATTCGAAATGCAGGATACTCTTTTTCTTTCAAGTTCCAACATCAATGAAAACACAACAATATCAAATATTATATATGGAAACACTAGAGTTTGACCAAGATTTTTACTTTGTGATGTACGATGAAACTACACAAAATCTCCCATTCGCGTTTCATCCTTCTCTTGCTTGGGGGCTTGGCTAGAGCCCATGGGGCTCCATGATGCCAATATGGTAGAGAGGAAAACGAGCATGGATTTTGTGGTTTTACATATCACGTCATATATTTGTTCTTACATACATCTGTGCACAAATTCTTGTATACATTTAGTTTCATGTTTCTCATGTTCCCTCAAAACAAGGTGTATCTTCTAATTCAAGTAAAATAATAATGTAGGATGAATCTCCATGATATCTGTTGTTACATATATACATGTGTACACAATTTTTTGTATAAATTTGGTAACATCTTTCTCATGTTCCTTGAAAACAATGTGTACCTTCTAATTCAATTAAAATAATAATACAAAGTATGTATTACCTTTCATTGCATTCACAAAATTATGAAGTGGATACTATTTATAACATCTTTCCTATTTGGAAAACTCATTTGTCATGACCATTAGAACTAATAAAAACAATAACAAAATAACTTTTTAAAATAATTTTTTTTCCCAATCTTACTAATAGAAGACGTAAGTTGAATTTTCAACTGAGAAACCAATTGTTACATAGAAATTCGTGTTACACCTTGTCTAGATAGTGATACAATTACAGGTAGAGATGCCTATAGCTAATTTTCATCATAAGGTCTGATACCTTTTATAGAATTATGTATTTGTCTTCAATATTTACCAGCAAAGGATGTAGGTTGAATCTTGTATCAATATGTTTCAAATTTTGTTATCTGTCTATAAGTTTAAAGAAATGGGAAAGGTCTTTTTTACATAAAAAAAGATTTAGGATCACTTTTCCAAATGCATTCTTGTTAATTCAACCTCAACGATAAAACACGTAACTAATAAGTCTTTAAAAAGGAAAAACCCTTTAATAAATTTAAAACCTTTCATTCAACATGACATATAATTTTATTCTAGAATTTCATAGCCAATTTGATAGCCATTTTTCCAACTAATAAATTTTCATTCCAAAACACGAACAAACATTTACCCATCTTATGCAAATAGTTCTTAATGTCGGATTCAAGTTTATAATACTTTACTATGCTCATATTCAATGAATATATATAGAAAAAATAATCTTTCTGTGAAAATTATTTCATTCATATGTAACATCCCACTACACAACCTCGAAGGGTAAAAGCCAAAAGAGGACAAGATAATTTCTTTTGGTAACATGAAGAATAACTTGCACAAAAATCGATTACAATATGATATAACAATCACAAACATAGCCAAGTATGGCCGAACATAACCCCAAGGAGAGGACTAAACCACCCTCTAGAGAAAAATCCAAACAGAACAAATATATGAGCTCCAGGGAAGATGCTCTGGAACCTTAGCAGCGCTGCTCCAGAACTTGCAGAGCTACTTCGGAACTTGCAACGCAGCTCCGACACTCCCATCTCGGCTCCGGAACTTTCAGCTCGACGCAGAAACTTCCAGCTCAGCTCCAGAACTTCAAGCTTTAGTGCCAAAACTTCCAGCTCGACACTGGAAATTCCAACTTAGCTCCGGAACCACGGATTAGGCTCCAGATTCTCCAACTCAGCTCTGGAACCTTAACACTGCTCCAGAACTTTTGGCAGCACTACTCTGGAACTTGTAGTGCTGCTCCAGAATCATAGCAGCAACAACATAGACCAAAGAATGGAAAGCGGCGATGCTATGAAACTTTTGCAACTGCAACACAAGACATTAACAAAGGGCGGCGATGCTCCAAAACCTTTGCAACGGAAACACAAGGCATTAACAAAGGGCGGCGTTGCTCTGAAACCTTTGCAACCTAAAATAAGAAGGTAAAATACAACCAATATACTGATTTTTGCATAGAAAAATGTTGAAGAAAGGTCATAATGATCATCAAAATACAAGCAAGTCTGATACCAACACCGGAACTCGTAAATCAAATATAAAAGATTTCATTTCTTCTCATTAATCTATATGATTACATCTTTTCTTTCAAGAGTGTACAATATACACAAATGAATGCACATAGATACAAAGGCATAACCAAGAATAGGAAACATCATCTGATAAATCATGAACAAGAGTGAACACTTCCAACTGGCACTCCAATAACCTGCACACTGGTCGCCAATGGTGGTGGCAATGCCTCCCTACTATGTGGACTCAAAAGAGGCCACCCTACCGTGCTCGGAGGTAGTCACGAGGCCCAAGCAAAAAAGACAAGGCAAGGGAACATATGGCCAACATCCACATCAGATACGGAGCAAACATGGAATCCAATGCATTAAGCCAATGTCACAACACGTAAATGCTCATACAATAACATATCGGGAATTACTCATGACTACTAAGGTATGAGGCACAAGAGTATAGACCGGATGAGTAAATCTCAAACATGCCCGAATCAACGCCCTGCAGACAGATAGGCCTTCTCGTTTATCCAAACGAGGAATCCAAGAACAAATATGAAACAATGAAGAGAAGCCACGATTTTTAGTCATAGAAACCATCTCAAATAGCCAAGCAAAACATTGTTGTAGGAAGACATGTTAAACAGCTGTATTCAATCATGAATTAGAGGCATGAAAATACATAAAATTTCAAAGTGCCAGGATTAGAAATCGGACAAAGACCCAGTTCATATTTCGACGTTTCTAGATGGAATTCACCTTTAATTTTGAGTTTAAAATCGAAAATGAGGTGCGGTTCAGAAAACATCATTATGCCAAGTTGGGCAAGAAAAGCATGAAACTATAAAAGTGTCCAGATTAAAAATCGGACACTAACCCATTTGAGATATGGGCGATTCTACACAGAAACTAACTTTATGTTTCATTTATATCAAGCAGTTTGAGAGCAACATCAGAAAATGAGATTTAGTAAGAGGGCACAAAATTTGGGAAAAAATGAAAGTGCCCGGATCAAGAATCTAAGCCCGACCCTGTTTGGATTTGGGCGTTTCAAGTCAAAATCAACCATTGATTTTTGATTTTAGGGCCAGAAAGAAGTGTTGTACCGAAAAACGTCATTTTTCCACACAAGGCAAGCAAAAACACAAAAATTTAAAAGTGCCCAGATTTCAAATTCGCGAAAACCCAGTTGAGGTATTGACATCCCAACATGAATTCCACTCTCAATTTTCATTTTAATCTACAGGTTAATAAGCAGAAATAGAAAACACAATTTTCTCATACAATTTAGCCAAAAAAAAAAAGAAAAAGAAAGAGCCCAAAACATATTTCTTTCATAAACCCAATTCGAGTTTGTTGGAGATCCACAAATTCAATCAACAAAACCCCACACAACAAAAATCACCAATTAAATCAATCCAACTTTCATTTCCAACAAAACAAAATAGAGACATGAAGGATTTCATCAAATTTTCATGGGACAACAATAACCTAGATGAGAAAGAAAATTTTCCAGCCAAGTATCAATGGAAAACCACCGAAAATTACCTCGAATTTCCCCAAAATCGAAATGGAAAATTTGCTCAATGGAGAGGGCGCGGCCAAGCTCCAAAATCTGACCATAAGCAAGAACAGGCATACAGATTTCAATAATTTACTGCCCATAATTTTCTTCTTCGAAAACTTTCACAATCTCACAACTCCATCACCAAAAACATAGGGTTTTTTTTTCACCATGCCAAGACAACAATTTCTCTCTTTCTTTCCCAAAAAAATGAAAATCAAATCCTCCTCAAAACAAACTGAATAAAAGTGTCCCCCTCCCAAAGACAAGGCTACCCCTTTATATATTTTCTCCCCAAAACAAAATAAAATCAAATAAGGCATTTAATAAAATTAGCTATTAAAGCTCCAAAATAAGATTTAATAAAATCATTTAAAATATCATATTTACAAATCTCATGGATAAAACCATTTAAATCTCTCATCAATAAAATACTATAAAATGCCATATTTAAAATCACGAAAGATGCCAATGCAACCACATCAAGACACTGACAACCAAAATATATAGCCATATAGAAGATTCATGAAACCATAACCAAAATGCCTCAACAAAACATACCGGTAAGGCACATACAATTGAAGGGTGCACCGGAACATACGACAGAAAGGTGCTTCGGACGTTACCGTTAGGTAACCGGATGCTAAGACATCAACAAGGAAACACTGCCCAAACAGGGTAGAGTGGGCTAGGATAGGGAAAATTTGGCCTGTGACTACCTCCAGTAACCACCATCGGGGAGATGAGTATGCTCAGGCTTGTGGATCTAGGCGAAGTTGATACTCGGTGCCTGCATCACTTTCAATTACACGTTAAAGTACATGTACATATAACATATATTCAAAGCAACATCAATCATCAGGAAGGGAGTCATGATATCATAAGCCTCTCGAATATGAGTGTTACGACATCATCCCTTTCCTATCCATAATCATACGTAAGCCATGATAACAATATATAAGCTTGTAATATAGAATATTAACTAATCATGATAACCTTTCCATACTCATCAATGTATAATCTCATTATGACAACATTTAACATTTTAAAATATCAAATCAAAAATCAGAATGCTACCTTACCAGCTTGAGATTAGAGAGGTGTTACATCATAACCTTAAATTGTATATATAGTTCAAATTCATAACATTCGCCTTCTACTATGAACTAACTTCACATTGTTTCATATTGCCTATTTACACCTCCAATTGCACCTTGCGGAAAAAAACCTCTCCCACTTCACACTCCATCAATAGCCATTCACGGTGTACCCTACCGGCCGATTGTTGCATTCATGTGCTTGCGACTGCCAGTATAGAATATCTCAAAAATTCATTACATTAAAAATTAGTGTACATAATCATTTTTTTTCGGTCATATGCAAAATTTATTCTATTTTAAAATTATAAATCATGTTGAACAAGACATACTCTTCTCTTATGAAATTTCTCTAAAGTGTCCTAATTTTTAAGAATTATTTTTTTTCGTGGGAAAATTGAACCCTTAAACAATTGTACTCCTTGGAATTGTGGATGATTCTAGTTCTAAAAAAGTAAGTTTCATAGAAAAATTAACCTTATGACATGGATATGATTCCAAGCACAAACAAAGGTATTGATTTTTCTAGTTTGATAATTGATTCAAATTTGAACATATTTGAACAAAATGAAAGATGGCAGATTATGAACTTTATACCTTTTAAAAATGAAGAGGATTTACAAAATAATCGTTCAATTATCTTTGCATTTAATTGAACTAAAAAAAAAATGACAAATTGAAAAAAATATTGAACAAATAATTGAACATGAGAAATCCATCTTAATCACATGTCTATTCATAGATGCACACGCTCACATAAATCTGGGAAAAAAGTATCTGTTGGAAAACAGAAAAGCGATCCTCTGGAATAAACGTGACTTCCTATCGATCCACCGCGTCCCTGGAAATAATTAAATCCCATGGTAGTCTTAAGTCATATCCAACGTAATAAAATCTACAGCATTAAACACGAGAGCTTTGAAACGAACAAAAGCCAGTTGTTTCAATGATACGGATAACATTTATGGGATTTTGTTCTTCCCAGATACGCCGAGGATCACGGGGAAGTCAGTGTGTGGGCTTAAATTTTGTGTTTTTCGTACAACGTTGTTAGGCAATACCATTTCCAATAGACATTTTATATATATTTTTATTTGTTTCTTTGTGATAGGCAAGTGGGCAGCTGGGAAGGCAGAGGAATAGAATATTAGTGGGGTACAGTTTGCTCAAATGTGGGAAATGGCAGACTTGTTATTGTGTTTAGTTGAAGCACGATTATGCCATAGTTCATCACAAGGGTTGAAAACAATAGAGGGCTTCTATGTACATGAGTATGTTTCAATAGTTGTTATAGTAGTTGTATCTATAATGTCTAATAGTTTTATTAATATTGGACCAATAGTTGTGACTTTAAAGTTGTTAGTGTTGATGATGACTACCCATAATTAAACAAAATGTATTACTTTGATCTAAAAAGCAACCAATCATGTGATTCCACATCAGCACTCAATAAAACATGCTGCGAATGCACAAGTATTGGTCTCACTTTTTTTTGGGTCTTTTTGGACACCTTGACAAAAAGCATGCTGATGTGGCATCATATTGGATGATGTGGCCCTAAGACCTTAGTTATAAGTAGGGGACTTGCCAAGTAAGCTTCTGTAAAAAAATGGGAGTGATTTGAAATTTCCGCGTTGGATTTTGAGAAACATGAAGTTAGGGTGCACAACTATTAAGTCCTCTCCCCTATATACCAGAAATATCATCTATTTCAGACAGTACGTTCTATCCACACACTTCCTTTTCTATTTTTGAACAACTATTTTTTACCCAAATTAATGTTGAAGCAGTCATATACATAATACAAGTCATAGGAATATGTAGCTAAACCTACCTAGTCATCTGCAGCTGAAAACTACTTGCAGACAGCCCCTAACTGTTTTGCATTATTTTGTTGGTGTTTTGCATTGTTTTGTTGGGGATATGACATCAACTTTGTTTTCAACAAAAGGGTTATGAATGACATTTTTTATTCAAATTATTTCCAAATTTTATTAGAATATAAATTTTCTAACATCTTAAATCTTCATTGAATCTTTCAATGGTGTATGCAATCTATTTTCTTTTTCTAATCTTAATTTCCTCAACCATTATCAACAATCTTAGTGTTACCCTATTATTATTATTCACACTTTATTCTCCTTTGATTTTAATTCCCTAAATTTATCCAGATATTACACCCCACCTTTCTTTTGTCCCTTCTAATATTCCACCTACATCTATTATAAAGTGTAATTCGTTTTGTTGAAGGAAATGATAGACAACCTATGAGTAGGTTTAGTTTGAAAAGGATTTCAAGTAAATATCTTCTAATTGGGTTAGTGGATCATGTAATGCCTTACCTTGTCAAAATGATTGAAGAAAAATGAGGGCTTTTGTCCATAAAAACTGCATTTGTGGATGACTTTGATTTTAATATTTTATATTAGAATTATTTCAAATAAAGGTATTTCCTTTAAATAAAAGGTTATGTATTTAATTGAAGGGTATTTTGAAAATTATTTAGCTAATAAAAAGGATTATGATTTTGATATATTATAATTCCAATCAACATGTGGATATTATTAATGTGGCTTTAGGAAAATTCATTGCCAACAAATTCACCTCCAACAATTCATATCATATCATATTTGTAGCGGTGAATTTTCTAGAGATGAATTTGTCATGAGGATGAATTGTTGGAGGTGAATTATAGTTGGAGGTGAATTTGTTGGGGGTGAATTGTTGGCGGTGAATTTTCTAGAGATGAATTTGTCATGAAGATGAATTCTAGGAGGTGAATTATAGTTGGAGGTGAATTTGTTAGGGGTGAATTGTTGGTGGTGAATTTTCATGAAGTCTATTAATGTATATATTTATTTTATAGAATATTTTTTGATAAATGTATTAAACAAGTTCTTATTATTAATTGACTCGTAATTTTGGTTAATACCATATATTTTTATGTGCTCATTCTAGTAAGTTTTTGTTTTTTATTACTATAAGTAAATGGCCTTCCAAATATCATATTTTATTTTATTTCCAAATATGACAGAAACAAACATGCAACATAATTTTAGTTTTTTTAAAATTATTTTCACATGTAATCAATTCTTTTCTACTTATGTTGGTATGCAAGATTTTCCATTATAACTATAATTAGGAAGATTTCCATTAAATAGAAAAAAAATTACATTAATTTAATATCATCTAAAAATTAAAATACATACCTAAAAATAATTGGAGTTGTAGATAGAAAAAGTGAATCACTAAAGAAAAATTACTTGAATGTTTTTTATAGAACAATTGTTGGGATTATGAAGTATCATACATTTTTACAAAAAATAATTTATTGGTTATAGATTTTGTAGTTGGAAATATCTTAGTAGACGTGTATACAAAATATGAAAGCATAGAAAAGTTCTATGAACTTTTTGAGGTGATGCCTCAAAGTGATTTGATCTCACAAATTTCAATGATTATGGATTCTTCATCTTCAAAGTGGATTTTACATTTTCATTTAAATTGGTGATATGCTCGAATCAAATTCTCTCAATATTCTCTAAAATAACAGTCACTCATGGATCTTCATTTGTCTTGGTTAAAAGAATATGCACATTCTTCTAGCTAGGACTTGACCAACTTTAATAAGGCTTTATTTTATATTTTTTGAGTGCAAATAAATTTTCATTCATTTTATCTATGAATTTTCACAACCTATAAAATTTATTTGAAGGATAAGTGTTATACTATGATTTAAAGAGTATAGATTATTTTGAGAAATTTTAAATTTTTTATGTTCTGCATTTTATGTTTTGCATTTTATGTTTATATGATATTTGATCATATTAACATCTTGCATAATAGTCTAATTTCCTTACAATGGTGTATTATTGCAATTTTTTTGAGGATGGGTTGTATTTTCTATTTAAGTCACCTAAATTCAACATAAAGAATTTTTTTTGGATCATTTAATTGTAGTTTTTTCTATTAATTATTGGAATATTGATTTTAATCCATGTAAACTTCTATGTGCAAAGTTTGGAAAGTACATTTTATCAATTATATAGTACTCATGAATTATTGGGATGACAAGATTAATTTTATGTTGTATGGGTGTAGATATGTTTTTCTTCATGTTCAAAGTGTGATTTAAAAAAATATATATTCCTACATCATTCCAAATTTATTTGTAAGTATATATATTTTATTTTATGCTTTAGATGTGTATTTATCTTTTTTCCAATATTAAAACATTGAGTTGATATTTTAATATATAAATGTAAATATATTTTCAAAGAACTCTTGCACATCTTGAAATTGTTCCAATATAGCAATTAATTTATCTATATCTACAAGTTAGTTGATATCACTAAGTAATTAATTATTAAAATCTCCTCTTAACTATTGTATATAGGATTCTCAAAGTGATCTATTCTTGTGACTTTAAATTTTCTTTCTTTGAACTATAAGTCCACAATTTACCTTCTTAAGTTTGTCAAGGTAGATGTAACATCTATGTTTGTCCTAGATTATGCTAGAAGAATGAATTATCACTACTTTTGAACAACCTCCAAAGATTAATAGCCCTTCCCAAACCCTAGAAAAGTGTCATTCTCAACCTTTTCTAATTTTCCAATAATGGGTCTCATCCCTTACCTATTATTCCCCATTCCAATAACTTTCTTGCAAAGGAAAATAAAATTAACTAGAAACAAAATCATTACAAATTCTAGGTAGTCTTTATCCTAAAAAACTATATTCTCTTGTAGAATGCAATCTCTTTCTAAATGTGATAATAATGTTAAGGAAGTGTAGAGGAAGAGATTTGTTACTCCTGAGTCTCTAGGACAAAGAAGAGTCTATTAGAGCAAATGATCCTCAACTACCTCAAGGAAAACATCTCAAGTGATACAATAAAATGATGAGAGTTATAGAAATAGAAAGAGTAGGTCACAAAGGACTTCTCGACAGACTGGTGAGTTCTTGACCACAAACGATAGCATGGCCCAAGGATGACAACATGGTGCACTAGCATCTCAATGGTACGGTGGTATCTTGTATGGACCAAAAATTGAGAGTATCATAAAAATAGCAAAATGACTACTAAGAATCTGAGTGCTAGAAAATTTCAAGAATGCTAGGAAGATAACAGAGAATAATATAACTAAAATAAAGTAAACTAAGCTAAGTAAGACATAGAAATGGTATGGATATTGATTTGAGATTAATTCCACTTTGACTACAATCAAAACATGTTTTTATACCCTTATTTTTCCAAAATAAATTTTAAAATCTTTAAAAACAAAATTTAATTATATAGAATACCTCAAAATTTTCATTACATTAAAAATGAGTGTACATAATCATTTTTTTTCCACCATATGAAAAATTTATTTTATTTTTAAATTATAAATTATGTTACAAGACATACAATTCTCTTATGAAATTTCTGCAAAAGTGTCCTAATTTTTAAGGATTAATTTTTTTTGTGGGAAAATTGGACCCCTAAACATTTGTACTCCTTGGAATTGTGGACGATTCTAGTTCTACCAAAGTAAGTTTCATAGAAAAATTTAACCTTATGAAATCGATATGATTTGAAGCACAAGGAAAGGTATTGATTTTTCTAGTTCGACAATTGATTCAAATTTGGACATATTTACACAAAGTGAAAGATGAAACATTATGAACTTATACCTCTTAGAAATGAAGAGGATTTACAAAATAATCGATCAATTATCTTCAATTTAATGAAACTAAACAAAAAATTAAAAATTGGACAAAATATTGAACAAGCAAGAGCTCTGAAGAAGATAGAGTCCCTGTCGGACTGGAAAAGTTAGGGTTTTGAGAATGCTAGAGCAGTGGTGATAGCAGTTGTCTATATAATGTTATGTGGTTGTGATATCAGTTGTGTACAAAATACCGAATAGTTTTGAGTTGAGAACTGATAAATAATGAAAATGTATTGGGTTAATGGGAAAAGGAAAGAATGAAGTGATGCCACATCAGTTATTGAGTGTTGATAATGGAAAGGTTGAAGTAATGGTCAAATCCTTTATTGTGGGCTTGTTGGACTGGGTGACAAAAAGAATGTTGATGTGGCATTATATTTTTATGATGTAGTGCCGAAACAAAAGTTAGAAATAGTTGAGTTTTGAAGTATGCTCTTGTGAAATTTTTTGCAATGAATTGGAATTTCGATGTGGTGAAATTTATAATGATTACTGAATAGAAAAAATATGTATATTTTTGTATTGTATTCTGGCATAGATATATGTCTATCATTTGTATGACAAGTAGAACACATATGTGTATAAACATATATGTATGTGTATATACATAGACATAGATACATTTAGACAATTTAACATAGATAGTTATGTAAAAATCATTTTTTTCTATATCTATTGATTCAATGGAATTGACGTTTATTTTAAGTATAATTTTTTTGGTAAGAAATGATCAAATGTTTTAAAAAAACTAGAAATAGTTAGATTGCAATATGTAAGCCAAGTGCTATACATGATATGCAATGACAGTAAAAAAAATTCAATTTGAAATATACATAAGCATTAATTTCAAAAATACTAAAGAAAGATATATTAAAATTTTAAAAAAAATTGTCCATAAAGTTAAAAAGAAGACAAGTGAAAGGGCAGACAGGTGGTGAGTTGTTTAAAGCAGTTCAGAGAAGAATTCTATGCAAAGACCCAGTTGAATTTGAGTGGGTAGAGTTGTTCAGTATTGGAACAATAGGCCGAGTTTGCAATTTCTATAGTGCCTTGCAATGCTTAAAGCGAGTAAACAATATTTGATTGTTGAGTTGATAATCTATTGGTGAACATTGACAGATAGAGAGATGGTTACATAGATAGATCTTTATGTGTTTTAAAGAGAATACATTGGTAGTTTTTAAACAAAGGTTTGAATAGACAAATTGCATGAGAGACAATTGGGCATATTAACGGGATTATAGAATATTACACAATTTAATGTAGGGTGGTCATAGGAAGAAAATGCTCATTGTCACTTTCTAGATATAAAGCTATACATCTTTCATTTTGTAAAGCTTGATTGGTCATATGGAATTTGTGTAACTTTAATGTCATAAATACTTATATTTTTGAATGTAGATTACAAACAAATTATGGTTTTGAAACATTGTAAGAAATGACTATTATCAATTATTTGAAATAGAGTATGTATATATATATATATATATGCATGTATTCACTTTGCATTTTACATTTATTTTGATCTGATTTTCATTTGATGTGAATAGATTGCAGTGCAGTTGCTATGAATGGATAATGTTGTTTAACTTTGAACATTTAAAAAAAAAAATTATTTGCATTGTTTTTACATGTATATATGTATGTAGGTATATATATATATATTCAACTATATATACTTACCTACATATGTGTGTGTGTGTGTGTGTGTGTGTGTGTGTGTGTGTGTGTGTGTTTGTGTGTGTGTGTTTATATGTATGTACATATACATATATATAAGTATACACATATACATTTTTATATGTGTATATATACATATCCATTTGGCCTACTTCTTTGGCGAGGCTAAAACCTGTGTCTATTGAGATGGGTTACATCAACTATGTTGGAAGCAACAAAATTTGCATTTGTACTTCTTGTATTGTGTACATTTTTATTTTTTGGGTTGGCTAGTGATTTGCTTGGATTGTTTGTTTTGAGAGAGTTGTGCATATACATATTTGTACATCTATATACATAGATATATATACATTGAGACATACATATTTATACAAATATATACATGAAAAAAGAGGCTACAATACACAAATGGAATTAGGAATGGCAAGGCATATCAATGGCCAGAGAACATATTGTCAACATTTGATTGAAATTTTCAATGCGAAAGCACATAGCAAGAAAAAAGACATAACCTGTTGTATTGATGATGCAGAAAGAAGATGGTCATTGTCATTTTGTGCACATCATAAGGAAATGACCAGACATAAGTTTTGTTAGTGTGGATCTTGGCTATCCATGTGTTGTCTTGTAGAGGTTGATTGATTATTTTCAATTTATCTTTCAAATATGAACATTGAGTAGTGAAATGTTCGGGTAAGTTGTATGTTTTGGCTTGTAAATTTTATATCTTTAATAATGATATTTAATTATGCAGTTGGAAAACCATCTATAATCTTTAAACATCGTGAGATGTGTACATTATCTATCTTTTAGAATAGTGGGAGTAGTTATAGAATAGTTTAGGATGTTGATCATGACCATTTCTATATGTGTGTGTGTGTGTGTGTGTGTGTTTGTACATATATTGATACATATATATTTCACAACAATGTATTGATTAATCATTTTCAATTTATGTTTGTGATGTGTATATTGAGTAGGGAATTTTTTTGCATCAGATGTTTTAAGCATGACACTAGAAAACAACTTATGGTCTTTATATATTGTGAGATATGTACATTAACTAGTATGTACAAATTTATGGTCTGTATATAGTAACTATGTATTATTATATGAAGCGTAATTGCATACACATATATATAGATGTAGTATGTGCAAATTTATGGTCTTCAAGAATAGCTATTTTGTCTTAAGGATATTTTTTGTTTGTTTGTTTATCATTTATATAATGATGAGTAGTTGTAAGGGAACTTTGACAGAAATCATGTTGATGTGGCGTTGTATTTGACGATGTAGTGTTCAAAAGAATGTTTTAAGTAGGGGAATTTTAAAGATAGCTATTTTGGAAAAAGTTTAGAATTTTAAAATATCCATGTACAGTTGTTAGAAACCAATGTTATCACTTGGAAATCATGGTGTGGAGTTTATCATGATTACTGAATTGCTATGATATGTATATTTTTGTATGTTTTTTTGTATATACGCATAGATATCCGTGTATTGCATGCACATGTAATGGCATATATATGTGTATAAATTTATATATTTAAACACATATGTACGTACAAAAGTATATACATATAGAAAAATATAGTTAAATACATAGGTAGATGTTCATATATTCTTAATACAATGATATATATGCATATATATACATACATTTGTATTTAGATACACATATATGTAGACATATATATACATATACAGATACATATCTAGATACACATATAGATCTTTACATGTTATAAAGAAAAAAAATTGTTGGATTTTAAACAAATAATTTAGAATAGAGAAATTGCATGGGAGGTTATTGGACATATTAATGGGAATAGAAACTATTACATAATGTAAAGGAAGGTGGGGGTAGAAACAAGATGCTCATGATGACTTTGTTCAAAACTTAGGGGAATGGAAAAATGTAAATTTTGTTGGTGTAGATTTAGGCTATCCCTATTTCATTTTGTATGTCTTGATTGATTTTTTATAATTTTTGTAAAAGTTTTATGTCTTTATTAGTCATGTTTAAATTTGTACATGACAAACAATTTATGATCTTTAAAATTTTTAAGATATGACCATTATTTATTCTTTGAAGTAGTTGGAAAAGTTAAAACTTCCACGGTTTTTTATTGCTATTGCAACATGTATGATATGTAAAGATATGTAGGAGGAATCAGTTTGTTATGTAGGATGTCATTCATAGCACTTGTATTTATATCTTAGCATACGTAGAGAATATACTTGTGTATATATATATATGCATATATAT
>VDFB02373365.1:290044249-290069997 GCA_007258455.2 Sequoia sempervirens
ATATATGTACATATATATATGCATACATCAAGAAACAAGAGACAATAGAAAAATTGAGTAGTAGGTAGTTGGGCATATCAATTACTTGAAAGAAAATATTGAGAACATTTGATCAAGGAGTAGGGGAAGACACATAACCTATTATCGTATCGACATGAAAACAAGAATGTCATAATTAGTTTTTCCATAACATAAGCCAATGATTAGATATAAGTTTTCTTAGTATAGATCTCAGATATGCATCTTTTCATTTGTGAAGCCTGATTGGTCATTTTGAATTAGTCTTTTCAATGTAGATGTTGAGTAGGGAGATGTTGGGATTAGATGTATGATTCATTTTGTGAGCTCCATGTATTGATTAGCCATATTTAACTATGTAGTTAATAAACAATTAATGATTTTAAAACATAGTGAGATATGTAGATGATGTATTGTATATATGGTGTAATGCCCCGACGTGCGAACCCCAAAGGACAAATAAACAATAATTATAGCAATTTTTTTTAAAAAAAAATAGTAAATATAACATACATGTAATACACATTAAATCATAACATGAATTTCATTTAAGAAGATTCATTAGCACATACATCCCTTGGGGTACACGAAGAGTCATTACGAGACTGAGATCCACACAACGACAATAAAGAATAAAACCAAAGATATAATTCATAACAAAGTAAACATTAACAAATGTATACATGATAATCATTGATAAGCAACCATCTGAGTACATAAATACAACATATGCATAATTAACTTAACACAATGAATAACAACTACCATGGCCAATAATCATACCTAGTTTAACATTACATTACAGTACAATGTTCAAGAAGTACAATGATACAAAAGTGTTTCCAATATGCACGAAAACCATACACAAGAATCATGATACAATGAATAGATGAAAATTGGCTCCATGACGGATACAACTCTGGAGTCGCTGCAATAGCACCAATCCGCACCTCTCGATCCTCGACTGGGGACCCAATGGGGTGCTTGGAACATTCCACCCAACCATGTGAGTCCGAAGACCCAGCCCCCATGCTAGGAGCTAACAAGAAAGAGACCGCAACCAAGAAAATCCAAATAGGGAACCACAAAACTCAACGTCATACAAAAGTATCATAAAACTAATGACATAATCAACAACATCCAAGAGAAACATAATAACTTAAAGTCATAAATCCCATCACATAAAACAAAGCAATGATCAGTAAACAAGTAACCAAAGGATGATCCTAAAATACTTCCAAATCAAACTGAATTAATAAACATGATACAATTCCAAATTTTAATTAAACAATACAATAACATCATATCACAGTACCATAAGAGAACAAGGTCATAAGTCAAATATCAATGAGATCATACAAGACCACAAAGTACACCAAAGATGTATCAAGGCAATAATCCATAAATCAATATAAGTCCAAACAACAACAATCTAAACCAACTCCCACAACCTACTTCCAGAGGAACACAATAAAGTAAAACACATGGACAACTAGGGGAGAGTGTCATCGCATAGTCCTACATGGGCTGTCCTGTGCTCTTCCTCCCAACTGGAGGTGCCGGTCCATAGGGTGACTCATGCGGAGCCGTAGACCTCTCGTGCAGACGAGGTCACGACCTTTCCAACCATGGCCTTCTCATCCTTCCATTAGCCTACGGAAGCACTAATGAAGACGAGGCATCCATTTTATTAATCTTATAATGATATTACTACCCAACCCTCCTAAGTTAATTATTAGGTTTTCACTTGTTTACTAACTCACTCGTGGGTTATCCTAAGCCCTTCCCCTTAAATGGGGCGCCGGCCCCCACGAGGAGCCACTCTCCCTAGAGACCCCACAACATAAAAACCAAGGGTTGTACCATCATAATCTGAACAAAGAATCACATCATAAAAGCATGCGAGGCATTACCCATCTCGCTATAATACATAATCAAAGTCTCAACAATTCCCATACAACCCTTGTAAAATCATGCAACCAAAACACTTGCCACATCAAGGCACATAAAGAGAGAGAACATATAATATCAATCATCTCAAGCCTCTGGAAGCCAAAAGAATGAAAACCCACAAACGAGGGTAAAGTGAAGCAACAAGAGTATTTCTCCAATAAATCCAACACAAGGATAAAATTTCCTCAAATAAGAGAGTAACTCAGAAAAGCCATAAAAAGGGAAGATTCATCAAGACCCATCCACAAATCAACAATGGTGTTACCTCAAATAGGGAACGCAAAAGAAAATCAACCTTTAAACAAAATCACTTAATAAAACCAAAAGCCACCAACTAGGCATTCCATGGGAGACCTCAATTTTCTCCTCACTAGAACCCCCTTATGATGGTACGCAAACCACTTTCATAAAAACAACAACATAGCAATGACAACAATAATTGCAAGGCCACCAGATCAATTTCAATTCAAATATAATGAGTGAATATATTAAAATAAGATCAACCACCCCATCCAAACCACATAAACAACTTTGATACAAAATAAATCAGAAATCCAAGAAGATCAACTTCCCACAACTCATCAACAAAATACAAATTCCCAATTACATTGCAACAAAATTTAAATGACAAAGGATTCCTTGAATCAAAATTAATCTCCAACGGCATTCATACCAATACGGAAATGTCCAAAAACAATCCTTTAATAAAAGAGGTAAAAGCATGCAACCAGGCATCCAAGGGACCAAATTTAAAGAACACCTTAAATACTCAATCACTCACAACTCCACCAAACATTCGCATAATAAACAACAACCAAAAAATTCAAACAAGAACAATATTTAATAGCCAATCAATTAACAACCAGAACTAAATGACTTTACAACTTACCCATCGGAAGTACTCAATTAACTAAAACAATTCATGATAACCATCACAAGTATTCTAAAAGACTTATTCATAAAGAGTACTTACCAATCAATCATTAAATAAATATAAAGGAAGTCAATTTTTAAAAGATTGCAATCCCATTTCACAAATAAACTATTCAATTTGAGAATATCCTAATCAATCTCTAGTCATGTCCATACATTTAAATTTCTCTTTTCATCTATCAACATAATTGAAAATTACTTAATAGCTAGATAGTTAACTTATTATTATTTCATAACTACTTATGTCCAAAACATTATTTCCATTTTTCTTTCATCATACTAATTTAACACTCACTTCCAATATTTAGATTAATTGTGAAAACCACTTAAGAACAATTGTTTATATTTTAAAAAGACAATAATAACAATACTCTAGATATTTAAACTACATATTAGAACTTACCACCTTAAAATCTTAAATCTATCTAAATAAATTTACACACAAAAATACCCTTTAAAACCACTACATCTTTATATATTTTAATTCTTTTTCGAGGAGGAAAAGTAGAAAGAGAATAGATCTTTTCTAGGAATCAACAAGTCTACCAGACTATAACTTCACAAAATAAGAATAAAAGATGACTTATTCAATTCTATATTAAATTCTATTTCCACCATATACACATTTAAAAATAAGAATTAAACAATCAATGCTGATATAAATATATATTCACAAATTGCCCTTCTATTATATTATCCTATCAAATTCCACAAATTAACAAATTAAAAGGAATTCTTTTCTATTCCAAAGTATTCACTCAAAACAAGAATTAAATAAATCAATGCTATCATATATTCGTAAATTGATTTTTTTTCAACTAACTTATCCTCTTATAGTTGGTAATTTAATAAATCAATAACAACTAACAGATTTCTTTCTATATTATTAATATTTCCTTTTTTAAACAGATTATGTTTTATTTTAATCAGAAAAAGAAATAGAATGTTTTGTTTTGACAAAATTAAATAATCAGTGGAATCTGAGTAAGAAAGTTAATAACTATCTATATACAAATATAAATATATATATATATAATACATATATATATATATATATATATATATATATATATATATATATATATTTATAAAAGCAATTTCGCACATTAAATATAATTAGAAACTCACATTTTACAAAGTAAAAACAAATACAATTTCGAATGGGTATTTTAACCCATACGCAGCCACGGGGATAAACGCCCGGCTGCGGACAGTCTACGGACTGTTCGCAGCAGTCCGTAGGACTGTTGCGGACAGTCCGCAGACTGCCGCACGGGTACCAACCCCCGGCTGGGTGGTGGGTACGGCCGAGGCCGAACCACCACTCAGTCGGTGGTTTAATAATAACAACCAAATGCAAAATTTCGATGGGAAATACTGCGAATTTCGAAAATAAATAAATTTACAATCAATATTTATCAACGTATATATACATATATATATATGGGTATATATATATATGTATATATCAAATATAATAGATATATATATATATATACATATACATATATATATATATTATATATATATATTGTACTTCAAAAACAGAGATAGATATACACTGCACAATTTTTTTCTGTGTATACATAAATGTAAACAAGAATATACACAACCCAGTTTTCCCAGTAAAAAGATTATTTTAAATTTATTAATTATATTTCCCAGCCAAAACTATAGAATTGCTGGTTATTTCCAGAATTTCAAATCTTAGTTTCATTATAACAAACAACAGCCCAAAACCCAACAAATAATTTCATTTAATCAACTAAAATCCCGAACCTTGGTAAAATTTTCTTGATTGAAACACAACCCAAAACATTTATAAGGATTCGAGAGTTTTCTACATGCATTAAATTTCAAATCCAGAACAAAGAATTCTTATTTCATTTGATGCTATAGAAAGAAGATAATTTAAAAGAAGAAGGAGAACCTGGCGTCCTGCGCCTGTAGATAACTGTAGAAGCTTTATCCTTCTTGCTGACCCAATCCTTCCAGCAGCAGCTCCAAGATCCTCCCTCAAACATAAATCTTAATCCTCAAATGAATTCTCAGAAGAATAAAAGAATGTAATACAATAACAGAAAGATGACTGCCAAATTCACCAAAATCTGTTGGAAAGAGAATACCACCCCCTTCCCAATCCAAAATAAATAAAAACTCACACAAGAAGCCTCTTCTGTTTCCTCTTCCAGAGAATACCAACAGTCACATTTCAAGAAATAAATCAAAATAATATTTAATCCTTAATTCTTTTTGTTGCCTTTTCATGTATTTCTATTTCATTTTCTTTTATCATGCAGATTAAAACTCAATAAATTTAACTCCACAAAAATGAACTTTTATTTATATAAATATATATATATATATATATTCATCATTCCCACAAAACTTTATTAAATAATTACTTCCACATTAAAATAATTAAAATCAACCATTTGCAAGATTCTAAATAAGTATCCATTAATTTTCTTATTATGATAATTATCTTTTCAAGATTATTTGTTCATTATTATTATTAACTCCAACAATTTAAATCAATTTATCTAATAATACCACTTTTACTTTTAACGAATTAGTTTAATTTGATCATTTGTTCTAAATTATTTGATTTGATTTAATTGATTATTATTTTAATTCCTAATTATATTTCAAATAACCTTGCAATTTCACTTATGATCTAATTAATTATTTAAACATGACTACTAACATATTATATTTTCCACAAAATCAAATAACATAGTAATCAATGAAGCACACACAATTACTCACACAAAAGTTTAGAACAACCGACACGGAGGGGTATTACATATGGGGTATGTGGAGGATCATGATGGGCCAAAAAGTGGTGATATGATGGGTATGTGTAGGGTATGTGGCTGATGACATTTTTTTACCCAAAATTGATGAAGCGAAAAGGGTTTTTAAAGGAGATTCTCAAATTTCCACCAATATTAATTATGCTTTACTTTGAATTTAATAAATTATTATTATTCATTTTCTATTTGAATTATGACTAAAGTCCTAATTGATACCTCTTGATTGAAAAACATCTATAGCTTTCAAATGGTATCACATTTTTTGAATCCGAAACATGCATCACATTGTATGATTCACATCTTGAAGGATTAAAAAAAGAATGAATTTCATGACTTAGTTTTGACCAAGTTAAGGTGGTTAGATAGGAGTTTTTATATTTTTTAAAATTTGTAATAAAAATTCATAATTAATTATTTACTTGGAAAAAAATTACAAAAAAATATGCATCACATCGGGACACGAGTCATCTACTTATATCTAAAATATTATAAAAAATATTATCTTTTATTTTGGTTAGGGTGGTCAGAAGACACCTACTTATTTTTTCCCTAAAATTTAAGTACTCTGCATTGAAATTTCAAATTTTCACCAAATAGATTTTTTTTTAAAATAAACCTAGTAGTTTAGAAACTACATTCAATTTTATATAGATTCTATTTTTACATATTTTTTAAACAATATAGATAACTTATTCAAATTTTTACGTCAAGTTGCCTAACTCTGATTTTTTAGATTTTTTTGCCACTTAAGGGCCTATTTTTTCCATGATGATCCTGCACATACCCTATGCATGTTTACATGCATATGTATACATGTACAATTTATTTATAGATGGTAGTTATATATATAATTGAAAATTACTTGTTCATATTTATTTCCCTTTTTAACCATAGTAAACATACTATCTATTTATTTCATTTTTTAACCATAGTAAACTTTGTGGTTTCGGGTCCCTGTAAAACCCGTTTTACCCTTTATCAAAAACATACTATCTATTTTGCAAGTAGGCAAACTGAAAAACACTCAAAGAATCACTTTTGGAAACATATCTTAAATAAATACTTATTTCTCTTCAAATTAAGCGTAAACTATATAAATTTGAGTAGTAAATTGTTCTAAACATTTCAAAAAATTATTTACAAATTACTAATACTATTTTTTTGGAAAATATATAGTAACTTTAATATGCATCTTAAAAATAAATTAACCATTTCCTATCAGTTTTGAAAGTAAGAAGTAGAAAACATTAATTAAGAATCTTTTTCAAAATAGAAAAAATGTTAATTCATTTTAGACCAGACTCCAATATTAAGAAGGGTGAGGTGAGAGCATATGACGATTTCATACTCCTATATATTTAATTAAACTCAATAAACCTAATTATTATTGTACTCATAGCTAAATTTATTTCTTACCACAAAAATAACTGGACCAATTAGTATAATGAAATAAATGCTTACATTTTTAACTATTCAATGGAACATTTGGAAATTCACTATTGCAAATATAATTTAACTAATATCAAATTCTATATAAAATATGCTTGAAAAGTAAATATAAATTTAGGTAATTGTAATTTTTTTTTCAAAATTTAAAGTATTCTTATAGAACTCTTAGAAATGCCTCATTTCATAATCGCAGTACAATAGACATATATTTTATCATTTCTAGGTCTGGACACTTTCCAATTACTTGACTTAATTTTCATTTTCATTTAATTAATTCAAGTGCAATTTCATTGCATGCGTGTAGGGGAAATATTAGTTTCATTCTTAATCATGAGCATTACATTATCATTTCAAGTATTTATGAAAACATAATGAAAAAATATTACGGAAAGAAATAAGATAAATGATAAATGAGTGTAGTAGAATGTAATACTGGACTGCGTCCCCAAGAAGAGTGCATGCCAAGAGACAAGTATATCAACAAAACCATCAAATATTTACAATGGAAAAGCTCCCTACAATCATTATTATTATTAAAACATATCAGGAGAATAAGAAAAGCAGGAGAAAAATACCACTAGCTAGAATGAAAATGAAGTCAAATTAACTTTGTATGAACATAAAGTATTTGTATCAAAACTAGGATAAATATGCTTGACTAAGTAGCTTGTATGAGAAATATGATATGTGATAGATTACAATGAATAATGTAATGTATAATTCATGGGAATCCAAATAGTTTTATGTACATAGAAGCATTCAACTTGATCTATGTGGAAATGATAATTTCATTGTAATTATAGCTGCATGGATATCAACCACCACCAACCGAGCCTTCTTATCAAACTTCACTGGTATAGGTAACTGCATGGAGAGATTAAAAGTAGCAATTAGGTTATGCAAGTAATTGTTGAAAGCATAAAACATGTAAATATTAGAAAGATAAGTTCTTTAATATAAAAAAGAGTCAAAATGGAAAAAATGTTAAAAATATGTTTTTGACTGATTCTGAGGGGGAAGCAAGGATAGGAGCTTGATACCTAAATGCATTGATGGGGAGTGTGCTTGAGTCCATTAGATGCTCTGTTAGTTGTCGACGACAAAGAAGCAAACATTGATGAATTATGGTGTTTAGTCTGCAACTCAAGAGGAGATAGTGACTTGTAAAGGCAGTGAAAGAGGGAAAAAAAAGTAAAAGTAGAGCACAACAGTGTCAATTATGTTAAAACTTACAAATGGCTTGTTTCTTGTTTTGAACATAATAGAAATTATCCCTGGCAGGAGACACAGTTTTCATGTTGATCAGTTCTTCTAAGAAAATGAATAAATAATGCAAAAATGACTATGAACAAGATATGGGAACTTAGAAATCACTTTTTTTTTGCTTTGAATATGATATGTATAAACCTTCTCAATAGAGATGGAGTTTGTAGAGATATGAAGCTAAAATTAGGTCTTTCTTCCTTCGAAGCTAGAAGACATAGATCTTGTGAATAGACAGAGATGTCTACCTCATCAAACAATCTGAGCAAGTGAATAAACATTGCAAGTCATTGAAGTTTATAGCAGAAGCCATTAATGAGAGTTGTATTATAGTCTATTGACATTAAACAAAATTAGCACATTATATATGAATAAGCCTATTATTACAATGCTATGCATGTAACACCTATCTAAACCCAGGCTGGTAAGATAGCATTTTGATTTTGATTTGATATTTTAAATGCTGAATGCTATTATAATGAGGTTAGATATTGTTGATTAAGTGAAAGGTTATCATGATTAGCTATGTTGATGCAATTAATTAATATATATGGTAATTAACTATAGTCAGGATGTAGTATGTGCTTTGGCTATGTATATATGTATATGCACATGTACACTATTGTATGTGTTTGTTACAGGTACCAGGTATCGACTCCACCTAGCTTCACAAGTATGAGTGTACATTCCCTGACGGTGGTTAACAGGAGATAGCACATTGACCAACCCTTGACCTAAACCCTTATCGGCGTACCCAGTTGGGTATGATCTATCTTTGATTAACTAGTGCAAACCTCAGATATCGTGATTAGTCACGTTCCATAAACCCTTAATCACTTATGTAGTCAGCCTGTGAAGAGTGTATGAGCTTCTGCGTTAAATTACATTTTTCCATAAATTTTAATTTAGGAAATGCATTTTATGATTAAATGAGCGAATTTAATATTTAAATGGATAATTGGGCTTATGTCTATTTTGTTTGACTGTAATTGCATAATTTGTGTGATTAGATTCATTTAGGAAATTATAAGCATTATTTATTTTTTAATTTTAAGTTGTGCTTATAAAAAAAAAGTTAAATTGTGATTTTAATGATGAATGTTGATTTATGTTATAAATTGAATGTTTAAAAATTATATTTTGGAAGAAGAAGGAAATGATATAAATTAGTATATGTTAAAAGATAATTTTAATATGCTTTTTTTTAAAGTCAAATGGGAAAAAAAAGTTTTAAAAGGGGAAAAAAAGGGAATTCATTTGGGGGCTGTAGCATATTTTGGGAGAGAAATGTGAAGGAAAAACCCTTTTTGGCTAAAAATTTGATTTGTTCATTATGGGAGCAACTGGGCATGAAATTTCATGGGATTAGTTGCATTTGGATAGAAATGGGGAAAGGAAATGATGGCTGTGATTTCATATGTTTTCGTGACTTGTGTGCAAACTTCTTCTCACATGAATTTATTGCTTGGGAATTGAGGTATTTTATCATTTATGCTCATTTATTTGATTTTAAAGAGTTTAAATGATTCTAAATACATTGGTGGTATGTTAGAATAATTATTTGAATTTTATTTGGATCAAATTGATAGAGAATAATTGATTTTGTGAAAATTTTGAGAATTTTCTCAAATATGGGGTTATCATCCCAAATTTTTTAATTGGAGGCACAAATTTTTGTTTATATGTTAAAAGAGTGTTTATGGGCACATTTAGATCAAAAGGGTATTCTTACATTTTTTATTTTTGAATTTTAAAATTTCAATCTTTTTCAAGCTCCATCAATGGTGAAACCTGGTTTTTTGTTAAAATTGGATTTGGTTTAAAAAAAATGGTTGATTTTATGTTAAAAGTGTGTTTTTGGGCATATTTAGATCAAAAGGGTATTCTTACAATTTTGATTTTTGAACTTTGAAATTTTAAGCTTTTTCAAGCTTCATCAATGGAGGAACATGATTATATGTGAAAATTTAGACTTTTTTTAAAAGTGGAATTTTGAGAATATTATTGCATATTATAATAGGGAATGATAAAAAATGAATATGAATTCTTTGAATGAGATTGTTTCAGATCCGTTTGCTAGTTTATGTTTCTGATTTGCTATTTTAGTGTAAAAATGTGAATAGTGTCATAAGAGGTGTGAATGCCTTATGGTTTTGGATGTGAATTCCATTGTGAGCTGCACTATTTCTCTGGCTATATTTCCCTATTTGTATGGAATGGGATGAAACCTAGGACTAGGTACTAGAGTGAGTCATCGAAGTCATTTATACTTTATTGGATACCCCTGCATGCCTTTAGTGCTGTTATAGGCTAAGGATGGTTGGGAAGACATGCCCACTCGTGCAGCGTGGGACTTGTGTAGTTGTGAATTCTTGTTGTATGAAAGGATTCCAAGTTTATTTGATGCCATTCTTTGGGCACATGTTATGACTCTCCATATGCTTGCACTCTAACATCTAGATCCTATTTTGAGTAGCACCCGGAATATGTATGTTCCTTCCTCTTTTGATGTTGGGTTTGAATACAATATTCATGTCTTGTGGAATGGCTTCTATGTCATTTAATTCCTTTTATAACTGATTGGCATATTAATTGCAATGTCTTGTATTTCATTGATTCCTCTTATGAGTGACTTGTGTGGCATGTGCATTCCATGTGAGTAGTTTGTATGCCACGTATTCCATGTGTTGGAATGTTCTCTTAATTCATGATGATGCATTAAATGATTTATGTAGTTACATGAATTTTACTCCTTGTGTGAATTGAGTTGCTTTGACATAAATGTTAGCTGCCCCTAATTGGGTTGCCCAGCCTTATCTTGAATGAACTGTATTAATTGTGATTGGCATGTGTGTAAGAATTTATCTTGTGCTTGAGTCTTGCTTGAGTTTGTGGGTCATGTGACTATCTCTATGAGCACGATGGGGTGGACCTGTGGGTACCACATCGTTGAATGGCATTGCAAACCACTGTTAGAGACCAAAGATCTTGGCGTGGTGGATCTACTTCATGTTTGTACGCCTCCTTTTGTTCTCTCATGTCTCCTTCTCTTCATGCTTTCTTATTAGTGTAAAGGTTATAAATGGATAATTCAAGGACCTTGAGTCATAAGCTTGTAATTGTAATATTGTTATTATACTTTCCTCATGAAGGATGCTGTAATCAAATAAAATGAGAATAATCGTATGCTTGATTAGTCTAGTTTTGGTGACTCAGTGTGGGTGTTGAACACATGTTTATTGTTGTCTTTTCCTTTCTAATTGTTGCAAGATGAATGCATGATTATAGGAATCTCATTTGGTGTTTTAAAATGAATTTAGTATCCTTTGTTATCCTTCTCTTGTGTGGTGAGCTTTTTAAGTGTCTAGGAAGGTTTTTCGAAAGCTTGGGCTGTGTATTTTCCTTCTTGTTGTAATCTGCAAAAGTTTTGGCGCATCAGAGCTTTTTGTATGTGTTTTGTGTAGTTTCAGAGCACCAGTGCATGAATTTCTGGAGCACTGGTGCAGGAAGTTTCAGAGCACTAGCATAGGAAGTTATGGAGTAGGAAGTTCCAGAGCAAAAGGTTCCAAAGCAACAGGTTCTGGAGCAGGAAGTTCCATAGCAGGAAGTTTCATAGCAAAATTTCTAGAGTTATTTTGTTTGCTCCTATTATAATTTTCTCTGGAGGGTGGATTAGTCCTCTCCTTTGAGTTGTGTTCGACCATGCTTGGCCATGTATGTTGTCGATTTATTGTATTGTAAATTGCTTTTTGTGTAAGTTATTCTATATGTTTTCAAAAAAAAGAAATCTTGTCCACTTTTGGCTCTTACCCTTTGGGGTTATGTAATGGGATGTTACATCTAGTATCAGAGTCCATGTTCACACACTGGGAGCTCTGGCGTACTTGAGCCTTCTATGCTATGTTGTGTTTTGTGTGTGTGGCGTGAGCTTGTTATATTGTTTTTCATAGTCTTGTTGATTAGCGTTCATCCCTTAGTTTAGTGTATAGATCACCCTTGTGATGATCTATTTTGATGTGTTCCTTGTTTCCTTTAGGATGCCCTTAAGGGCTGAGCCAGAGGCAAAGTTAGAGATGGAGCCCATGCTGTAGCACTAGGATCCCTGTTTATTATTGTCACTTGCTTGGTGTGTTGTTGTTTTCCGCCCCTTGCATGTCTTGTTGATGAATAATTTTGTGAGGGTTAGTTAGACCCTCGAGCCTACCAAGGAGTGTATTCTGATTGGTCTCCCTCTTGATGTGAGGCTCTTTCATTGTATAAAGGGTTGTGACCCTTGAGTGGTTCCTCAGTGGTTGTAGCCCATGTGGTTGCAATGTGCTTGATGTGTGTGCTTCAAATGCTTGTTGTGGCGAGATAGTCATATGACCTCTTGCTTTGAGTGCTTTGGTATGGTGTTTTAGAGCATTGAGTTTCCCAACCTTGGCTTGTGTTGTGGAGGAAGGATGCCTCCTAGGTCTTGCCTTACCCTACGGGATTGGAGTGATTCCATTGGTTGATAGTCTCCCGAGGTTGAGATTGATTACTTTCCTATATCTTGTGTTGCGGCTGGGCATGTTGGACCTAAGCTTGTTGGTGGGTTGCAGGTGACATGTTGTCTAAAATTACCCTTGCTTGGTTTCTTTGTTCATGTTGTGGGAAGGTTTGTTTGACCTTAAGGGTGCCAGGAAGTTCCTTTTGTGTGTATCCTCTTCTTGAGCCTTGTTGTTTTTCATCACCATGCAATTTTTTTGGCACATGTCTTCTTGTGCTTTACCTCCTTGTGTTAAAGATTTCTTGTCTAACCCTATGTGGTTTTGGAGTTGCTTTTGCAAGTTATATTGTATTGAGATTATAAATATGGTAATAGAAAATGAATGATCTTGTTGTTAGTTCATATAGATTATTGCATGCTTTCATATGATTGATGCATTTTTCTGAAAGTGATTGTGTGATGATGAAACCATGTTGCATTCGTGTTTGTGTCAGAATTGTAAATCCCTCTCTCTCCTCTCTCTTCTCATTGGTTTAATGAAGATGCCTATCTTTAAATGTGTGGTGTATTGAGATCCATGGTATGTTTGTCTCTTATGAGAAAATGTTTATACATTCATGAAGGTTTGTTTTATTAGATCAACCTTGGGTAAAGGACCTAAGTCCCCAAGTTGCATTCATAATCATGGAACATGTATGAATTTGAATAAGAAATCATTTTGCATTAAGTAAAAGTTTAAAGAAGAAGGGAATAGTGAAACCATTAGCATGTTAATGATAAATGAAAATTTTTAAATGAATGTTGAAGTGATAATGTTGCATAGCTTGTCTTGAGTAAACATTGTAATGATATTACTTTGTGTGTGGGAAATAAATGTGGTTAACATATGTGCATAGTAAGGTCATTTACCACTTATAAAAGTGAAAGTGAATGTGAGAGTTATCATGGCATTATTGATTTACTCCATGTAGCATTATGATGTATTGTATGGATGTTGGGAGTACATGTTCTTGGAAAGTTGTATTGACATTGCATAATTAGAGGTGGATAATGGTTTTATTTTGGTAAGAGGAAATTAGAAAAAGGTATTCCCTATTATGTGAACATCCTGTGTTAGTGCACATGTTGAGTATTATGAATACCTTGTACTTGCTTTGTGTGCCCATGGGATGGTGAGTCTATGTACCCATCCATCGAGGATATGTTATATTTTAGGTGTGGGATTAGCCATATGATTTTGTGTGCTTGTATGTTTGTTACATGATTGAGGGCCAACCCACGTGTGGTCAAAATTTATATATATATCAAGGGTAACCAAAAGTTAGTTTCATAGAATCTCTTCTTTTGGTTCTCTAATCCCTCAGTCTATGAAGGGGTAGTAGCAGCAACAAAGTTCCTTGGGCGGAGTGTGTAACATACACATATTACAGCGCAGAGCAGTCTCAACTCAACCGATCCCAAGGAAAGTACTCACTACTTTCCCTTATGATGGATTAGGGTACTTGATCCATATGTGTTAGCCTAATCCCCAAAGCTTTGTGTACAACAACATTGGTTTGTTAGTATTGTCTGACCGTCCGTAGGGATGTTGAGTTGGCATTAGTGAGTCAACCTCATCCACATGAGAGGTGAGACTCGAGTAGCCCCATATTTATATACTCATATATACACTATTTATTCCATATATGCATGTGTTCTACCATGATTGCATAGATATGATGCCACACCACACTGATGTTCTGACATAGTACTGGTGATGATGCCACATGCATAAACACGTGAAGGTGCACTATGAGATTTTGTTATGATAGCCTGCTTGTGTGATGAGCATAATGGGGCCTCGTACACTTGTAGAGGAACAGTCATGTTTTCTCTCGATAGTGTTTGCGCCAGTTGGCATATGGGTATGTCCTAGCCATGTATACCTCTAGCTACGATGAGTACTTGTGTGTGCCCTTTCCGTGAGGTATCACTCTGTGGGGTGTGTTCTATGTGTGCCTACTTCCGTTGAGCCATAAACAGATTGTCATGTGGCATATGACTAGTATGTGCCTTCTCCGGCTAGCGTATGACCATGCCATGCTGAGACACGATGTGGGATGTGGCTGAGGTGCACATTCCATATAGATAGCCAAGGAGTGTGTGGGCCACTTGGCAAGTCCATGCCGTGTGACGATGCGATGTGGGGTGTAGCCGAGGAGTACACCTCATGCCATGTGGTTGGTGTGCCCACTCCACCACACATGAGGGGCTATTGTGATAGTCAGACATTATTCCCTCCTTCCTCATTTGGTGGCTAGTTTAGTCACATAGTTATGTATTGTGCCATTTCAAAGACTCTGAATCTTCCTTTGGTTATTGATGACTTTTACTTTGATTGCAAGGAATTTGATTTATCTTATTTGTGATGGTTTAGCCACACCTTGTGATCTTCTTTGCTTGTAGCCCTTGTGGTTACATATGATTTAGTGTTGAAATTGTGCGCATTCCTTGCTTTATTGCTACAATTTAATATTTATTTGATATTTATTTATGATCTTTGGTGGCTAAACTAGTTTTCTATTTGGTGTTTTCAAATGCTTGTCTTGTGTTGTAATGTGTTTCCTCATCAAGAACAGGAGAGCTAGACTTGGTTGAGTGTATACGAGGAAGTAGATGCAGGGAACCTTGAGGATCGAGGTATGTGAGGCTATTACACGCCTAGGACCCACTACCCACCTATGTGTGATGACTATCTATTGGAGGCTAACCACCTTATTCAACAAGAGATAGCTCATTGTGGTCTTGTTTGGATGGTATCACCATGTGTGTGTGGCCTAGCACCATCAAACCACTGAGTGTAAGGTATAGATTATGTGAGATGGATATTGAATCTTGTCTCATGGATTATGCATAATGGATTAGTATGCTGCTTACCGGTGTCCAGATGGACCCTTGCATAGCCTTGTGATGTGATTCCCAGTGATGTAAGTATGTATGTGTGTAACAATGCATGTTTCATTTTGGATATGGTTACATATGAAAAGTTCCAAAAGTTGGCTTAGTATGCTTAGAAAGTGTAAATTGTTACATTTTGTTGAAAATGATGCCAAATATGTTCTCATGTGTGAGATTGGAAATGTGTAGAAAATAAATATTGTTGCAAATTATGGTGTTTTGGAAAGAATTGAGTACTTATGCATCTTCTTTACTCTATGCTTAGTGGAATTAATGTGTATCTTAACCTATCCTTGGATGAATGAGGATGTTAAAATAAATGCTTATTTTGAGAATTGACACATGTAAGGTTAGCAAGATTAACCATGTTATTTTGTTTCACGTTGAGATTTTATGAGTAAAGCATATGTCAATATATTGATAATGATTCATAGAAAGGTGAATGTTAAAAGGATGTTGTTTCTATTTTGTTCATGGATGAATTATGCATATTATATTCCTCATCTTTGGAATGAAGTACAATTGATTAATTTTGATTATTATATTTTGAGTACTAATGTGTGACATGGCTACATATTGAGTTTACATGACTTCCAGGAGTAAGTCAAATCTTAGTGAGGGAGGATGTAACACCTCTCTAAACCCAGACTAGTAAGATAGCATTTTGATTTTAATTTGATATTTTAAATGTTGAATGTTATTATAATGAGGTTAGATATTGTTGATTAAGTGAAAGGTTATCATGATTAGCTATGTTGATGCAATTAATTGATATATATGGTAGTTAACTATAGTCAGGATGTAGTATGTGTTTTGGCTATGTATATATGTATATGCACAGGTACACTATTGTATGTGTGTGTTATATGTACCAAGTATCAACTCCACCTAACTTCACAGGTTTGAGCGTATCTTCCCTGATGATGGTAAGCAAGAGATAACACATTGGCCAACCCTTGACCTAAACCCTTATCATTGTACCCAATTGGGTAGGATTTGTCTTTGATTAATTAGTGCAAACCTTGGATATTGTGATTGGTCACATTCTGGAAACCCTTAATCCCTTATGTGGTCAGCTTGTGAAGAGTGTCTGAGCTTTTGAGTTAAATTGCATTTTTCGATAAATTTTAATTTAGGAAATGCATTTTATGATTAAATGGGGGAATTTAATATTTAAAGGGATAGTTGGGCTTATGTCTATTTTTTTTTACCGTAATTGCATAATTTGTGTGATTAGATTCATTTAAGAAATTGTAAGCATTATTTTTTATTTAATTTTAAGTTGTGCTTATAAAAAAAAAGTTAAATTGTGATTTTAATGATGAATGCTAATTTATGTTATAAATTGAATGTTTAAAATTATATTTTGGAAAAAAAAGGAAATGATATAAATTATTATATGTTAAAAGATAATTTAAATATGGTTTTTCAAAAAAAAAAAAAAGTGAAATGAGAAAAAAGAGTTTTAAAAAGGGAAAAAAAGGGAATTCATTTGGGGGTTGTAGCATATTTTGGGAGAGAAATGTGAAGGAAAAACCCTCTATGGCTGAAAATTTGATTTGTTCATTGTGGGAGCAATTGGACATGAAATTTCATGGGATCAGTTGCATTTAGATAGGAATGGGGAAAGGAAATGATGGCTGCGATTTCGTGTGCTTTCATGACTTGTGTGCAAACTTCTTTTCACTTGAATTTTTTGCTTGGGAATTGAGGTATTTTATCATTTTTTTTTTATTTGCTTGATTTTAAAGAGTTTAAATGATTCTAAATTCATTGGTAGTATGTTAGAATCATTATGTGAATTTTATTTGGATCAAATTGATAGAGAATAATTGATTTTGTGAAAATTTTGAGAATTTTCGCAAATATGGGGTTATCATGCCAAATTTTTAATTGGAGGCACAAAGTTTTGTTTATATGTTAAAAGAGTGTTGTTGGGAATATTTAGATTAAAAGGGTATTCTTACATTTTTTTATTTTTTTATTTTAAAATTTCAAGCTTTTTCAAGCTCCATCAATGGTGAAACCTAGTTATTTGTGGTAATTGGGTTTGGTTTAAAAAAAAATAGTTTTTTTTATGTTAAAAATGCCTTTTTGGACATATTTAGATCAAAAGGGTATTCTTACAATTTTGATTTTTGAAATTTTAAATTTCAAGTGTTTTCAAGCTTCATCAATGGAGGAACCTAGTTATGTGTGAAAATTTGGACTTTGTTTGAAAGTGGAATTTTGAGAATATTATTACATATTGTAATAGGTAATGATATAAAATGTATATGAATTATTTGAATGGGATCGTTTTGGATCTATTTTCTTCTTTAAGTTTCTGATTTCCTATTTTAGTGTAAAAATGTGAAGTGTCATAAGAGGTGTGAATGCCTTTTGTTTTTGGATGTGAATTCCATTATGAGCTGCAATATTGTTTTGGCTATATTTTCTTGTTTTTATGGAATGGGATGAAACCTAGTACTAGGTACTAGAGTAAGTCATGAAAGTCATTTATAGTTTATTGGATACCCCTGCATTCCTTTAGTGCTCTTATAGGCTAATGATGGTTGGGAAGACATGCCTGCTCGTGGAGCGTGGGACTTGTGTAGTTGTGCATTCTTGCTCTATGAAAGGATTCCAAGTTTATTTGATTCCATTCTTTTGGAACACGTTATGATTCTGCATATGCTTGCACTTTAGCATCTAGATCCTATTTTGAGTAGCACTCGGAAGATGTATGTTCCTTCCTCTTTTAATGTTGGGTTTGAATACTATATATTCATGTATTGTGAAATGGATTGTATGTCATTTAATTCCTTTTATGAGTGATTGGAATATTAATTGCAATGTCTTGTATTTCATTGATTCCTCTTATGAGTGACTTGTGTGGCATGTGCATTCCATGTGTGAGTAGTTTGTATGCTATGTATTTGATGTGTTGGAATGTTCTCTTACTTCATGATGATGCATTAAATGATTTATGTAGTTGCATGAATTCTACTCTTCTCTTTGTGTGAATTGAGTTTCTTTGACATATATGTTAGCTACCCCTAATTGGGTTTCCCAGCCTTATCTTGAATGAAGTGTATTCATTGTGATTGGTGCGTGTGTAAGAATTTACCTTGTGCTTGATAATTGCTTGTGTCTGGGCCTTGTGACTATCTCCATGAGCACAACGGGATGGACTTGCGGCTACCACATAGTTGGATGGAATTGCAAGCCACTGTTAGGGACCGAAGATCTCGGCGTGGTGGATCTACTTCATGTTTGTACGCCTCCTTCTTTTGTTCTCTCATGTCTCCTTCTCTTCATGATTTCTGATTAGTGTAAAGGTTATAAATGGATAATTCAAGGACCTTGAGTCTTAAGCTTGTAATTGTAATATTGTTATTGGACCTTCCTCACGAAGGATGTTGTAATCAAATAAAATGAGAATAATGGTATGCTTGATTAGTCTAGTTTTGGTGACTCGATGTGGGTGTAGAGCACATGTTTATTGTTGTATTTTCCTTTCTAATTATTGCAATATGAATGCTTGATTATATGAATCTCATTTGGGGTTTTAAAATGAATTTAGTATCATTTTTATCCTTCTCTTGTGTGATGAGATTTTTGAGTGTCTAGGAAGGTTTTGTGAGGGCTTGGGCTGTGTATTTTCCTTCTTGTTGTAATCTGCAAAAGTTTCGGTGCATTGAAGCTTTCTGTATGTGTTCTATGTAGTTCTAGAGCACCAGTGTAGGAATTTATGGAACATTGACACAAGAAGCTCCACAACACCGGCGTAGGAAGTTCCAGAGAAAGAAGTTCCAGAGTAGAATGTTCCGGAGCAGGAAGTTTCAGAGCAGCAGGTTCCAGAGTAGGATGTTTCAGAGCATGAAGTTTTGTAGCAGGAAGTTCGGGAGCAAGAAGTTCTGAAGAAAAAATTATGGAGCTATTATGTTTGCTCCTATTCATATTTTCTCTGGAGGGTGGATTAGTCCTCTCCTTTGGGTTTTGTTCGGCCATGCTTGGCCATGTATGTTGTCAATTTATTGTATTGGAAATTTCTTTTTATGTAAGTTAGTCTGTATGTTTTTACAAAAAAAAAATATTGTCATCTTTTGGCTCTTACCCTTAAGGGTTGTGTAGCGGGATGTTACAATGCATGCATAGAAAGAGAAAGTGCAAGAGGATAGCCATATCAAAAAATATTAGAAGTCATGGAACATTTCCAACATTAACTAGCACATTGCATCCTGGTAGAATCATTTTGTGATATATTTAATAATTATGATAGTGACCTTGTCTATTGGAAATATTTCATAAGTGTTTTCATTTTTTGGTATCGTTGTGTCCCTACATGTACTCTGACTGGGGATACATGGCATTTAAAGCATTAGATTTGTATTTACTATTTGTAAGTCCGTAGCCTGAGATGTAACTTTTACCTATGTTGTTTGTTCATTTTCCTAGATTGTTTGATGAGGCAGAGATTTGTGTCTATTGAGATATTATGTGTCAACCATGTTAGAAGTAGCAAAGGTGACATTTGTAAGCTCGTATATCTTTTACACTTTCATTTTAGAATTGTTTACTGAAGAGGTTAGATTGTTCGATGAGATTTAAAACAGTGCAATTTTGAGAAGGTTTATGTCTAGCCTTCTGGTATTGAAGAATGAAGCATTTGTAAGTTGCTATATCCTTTACAATGCCATGTCATGTTTTTTTGCATCTTTTCTTTTTATGAGTTAATGCCTATTGTTTGCTATTTGTGAGTGGATTTAGGGTTTTCATCTACTGTGATGGAAGTGGGAAAGGTGGAATTTTTAAGTTACTCTATCTTTTATGCTTTGATTTTTTCATTTGTCTACCGGTTTCCTCAGATTGTTTGATCAGGGTGAAATCGATGCCTTTTGAGAGGGTCTATGTGTGCGATTTTGGAATTGAAAAAAAATAGCCTTTGTGAGTTCCTATATATATTGACATTAATGAGAGTTGCATGATCTTGGTATTGAATGAGGGTCTATGAGGAAAGTGCACAAAGTATAAATTAACTATAAAATGCAGAGGTGCATTTCCTTAAGTTGTTTGATGAGGCTAAAATTTGTGTTTGTTGGGATGGTTTTCATCTATGGTGTTGGAACTGAGAAAGGTTTCCTTTTTAAGTTACTCCATGTTTTAAGCTTTGATTTTTTCATTTTTCTGTTGCTCAATACAAATGTGTAGAAAACTATGAAACAACACTGTAAAAGACATACGAGCTCACAAATACCTCATCTTTTGCTCCCAATACAATAGACATAGACCCTTTCAATAGACACAAACTTAATCATTTTACACCCAAATTTTTTCCAATTAATTTGACCTAATTCTCACTTCTATCAAATAAATTCAAGTGTAGTTGTAGTGCATACATGCCAAGGAAATATTACTTCCATTCTTAATCATGACAAGCACACTATCATGCTAAGTTGTTCATTGATTTTGGAATTGAAAAACAAAGCGTTTGTAAGTTCCTATATCTTTTACACTATCATTTTATAGTTTTTTGCATCTTTGAATTTTATGGTTAATTTATATTGTACGCACTCATGCATTGCAACTGCACTTGAATTTATTAAACAATAATGAAAATTAGGTGCAATTAATTTAAAAATATATGGGTATAAAATCATTATATCTATGTGTTGTTGTTTGCAATTTGAATGTAAATGTCTATTCTTCACTATTCTTTATGGGATAGTGTCTATTATCGAGTTAAATACTTAGTTGCACTTCAATTTTTTCGATGAAGTGTAGAAACGATAGGTGGGAACTCATAAAATGAGAAGATGCAAAAAAGTATAGAACGATAGTGTAAATGATAGAGGAACTTACAAGAAGCTTGTTTTTTGGTTCAAGTACAATGGACATAAACCCTGGCAACATAAAATGACTCTACTTTCATTAAATATTGTAAGCAGATGAATAAGTAATGCATAAAATAATGGTGTAATAGATATAGTAACTTACAAATGCTCGGTCTACTGCTTTGACTATGAAACACACAAGTTTTCTCAAGAGACATGAGTCACGCTATCCTAAAATAGTTAAAGCAAGTGAATAAACAATGTAAACCATCATTTTCTCTATAGACTAAAAACTTAACACTATAAGCCATTAATTATGCCTAAAGTTGGCGATGCTCACAACAAGGCAATGACAGAGAGTGATGAGTGTAGAAAACAACAAACAATAGACATTTATCCCTACATACAACTATTTTGTCGATGGCTGTTAGTATGATATAGATAAATTATTGTCATAGAGACAGTTTCCATTCCCATGAAAGACCCTGGTGGACCGAATAGACAATGCAAAAGTTGCTTTCTCACTGTTCATAAAGTTGGCATAAATTGGCTCAGTTCTGAAGAATCAAGACAAATGGATAAACAATCACTAGTATAATTTGACAAATAAATGACTACGTGACTAAAATTTTTAGTCACAACAACTAAAGATGACTAAATTCTACTCATTTTTTGCAACACAAGTACAAAGGACTAAATAAATGACTAATTTGATCATCATAAGTGACTAATTTGATCAACACAACTACAAATGACTAATTTGATCATGGGTTAAAAACAAAACTAAATAATTATTCACACAAATACAAATAAAAATTAGAAAATATGATATTAAGGGTATGTGCAGGATCATCATGGAAAAAATAGGCCCTTAACTGGCAAAAAATTTAGAAAAATCAGAGTTAGACAACTTGACGTAAAAATTTGAATAAGTTATCTATATTATTTCAAAAATATGTAAGAATAGAATTTTCAACAAATTGAATGTAGTTTCTAAACTACTAGGTTTATTTAAAAAAAAAATATATATATATATTTGGTGAAAATTTGAAATTTCAATGCAGTGGTACTTAAATTTCAAGGAAAATATAAAATTAGGTGTCGGTTTACCACCCTAACCACAATAAAATGATAATATTTTTATAGATTTTTAGATATAAGTAGAGGGACTCGTACTTACCGATGTGATGCATATTTTTTTATTATTTTTTTCCAGTAAATATTAAATTATGAATTTTTTATTATAGATTTTTTAAAAATATAAAGACTTATGTTTGACCACCTTAACTTGGTCAAAACTTCATGAAATTCTATTTTTCTCTTTTTAATCTTATAGTATATGAAGCATAAAATGTGACGCATATTTTGGATTCAAAAAATGAGATACCATTTGAAAGCTATAGATGTTTTTGAATTAGCCTATCAATCACGACTTTAGTTGTAATTTCAATAGAAAATAAATAATAATTACTTATTAAATTCAAAGTAAAGCATAATTTATATCGATAGAAAGCTAAGAATCTCCTTTAAAAACCTTTTTTGTTTCATCAATTTTGGGTAAAACAATAGTCGTCAGCCACATACCCATCTTATTGCCACTTTTTGGCCCATCATGATCCTACACATACCCTTAAAGTGGATAATTAAAAAATATATTTCAAATTGAGGGAGTGGGTTGTATTATAATATATTATATATGTTATTGTATAATATATATAATATATATTATTATTATATAATATATAAAATAATATATAATATATATTATATAATATTATATAATAATATAATATAATATTTATATTATATAATATTATATTATAATATTTACAAAATGGTGGGCTCGACAATAAGAAGTAAATTCATTAAAAATTTCATTGCACCGCTGACCCACATGTGCATGAAGGAGATACAGTGGGTAAGCGAGCAAAAAGTAGGAAAAGTGATAAAAAATATTAATTCCCGCAAAGTAAATTCATTATAAAAAATATTAATGTTCCTACTAAGTAAATTCATTAAAATTTTCATTGCACCACTGACCCACATGTGCGTGAAGGAGATAAAGCGGGTAAGCAAAAAATTTCCGCCAAGTAAATTCATTAAAAATTTCATTGCACCGCTGACCCGCATGTGCGTGAAGGAGATAAAGCGAGTAAGCGGTAAAAAATATTAATGTTCCCGCATTATCGTAGAGCAGAAGGAAGTTGGTGTGCGGGTATGCAGGGCGAGGGAATCAAGAGTAAAGAGGTTATAGTTGTAATTCAAAATAGTATAGTTGTAATTTATATTATATAATATTATATTATTAATATTATAATAATATTCTATTTATATTATAATGTATTCAATATTATATAATAATATAATATTATAATATTATAATATAATAATATAACATAATAGTATAATAATATAACATAATATTATAATATTATATAATATAAATATTATATTATATTATTGTATAATATAAATATTACATTATATTAATATATAATATAAATATTATAATATAATATTATCTATTGTATAAAAGTCGACGATTTCTATATTGTAATATATTTAATTTTGACTACATTTTGAAAAAAAATTTAGCGAGCGAACTAATGGGTGTGCATAATGGGTGGGAAAATCTTGCCTTAATTTTTAGACTCCCACCCAAATCTTGGGCATAATTTTCATTTTAATAAACAAACTCTAAAACCCTCGAAACCTTATTTTTAGGCTGCAACTCGCCAAATCAGAGAAGTGAAAGGTCAATACCAGCGAGGAAGTTTGGAGGAGTTGAAACCAATCTGATGGACAAACTCATTGACACTCCTAGTAATGTTGTGGTGCTGAAAATGTATGGAATCATCACTAGTGACTTGGGAAGTGATAAGGAAATAAGCAATATGTGGAATGGTATTCGTATGTCAGTATGGAGAAGTGCATATGAGACTATTGACCAAACTATAAAGGATTCCAATGCTTATTATAGAATTAGATATGGGGTTTTGGGTATGTGGCTGACGAGTTTTTTTTTACCCAAAATTGATGAAACGATTTTTTTTTTAAAGGAGATTCTTAGCTTTCCACCAATATAAATTATGATTTACTTTGAATTCAATAAATAATTATTATTCATTTTCTATTTGAATTATGACTAAAGTCCTGATTAATAGGTTGATTGAAAAATATCTATAGCTTTCAAACAGTATCACATTTTTTGAATCCAAAACATGTGTCACATTCTATGCTTTGCATACTATAGGATTACAAAAATTGAATTTCATGAAGTTTGACCAAGTTAAAGGTGGTTAGACATATAAGTTTTTATATTTTTTTTAAAAAGTTATAATAAAAATTCATAATTAGTATTTACTTGGAAAAAATTACAAAAAAATATGCATCACATCGAGACATGAGTCCTCTACTTATATCTAAAATATTATAAAAAAATATTATCATTTTATTGTGGTTAGGGTGGTCAGATAGACATCCACTTATTTTTTCCCTGAAATTTAAGTACTACTGCATTAAAATTTCAAAATTTTACCATTTGAATAGATTTATTTATTTTTTAAATAAACCTAGTAGTTTAGAAACTACATTCAATTTTCTATAGATTCTATTCTTACATATTTTTGAAATAATATAGATAACTTATTCAAATTTTTACATTAAGTTGTCTAACTTTGATTTTTCTAAATTTTTCGCCACTTAAGGGACTGTTTTTTCCATGATGATTCTGCACATACCCTTTTACTGGGTGAGTTTCTATAGGAACATTTCTCAAACCAATGGTGAGCTACTTCGATGGTGGGAGCATGTACTCTACTTGTTCTAGCTTTCTTACAGACACTATTCTCATATTTTCAACTGCCACGCCATTATAAACACTTTTAGATATATTTGATCTGAGTGCTTTTCTAATTCATATGTGTTTGCATTCCCCCTATTGTACTACCATTGATATTTTTTTGGTGCCATACCATGTAGGTTAGGCCATCACTACGGCTTGGTCATTAACTATGTTGGGTCTTAGTTTACAAGATATATGTGGTAGTGACATACCCCTATGCTAAGAGTTGTGTAGTAGGATTTCATGTC
>VDFB02373365.1:290070097-290139056 GCA_007258455.2 Sequoia sempervirens
TTGGATGGTGGGTACGGCCGAGGCCGAACCACCACTCAGTCGGTGGTTTATTAATAACAACCAAATGCAAAATTTCGATGGGAAATACTGTGAATTTTGAAAATAAATAAATTTACAATCAATATTTATCAACATATATATACATATATATATATGGGTATATATATATATATGTATATATCAAATATAATAGATATATATATATATATACATATACATATACATATATATATATATATATTTATATATATATTGTACTTCAAAAACAGAGATAGATATACACTGCACAATTTTTTTCTGTGTATACATAAATGTAAACAAGAATATACACAACCCAGTTTTCCCAGTAAAAAGATTATTTTAAATTTATTAATTATATTTCCCAGCCAAAACTATAGAATTGCTGGTTATTTCCAGAATTTCAAATCTTAGTTTCATTATAACAAACAACAGCCCAAAACCCAACAAATAATTTCATTTAATCAACTAAAATCCCGAACCTTGGTAAAATTTTCTTGATTGAAACACAGCCCAAAACATTTATAAGGATTCGAGAGTTTTCTACATGCATTAAATTTCAAATCCAGAACAAAGAATTCTTATTTCATTTGATGCTATAGAAAGAAGATAATTTAAAAGAAGAAGGAGAACCTGGCGTCCTGCGCCTGTAGATAACTGTAGAAGCTTTATCCTTCTTGCTGACCCAATCCTTCCAGCAGCAGCTCCAAGATCCTCCCTCAAACATAAATCTTAATCCTCAAATGAATTCTCAGAAGAATAAAAGAATGTAATACAATAACAGAAAGATGACTGCCAAATTCACCAAAATCTGTTGGAAAGAGAATACCACCCCCTTCCCAATCCAAAATAAATAAAAACTCACACAAGAAGCCTCTTCTGTTTCCTCTTCCAGAGAATACCAACAGTCACATTTCAAGAATTAAATCAAAATAATATTTAATCCTTAATTCTTTTTGTTGCCTTTTCATGTATTTCTATTTCATTTTCTTTTATCATGCAGATTAAAACTCAATAAATTTAACTCCACAAAAATGAACTTTTATTTATATAAATATATATATATATATATATATATATATATATATATATATATATATATATATATATATATATATATATATATATTTATATTTATATATAATCATCATCTCCACAAAACCTTATTAAATAATTACTTCCACATTAAAATAATTAAAATCAACCATTTGCAAGATTCTAAATAAGTATCCATTAATTTTCTTATTATGATGAGTTATCTTTTAAGATGTGTCATGTAATAATTAAATCATTATGTCAGGTTGATGTGGTCAGTGTGTCTCATTCTGATCTAATTAATTATTTAAACATGACTACTAACATATTATATTTTCCACAAAATCAAATAACATAGTAATCAATGAAGCACACACAATTACTCACACAAAAGTTTAGAACAACCGACACGGAGGGGTATTACATATGGGGTATGTGGAGGATCATGATGGGCCAAAAAGTGGTGATATGATGGGTATGTGTAGGGTATGTGGCTGATGACATTTTTTTTACCCAAAATTGATGAAACGAAAAGGGTTTTTAAAGGAGATTCTCAAATTTCCACCAATATTAATTATGCTTTACTTTGAATTTAATAAATTATTATTATTCATTTTCTATTTGAATTATGACTAAAGTCCTAATTGATACCTACTGATTGAAAAACATCTATAGCTTTCAAATGGTATCACATTTTTTGAATCCGAAACATGCATCACATTGTATGATTCACATACTGAAGGATTAAAAAAAGAATGAATTTCATGACTTAGTTTTGACCAAGTTAAGGTGGTTAGATAGACGAGTTTTTATATTTTTTAAAATTTGTAATAAAAAATTCATAATTAATTATTTACTTGGAAAAAAATTACAAAAAAATATGCATCACATCGGGACACGAGTCATCTACTTATATCTAAAATATTATAAAAAATATTATCTTTTTATTTTGGTTAGGGTGGTCAGAAAGACACCTACTTATTTTTTCCCTAAAATTTAAGTACTACTGCATTGAAATTTCAAATTTTCACCAAATAGATTTTTTTTTTAAAATAAACCTAGTAGTTTAGAAACTACATTCAATTTTATATAGATTCTATTTTTACATATTTTTTAAACAATATAGATAACTTATTCAAATTTTTACGTCAAGTTGCCTAACTCTGATTTTTTAGATTTTTTTGCCACTTAAGGGCCTATTTTTTCCATGATGATCCTGCACATACCCTATGCATGTTTACATGCATATGTATACATGTACAATTTATTTATAGATGGTAGTTATATATATAATTGAAAATTACTTGTTCATATTTATTTCCCTTTTTAACCATAGTAAACATACTATCTATTTATTTCATTTTTTAACCATAGTAAACTTTGTGGTTTCGGGTCCCTGTAAAACCCGTTTTACCCTTTATCAAAAACATACTATCTATTTTGCAAGTAGGCAAACTGAAAAACACTCAAAGAATCACTTTTGGAAACATATCTTAAATAAATACTTATTTCTCTTCAAATTAAGCGTAAACTATATAAATTTGAGTAGTAAATTGTTCTAAACATTTCAAAAAATTATTTACAAATTACTAATACTATTTTTTTGGAAAATATATAGTAACTTTAATATGCATCTTAAAAATAAATTAACCATTTCCTATCAGTTTTGAAAGTAAGAAGTAGAAAACATTAATTAAGAATCTTTTTCAAAATAGAAAAAATGTTAATTCATTTTAGACCAGACTCCAATATTAAGAAGGGTGAGGTGAGAGCATATGACGATTTCATACTCCTATATATTTAATTAAACTCAATAAACCTAATTATTATTGTACTCATAGCTAAATTTATTTCTTACCACAAAAATAACTGGACCAATTAGTATAATGAAATAAATGCTTACATTTTTAACTATTCAATGGAACATTTGGAAATTCACTATTGCAAATATAATTTAACTAATATCAAATTCTATATAAAATATGCTTGAAAAGTAAATATAAATTTAGGTAATTGTAATTTTTTTTTCAAAATTTAAAGTATTCTTATAGAACTCTTAGAAATGCCTCATTTCATAATCGCAGTACAATAGACATATATTTTATCATTTCTAGGTCTGGACACTTTCCAATTACTTGACTTAATTTTCATTTTCATTTAATTAATTCAAGTGCAATTTCATTGCATGCGTGTAGGGGAAATATTAGTTTCATTCTTAATCATGAGCATTACATTATCATTTCAAGTATTTATGAAAACATAATGAAAAAATATTACGGAAAGAAATAAGATAAATGATAAATGAGTGTAGTAGAATGTAATACTGGACTGCGTCCCCAAGAAGAGTGCATGCCAAGAGACAAGTATATCAACAAAACCATCAAATATTTACAATGGAAAAGCTCCCTACAATCATTATTATTATTAAAACATATCAGGAGAATAAGAAAAGCAGGAGAAAAATACCACTAGCTAGAATGAAAATGAAGTCAAATTAACTTTGTATGAACATAAAGTATTTGTATCAAAACTAGGATAAATATGCTTGACTAAGTAGCTTGTATGAGAAATATGATATGTGATAGATTACAATGAATAATGTAATGTATAATTCATGGGAATCCAAATAGTTTTATGTACATAGAAGCATTCAACTTGATCTATGTGGAAATGATAATTTCATTGTAATTATAGCTGCATGGATATCAACCACCACCAACCGAGCCTTCTTATCAAACTTCACTGGTATAGGTAACTGCATGGAGAGATTAAAAGTAGCAATTAGGTTATGCAAGTAATTGTTGAAAGCATAAAACATGTAAATATTAGAAAGATAAGTTCTTTAATATAAAAAAGAGTCAAAATGGAAAAAATGTTAAAAATATGTTTTTGACTGATTCTGAGGGGGAAGCAAGGATAGGAGCTTGATACCTAAATGCATTGATGGGGAGTGTGCTTGAGTCCATTAGATGCTCTGTTAGTTGTCGACGACAAAGAAGCAAACATTGATGAATTATGGTGTTTAGTCTGCAACTCAAGAGGAGATAGTGACTTGTAAAGGCAGTGAAAGAGGGAAAAAAAAGTAAAAGTAGAGCACAACAGTGTCAATTATGTTAAAACTTACAAATGGCTTGTTTCTTGTTTTGAACATAATAGAAATTATCCCTGGCAGGAGACACAGTTTTCATGTTGATCAGTTCTTCTAAGAAAATGAATAAATAATGCAAAAATGACTATGAACAAGATATGGGAACTTAGAAATCACTTTTTTTTTGCTTTGAATATGATATGTATAAACCTTCTCAATAGAGATGGAGTTTGTAGAGATATGAAGCTAAAATTAGGTCTTTCTTCCTTCGAAGCTAGAAGACATAGATCTTGTGAATAGACAGAGATGTCTACCTCATCAAACAATCTGAGCAAGTGAATAAACATTGCAAGTCATTGAAGTTTATAGCAGAAGCCATTAATGAGAGTTGTATTATAGTCTATTGACATTAAACAAAATTAGCACATTATATATGAATAAGCCTATTATTACAATGCTATGCATGTAACACCTATCTAAACCCAGGCTGGTAAGATAGCATTTTGATTTTGATTTGATATTTTAAATGCTGAATGCTATTATAATGAGGTTAGATATTGTTGATTAAGTGAAAGGTTATCATGATTAGCTATGTTGATGCAATTAATTAATATATATGGTAATTAACTATAGTCAGGATGTAGTATGTGCTTTGGCTATGTATATATGTATATGCACATGTACACTATTGTATGTGTTTGTTACAGGTACCAGGTATCGACTCCACCTAGCTTCACAAGTATGAGTGTACATTCCCTGACGGTGGTTAACAGGAGATAGCACATTGACCAACCCTTGACCTAAACCCTTATCGGCGTACCCAGTTGGGTATGATCTATCTTTGATTAACTAGTGCAAACCTCAGATATCGTGATTAGTCACGTTCCATAAACCCTTAATCACTTATGTAGTCAGCCTGTGAAGAGTGTATGAGCTTCTGCGTTAAATTACATTTTTCCATAAATTTTAATTTAGGAAATGCATTTTATGATTAAATGAGCGAATTTAATATTTAAATGGATAATTGGGCTTATGTCTATTTTGTTTGACTGTAATTGCATAATTTGTGTGATTAGATTCATTTAGGAAATTATAAGCATTATTTATTTTTTAATTTTAAGTTGTGCTTATAAAAAAAAAGTTAAATTGTGATTTTAATGATGAATGTTGATTTATGTTATAAATTGAATGTTTAAAAATTATATTTTGGAAGAAGAAGGAAATGATATAAATTAGTATATGTTAAAAGATAATTTTAATATGCTTTTTTTTAAAGTCAAATGGGAAAAAAAAGTTTTAAAAGGGGAAAAAAAGGGAATTCATTTGGGGGCTGTAGCATATTTTGGGAGAGAAATGTGAAGGAAAAACCCTTTTTGGCTAAAAATTTGATTTGTTCATTATGGGAGCAACTGGGCATGAAATTTCATGGGATTAGTTGCATTTGGATAGAAATGGGGAAAGGAAATGATGGCTGTGATTTCATATGTTTTCGTGACTTGTGTGCAAACTTCTTCTCACATGAATTTATTGCTTGGGAATTGAGGTATTTTATCATTTATGCTCATTTATTTGATTTTAAAGAGTTTAAATGATTCTAAATACATTGGTGGTATGTTAGAATAATTATTTGAATTTTATTTGGATCAAATTGATAGAGAATAATTGATTTTGTGAAAATTTTGAGAATTTTCTCAAATATGGGGTTATCATCCCAAATTTTTTAATTGGAGGCACAAATTTTTGTTTATATGTTAAAAGAGTGTTTATGGGCACATTTAGATCAAAAGGGTATTCTTACATTTTTTATTTTTGAATTTTAAAATTTCAATCTTTTTCAAGCTCCATCAATGGTGAAACCTGGTTTTTTGTTAAAATTGGATTTGGTTTAAAAAAAATGGTTGATTTTATGTTAAAAGTGTGTTTTTGGGCATATTTAGATCAAAAGGGTATTCTTACAATTTTGATTTTTGAACTTTGAAATTTTAAGCTTTTTCAAGCTTCATCAATGGAGGAACATGATTATATGTGAAAATTTAGACTTTTTTTAAAAGTGGAATTTTGAGAATATTATTGCATATTATAATAGGGAATGATAAAAAATGAATATGAATTCTTTGAATGAGATTGTTTCAGATCCGTTTGCTAGTTTATGTTTCTGATTTGCTATTTTAGTGTAAAAATGTGAATAGTGTCATAAGAGGTGTGAATGCCTTATGGTTTTGGATGTGAATTCCATTGTGAGCTGCACTATTTCTCTGGCTATATTTCCCTATTTGTATGGAATGGGATGAAACCTAGGACTAGGTACTAGAGTGAGTCATCGAAGTCATTTATACTTTATTGGATACCCCTGCATGCCTTTAGTGCTGTTATAGGCTAAGGATGGTTGGGAAGACATGCCCACTCGTGCAGCGTGGGACTTGTGTAGTTGTGAATTCTTGTTGTATGAAAGGATTCCAAGTTTATTTGATGCCATTCTTTGGGCACATGTTATGACTCTCCATATGCTTGCACTCTAACATCTAGATCCTATTTTGAGTAGCACCCGGAATATGTATGTTCCTTCCTCTTTTGATGTTGGGTTTGAATACAATATTCATGTCTTGTGGAATGGCTTCTATGTCATTTAATTCCTTTTATAACTGATTGGCATATTAATTGCAATGTCTTGTATTTCATTGATTCCTCTTATGAGTGACTTGTGTGGCATGTGCATTCCATGTGAGTAGTTTGTATGCCACGTATTCCATGTGTTGGAATGTTCTCTTAATTCATGATGATGCATTAAATGATTTATGTAGTTACATGAATTTTACTCCTTGTGTGAATTGAGTTGCTTTGACATAAATGTTAGCTGCCCCTAATTGGGTTGCCCAGCCTTATCTTGAATGAACTGTATTAATTGTGATTGGCATGTGTGTAAGAATTTATCTTGTGCTTGAGTCTTGCTTGAGTTTGTGGGTCATGTGACTATCTCTATGAGCACGATGGGGTGGACCTGTGGGTACCACATCGTTGAATGGCATTGCAAACCACTGTTAGAGACCAAAGATCTTGGCGTGGTGGATCTACTTCATGTTTGTACGCCTCCTTTTGTTCTCTCATGTCTCCTTCTCTTCATGCTTTCTTATTAGTGTAAAGGTTATAAATGGATAATTCAAGGACCTTGAGTCATAAGCTTGTAATTGTAATATTGTTATTATACTTTCCTCATGAAGGATGCTGTAATCAAATAAAATGAGAATAATCGTATGCTTGATTAGTCTAGTTTTGGTGACTCAGTGTGGGTGTTGAACACATGTTTATTGTTGTCTTTTCCTTTCTAATTGTTGCAAGATGAATGCATGATTATAGGAATCTCATTTGGTGTTTTAAAATGAATTTAGTATCCTTTGTTATCCTTCTCTTGTGTGGTGAGCTTTTTAAGTGTCTAGGAAGGTTTTTCGAAAGCTTGGGCTGTGTATTTTCCTTCTTGTTGTAATCTGCAAAAGTTTTGGCGCATCAGAGCTTTTTGTATGTGTTTTGTGTAGTTTCAGAGCACCAGTGCATGAATTTCTGGAGCACTGGTGCAGGAAGTTTCAGAGCACTAGCATAGGAAGTTATGGAGTAGGAAGTTCCAGAGCAAAAGGTTCCAAAGCAACAGGTTCTGGAGCAGGAAGTTCCATAGCAGGAAGTTTCATAGCAAAATTTCTAGAGTTATTTTGTTTGCTCCTATTATAATTTTCTCTGGAGGGTGGATTAGTCCTCTCCTTTGAGTTGTGTTCGACCATGCTTGGCCATGTATGTTGTCGATTTATTGTATTGTAAATTGCTTTTTGTGTAAGTTATTCTATATGTTTTCAAAAAAAAGAAATCTTGTCCACTTTTGGCTCTTACCCTTTGGGGTTATGTAATGGGATGTTACATCTAGTATCAGAGTCCATGTTCACACACTGGGAGCTCTGGCGTACTTGAGCCTTCTATGCTATGTTGTGTTTTGTGTGTGTGGCGTGAGCTTGTTATATTGTTTTTCATAGTCTTGTTGATTAGCGTTCATCCCTTAGTTTAGTGTATAGATCACCCTTGTGATGATCTATTTTGATGTGTTCCTTGTTTCCTTTAGGATGCCCTTAAGGGCTGAGCCAGAGGCAAAGTTAGAGATGGAGCCCATGCTGTAGCACTAGGATCCCTGTTTATTATTGTCACTTGCTTGGTGTGTTGTTGTTTTCCGCCCCTTGCATGTCTTGTTGATGAATAATTTTGTGAGGGTTAGTTAGACCCTCGAGCCTACCAAGGAGTGTATTCTGATTGGTCTCCCTCTTGATGTGAGGCTCTTTCATTGTATAAAGGGTTGTGACCCTTGAGTGGTTCCTCAGTGGTTGTAGCCCATGTGGTTGCAATGTGCTTGATGTGTGTGCTTCAAATGCTTGTTGTGGCGAGATAGTCATATGACCTCTTGCTTTGAGTGCTTTGGTATGGTGTTTTAGAGCATTGAGTTTCCCAACCTTGGCTTGTGTTGTGGAGGAAGGATGCCTCCTAGGTCTTGCCTTACCCTACGGGATTGGAGTGATTCCATTGGTTGATAGTCTCCCGAGGTTGAGATTGATTACTTTCCTATATCTTGTGTTGCGGCTGGGCATGTTGGACCTAAGCTTGTTGGTGGGTTGCAGGTGACATGTTGTCTAAAATTACCCTTGCTTGGTTTCTTTGTTCATGTTGTGGGAAGGTTTGTTTGACCTTAAGGGTGCCAGGAAGTTCCTTTTGTGTGTATCCTCTTCTTGAGCCTTGTTGTTTTTCATCACCATGCAATTTTTTTGGCACATGTCTTCTTGTGCTTTACCTCCTTGTGTTAAAGATTTCTTGTCTAACCCTATGTGGTTTTGGAGTTGCTTTTGCAAGTTATATTGTATTGAGATTATAAATATGGTAATAGAAAATGAATGATCTTGTTGTTAGTTCATATAGATTATTGCATGCTTTCATATGATTGATGCATTTTTCTGAAAGTGATTGTGTGATGATGAAACCATGTTGCATTCGTGTTTGTGTCAGAATTGTAAATCCCTCTCTCTCCTCTCTCTTCTCATTGGTTTAATGAAGATGCCTATCTTTAAATGTGTGGTGTATTGAGATCCATGGTATGTTTGTCTCTTATGAGAAAATGTTTATACATTCATGAAGGTTTGTTTTATTAGATCAACCTTGGGTAAAGGACCTAAGTCCCCAAGTTGCATTCATAATCATGGAACATGTATGAATTTGAATAAGAAATCATTTTGCATTAAGTAAAAGTTTAAAGAAGAAGGGAATAGTGAAACCATTAGCATGTTAATGATAAATGAAAATTTTTAAATGAATGTTGAAGTGATAATGTTGCATAGCTTGTCTTGAGTAAACATTGTAATGATATTACTTTGTGTGTGGGAAATAAATGTGGTTAACATATGTGCATAGTAAGGTCATTTACCACTTATAAAAGTGAAAGTGAATGTGAGAGTTATCATGGCATTATTGATTTACTCCATGTAGCATTATGATGTATTGTATGGATGTTGGGAGTACATGTTCTTGGAAAGTTGTATTGACATTGCATAATTAGAGGTGGATAATGGTTTTATTTTGGTAAGAGGAAATTAGAAAAAGGTATTCCCTATTATGTGAACATCCTGTGTTAGTGCACATGTTGAGTATTATGAATACCTTGTACTTGCTTTGTGTGCCCATGGGATGGTGAGTCTATGTACCCATCCATCGAGGATATGTTATATTTTAGGTGTGGGATTAGCCATATGATTTTGTGTGCTTGTATGTTTGTTACATGATTGAGGGCCAACCCACGTGTGGTCAAAATTTATATATATATCAAGGGTAACCAAAAGTTAGTTTCATAGAATCTCTTCTTTTGGTTCTCTAATCCCTCAGTCTATGAAGGGGTAGTAGCAGCAACAAAGTTCCTTGGGCGGAGTGTGTAACATACACATATTACAGCGCAGAGCAGTCTCAACTCAACCGATCCCAAGGAAAGTACTCACTACTTTCCCTTATGATGGATTAGGGTACTTGATCCATATGTGTTAGCCTAATCCCCAAAGCTTTGTGTACAACAACATTGGTTTGTTAGTATTGTCTGACCGTCCGTAGGGATGTTGAGTTGGCATTAGTGAGTCAACCTCATCCACATGAGAGGTGAGACTCGAGTAGCCCCATATTTATATACTCATATATACACTATTTATTCCATATATGCATGTGTTCTACCATGATTGCATAGATATGATGCCACACCACACTGATGTTCTGACATAGTACTGGTGATGATGCCACATGCATAAACACGTGAAGGTGCACTATGAGATTTTGTTATGATAGCCTGCTTGTGTGATGAGCATAATGGGGCCTCGTACACTTGTAGAGGAACAGTCATGTTTTCTCTCGATAGTGTTTGCGCCAGTTGGCATATGGGTATGTCCTAGCCATGTATACCTCTAGCTACGATGAGTACTTGTGTGTGCCCTTTCCGTGAGGTATCACTCTGTGGGGTGTGTTCTATGTGTGCCTACTTCCGTTGAGCCATAAACAGATTGTCATGTGGCATATGACTAGTATGTGCCTTCTCCGGCTAGCGTATGACCATGCCATGCTGAGACACGATGTGGGATGTGGCTGAGGTGCACATTCCATATAGATAGCCAAGGAGTGTGTGGGCCACTTGGCAAGTCCATGCCGTGTGACGATGCGATGTGGGGTGTAGCCGAGGAGTACACCTCATGCCATGTGGTTGGTGTGCCCACTCCACCACACATGAGGGGCTATTGTGATAGTCAGACATTATTCCCTCCTTCCTCATTTGGTGGCTAGTTTAGTCACATAGTTATGTATTGTGCCATTTCAAAGACTCTGAATCTTCCTTTGGTTATTGATGACTTTTACTTTGATTGCAAGGAATTTGATTTATCTTATTTGTGATGGTTTAGCCACACCTTGTGATCTTCTTTGCTTGTAGCCCTTGTGGTTACATATGATTTAGTGTTGAAATTGTGCGCATTCCTTGCTTTATTGCTACAATTTAATATTTATTTGATATTTATTTATGATCTTTGGTGGCTAAACTAGTTTTCTATTTGGTGTTTTCAAATGCTTGTCTTGTGTTGTAATGTGTTTCCTCATCAAGAACAGGAGAGCTAGACTTGGTTGAGTGTATACGAGGAAGTAGATGCAGGGAACCTTGAGGATCGAGGTATGTGAGGCTATTACACGCCTAGGACCCACTACCCACCTATGTGTGATGACTATCTATTGGAGGCTAACCACCTTATTCAACAAGAGATAGCTCATTGTGGTCTTGTTTGGATGGTATCACCATGTGTGTGTGGCCTAGCACCATCAAACCACTGAGTGTAAGGTATAGATTATGTGAGATGGATATTGAATCTTGTCTCATGGATTATGCATAATGGATTAGTATGCTGCTTACCGGTGTCCAGATGGACCCTTGCATAGCCTTGTGATGTGATTCCCAGTGATGTAAGTATGTATGTGTGTAACAATGCATGTTTCATTTTGGATATGGTTACATATGAAAAGTTCCAAAAGTTGGCTTAGTATGCTTAGAAAGTGTAAATTGTTACATTTTGTTGAAAATGATGCCAAATATGTTCTCATGTGTGAGATTGGAAATGTGTAGAAAATAAATATTGTTGCAAATTATGGTGTTTTGGAAAGAATTGAGTACTTATGCATCTTCTTTACTCTATGCTTAGTGGAATTAATGTGTATCTTAACCTATCCTTGGATGAATGAGGATGTTAAAATAAATGCTTATTTTGAGAATTGACACATGTAAGGTTAGCAAGATTAACCATGTTATTTTGTTTCACGTTGAGATTTTATGAGTAAAGCATATGTCAATATATTGATAATGATTCATAGAAAGGTGAATGTTAAAAGGATGTTGTTTCTATTTTGTTCATGGATGAATTATGCATATTATATTCCTCATCTTTGGAATGAAGTACAATTGATTAATTTTGATTATTATATTTTGAGTACTAATGTGTGACATGGCTACATATTGAGTTTACATGACTTCCAGGAGTAAGTCAAATCTTAGTGAGGGAGGATGTAACACCTCTCTAAACCCAGACTAGTAAGATAGCATTTTGATTTTAATTTGATATTTTAAATGTTGAATGTTATTATAATGAGGTTAGATATTGTTGATTAAGTGAAAGGTTATCATGATTAGCTATGTTGATGCAATTAATTGATATATATGGTAGTTAACTATAGTCAGGATGTAGTATGTGTTTTGGCTATGTATATATGTATATGCACAGGTACACTATTGTATGTGTGTGTTATATGTACCAAGTATCAACTCCACCTAACTTCACAGGTTTGAGCGTATCTTCCCTGATGATGGTAAGCAAGAGATAACACATTGGCCAACCCTTGACCTAAACCCTTATCATTGTACCCAATTGGGTAGGATTTGTCTTTGATTAATTAGTGCAAACCTTGGATATTGTGATTGGTCACATTCTGGAAACCCTTAATCCCTTATGTGGTCAGCTTGTGAAGAGTGTCTGAGCTTTTGAGTTAAATTGCATTTTTCGATAAATTTTAATTTAGGAAATGCATTTTATGATTAAATGGGGGAATTTAATATTTAAAGGGATAGTTGGGCTTATGTCTATTTTTTTTTACCGTAATTGCATAATTTGTGTGATTAGATTCATTTAAGAAATTGTAAGCATTATTTTTTATTTAATTTTAAGTTGTGCTTATAAAAAAAAAGTTAAATTGTGATTTTAATGATGAATGCTAATTTATGTTATAAATTGAATGTTTAAAATTATATTTTGGAAAAAAAAGGAAATGATATAAATTATTATATGTTAAAAGATAATTTAAATATGGTTTTTCAAAAAAAAAAAAAAGTGAAATGAGAAAAAAGAGTTTTAAAAAGGGAAAAAAAGGGAATTCATTTGGGGGTTGTAGCATATTTTGGGAGAGAAATGTGAAGGAAAAACCCTCTATGGCTGAAAATTTGATTTGTTCATTGTGGGAGCAATTGGACATGAAATTTCATGGGATCAGTTGCATTTAGATAGGAATGGGGAAAGGAAATGATGGCTGCGATTTCGTGTGCTTTCATGACTTGTGTGCAAACTTCTTTTCACTTGAATTTTTTGCTTGGGAATTGAGGTATTTTATCATTTTTTTTTTATTTGCTTGATTTTAAAGAGTTTAAATGATTCTAAATTCATTGGTAGTATGTTAGAATCATTATGTGAATTTTATTTGGATCAAATTGATAGAGAATAATTGATTTTGTGAAAATTTTGAGAATTTTCGCAAATATGGGGTTATCATGCCAAATTTTTAATTGGAGGCACAAAGTTTTGTTTATATGTTAAAAGAGTGTTGTTGGGAATATTTAGATTAAAAGGGTATTCTTACATTTTTTTATTTTTTTATTTTAAAATTTCAAGCTTTTTCAAGCTCCATCAATGGTGAAACCTAGTTATTTGTGGTAATTGGGTTTGGTTTAAAAAAAAATAGTTTTTTTTATGTTAAAAATGCCTTTTTGGACATATTTAGATCAAAAGGGTATTCTTACAATTTTGATTTTTGAAATTTTAAATTTCAAGTGTTTTCAAGCTTCATCAATGGAGGAACCTAGTTATGTGTGAAAATTTGGACTTTGTTTGAAAGTGGAATTTTGAGAATATTATTACATATTGTAATAGGTAATGATATAAAATGTATATGAATTATTTGAATGGGATCGTTTTGGATCTATTTTCTTCTTTAAGTTTCTGATTTCCTATTTTAGTGTAAAAATGTGAAGTGTCATAAGAGGTGTGAATGCCTTTTGTTTTTGGATGTGAATTCCATTATGAGCTGCAATATTGTTTTGGCTATATTTTCTTGTTTTTATGGAATGGGATGAAACCTAGTACTAGGTACTAGAGTAAGTCATGAAAGTCATTTATAGTTTATTGGATACCCCTGCATTCCTTTAGTGCTCTTATAGGCTAATGATGGTTGGGAAGACATGCCTGCTCGTGGAGCGTGGGACTTGTGTAGTTGTGCATTCTTGCTCTATGAAAGGATTCCAAGTTTATTTGATTCCATTCTTTTGGAACACGTTATGATTCTGCATATGCTTGCACTTTAGCATCTAGATCCTATTTTGAGTAGCACTCGGAAGATGTATGTTCCTTCCTCTTTTAATGTTGGGTTTGAATACTATATATTCATGTATTGTGAAATGGATTGTATGTCATTTAATTCCTTTTATGAGTGATTGGAATATTAATTGCAATGTCTTGTATTTCATTGATTCCTCTTATGAGTGACTTGTGTGGCATGTGCATTCCATGTGTGAGTAGTTTGTATGCTATGTATTTGATGTGTTGGAATGTTCTCTTACTTCATGATGATGCATTAAATGATTTATGTAGTTGCATGAATTCTACTCTTCTCTTTGTGTGAATTGAGTTTCTTTGACATATATGTTAGCTACCCCTAATTGGGTTTCCCAGCCTTATCTTGAATGAAGTGTATTCATTGTGATTGGTGCGTGTGTAAGAATTTACCTTGTGCTTGATAATTGCTTGTGTCTGGGCCTTGTGACTATCTCCATGAGCACAACGGGATGGACTTGCGGCTACCACATAGTTGGATGGAATTGCAAGCCACTGTTAGGGACCGAAGATCTCGGCGTGGTGGATCTACTTCATGTTTGTACGCCTCCTTCTTTTGTTCTCTCATGTCTCCTTCTCTTCATGATTTCTGATTAGTGTAAAGGTTATAAATGGATAATTCAAGGACCTTGAGTCTTAAGCTTGTAATTGTAATATTGTTATTGGACCTTCCTCACGAAGGATGTTGTAATCAAATAAAATGAGAATAATGGTATGCTTGATTAGTCTAGTTTTGGTGACTCGATGTGGGTGTAGAGCACATGTTTATTGTTGTATTTTCCTTTCTAATTATTGCAATATGAATGCTTGATTATATGAATCTCATTTGGGGTTTTAAAATGAATTTAGTATCATTTTTATCCTTCTCTTGTGTGATGAGATTTTTGAGTGTCTAGGAAGGTTTTGTGAGGGCTTGGGCTGTGTATTTTCCTTCTTGTTGTAATCTGCAAAAGTTTCGGTGCATTGAAGCTTTCTGTATGTGTTCTATGTAGTTCTAGAGCACCAGTGTAGGAATTTATGGAACATTGACACAAGAAGCTCCACAACACCGGCGTAGGAAGTTCCAGAGAAAGAAGTTCCAGAGTAGAATGTTCCGGAGCAGGAAGTTTCAGAGCAGCAGGTTCCAGAGTAGGATGTTTCAGAGCATGAAGTTTTGTAGCAGGAAGTTCGGGAGCAAGAAGTTCTGAAGAAAAAATTATGGAGCTATTATGTTTGCTCCTATTCATATTTTCTCTGGAGGGTGGATTAGTCCTCTCCTTTGGGTTTTGTTCGGCCATGCTTGGCCATGTATGTTGTCAATTTATTGTATTGGAAATTTCTTTTTATGTAAGTTAGTCTGTATGTTTTTACAAAAAAAAAATATTGTCATCTTTTGGCTCTTACCCTTAAGGGTTGTGTAGCGGGATGTTACAATGCATGCATAGAAAGAGAAAGTGCAAGAGGATAGCCATATCAAAAAATATTAGAAGTCATGGAACATTTCCAACATTAACTAGCACATTGCATCCTGGTAGAATCATTTTGTGATATATTTAATAATTATGATAGTGACCTTGTCTATTGGAAATATTTCATAAGTGTTTTCATTTTTTGGTATCGTTGTGTCCCTACATGTACTCTGACTGGGGATACATGGCATTTAAAGCATTAGATTTGTATTTACTATTTGTAAGTCCGTAGCCTGAGATGTAACTTTTACCTATGTTGTTTGTTCATTTTCCTAGATTGTTTGATGAGGCAGAGATTTGTGTCTATTGAGATATTATGTGTCAACCATGTTAGAAGTAGCAAAGGTGACATTTGTAAGCTCGTATATCTTTTACACTTTCATTTTAGAATTGTTTACTGAAGAGGTTAGATTGTTCGATGAGATTTAAAACAGTGCAATTTTGAGAAGGTTTATGTCTAGCCTTCTGGTATTGAAGAATGAAGCATTTGTAAGTTGCTATATCCTTTACAATGCCATGTCATGTTTTTTTGCATCTTTTCTTTTTATGAGTTAATGCCTATTGTTTGCTATTTGTGAGTGGATTTAGGGTTTTCATCTACTGTGATGGAAGTGGGAAAGGTGGAATTTTTAAGTTACTCTATCTTTTATGCTTTGATTTTTTCATTTGTCTACCGGTTTCCTCAGATTGTTTGATCAGGGTGAAATCGATGCCTTTTGAGAGGGTCTATGTGTGCGATTTTGGAATTGAAAAAAAATAGCCTTTGTGAGTTCCTATATATATTGACATTAATGAGAGTTGCATGATCTTGGTATTGAATGAGGGTCTATGAGGAAAGTGCACAAAGTATAAATTAACTATAAAATGCAGAGGTGCATTTCCTTAAGTTGTTTGATGAGGCTAAAATTTGTGTTTGTTGGGATGGTTTTCATCTATGGTGTTGGAACTGAGAAAGGTTTCCTTTTTAAGTTACTCCATGTTTTAAGCTTTGATTTTTTCATTTTTCTGTTGCTCAATACAAATGTGTAGAAAACTATGAAACAACACTGTAAAAGACATACGAGCTCACAAATACCTCATCTTTTGCTCCCAATACAATAGACATAGACCCTTTCAATAGACACAAACTTAATCATTTTACACCCAAATTTTTTCCAATTAATTTGACCTAATTCTCACTTCTATCAAATAAATTCAAGTGTAGTTGTAGTGCATACATGCCAAGGAAATATTACTTCCATTCTTAATCATGACAAGCACACTATCATGCTAAGTTGTTCATTGATTTTGGAATTGAAAAACAAAGCGTTTGTAAGTTCCTATATCTTTTACACTATCATTTTATAGTTTTTTGCATCTTTGAATTTTATGGTTAATTTATATTGTACGCACTCATGCATTGCAACTGCACTTGAATTTATTAAACAATAATGAAAATTAGGTGCAATTAATTTAAAAATATATGGGTATAAAATCATTATATCTATGTGTTGTTGTTTGCAATTTGAATGTAAATGTCTATTCTTCACTATTCTTTATGGGATAGTGTCTATTATCGAGTTAAATACTTAGTTGCACTTCAATTTTTTCGATGAAGTGTAGAAACGATAGGTGGGAACTCATAAAATGAGAAGATGCAAAAAAGTATAGAACGATAGTGTAAATGATAGAGGAACTTACAAGAAGCTTGTTTTTTGGTTCAAGTACAATGGACATAAACCCTGGCAACATAAAATGACTCTACTTTCATTAAATATTGTAAGCAGATGAATAAGTAATGCATAAAATAATGGTGTAATAGATATAGTAACTTACAAATGCTCGGTCTACTGCTTTGACTATGAAACACACAAGTTTTCTCAAGAGACATGAGTCACGCTATCCTAAAATAGTTAAAGCAAGTGAATAAACAATGTAAACCATCATTTTCTCTATAGACTAAAAACTTAACACTATAAGCCATTAATTATGCCTAAAGTTGGCGATGCTCACAACAAGGCAATGACAGAGAGTGATGAGTGTAGAAAACAACAAACAATAGACATTTATCCCTACATACAACTATTTTGTCGATGGCTGTTAGTATGATATAGATAAATTATTGTCATAGAGACAGTTTCCATTCCCATGAAAGACCCTGGTGGACCGAATAGACAATGCAAAAGTTGCTTTCTCACTGTTCATAAAGTTGGCATAAATTGGCTCAGTTCTGAAGAATCAAGACAAATGGATAAACAATCACTAGTATAATTTGACAAATAAATGACTACGTGACTAAAATTTTTAGTCACAACAACTAAAGATGACTAAATTCTACTCATTTTTTGCAACACAAGTACAAAGGACTAAATAAATGACTAATTTGATCATCATAAGTGACTAATTTGATCAACACAACTACAAATGACTAATTTGATCATGGGTTAAAAACAAAACTAAATAATTATTCACACAAATACAAATAAAAATTAGAAAATATGATATTAAGGGTATGTGCAGGATCATCATGGAAAAAATAGGCCCTTAACTGGCAAAAAATTTAGAAAAATCAGAGTTAGACAACTTGACGTAAAAATTTGAATAAGTTATCTATATTATTTCAAAAATATGTAAGAATAGAATTTTCAACAAATTGAATGTAGTTTCTAAACTACTAGGTTTATTTAAAAAAAAAATATATATATATATTTGGTGAAAATTTGAAATTTCAATGCAGTGGTACTTAAATTTCAAGGAAAATATAAGAATTAGGTGTCAGGTTTACCACCTAACCACAATAAAATGATAATATTTTTTTATAAGATTTTAGATATAAGTAGAGGACTCATGCCTCGATGTGATGCATATTTTTTATTATTTTTTTCCAAGTAAATAATTAATTATGAATTTTTTATTATAGATTTTTTAAAAATATAAAGACTTATGTTTGACCACCTTAACTTGGTCAAAACTTCATGAAATTCTATTTTTCTCTTTTTAATCTTATAGTATATGAAGCATAAAATGTGACGCATATTTTGGATTCAAAAAATGAGATACCATTTGAAAGCTATAGATGTTTTTGAATTAGCCTATCAATCACGACTTTAGTTGTAATTTCAATAGAAAATAAATAATAATTACTTATTAAATTCAAAGTAAAGCATAATTTATATCGATAGAAAGCTAAGAATCTCCTTTAAAAACCTTTTTTGTTTCATCAATTTTGGGTAAAACAATAGTCGTCAGCCACATACCCATCTTATTGCCACTTTTTGGCCCATCATGATCCTACACATACCCTTAAAGTGGATAATTAAAAAATATATTTCAAATTGAGGGAGTGGGTTGTATTATAATATATTATATATGTTATTGTATAATATATATAATATATATTATTATTATATAATATATAAAATAATATATAATATATATTATATAATATTATATAATAATATAATATAATATTTATATTATATAATATTATATTATAATATTTACAAAATGGTGGGCTCGACAATAAGAAGTAAATTCATTAAAAATTTCATTGCACCGCTGACCCACATGTGCATGAAGGAGATACAGTGGGTAAGCGAGCAAAAAGTAGGAAAAGTGATAAAAAATATTAATTCCCGCAAAGTAAATTCATTATAAAAAATATTAATGTTCCTACTAAGTAAATTCATTAAAATTTTCATTGCACCACTGACCCACATGTGCGTGAAGGAGATAAAGCGGGTAAGCAAAAAATTTCCGCCAAGTAAATTCATTAAAAATTTCATTGCACCGCTGACCCGCATGTGCGTGAAGGAGATAAAGCGAGTAAGCGGTAAAAAATATTAATGTTCCCGCATTATCGTAGAGCAGAAGGAAGTTGGTGTGCGGGTATGCAGGGCGAGGGAATCAAGAGTAAAGAGGTTATAGTTGTAATTCAAAATAGTATAGTTGTAATTTATATTATATAATATTATATTATTAATATTATAATAATATTCTATTTATATTATAATGTATTCAATATTATATAATAATATAATATTATAATATTATAATATAATAATATAACATAATAGTATAATAATATAACATAATATTATAATATTATATAATATAAATATTATATTATATTATTGTATAATATAAATATTACATTATATTAATATATAATATAAATATTATAATATAATATTATCTATTGTATAAAAGTCGACGATTTCTATATTGTAATATATTTAATTTTGACTACATTTTGAAAAAAAATTTAGCGAGCGAACTAATGGGTGTGCATAATGGGTGGGAAAATCTTGCCTTAATTTTTAGACTCCCACCCAAATCTTGGGCATAATTTTCATTTTAATAAACAAACTCTAAAACCCTCGAAACCTTATTTTTAGGCTGCAACTCGCCAAATCAGAGAAGTGAAAGGTCAATACCAGCGAGGAAGTTTGGAGGAGTTGAAACCAATCTGATGGACAAACTCATTGACACTCCTAGTAATGTTGTGGTGCTGAAAATGTATGGAATCATCACTAGTGACTTGGGAAGTGATAAGGAAATAAGCAATATGTGGAATGGTATTCGTATGTCAGTATGGAGAAGTGCATATGAGACTATTGACCAAACTATAAAGGATTCCAATGCTTATTATAGAATTAGATATGGGGTTTTGGGTATGTGGCTGACGAGTTTTTTTTTACCCAAAATTGATGAAACGATTTTTTTTTTAAAGGAGATTCTTAGCTTTCCACCAATATAAATTATGATTTACTTTGAATTCAATAAATAATTATTATTCATTTTCTATTTGAATTATGACTAAAGTCCTGATTAATAGGTTGATTGAAAAATATCTATAGCTTTCAAACAGTATCACATTTTTGAATCCAAAACATGTGTCACATTCTATGCTTTGCATACTATAGGATTACAAAAAAATTGAATTTCATGAAGTTTTGACCAAGTTAAGGTGGTTAGACATATAAGTTTTTATATTTTTTAAAGTTATAATAAAAATTCATAATTATTTATTGGAAAAAAAATTACAAAAAAATATGCATCACATCGAGACATGAGTCCTCTACTTATATCTAAAATATTATAAAAAAATATTATCATTTTATTGTGGTTAGGGTGGTCAGATAGACATCCACTTATTTTTTCCCTGAAATTTAAGTACTACTGCATTAAAATTTCAAAATTTTACCATTTGAATAGATTTATTTATTTTTTAAATAAACCTAGTAGTTTAGAAACTACATTCAATTTTCTATAGATTCTATTCTTACATATTTTTGAAATAATATAGATAACTTATTCAAATTTTTACATTAAGTTGTCTAACTTTGATTTTTCTAAATTTTTCGCCACTTAAGGGACTGTTTTTTCCATGATGATTCTGCACATACCCTTTTACTGGGTGAGTTTCTATAGGAACATTTCTCAAACCAATGGTGAGCTACTTCGATGGTGGGAGCATGTACTCTACTTGTTCTAGCTTTCTTACAGACACTATTCTCATATTTTCAACTGCCACGCCATTATAAACACTTTTAGATATATTTGATCTGAGTGCTTTTCTAATTCATATGTGTTTGCATTCCCCCTATTGTACTACCATTGATATTTTTTTGGTGCCATACCATGTAGGTTAGGCCATCACTACGGCTTGGTCATTAACTATGTTGGGTCTTAGTTTACAAGATATATGTGGTAGTGACATACCCCTATGCTAAGAGTTGTGTAGTAGGATTTCATGTCTAGTTTTGAATGAACCTAAAAGGACATGCATGTCTATAATTCCTACTTCCTATAATATATCTTTTCAAGTTGTGTACTAGACACACTTGTAAATTTGTCTCAAACTTTTACTCCTTCTAGTGGATTCCAGTGTTATTGTAAATTATTTTATTATATTATCTTGTAAAACATATCTCTAGAAATTTAATTGTCTTACTATGTGGCATATTTGATATTATAATGTAAAAACCGAAATGTGCTCATTATCAGAATGTTGATATTTCATATTCAGGCCTATATTGCTATGAAATTCTTTATCATGTCACTTTTTCTTCATATTTCAAAATTTCATAAATCTTTTAAAAATATTAACAAATGTTTAGTTTTTTTATCGTGGACAGGTACAGAGCAAGGAGAAAATGCAAAACCAGTTCCTTCTAGATGCATTTATAGCCCGCCACATGTGCAACAATGGCATCAGTGAAGACATGAATTCACACAGATGGCTTTTTAGCTCTAGTTTTAGTTTTTTTTCTAGTTTTAAAAGCATAAAAAATCAGCAGTTTGCATACTACAAAAGATTTTGTCTTCAAAACTCTATGTATAGAGTTCTTTGTAACATATTTTATATACATTTTGAATATACATAGTGAATTATTTTCAATCCTTTGAGCAAATTTGTTGAAGTTTTATGATTATTTCAGTTTATAAATGACTAAAGAAATTACTACCATGACTAAATAAATGATTAAAAAATGACTAAATAAATGATTACAATGACTAAAATGACTACAATGACTAAATAAATGACTAAACAATGATTAAATAAATGACTGCAATGACTAAATAAATGACTACAATGACTAAATAAATTACTAATATGACTAAATAAAATGACTGCCATGACTAAATAAATGACTATCATGAATAGATAAACAATTACCATGACTAAATAAATGACTACCATGACTAAATAAATGACCAGTTTAACAACAATCAATAACTAAATTAACAACTAGATATACTACCAAATTGACCAATCAAAACAACTTATAAATGACAAAATGGTTTAGTCATAAATTTGGTCATGTTATAAATGAATGGAAATAAACTACTAATGGTCATATGATCAAACTACTAATCACATGACCAATTTTTAGTAGTTTATTTAGTCATTTATTTTTGTTTTTGTATTAGTGAATGGAAATGAAAAGTAAGGTGTATATATATATTGTGTTATTGAAATTCGACGTGAGAGAAAAATTACATAATACAAAGAAATGAGAAGAGAAACAACATTGAACACAGATGAACTTACATATGCATCAACCCTCTCTTCGAAAGAAGTACACATGGGCCTTGTCAAAAGACATGGATTCTTCTTGTGTCAGAAAATGTCAGCAAGTGAAACAAAATAGAAAAAAATGACAATGTAAAACATATAAGAACTTACAGAGGCCTGTTTTTTGGTCTCTACTATCATACAAATAAAGCATTTGAATAGTAGCAGTTTTTTCCATCATCAAATTATCCATCTACGTTTTTACAATCTCGTCATTCACTTCTAATATTTTGGTCTTTTTTTTGTATTTTCCTAATTCAAATATTATTCAGCATTCCAAAAGGTGTAGGAACTTACATTTTCCTTATTGTTCCTTTGCAATACTATAGACATAAAATCTTGTGAATAGAAACAGATACCATCAGACTCAAACAATATGAGAAAATGAGTGCACAAGCGAAGGAAATGATAGTGTAAGTGACATTGCAACTTACACATGCCTCGTTCTTTGTGTTGAACCTACTATGAGAAAATGGGGGGGAAACCAATTTTTTTTTGGTGTGATAGATTTAAGAGTTCACAGTAAAAGCCATTACTCAATTGCAAGTGGATATAAATAAAAGAAATGATAATTAACAAATTCTAGTGTCGACAAACAATGTGAAAAATTGAGTACAAAACACATGAGAATTACAGTGTTGTAGGAGTGAAACCAAATGTAGGTACAAAACATGTAAGAATCAAGGAAAAGGAAATGAACATGAATAGGCCTTAAGAGGCACTAATCCTACAAGAATTAGTTAGTTGCATTTGAACAAGGGAGACAAACAATGTTGCTCTGAATGGAGTGGAGACTTCACATCATAAGTTGTCAATGAATTACAAGACCATATAAATTATAAAATAAAATCGAGAAAGGTCTAGGAAGATACACATGTCTTCTTTTTTATCCATTAGCAATCAATAAAAATAAGTCATAAATAAAGGCACACCGCCCTTGAAGGAAAAAAACATGTTATATTGAACACAGATTAAATTTAATTAGCTTAACTCTTTAATAGATTCGAAAAGCAAAGTGCTCAAATCCTATGTTGTTGCCATGATTTTTTCAAAACATCTTACAATGGAAAAATCATCTTGGCTCTCTCCATCTTTAACTTGCAACTCATACTACATTGGTGCTTTGAAATGACTAGTACCAACTACACCAATTGATCTAGTAGGGAAACTGTCATTTCATTGGATGAGTTGCAAAATGCTTGTGCCAGGAATCAATCTGTGTTCTTGACAGACTTTCTCAATGGGTTCAATAGTGCTTCTAGCAGTCAAAACAAGGGAATAATCAACATCTCCTCTTTCATATTGTTTTTTTTTCCTAATCAAAAAGTTCGTGAGGAAGACACTTGTATGTGGTGATAACAATGGAAAAAATGTGTCAATTAATTTTTTGTTGATGTTTGTAGTGATTGTCATTTGACCATGACTATCAACTAAATCAACATACACAATTGTTGCTTTTGGTGGTGTTCCAGGAGTTGTGGTAATAGCAGGCGTATAAATAGCCAAGACATTGCCTTCAAATGCTAAAGTTGTAACACCTCTCTAAACCTAGGTTGGTAAGATAGTATTTTGATTTTGATTGATATTTTAAATGTTAAATGTTATCATAATGAGATTAGACATTGATGATTAAGGGAAAAAGTTATCATGTTTAGCTATTATTCTGGATTACATGCTTATACGATTATGGACAGAAAAGGGATGATGGCATAACACTCGTATTCGAGAGGCTTATGATATCATGACCCTCTTCCTGATGATTGATGCTGATTTGACTATATGATATATGTTATATGCACATGTACTTTGATGTGTAATTGGAGTGATGCAGGTATTAAGTATTGACTCTGCCTGGATCCACAGGCTTGAGCGTACTCATATTCCCCGATAGTGGTTACTGGAGGTAGTCACAGGCCAAATGTCTCCTACCCTAGCCCACTGTACCCTGTAAGGGCAGTGTTTCCTTGTTGATGTCATACCATTCGGATTACCTAACGATAATGTCCGAAGCACCTTTCAGCCATATGTCTGGCCCACCTGTCAGTTGTATATGGTTTACTAGTATGTCTCATTGAGGTATTTTGTTATGGTTTTCATGAATCTGTTATGTGGCTATATATTTTGGTTGTCAGTGTCTTTATGTGGTTTCGTTGGCATCTTCACATGATTTTTATATATGGAATTTTATAGTATTTTATTGATGAGAGATTTGAATGGTTTCTTTTACTTGAAATTTTAAATATGTTGTTTTTAAATGGTTTTTATTGATCATTCGAGAGAATGATATATTTCATTTAGAAATTTTAAATGATTTTATTAATCCCTTTTGTGAGCCCTCATAGTTTTATTTAAATCTTCTAAGGGAGCTTGTGTGTATTTAATATTGGATTTAAATTATTATTTTCATGAGGTTTTAAAAAGTTTATTTAAATGATTTATTAATCCTTTTTGGGGGAAGCTTTGTGTATTTTTAATGTTGCACATTTAATGAGTTTAATTAATTGTTTTTTTCGGAGCTTTAATAGTGTATTTAATTAAATTTTTTAATTCTTTTATGGTGGGGAGAGTTTTTTTTTTATAAGGGAATTAGGTTTTGTTTTGAGAAAAAAGATAGATTCATTGTTTTGTTTTGGGGGAGAATGATTCTGGGGAGGAAGAGAAGTAATTTTCTATCTTTGGAAGGAGAAGAAAAAACCCCCATGAATTGGGCAACAGAGTTTGGAAGAATTGTGGAGAAGAAATTTGTGGGCATCTGTTTGTTTGTTTCAACATGCCATTTCCTCCTTGCTATCCCAGTTTGGAACCTAGTCGTGCTTTCTAGTTAGAGAATTCTCTCATTTTTGTTTTGGAGAAAATTGATGTATTCTTCTATTATTCTTCAATCTTGTATAGCTGGTAATTGGGCATTTACTCATGTTTCTTGTATGGCTGGTAATTGGGCATTTATTCATGTTTATTGTATGAAAATTGGAGGAACTTCTCTATTTCATTTTTGTATTGCTTGAGGGTTTGAATGATAGATGTTTTAAATTCATTTTTCTGCCCTATAGTATTTTGTATGGTAGATTTTTGTTCATTTCCAGCAAATATGAAATGGGTTGTTGAACAAAATTTGATTTATGGCTTCTTTCATATTCTTCATTTTTGCCTAATTTATAAAAAACATGTTTTTCCTTGCTGCTCATTATCCCCTTGTTAAAAATGAATTTTAAGGGTAGATTTCATGTAGAAATGCCAAGATCTCAACTGGATCTTTGGCAGATTTTAATTCTGGGCAATTTCATATTTGCCCAAATTTGTGCCTACTTGTAAAATGACGTTTTTTCATTGCTGCTCTTTTACCACCTATTAAAAATGTAAAATAAAATTGGATTCCATGTAGAAATGTTGAAATATTAAATGGGTCTTTGTCCGATTTTTAATCTGGGCACTTTCATTTTCCATGTTTTTTTGCCCAACGATGCATTAAACGACGTTTTTCAGTACAACACCTTATTATTGGTCATAAAATTAAAAATTGACGGTGGATTCCAACTTGAAACATCAAAATATGAACTGGGCCTAGGCTTAGAATTTTAATCCGGGCAATTTGATTTTTTATGTAATTTTATGCCTTTTTCATGTTGAATTTCAGTTGTTAAATGTGTCTTTTTACAACAATATTAGCTTGGTTGTTTTAAATGGTTTCTATGACTGAAATTTGTGGCTTTTCCTTTTATTTCATGTTTGTTTGGATTCCTCATTTGGTTAAACAAGATGAAGTAAAACGGTTATGAGATAATGTTTCCTCGTGCATGGCCTTGCGCGCTTGTAAAGGCTAAGGATGCACTTGAGATAGTATATCTGTCTGTAGGGAGTTGAGTTATCCATCTACAAGGTGTTGATTTGGGCATGATTGGGCTTCTTTATCTATATGAGAGGTGTACTTGATTTCATGTGGTGTCATCCCTTCGATCACTCATGATGATACTCCTTTTGGTATGCTCTCTACACCTCGTACCTTAGTAGTCGTGAGTAGTACCCGACATGTCATTGTATGAGCATCTTCATGTTGTGATATTGGTTTTAATGAATTGTATTCCATGTTTTATTTGTGTCTAATGTGAGTGTTTGCCTTATATTTTCCTTGCCTTGTTTTTCTGTTTGGGCCTTGTGATTGCCTCTAAGCACGGTGTGGTGGCCTCTTTTGAGTCCACATGGTAGGGAGGCATTCCCACCGCCATTGGGGATAGGTGTATAGGTTATTGGAGCATCATTTGGAGGTGTTCTCTCTTGTATGTGCTTTAACAAATGATGTTTCTTATTCATGGATATGCCTTTTTATATATGTATATTATACTCACTTGAGAGTGAAAATGTAATCATATAGATTAATGAAAAGAAATATGATGTTTATATTCAGTTTACGAGTTCTGATGTTGGTATCAGACTCGCTTGTACTGTGATGATCATAATGGATTTTTCTTCAATATTTTCCATGCAAAAATCCAAGCTTGGGCTGTGTATTTCCTTCATGTATTGGTTTGCAAAGTTCCGACCCATCGACGCTTTCTATTTGTTGTTTTGTGTCTCTGCTGCGAAGTTCTGAAGCAGCAGGTTCCAGAGTAGGAATTTCTAGAGTAGCAGGAAGTTTCAGAACAACAGGTTTCGAAGTAGGAAGTTCTGGAGTAGTAGGTTCTAGAGTAGGAAGTTTCAGAGCAGCAGGAAGTTTCAGAGCAGCAGGTTCCAGAGCAAGAAGTTCTGAAGTAGCAGCTAGTTTCAGAGCAGGAAGTTCCGGAGTAGGAGGTTCTGTAGCAAAAGGTTCTAGAGAAGAAATTTCTGAAGCAGGGGGTTCTGAAGCAAAAGTTCTTGAACTATCTTATTTGCTCTTGTTTGGATTTTTCTCTGGAGGGTGGATTAGTCCTCTCCTTCGAGTTGTGTACGACCATGCTTGGCCATGTTTTTTGTTGTTCTATCATATTGACAACTGCTTTATTTGTAAGTTATCCTTTACTTTTAAAAAAAAAATATCTTGTCCTCTTTTGGCTCTTACCCTTCGGGGTTGCATAGTGGGATGTTGCAAAAGTTGTTTGCTCTATGCATATATCGAAGATGGTTGATGGCTTCGTAGTTGTTTTTTTGAATCTGCGCATTGCAACATGAAGAATGACTAAAACTAAATTTTAAATTAAACATATAATGAGTGAAATCATACACGAGACAAATAGAATAAGGTACTTGTCTTTTTTCATCTTTTTTTTCAATTGGTTGGGCCATATTTTGTTTTGCAAGAGAATCAATTTGTGTTTTCCAATTGCCTTTTCAAATATATGGAATGATATATTTGTATGTTACTTTTTCTAAGACTGTAAACATTTTTCATTGCAAGATTTACATGAGATATAGTGACTTGATGTCTCCCAAATGTGATAAATCAATGTTGAAAAGTCTATGTCGATAGACAGCCTACTGTATACAAGATGCTTTCAAAATCATAGTAAAATTGTTTACTCTAGGAAAACTGTTCATATTCTTCACATCCCAATGGTGAGCAAAAGCATCAGCCATTAATCTAAACTTTGTAGAGCTCTCATCAAATTCTACTTCACCACCTTGCTTTCCATTGTGAATTTTATTTCTAATTGTACCATAGAAAAAAGGCAACTTGCTTGATTTGGGAATAATTGATGATAGATTGGGGTTAATGAGGCCCTGATTTGGTGTTATGAGGTGTTTTTCACATCCACACTAGGTGTTGGACCCTTGCAAACTAAATAAAATGCATTTACCAAAGTCTTGTGAAGGTGTTGTAAAGTGTTGTAAAAGACTTTCACACTTCACTAGTCTTAATGAACCCATTTTCCCTTAATTTGACATTATAAAATGTATTTAATTTCATTTTCACATCAATCTAGAAGGCTTGTGAATTAAAGTTAACTCTAATCTAGTGGTGTAATGTGTCCTACACATTCAAATTGGATGTTGTGCCTTTCTAGGCTATGTGGACCCCATTTTAGTGTTGTAAAGTGTATTTAATCACACTTTCACATTGAATTTTGTGTCCCAATCCCTAATTCACCTTTTCATCATTATTAATAGGCCCATATTGCCCCATATTGTGCATCCTGATAGTTCTCAAAAACGCTGGTTAAAAACCACAAGAGGTTGCCAAGCTCTTGATATGTTTTAGGCTAACAAAGAAGGCCAAATGGTGCACTTGAACCTTCTTCTCTTTAGGCTCTGCTAGACCTAGGCAGGTGTACCTATGCAAATGAGGAAAACTTTAGACTATATGTTTCCTATTTAAGCAATCTATCCACAATGGCAATTGGGAGTGGGATAGATGAAAGCTTAATAACTAGTCCTAATGAAATTTGAGATCTGAACATTTGAATAAGTTCTTATAAAATTCAAAAATGAAATGGGTAAGACCATTGCCTACTTTTGTTGGGTTAATGGAGTCAAGAGATGAGTGATATGTGACTTAATTAATGGTTACAATTTGAATTTTTTGACACTTTTATGAGTTTGTGCCTAGCATAAACGTGCAATGATGCAATTATCAAGTTCTTCTTATTGATCCAAATGTCATTTTCTGAATTACTATGATTAATTAAAAGAGTTTAATCCTTCCTTGAAGGAGCCAGTTAATTGAACCACACAAGAACAAAAAATGTGCCTTGATAAATTGAATATATCCTTGATACATAAATTTAAATAATAAGGAAATGACAACCTTGGAGACAACTAGATAATATTTTCAATAAATTCAACAAACAATTGACACCGTAATTTATTCACCAAATAAAGCCTTCTTGTCCATTATATTATTTCAACAGATTTTGCAATACACAACATAATGTTTTGTTTCAACAACTGATCTACCTACTGATAATTTTCTAACCTACTGATTCTATTTTCTAATGATCTTCTATGATACAATTTCACTTTGCATATATACATTCCTTTTTAGGGTTACAACCCTTCACAACATCCGTCTAGTGTAATTCTTCTCTTCAGTAGAACTCTTTGTTTAAAATATTTAATTAGTTTCCTTTGGAAAATTAAATATTTTAATCTTCATTTTGTGAATAATAATCATTATTTCGCAAAACTTTTGAGATCTTAATAATCTTCATTAATCCTTTTGCTGGAAAATCTCTCGTTTATTCCAATTTAATAAATTATTCCTTGGGTAAAATAATTACCCCCTCCATGACTCTTCAAATGATTTTAACTCCCTGGAGGAATGTTTTCATCCTTAGTGAAAACATTTGTATCTTAAATAACATCTCGGTGAAACAAATAATCCCATTATTACTTTAAACAAGTCTCAATTTGTATTTTCACCCAATAAATACATATTACCCATTCTCGTAACTCCTTTAGTGCAAATATTTATAATTTCTACCCTTGATGATATTTGTGGGTGAAAGAAACACCTTTCATGAATTTTATATCTTCTCAAAATATTATTCCTTTTCATTATAATTATGTTTTATTCAACCTTTTGTTTTGCACTTTGATCATACATACTTGTGCATCAGTGTAACTTAAGTAATCAAAGAGACTTATTTATTTCCCACTGATTTTGATTCTCTTGCCGATGAAGTTATCATGCTCTCAAAAGAAATCTCATCGGTGTAACATCTATAGTCAGAGAGACATGAGGATTTCACTTCGACAATAGTTCTCTCCCCGATATGAGTTTAGGGTTTTTGTTCTCGCAGTTGAATATTTTCTCTGTATCTATTTCTTTGCTCATCGTCCCTTGCTTCTACTAGTTTAGATTCTTTTTTTAAGCAATGAACCCTATAATCAAGAATAGATGTAAATGGTATTTCAACCCACAATACTCGAATTTCCTCTTCTAATTTATTTGCAGCATCAACAATACTTCGAGTGTCTCGAGTAAGGGAATATCCCTTCAATTCTATTTTATGTAACCAATTCTTGGTTGTATGCCAATCCAAACCCTCTGTGATATACGCCCTAACCAATTTGGAGTATATTTCTATGTCAAGAAGACAACCATTTCGCTTTTAGCTCAGAGAAATACTAAAAATCCATTGAGATGCCTCTTCCAATGAGCATAATCTCTTCATACATTGTTAAGCTCTCACACAGCTTTCCATTTCCTCACACAATTTGTTTGCGTGCCACTTGAATTTTCCTTTTTCTTCATATCACAAGTTTTCAAAACTTGACATGTTCATAGTGGATATTGAACTCATATCTCATAATCCATGGATGCTTGACTATAATTCTCCCACATTTGCTAGCTATTGCACCTGAATTAAAATAATTAATGGCTTCCTTATAATGCTTATGAGCATTCAAATCTAGGTTCACACCTATCGGCGACAAAAAGTTAAAGGCTCAAAGTTATTTCTTCTTCGTTTTCATAGTTCATTCCCCAATGGATCATCTTATTGTCACAATGCAGCTTCAATGTCTATATCTTTATTTGTTTGCTTATATAAGCATTAAGTAAAATTCAATCTCAAAAGAAGTTCTTTCATTATTTCATGCACGCGTTTTCTTAGAGCATCTAAGTTATTTACAAGAAGATAATTTTGTGAATATAGTCTGATTATTATGTTTTTGTAGGATGTCATCACTATTTGAGGCATCCTGTTCACTCTGCCCATAGAGATGTCACTCCTTAATGATCTCTTAGCACACCTCTTATGTTTCTCCATGTATAGGATAAACCCTATACCACTCTTTTCCTCTTGCTATCTTATCACCAAATTCTTTGTGTTTCACAACCCTCAAATCTTTGTTTCAAGCGAAAAACCCATAGTTTCAACAGTACAACTTGGAACATCCCATGTTTTGACCGTTGCATTTTCCTTTGGAATACCCAACTTTTGAAGCAACAATATTACAATGTCTTATCCTTCCTATATTTTGTTTGTGGGTGCACTATCCATGGCTTAGTCTGATATACAGTTCCATCTCCCATGCAAAAAACTTCAATGCCTTTGAGTTTATGGATAAGTCAACTCTCACTGTAACACTTGTCTGGCAACAACCCCAGGCTCTTATTTGTAGATGTGTTTTCTTTGATTCAACTCTTCCCGATATTTCCATGAGATGTGTGACTTAAATGGTTTTTTGATAAAGAATCACAAACTCTCCTTATTTCCCTATCCAAAGAAATAAATTATGCTTTGAGGGAATTTTGTTCTGAAATTGGGACAATTATCCATCTAGGTCAATATTTAATCCCATGTGTTGCACTACTGATTTTAGGACTGTGTATCATGCCTTGACCCACTCTTAGGAAATCATGCTAGATAATGCCTTCAAAAATGCATTTGTTAAGAGTTCTTTCTAATATATTGACCTTAGTCTAGGGTCTATCTTCATTGGCTCCTTACTTGATTCCTCTGCTTTTGTACAGAGAGTGGCTCATTTGTATATGGCTAAGGCATGGACATAATCAGAAGCCTCTAATGCATTGAATGAGGGACCAACACCTAAGGAATATGATAAGGAGTCATTGAGCTCATCAAGGTAATGGAAAACCTTTGATATAATCAAGGTAGTTAGTCATTGCTTCACCAAAATCTTCATCTGCATATAAACCTTCTCTATTTTTCAATTATTGATGTTGTCCAATTCCATCACTCTTCCTAACACTATTTTCTTCTCCACAATCATTCTTGCACAATATCAGAGAATCAATACTGCTCTCATCAATATTTGAAACATATCAAAAATTGAAGCTTCCCAATACTTTGAACTGAGACTAAAATGGGCCAAGTAGCCTCTGGAATCATTTTGGGGAGCTAGTTAAATAATGTCATGTCAAAACTCAATTGATGCTCATCAACTTGGTACTTTGTAAAAATATCAAATGTTATTATGAGAAGCCACCACCCTTGATACTAATTCATTTAGGCATGGTGAAAATGTGTACAAAAGGGTTATTTTTCAATCCATTTCTTCCATATGATATTATGTGTCAAAGTTGGCCTTGTTACAACTTTCTGAAAATGTAGTTACAAAACTGAGTAAAATCCATTTGGATTTGATTTCAAAAAAATACTAAATGATGTCATGAAGCCCTTAAAAATTGACATGAAGGAAAATTTTGGTGATGAGAATCTGATGCATCAATCAGTTTGTCATAATATCTTTTCAGTCGCTTAATATTGTATTCCAAAGTTAAGTCACTTTAATAAATTTGACAATGTGTAATCAGCAAACCTTCACAAAACCATTCAACTTGGCCTTTTGAAACTTTTTCAAATCAGATCATAGGGAGTTGAAATCTGGTGTGCACATTCCCACATGGTAGATAAACATCCATGCAAAGTGGTTTGGCATGAAAATGAACATATCTAAAGTTATGGTTTTTCAAAATGTGCTGCAAGGACTAATTTTACAATAGAGTTTTTGAGTGCTGCAGTCAAACTTTTCGTCATGGAACCTTCAAATTTTGTCAAAATTTGAAAGTTCCAATACATCCCAAGGAATGAATTGATCAAATAACTGAATAGAACAATCTAGAAACCTGATTTTCTTATCTCCCAACCTTCCAGCTAGTAAAATGGCCCCTATGGGACCCATTCACTCTTGATGGTGAATCAGTCCCATCTGGGTGAGACCCATTTTCCTTTGATGGTGAATGAGTCCCATTTGAGCCATTTTTGGGGTTTAAGTGGGAATTTTTTGCTTTTAAGTCTTATTTTCCTCCATGTCAGCCTTGGGGATCCAATTAATGGGAAAATAAGGTGGATTTCCTATAAGCATAAGTCTCTAAACCCTAAATCATAATTATTCTTCATTATTCATCCATCATTCTTCTATCTCAAGTCATGTAAGTTAGGGTTTTATCATCTCAAGTCACCAAGATAGCATTTTTCAGACATTTAAGAGCATATTCTTCATCTTTTGCTATATAAATTGAAGATCAAACATCACAGAAAGGTATTAACTCCATTTTTTCATGATTCATTACATTATTTCACCATTTTGGTTTGATTACCTAAAAGGGGTTTGACCAAGGCAAACTCCAATGCCCTAACAATCAATATTTTCTCCTTCTCTACTTGTGTGTTTGCAGATTTAGGCATCTTGAACACTTTTAAATCATTGAAGAATATATTGAATATTTTTTGAAGACATCTTCTTGTTGACCAAGGAAAAATATCAACAAAAAGTCACTTTCAGGCCTAGAAATCAGACTTTCAGAGGTAGACACCTGTCAAGAACCGAAGTGCAGACTGGAGACTTTAGTTTCCACCTTTGGATTTTTAGAAAATAAAAAGTGGAATAATTTTCCATGGATGGTGAGTGAGTCCCAATTTTAGGCCTGAACATGGTTTCCTACAGTTTTGGATACCCCTTTGTCTAAAATAGGTTCTAGAACAATTTCCCAAATCTGGGACTAATTCGCCCAGAATGGCGAATGAGTCCTTGTAGGCCTCATTTCTAGCATCAAAAAAATTCTAGAAGTCATTTTTAGTCTCCATCAAGATCTCAGGTGCACACTTTTAGTTTCATCCATTTCTATTGCAATTTGCATTCATTTCTAGGTGTTTTCACATATCACAATGTGTTTTCCAACAAGTTGCATTTATTAGATTTTGCATTTATAATCAATAGTATTTATCAGTTATTTTCATTTAGACTATCTCATCTAAGCACATTTCATTCAAATTTCCATTATACTTGCATTAGTTTGAGTGAACCGCTTAGATTTTGTGTGGGGTCTATCTCTCTCCTTTAGGTGAAAAACCCTAGAAGTGCAAGAGAGCCATAGCACCTAAACCACAAAAATCTATGATTCATTTTTGTGAATCGGCCTTTAGAATAATTTTATTTTTTGATTTGGATTCCTTCATCATAGATCTAGCTTGCACTTACCTTGCATTAGGGTTTGTATGGATTAATTTGCATGCTAGGTGTCAAATTTTGCATTCATGAAAAGTGCATTTAGGTTGCATTTTTGGTATCTAAAATCATTAAAATTTTCTGAAATTTTGCATTTTCATCTTAGGTCTGCATCTTACAGCTCAATAAACATCAAAATCCATCAAAAAGATTTGAAAATTCTAAAAAAAATCCTCACTGGGACTCATTTGCCACCTTGGGCGAATCATTCCCTTTTCACCCCTGAAACTGCCCTTTATAGAATTGAAAACCCTATTTTAAAGCTTTTGTTTGGTGCCATTACCTAACTGTATCAGTTGGTTGATTTTCTGTAACATGCATTTCATTAGATCTAGCCTAAATTAGCTCATTTCATGCATGGTTTAAATCTAAATTTTCCATTCTCATATTGTTACACAACATAATCAGTTAATTGCCATCCTTAAAATCTGAAAAATTGCAGTCCTCTTTTGCATGTTTTCTTTAGCATAGTTACATTTCAAGTTGTAGAATAATTATTACATCATGTTTTCATTACAAAGTTCTATATTTATCATCTTTCATGTTCTATTTTTAGATCTTATTACATGTTGTAAGATAATTTTGTTAAGTGCATATGAATATGAGGTCCTTTCCCCTCTCTTTTTGTTCATCATAGATCCCTCTCCTAGTTTCCCTTTTGTGGATGAGGTTAATCTAGTGAAAGAAACCTTGGATAATCATAACAATCACATTTTTTCTTTCCCTATTATCTCTCACACTTGTGAAGAAGATATTATAGTGCTAAGAGAACCAATTGATGAGAGTTTTGACAATCCGAGTTGTTTCTCTCCTCTTACCTCTCCTATTAGACATAACATTACTAACAAATATGACATCACAATAAGTCATCATGATGATTTTACAACACAATAAGATGATGAGCTCATAGAAAAATTTCTAAACATCACCTTACCTAATCTCCATAACCATGAACACTGTCTTTCTCCTAATATCCCTCTTCAAAACCACGAGGATAGGTTGGTGTTAAAAGATACCCCTATTAAGAGTCATGAGAATCTTGACCCTCCCTTCCCCAATGCTCCTCTCATTTGGGACAATCTATTTGAAAATCATAATGTTCCTTCTCTTGATGCCTCTCCCACTTGTGATAAAGCTACTTTACAAATTTAAACATTGGATGAACATATTACAAGCTCTCCTAGTAGGGTAGATAATATGGAACAAGAGAATGAGACCTTGTAGAAACATGACAATCAAATAGAGTCTTCCCCTAATCTCCTCACTATCAATAGTCAAACAAAATCAACCATTCATACCTCCCTTATTTGCGATGAAGTTATTTCAGAAGAACCAAGCCATAATTGTTAAGAACGTTTGATTTGTAGTTCTTCTAAAAACTCTCCTAGGGAGAATATAATGGTACTAAAAAAAGGCAACAATAATAATGTGTCTTCCTTCAATAGAAAGGTGATTCTTAATTTCCCTTTATTAGAGATACATCAAACCAAGACTGTTGAGGTTATGATTGTGCAAGTGTCAATTACATCCCTGTCGACCAATGAACCTCATACATACCCCGTGGGACATCCTAGCAACCCTCTAATTCTCTACCCACCTTCAAACAAACAAAAAACTTAAAATAAACCCAAACTTGTCCTTTACCCTCCTAAGAATAATGTTTCACAAAAACTAAGTCATAATACTATTTCTCATACATAGAACACTCGAAACAATCTGCAACCACCACAACCAACCTCGAAACCCTTACCATTGCCTAATCCTATCCTACCTAACCCTTTATTTCCAGGTCGAAAGGAGTATGATCTTGTCGAGAAACTTAAGAATACTCCTACTAAGATATCATTATGGGACCTTATTCAAGCCTCCCCTCACTATCACAACATGATTCAAGTGGCCTTGCAACAAATCCCTATCTCTTCTAATGCACAACCTCCTGACATAGCAGCTCTAATTCAAGGATTGAATGCTAATTTTTTTTTCCACCAAAGTGAACTCCCCCTTTTGGAAGTGAAAAAACAAAATGAATCTTTCATGATCATTGCTCAATACAATAGGATAGGGATAATGTGAACCTTTATTGACAATGGCTCAGCCCTTAATGTGTGTAGCGTAAACCTCTTGAATATACTTTGTGTGGATAAATCAATAATTCAACCTGATTCTTTATCTATTAAGGGCTTTGACAATGAAGAAAAGAAACTACTTGGTGTGATCACTTTACCAATTATAGCTGGAAAAGTCACATTGAACACACCGATCCAAGTTATGCCTCATGATCTTTCATATAGCCTTCTTCTAGGTGGGTCGTGGATCCACGTAATGAATGGTGTGCCCTCCACTCTTCATCAAAAAATGAAATACATCTAAAACAACAAAGTCTACACACTTGATGGTGATCACGAGCCTTATAGTGTCTTGTAACTTGAGAAAAACCAAGAGAACCCCTTCAACACCTTAACCCCAACCACACAAGCAGAACCTGTGCACCCAAAAGACAAACAACAACACATTGAACAAGTTACAAAGCTATTAGAAGATGGTTGGGGTTCCTTGGATTTTGAACATGACTTCATGGGCGAGTATACACAAAGATTCAAATAGGGGAAAAAAGAAGAAGATGACCCTATGAAAGCATCCACCTCAACCACTTTAGACAATGAAACAAACTACATAATCACCTTTGATGACACTTATCACCAACCACCACCAGATCCTAGAAAAGAAATGAAAAAGCTTTATGGAAAAGGGTATGAGCTTATGAAACAACTTGGATATAGTGGAAAAGGATGTGGTGCTAATGAACAAGGTATCTGAAACCCTATAGATCCTATCACATAACAAAAAACTCATGGTCTTCATTATTGTGCTTTGATAGAAATCGCCAAGCCTTCCATGCATATCAACACCATCAAAGCCAACATTAACCGTAGTGCATCCTGAACTGATTGAAACTTGTGGTATTGATCATTCTACTTTGCAAGTAATAAAAAAAACAAATATACCTTCGATTAATGTCAATGTCATCTCGCAAAACAATAGTGATTTGAATTCGTTAGATTTTACATCTTCCTATAAAGGAGAGAACAAAATCTCGCAATCAACAAAGTTTTACGTAGGTATGACATCTTGTACATCTAAGCAAGCTATATATTTGTCACATAATCAAGAAACATCTTCTACAATTGATCAAGAGGGTATCTTGTCAAGACTCCTCCAAGATCACTTGATATCCCTTCCTCCAAGAACTCAAAAGAAATTCTATTACAAGACTTCATTCTATTCATTTCATAGAGTTCATGGTCATTCCACTAATGATTGTAAGGATGAGTCATAAAATCAAACACTTTCAGGAGTTTGGTGTTCTTCCTTATGTGGGGGAACCTCATTCCTCTAATTGATAATGATTTTCACTCTCGCCTACATTTCCTCAATCATTCTGGCTCACCCTTGTCCTGCACTCAGTGGGGGCAAGGGGTTAGTTAGCCTTGTCCTCGTATGTCACTTGTTGTTGCCTCCTTTGGCTAGCTATTAACCTTTCATGAACATATAAGAGAAAGCTTGAGATGTGGATGGCATGCCTTAAGTTGGATCCCATGTGACATACTACCCTTTTCATGACATAGTTTATTGGAAACATATGACTTGGCATAGGGATTTATGAGTAAGCTCTCATGTCTTCTTCTTCTACTTTAAATCAATCGTTGGGTATGTGTAGGATCATGATGGGCCAAAAAGTGGCGATATGATGGGTATGTGGCTGACGACTTTTTTTTAACCCAAAATTGATGAAACAAAAAGGGTTTTTAAAGGAGATTCTTAGCTTTCCACCAATATAAATTATGCTTTACTTTGAAATTAATAAATTATTATTATTCATTTTCTATTTGAATTCGACTAATGTATGATTGATAGGTGATTGAAAAACATCTATAGCTTTCAAATGGTATCACATTTTTGAATCTGAAACATGTGTCACATTCTATGCTTCACATACTATAGTATTAAAAATTGAATTTCATGAAGTTTTGACCAAGCTAAGGTGGTTAGACATATGTTTTTTATAATTTTTAAAAGTTGTAATAAAAAAATCATAATTAGTTATTTACTTAGAAAAAAATTACAAAAAAAGATGCATCACATCGGATTTGAGTCATCTACTTATATATAAAATCTTATAAAAAAATATTATCATTTTATTGTGGTTAGGGTGGTCAGATAGACACCTACTTATTTTTTCCCTGAAATTTAAGTACTACTGCATTGAAATTTCAAATTTTCACCATATAGATTTAAAATAAATAAATAAACCTAGTATTTTAAAAACTACATTGAATTTTCTACAGATTCTATTCTTACATACTTTTGGAATAATATAGATAACTTATTCAAATTTTTACGTCAAGTTTCCTAACAATGATTTTTCTGAATTTTTCGCCACTTAAGGGCCTATTTTTTCCATGATGATCCTGCACATACCCTGCTCATAGTAATGGTGTTTGAAAATGCGTTAAAGTGGAGGAATACATCGACACTCATATTTCATTGTACAATTTATTTCTTCTTGCAATGCATTGGGCTTGATTCTCTCCAAGAGTGTGATACTTCTTTTGACACATCCTCTCTTAGAAACATTAGGCAAGATGTTCCCTCAGAAGAGACACTGCATAAACTAAGAAAAATCCCTTTGAAAATTCCTTACACCATTTACAATGTCTATGAGTGTCAAGCATACAAATTTTTTCTTACCTCATAGAGCTCGAAAATATTTTTCATTATGGCGCCTTATTAAATTTATTAGCAGGTATAACTTTGGTATGGTTGAGTGAGAAAGCCCATTCTGAGGCATGACTTTCCCCATAGCCACCTTGTGGATTTCTCATCCCGTGGACAACCAAAAGTTCTATGGCCCTAGAGCGAGTATACTTAGGAATTCTCACCTAGTAGACAGTCGTGTATGTGCAGGATCATCATGGAAAAAATAGGCCGTTAAGTGGCAAAAAATTTAGAAAAATCAGAGTTAGGAAACTTGACGTAAAAATTTGAATAAGTTGTCTATATTATTTCAAAAATATGTAAGAATAGAATCTACAGAAAATTGAATGTAGTTTCTAAACTACTAGGTTTTTGTTTTAAAAAAAAAAATCTATTTGGTGAAAATTTGAAATTGCAATGGAGTAGTACTTAAAATTCAGGGAAAAAATAAGAAGTAGGTGTCTGTATGACCACCCTAACCACAATAAAATGATAATATTTTTTAATAATATTTAAGATATAAGTAGAGGACTCATGTACCAATGTGATGCATATTTTTTTGTAATTTTAATCCAAGTAAATAATTAATTATGATTTTTTTATTACAACTTTTTTAAAATATAAAAACTCGTATGTATGACCACCTTAACTTGATCAAAACTTCATGAAATTAATTTTTTTTAATCCTATATTATGCAAAGTATAGAATGTGACACATGTTTTAGATTCAAAAAATGTGATAGTATTTGAAATCTATAGATGTTTTTCAATCAACCTATGAATCAGGACTTTAGTCGTAATTCAAATAGAAAATGAATAATAATTATTTATTAAATTCAAAGTAAAGCATATTTTATGTTGGTGGAAAGCTGAGAATCTCCTTTAAAAACCCTTTTCATTTCATCAATTTTGGGTTAAAAAAAAGTTGTCAGCCACATACCCTACAAATACCCATCATATCGCCACTTTTTGGCCCATCATGATCCTGCACATACCCAGCAAAGAGTTTCGTTTGCCTCAGAGTGAGTATACATTTTTAGATAAACATCCTAGATCTGATCCACAACGTGTTGGACAAATGATTGAAGCTTGATCCACCTTTTTAGTTTTTCCCTTCTCTTCCTTCTAGTTCTTTCCATGCATGGTTGCTTATCTTGTTTCACTGGATATCATTCACCTTGTGTGTGTCCTCTTGTGCTTATGTTGGTTTGACTTAGGATCTTGGATCCTAGGGGCTTGAATGCTTCCTTGATATTTTTCATCTTAGACCATTCACATTGGTATGATTGGATTCCTCTTGAATACCTATGGGTATGTGCAAGATCATGATGGGCCAAAAAGTTGCAATATGACGGGTATTTGTATGGTATGTGGATGATGACATTTTTCTTACCCAAAATTGATGAAATGAAAAGGGTTTTTAAAGGAGATTCTTAGCTTTCCACCAATATAAATTATTCCTTACTTTGAATTAAATAAATAATTATTATTTATTTTCTATTTGAATTATGACTAAAGTCCTGATTGATAGGCTGATTGAAAAAAATCTATAGCTTTCAAATAGTATCACATTTTTTTAATCCAAAACATGCATCACATTCTATGTTTGTATACTATAGGATTAAAATAAATAAATGAATTTCATGAAGTTTTGACCAAGTTAAGGTGGTGGGACATATGAGTTTATATTTTTAAAAGTTGTAATAAAAAATTCATAATTAATTATTTACTTGGAAAATATTACAAAAAATATGCATCACATCGGTTAAATGAGTCCTTTATTATATATAAAATATTATAAAAAAATATTATCATTTTATTGTGGTTAGGGTGGTCAGATAGACACTTACTTATTTTTTCCCTGAAATTTAAGTAGTACTACATTGAAATTTCAAATTTTCACGAAATAGATTTTAAAAAATAAAAAATAAACCTAGTAGTTTAGAAACTACATCCAATTTTCTACAGATTCTATTCTTACATATTTTTGAAATAATATAGATAACTTATTCAAATTTTTACGTCAATTTTCCTAACTCTGATTTTTCTAATTTTTTTGCAACTTAAGGGCCTATTTTTTCAATGATGATCCTCCACATACCCCTAATTTAGTGTGAGTTTGAAGCAAGTTCATCATCTAACTAAAGTGGGGGCTAAATGTACCATAGAAAAAAGGAAACTTGCTTGATTTGGGAATAATTGATTATAAATTGGGCTTAATGAGACCTTGATTTGGTGTTGTGAGTGTTGGAAACTCAAGGGAAGACAACTGAGAGGGGGGGTGAATCAGTTGTCACCAAATCTCAGACTTATTCAACTTATTAACCTTATTTTCAGATCTTATCATTAATCATGAAAGCATAAATGAACAACACATCAGAATCACACATAACACCAATATTTTTTACGTGGAATACCTGTTAGGGGAAAAGCCATGGTGGAGGTCAGTCCACAAGACTATACCCTGTTAAAAGTATAAGGAAATATTAATGGGGAATGCACATGCATTCAAGGACATTGCCTAGAGCTCACTGCTCAATTACAAAGGAAGACACACTGTCTTACAGAAAGATTCAGATTAAAACCATCAGATTTGAACTGAGAAAATAACATCTGCTAATGCTTGGTTACAGTTCTAGTTAAGCACATTAACACCTCTTCACTCTTCTTCACTCTTTTTCACACTTTTCTCTACCTTCAAATTATCTAAACTTTATTCGCACACATGACTCATTCACTTTGCATTCACACCACACTTGTACACTTCAATTCGAATAAACAGTTTCTCGTATATATCCACTACAAGAAATTACATCTCTATGAGCTGGCCATAAAGAGATAATAAAATAATTACAAACAGTTGGCCCAAAACAAATAAATATTAATCATGTGAATAAACCAAGGTTGGCCACAACATAGCGATGACAGAAAAAAACATCTACAACATGAAAACACTTCAATTAATTTCTCCTCAAAGATCCACAACACGCTTAAACACCTTGTCGGCCAAGAACATGAAAAACCTGAACACGCAAGAGGAAAACTTAGATCACGAGCACAACAATCAATATATATGTGTAACACAGATAAATCACGAACTAGAAACATCCACCAACATCATGAAACACTATAGAAGTAACCACAACAACTGAACTTACTGAAATCACATAATCTTCAATCAGGAACACTAACTGAAGCGACAGAAAAACTGTCAGAATGAAAATCACCATAACTCAATCAACTCTTCATGTGGATCTCTAAAACCTAACATGGATAAAATATATATACTCAACAAGAAACCATTTAGTCCACAAACTTAGAACAACAATGTACTGATCACACTGACAGAAAGAACTTCACTCCACCACTGACAACCTGTAGCACTTCTTATTACAATTTTCTCAATATCCTCGACATATATAGCTTCTAATGCAACAATGCTAGTAGTGTTGACATCAATGATAGCCACATATTAGCAACAAAACCACAACATCCAACAGTGAGGTGTTTTTCACATACACACTAGGTCTTGGACCCTTGCAAACTGAATAAAATACATTTATCAATGTCTTGTGAAGTTGTTGTAAAAGACTTTCACACTTCTCTAGAATTAATGAACCCATTTCCCCTTAATTCAACATTATAAAATATATTTAATTGCATTTTCACATCAATCTAGAAGGCTTGTGAATTAAACTTAACTCTAATCTAGTGTTGTAATACGTCCTACACATTCACATTGGATGTTGTGCCTTTCTAGGCTATGTGGACCTCATTTTAGTGTTGTAAAGTGTATTTAATCATGCTTTCACATTGACTTTTATGTTCCAAGCCCTAATTTCCATATATTTTTCATCCCAAGGCATGACTTGATCAAATAACTGACTATATCAACCTAGAAACCTGATTTTCTTATCTCCCAACCTTCCAGCTAGAAAAATGGCCCCTGTGGAACCCATTCACCCTTGATGGTGAATCGGTCCCATCTAGGTGGAACCCATTCACCCTTGATGGTGAATGACTCCCATTTGAGCCATTTTTGGGGTTGAACTGGGAAATTTTGGATTTTAAGTCCTATTTTCCTCCATGTCAGCCTTGGGGATCCAATTAATGGTAAAATAAGGTGGATTTCCTATAAATATAAGTCTCTAAACCCTAAATCATAATGATTCTTCATTATTCTATCTCAAGTCAAGAAAGTTAGGGTTTTATCATCTCAAGTCACCAAGATAACATTTTTCAGACATTCAAGGGAAAATTCTTCATCTTTTGTTGCAGAAATTCAAGATCAAACATCATGGAAAGGTATTAACTCCATTGTTGCATGCTTCATTAAATTCTTTCATCATTTTGGTTTGATTACCTAAAAAGGGGTTTGACCAAGGCAAACCCCGATGCCCTAAAAATAAATATTTTCTCCTTCTCTCCTTGTGTGTTTGCATATTTAGGCATCTTGAAGACTTGTAAATCATTGAAGAGTAGATTGAGGATTTGTTGAAGACATATTCTTTTCTTACTCCTCCTTTAGGTTCTAACTCTTCTTTCCTCAACTCTTCTCCCCACAAAGATTTTTTACATTACTCTTCTCCCCCTTTGACATCAATGTCAACGATCTCTTCTATGCAAGCTCTGAACCACATATCTGACTACCTAAACATCTAAACATCTGACTACTCCCCTTGAGTAGCAGCCACCACAACATCAATCCAGATCAAAATATGATCATGAAATGCATGGATTGATGCAATGCAATGCATTCTTAGTTTTGATTAGGAGGGGTAATCTCCCCTAACTTCCCTCTGAGATACTCAAAATTATCCTGAGGCAACAACTTGGTAAATATGTCTACAATCTGCTCCTTAGTAGGCACATACTCCAATCTAACTTCCTTTTCACTTACTTTCTCTCTCAAAAAGTGAAAATTGATAGATATATGCTTGGTCTTTGAATGTAGCACCAGATTCTTAGAAATGTTAATAACACTTGAGTTATCACATAATATAACAATAGGCTCATCATACACAATTTTGATATCCTTCAACATCTGCTTCATCCACAATACTTGAGTAGTATTGTTAGTAGCAACAATGTGTTCTGCCTCTACAATAGATAAAGAAATAACATTCTACTTTTTGCTCAACCATGAAATCAACTTCTTTCCCAAGAAAAATGCTCCAACACTAGTACTTTTCCTGTCATTCACATCTCCTACCCAATCAACATTAGTAAAGGCACTCAAAGTAAGATAATCTTATTTATCATACAATAGACCAAAATCAATTGTCCCCTTCAAGTATCTGAAAATCCTCTTCACAACAATCACATGAGATTCTTTAAGATTAATTAGCTTGAAATCTTGCAACAATATATACAACATTCATGATATCAGGCCTACTTTGAATAAAATAAATAAATCCACCAATCATTGATTTGTATCTAGTCTGATTTTCCTTCATAGAATCATCATCAGTTGTCAACTTGCATCCGGTCACCATAGGTGTACCAATAGGATTTGAATCTTCCATACCTAATTTTATTCAACAATTCCTTCACATACTTGGACTAAGATATAAAGATCCCTTTATCTAACTGAGTAATTTGTAATCCCAAGAAGTATTTCATCTCTCCAATCATTGACATCTCAAATTCATTTTGCATCTCATTAGCAAACTTCATGCACAAGCTATCATCTCCTCCCAATAGGATATCATCAACAAAAACTTCCACAATCAAATCTTTATCATCATTCTTGAAATAAAGATTACTATCAACAGTACCTTTCTTAAATCCAAGTTTCACCAAGTACTTATCTAATCTGGCATACAATTCTCTAGGGGCTTGTTTGAGTCCATACAATGCTTTCTTCAATCGGAAAACCATATCTGCTTGATGAGTCAACTGAAATTCATCAAGTTTTTCAACATACACTTCTTCCTCCAATTCGCCATTTAGAAAAGTAGACTTGACATCCATTTGATAAACTTTGTAGTCTCTTTAAGCAACATTAGCAAGAAACAATCTCATAGCTTCAATTCTAGCAATAGGGGCAAAGATTTCTTCAAAATCAATACCTTCCATTTGAGAATATCCCTTACAAGCCAGTCTTGCTTTGTTTCTAACCACTTCACCTTGTTCATTCAATTTGTTTCTAAAGACCCATTTAGTTCCAATTACATTCTTATCCTTAGGTCTGGGAACAAGAATCCATGTATCATTCTTTACATTTTGCTGCAATTCCTCTTTCATTGCTTCAACCCAATGTTCATCTTTGCATGCTTCATTCAGATTGTTAGGCTTAGTCTTTGAAATCAAGCAATATTCTTCTACAATTCTTATCCTAGTATGGACACCTTTGTTCTTATCACCAACAATTTGATCTTCTGAATGATTCAATCTTACATACCTTAGAGTCTTCTTAGAATGTTCCTCAACTTCAGGCTCTTGTTATCTTTCTTCTATTTTTCCATCAATTTCTCCTTCCTCTTGATTTTTCTTGATTTTCCAGAATGATTTGAACTTGACTTGTAGTATGACCTTGCTTTCCTTTGCTTGTATTGTCATTCTAATCATTAGAATCATATCCACAGGTTCTACACAGTGCAACTATGTCTTCATCAACCTTAACATTTTTACTTTCAATCATTTTCTTCAATATCTTATTGTAACACCAGTAGGCATTACTTTTAGTAGCATAACCCTGAAAAATTCCTTCATCACTCCTAGCATCAAAATTTCTTATATCTTCATCTCTTTTGATATAACACTTGCTTCCAAAGATCTTGAAATATCTAATAGTAGGCTTTTGACCAGTCCATAGCTCAAAAGGAGTCTTACCAGTATCACCTTTGATTTGTACCCGGTTAAGTGTGTACACAACAATACTCACAACTTCTCTCCAATAGATATGAGGTGCATTTCCTTCCAACATGATGGTTCTAGCAACATCTAGAACTATTTTGTTCTTCCTTTCCACAACTCAATTTTGTTGAGGGATCTACGGTGCAGATAACTATCTCTATATTCCATGCTCTTCATAAAAAAAATTAAACTCACTGGAAGTGAATTCACCACCTCTATCCGATCTCAAACACTTAATCTTCAAACCAGTCTCTATCTCAACCATAGCCTTAAAGATCTTGAAATTTTCCAGAGCTTCAAATTTCTCCCTTAAGAAAGTAGCCAACATCATCCTTGAATAATCATCAATAAGCAACATGAAGTATCTGTAACCTAGCAAGCTTCTATTTCTAGCAGGACCACACAAATCAATATGCACAAGTTCCAACAATCCATTTGAATTTTTCTATTTACTTCGAAATGAAATTCTTGTTTACTTTCCTAATTGACATTCTTTGCATATGTCATTAGTAGGTTTCACCAGCTTAGGAAGATCTCTCACATCTTTAGTAGAACTTATCTTGACAATGTTATCAAAGTTAACATGACACATTCTTCTATGCCATAACTAACTCTCATCAACTTGACCAATCAAACAAATTTTAAGCAGCATTCAAATGAAAGATATTACCTTTTTTTTGTGTACCTGATGCAATCACATTTCTAGAATTTCCCAATATTTTGCACTTACCATCCATGAACTGAAGATTGTATCCCTTATCAACCATCTGTCCAACACTTAAAAGATTATGCTTCAAACCTTCAACATACAAGAAATCATCAATTTTATGCTTACCATCAAGAGAAATGCATCCTCTTCTGTAGATCACACCAGCTGTATTATCACAAAATCTCACAACACCACCATCATACTTTTCCAAATTCACAAAATTTCTTTTATCTCCTGTCATATGATGAGAACAACCACTGTCAATTACCCATTTATCTTTCTCTTCAGCTCAAGTATCTAGGGATTTCTCCACATTTGTACAACTAGAAAATTCAGTAGACACAAAATTATTTTCCTTGATAGAAATAAACATAAATTCATCTTCACTTGCATTTCCTCTGTTAGATTCATCATCTGTTACACCTTCATCAGCGACATAGTAACACTTCGTTTGGAATTTAGGCTTGTTGAATCTTGGCTTGGAAACTCTTTCAGGACACCTTGATGCAAAATGACCTATCTTATTGCAAGAGAAACATTGAATGGAAAACTTCCCCTTATACTTACCTTGTCCTCTGGCTTCTCTTTTCACAATCAATGCTTCAAGTTCTTCAAGCTCTCTATCTTCTTCATCCAGTTGTTTCATTTCATCCTCATACTTGAATGTCTTTCTTGATGAACTTTCACCTGGATCATATCTATGTCTATCTCTTCTAGAAGTACTAGCCTTAAATGTAGATTCAACCTTAGGAAGGGCATCACCAAATTCACTCAACTCAAAAGTAGTAAACTTACCAATCAACATATCTCTGGTAACATTTGTCACAGTTCGGAGCTCTTCAATAGCACTAGTCTTGACTTTGTAAGAATCAAGCAAGGATCTAAGCACTTTAGAAACAATCTCTAATTCATCTATCTGTCCACCAGCACATCTAATACCACACACAAGTTCATTCACTCTTTGCATGAAAGTAGTAACATTTTCATCATCACCCATTTTCAACTTTTCTTATTTTCCTTTGAGACTTTGTAGCTTAACAATATTCACAGTTGCATCACCTTCATACAAGGTCTCCAACTTTTTTGAGATCTCTTAAGAAGTCTTTAGATCCATCACATTTTTCATCTCAGTATCAGTCAAAGTACTCAACAACACCTCCTTAGCCCTGATATTATATTCAACGTCCCTGATCTCAGCAGAAGTAGTAGGACCATTCTATGGAATAAAATATACTTTTTTTAATGCTCCAGTAGGGTTCACCAATGCATCTCAGATAGCACTCCATTCAAGTCTTCCACAATGAATAATTTGTTCCATCAAATCTAGGACTATCCTTCTTATAAGTCACCATCCCAGATCACCTCAAGCTATTAAAATTATTCCAACGAACCACAAGCTCTGATACCAATTGTTGGAAACTCAAGGGAAGACAAATGAGAGGGGGGTGAATCAATTGTCACCAAATCTCAAACTTATTCAACTTATTAACCTTATTTTTCAGATATGATCATTAATCATGAAAGCATAAATAAAAAACACATCAGAAGCACACATACCACCAATATTTTTTATGTGGAAACACTATTAGGGGAAAAACCATGGTGGAGGTCAGTCCACAAGATTATACCCTATTAAAAGAATAAGGAAATATGAATGGGGAATGCACATGTATCCAAGCACTCTACCTAGAGCTCGCTAACCAATTACAAAGGAAGACACACTGGCTTACAAAAATATTTAGATTAAAACCATTTAGATTTGAATTGAGAAAATAACATCTGCTAATGCCTAGTTACAGTTCTGATTAAGCACATGAACACCTCTTACCTCTTCTTCACTCTTCTTCACACTCTGCTCTGCCTTCAAATGATCTAAACTTTATTCGTAGATAGGACTCATTCACTTTGCATTTGCACCACACTTGCACACTTCAATTCAAATAAACAATTGCTCTTATATATCCGCAACAAGAAATTACATCGCTATGAGTCGGGCATAAAGAGATAATAAAATAATTACAAACACTCGGCCCAAAACAAATAAAGATTAATCATGTGAATCAACCAAGGCCAACCACCACATAGTGAAGATAGAAAACAACATCTCCAACATGAAAACCACTTCAATTAATTTCTCCTCGAAGATCCACAACACGCTTCAACACCTTGTTGGCCAAGAACATGAAAAACATGAACACGCAAGAGAAAATATCATATCACGAGCATAATGATCAATGAAGATGTGCAAGATAGATAGAGCACAAAATAAAAACATCCACCAACAATGTGAAACACTAGAGAAGCATCCACAACAACTGAACTTACTTAAATCACATAATCTTCAATCAGGAACACTAACTGAAGCGACAAAAAAACTCTCAGAATGAAAATCACCATAACTCGATCAACTCTTCATGTGGATCTCTGAAACTTGACGTGGTTAAACTAGATATACTCAACAAGAAACCTTTTAGTCCACAACCTCATAACAGCAACGTATTGATCACACCAACAAAAAGAAATTCACTCCACCATTGACAACCTATAGCACTTCTTATTACAATTTTCTCAATATCCTCAACATATACAGCTTCTAATGCAACAATGCTAATAGTGTTGACATAAATGACAACCACATATAAGTAACACAACCACAACATCCAACAGTGAGGTGTTTTTCAAATCCACGCTAGGTCTTGGATCCTTGCAAACTAAATATAATGCATTTATCAATGTCTTGTGAAGTTGTTGTAAAGTTTTGTAAAAGACTTTCACACTTCACTAAATGTAATGAACCCATTTTCCCTTAATTCAACATTATAAAATGTATTTAATTGCATTTTCACATCAATCTAGAAGGATTTTGAAATAAACTTAATTTTAATATAGTGTTGTAATGTGTCCTACACATTTACATTGGCTTTTGTGCCTATATAGGCTATGTGGACCCCATTTGAGTGTTGTAAAGTGTATTTAATCATGCTTTCACATTGAATTTTGTCTCCCAAGCCCTAATTTCCCTATATTGTGCATCCTGAAGCATGAATTGATCAAACAACTGACTAGAACTATCTAGAAACCTAATTTTCTTATCTCCCAACCTTCCAGCTAGAAAAATTTCCCCTGTGGGATCCATTATCCCTTGATGGTGAATCATTCCCATCTAGGTGGAACCCATTTTCCCTTGATGGCGAATGAGTCCCATTTAAGCCATTTTCGAGGTTTAAGTGGAATTTTTTTGATTTTAAGTCTTATTTTCCTCCATGTCGGCCTTGGGGATCCAATTAATGGGAAAATAAGGTATATTTCCTATAAATATAAGTCTCTAAACCCTAAATCATAATGATTCTTCATTATTCATCCATCATTCTTCTGTCTCAAGTCAAGAAAGTTAGGGTTTTATCATCTCAAGTCACCAAGATAAAAAAATTCAGACATTCAAGGGAAAATTATTCATCTTTGGTTGTAGAAATTCAAGATCAAACATCATGGAAATGTATTAACTCCATTGTTTCATGCTTCAGTACATTCTTTCATCATTTTGGTTTGATTACCTAAAAATGGGTTTGACCAAGGCAAACCCCCATGCCCTAAAAATAAATATTTTCTCCTTCTCTATTTGTGTGCATGCATATTTAGGCATCTTGCAGACTTGTAAATCATTGAAGAATAGATTGAATTTTTTTTTAAGACATCTTCTTGTTGACCAAGGAAAAATATCAACAAAAAGTCACTTTCAGGCATGGAAATCAGTCTTTCGAAGGCAGACACCTGTCAGGAACCGAAGTGCAGACTGGAGACTTAAGTTTCCACCTTTGGATTTTTAGAAATTGAAAAGTGGACTGATTCTCCCATGATGGAAAATGAGTCCTACTACCAGGCCTGAACAGGGTTTTCTGCAGTTTTGGAAACCCATTTGTCCAAAACGGGCTCTGGAATAGTTTCCCAAATCTGGGACTAATTCACCTAGAATGGTGAATGAGTCCCTATAGGTCTAATTTCTAGCATCAACAGCATTCCAAAAGTCATTTCCAGTCTCCATCAAGATCTTAGGTGCACACTTTCAATTTCATCCATTTATATTGCAATTTGCATTCATTTCTAGGTGTTTTCACATATCACAATGTGTTTTCCAACAATTTGCATTTCTTAAATTTTGCATTTATAATCAATAGTATTTATCAATTATTTGCATTTATACCATCTCATCTAAGCACATTTCATTCATATTCCCATTATACTTGCATTAGTTTGAGTGAACTGGTCACCTAGATTTTGTGTGGGGTCTATCTCTCTCCTTTAGGTGAAAAACCCTAGAAGTGCAAGAGAGCCATAACACCTTACACCCAAAAATATATGGTTCACTAATTTCATCCATGAAGAATTTCCCTAGCTTCTAGATCCCACTCATACGCATAACTTTTCCAGGTTTCAAGTAAAGCTTCAATTTTTTACCAAAGCAACAATTGGAAAACCTTGGTCTTGCCAGATACAATGTGTTGAAAAGCTCTTTGAAGTTATTCAAGGAAAAAGTTCTTGAGAGTATAATGTGTAGTTTTGAATGAACCCTTTTGCATAGACTCCATATCTTTGATCTCCTATTTCAAGTTTGATGACCTTCATCAAGAACAAGTAGACATGTGCTCTCTAAAAGCGGTTTTGTTCAGAGTAGCCGATCAAAGATATGGATTTGATGCAAAAGGCTTAATTTAAAATGGCACATTATACTCTTAGGAACTGTTGTCCAGAATAATTTCAAAAATATTTTCAATACACTATATCTGTTGAGGCCTTATTTTTTCAATTGTTGCTTGCATAAAAAAATGAAGCCTGGGAAAAGAATTCAAAATAGTAAAGAGGGTGGTGAAGAAAAAATTGATGACACTATTCTAAAGTTCAAGTTAATCACTAATGCATTTGTTCATTTTTATGATAATAGTTTTGCATGGAAATGTTGCTCAAAGCATTGGAGCGTAATTATTTTCCTTGATTTCCAATTCACGCAAGGAAGTTTCAAATGACATTTCCTTTCTCTAATTTAACAAAGCATAAAAAATAAAAACCAAATAGAGAAACAAAATTTTTGTTCTGTATATATTTGTATATTCTCTACATATGAAAATATATAAATACAGGTGGTATGATCGACATCCTACATAAAAAATTGATATCTCTTACACATATTTACATATCCTACATGCTGCAATAGCAATAAAAAACCATGGAAGTTTTAACTTTCCCAACTACTTCAAAGAATAAATAATGGCCATATCTTAAAATTTTTAAAGATCATAAATTGTTTGTCATCTACAGGATTAAACATGACCAATTAAGATATAAAACTTACAAAAAATATAAACAATCAATCAAGGCATACAAAATGAATCTATATATCTAAATACATTTGTATGTATATATATGCATATATATACAAATGTCTTAAGAATATATAAACATATAGCTATGTATCTAACTATATTTGTCTACATCTATATATTTTTGTACCTACCTATTTTTAAAAACATATAAATTTATACACATACATATCCATTACGTATACATGCGATACACAAATATCTAACCATCTTACATCCAAACTTTGTATCACTAGAATCTTCTGAAGTATAAATCCTGCACCATGATTTCTAATTGATAACTATGGTTTTTGACCACCAAACGTCAAAATATTAAATTGCTACATTTTTTCCCAAAATAGTTTACTTCAAAAGGCCCCTATTTAAAAATTTCCTTTAATGCTATATTGTCAAATATGACACCACATCAGCATGCTTTTTGTCAAGCTTCCCTTATAATCACTTGACATTATATAAACAACTACTACCCCAACTATCATAACATTCTTAAATATCACTATATCTCATTGTGCCAAAATTGAAGGAGAAGTGCCTTTGGTTTTGTTGATTCTAACATGTCAATGTTGAAGTCTTCATCAATAATGAATTTTGAATTAGTTGGTAGTGAGGTTATAGCAGTTTGTATAAAATTGAAAAGATCATGAATAGGTGTGTTTGGTCTCACGTATAAGTTAACAGTGCGCATAGTAATATGCATGTGCAATATGTCAATGGTTAGTGATTGTAGATATTTTTTTGAATTTAAATTTTGAAAGTCTTGCACTAAGTTTGTTTTTCTTGAGCATGTTAATAGCCCATGAATACCAACTATAGTATACCAATTGTATGTTTTGTCAAGGAGATCAATGTGGCAAAGAAAATTATGTTTCCTTTCTTGGAAGAAAATGATAGTTGCTTCGATCATATCGGTCATGTGCTATTTCTTGTGCATGTAGTGCAAAGCCACATTAGAGCATATCAAGTTCACACTTCTACTTTAGTGGGGGCGAACGACCATGTTAGATTTAAAAAATGCAAAACCATGAAAATAATATGAGCAAATAAATAATTTTGAAATTAGTATAAGTGAATATATCATAGTTGGTTATTCTTTGGATAACCTTATTCGTCTTTCTTAATCAATATTTTCACCTTGCGATGCAATGTTTTTTTCTTGATACTACATGTTTCTACGTAATGATGACATTTTGATGATGTTCTAGCCCAATTGGGTTGTTTCTACATCTAACATAACATTTATAATAACTTTTCATGTGTAAATATACTTGATTCTTGAAAAAGAGACTGTGATGTCATAATTTTGGATGATTTTTCTCTTTTTTTTCCAATGAAGTTTGATTCTTCAAATTTCTGTAAAAATTATGCCAATTGTTTGAATTTTTCTAATTTATGTTGATAAGCAAGCAACCTTTGCAATCATTTTATTGCAATAAAGTTGTAGCCATAGATGTGCACAATTGCAACCATGTGATATGTAATTCTTATGCAATGTTTCACTTAGTACACTAGTCACATTGTATATTACCTATTCCCTAGAGTGGCTGTAATTTTGAATTTGTTGCAAGGAAATTTACAAAATAAAAAAGACATGATATTTTTTTGGAAAATATGAAGGTGTTATAACAACAAGCAATACTTGTAGTTGAAGGAGCACAAAAGTGATGATTTGAGGACAAGGGCATCCACTTAGTTGAGTTTGTAGAATGAATATAGTTGTACTAATAGAGACCTCTTCACTCTACTTGGATTAGAAGCACTCACTCTTGTTTGAAAGTATGATTAGGAAACTGGGCATAATTTTTTTTTGTTTGTAAAAATAAGCAATGAAACTGTCGGGAAGAAGCTCCACTAGTTAATTAAAAGTTTATTGTAACAACTAAGAACTTATTTAATAAGAGACTAGAAAGTTCAGTGATCCATAACAAATAATTGGATCAAACAAGGAAAAAATTTGTTTCAAGTGAATGCCATCAGGAGAAAGCCTTCCTATTTACACATATCTAGCATTGTAACCTTGGTCTAAAAAAGCATTGCTTTGCTTGGGAAATTGGTTAATGCATTTACTTTTGTAGGATGCATTAGCCTAAGAAAAAAGCCTACACAATTTGTGTTGAACTTACTCCTTGGCCTCAAGTATTCCATGTTTATTGGTTGCATAGCATATGCCATGTACTATACACATTTCCCCCGTTAGGGCCTGTAACATCAAGCAATACCTCTAATTGCAGGAGCATAGAAGAATGGGAACACTTTTCCTCTGTTTCTAAGGAAAAGAAAAAGAACTAATGAAAAAAGGTCGACTAATTAATAAAAACTTTATTGTAAGGGCTATCAACCTATTTAATAACAGACTACAAACCTATGCTAAAAAAACATTGCTTTACTGAGAAATTTGCTCAAACAAAAGACTATAAAAATAAAATCACATATATTTAGATTATTGAATTTGTCTCACCAGTTGATCATATCAAAGGAAAATCCAAAAAATGTACTAGTATTGGGGTGATCCCACAATACTGGTTTACACTTTTTGGGAGATCCTGATTTTTGTTGAAATCACATATTTTTAGAAAATATAATGATCTAAGCCTTGAAAAGTTTCATTTAAAGAATTCCAATTGAAGAGGGTCTGATCGAACCACCTTAGATCAAACTCTCTTGGATAGAACCCTGCTATTTTTAAACCATACCTATTAAGGAGTCTCCTTTGCACCTATCAAAAAGATGATAAAAAAACAACTTTTGATTTACCTTTTGAGGGATCAAATAAATTCATTTATTTATTTTTTTAGTATGTAGTCCTCATTATAAGCTTCCATAAAAGTATAATTTTAAATAAATTTAATTTTATTATTATATTTGTTTTTTGTTTCTTGTGAATGTATGTTTTTCACCTAAAATCAAGCTCTCTATTCTACACATATGGAAAAGTAGTTCAGATTATATAAAAAAATTCAAAAATATCAGTTCACTAGATATTGAAGTTCTTGATCCGACAAATAAAAGAAATTGAATTTTGATACATACAAAAAACGTTATGTTGTATACAATCCGCCTATGTCTAAATTGTAATTGGTTTGACTTCGAAACTTGATTAAGGAAAAAATATTCAATAAAACACTATGAAACCAAATGAAAGCACTAGGTATTGTAGTTACAAATCTAAATTCAAAAAAAAAAGGAATTTTATCCTTCATGGAAAAAAGGTTATGTTGTATATGGTGAGCATCACTCCTTAAAAATGGTGTTTACTAAAAAAAAAGACTAGTTTTTGAAGGAGATGGAAAAAGAAGTGCAACATGATTCAAAATTTTTTGAAAATAAATAAATTAGAATCTACAGACAAAATGTAACAAATCACTAGTTTGCATCATCTTCAAATTCCTCACGGTTTAGCCGCTATAGGTGCCCGAAAGTGAAGATTTAGTTAGAAAAAAATAGTTTAGTTTCTAGTTTGGCCAAAAATTATAAACCAATATTGTGGAATCACCCATTGGCATAGTATTTTATGCATTAACTATGCATTCACAACTTTACAATGCATTAAAGATATTTTCCAAAATTTATTATGTACTTCTATTCTGCTAATTTGCTTACAAGCAAATGAATATTAGGGCCACTACAATGAATAGCAAAATAGATATAGGAGAATATTGTTTATACAATTTGATTGGTGTACAAAGTGAAACATTGCATATGGATTGCATATCACATGGCTCTAATTATGCATAACTCTGATTACAAAACTAACTTTCTTTTGGCCAAAAAATAGTTTCAAGTTTATGAATTATCAGATTCTTGAACCAGGGTTCTCCTTTATTGTTTACAACTCTTCCAAGACATAATTTTTAGACACACTCGAAGACTTAAAATTCATTGGAAAGAAAGGAGAAGAATGATACAAGAATCTAACCTTCCAGTTTCTTGTTCAACAACAAAGAACATTTGAAATCATATAGATCTTTTCCTCCGACTCCAATTGCAAGCAATGGTTTCTATCAAACGTAAAAATTAGATAAATGAGCATAGTCCATGACATGTAATATGTTATTTGTAAACATGAAACATAGGACATGATAAAATTTGCAAAAAAAAAGGAAAACGTGATAAATTTTTGTAAACATTGAGATGTTAAATACAAATTTTGTGTGCTTTGTTGATAGGCTGGTGGCTACTCAAGAAATGAATATTTAGTCAATGGATTGTATGGCTCCAAAATTTGGGAAAGGTCTTGTCGATTGTGGAGGAAAATTATGCACAAATATTTTTGGAGGAAAATGTGGATAAGCAAGCTATGAATGTATACTAAAGGAGTGTGCATAAAATTCAAAAATTTATAAGATTCATAAAATTTACAACTTTGGATGTTTGCAAAAATTTATCACAAATAGACAGGCGAGCCACTCAAAATTATGCGAGTGTTGGGTTTTATTTGTGCTTACTCCTATTTTTCCAGTGATAATTCTCATTTATTGTATTTGCCAGCTTCTCCTTTGCTTCAACTACTTCATGTTTATGGGTTACATAGTATATGTCATTCACTATACCCACTTGCCACATTAGCCCTTATAATAGTAAGCAATACTTCTAGTTATCAAGTATCATAAACAGATAGATGAGCCACTCATCAATAGTGCACTATTCCTACAGAGAGTTTTGTAGTTCTATGAAGCTGGCCAGTTTCTAGACTCTCTTCTTGCTAACCATGAACATGATGTTGTGAAGAATTTCTTCTTTATTGCACTTGTTTTCGGGAACAGAACAAGGCTTGTTACAAAGAATTGCAAATAGGAAACCAAATACTGATATGTATAACTAGAAATATAAATGAATTATTTATTCAAACATGTGATCATCAACTTTGGAAAATATCATTGTTCCATGACATAGTAACAATATTGAGGCAAAACATAACAATTAAATAATTGAAAACAACAACACAAGGAAATAAACTTCTCACATGAATATAACTTCCATTTAGTAGACCTTCCAAATTTAAATAAAATAATTTTCTTGCAAGAATAATAGGATGTAAATATATAAACTAGGGATAAAAAATGAAACTGAACTTACAAATTTATGCCATAGAATGTTAGAAACTCGATCTATGCTCTCACATATACAACAAATGATCTGAGTCATAGTTGCCACCTGATAAAAACAAAGGACCTATCAACCTTAATAATAAATAGAAAATTTGTATAACCATGTATTCCAATTTCCAATACTCAATACTAGCACTAGTTGTAGACCAAGCATGTCAAATACTATGAACAATTCTAGTTACTCATAGACACATGTGCAGTGAAAACATGTATATAGTAAAAAACATTGGAAAAGAATAAGCCTATCATAGTTAGGCATGCACTGCAAATGCACTTGAATTTATTTTGCGAAAATCAAAATTAGGTCCAAGTAACTGGAAAATGTGTAGGTGTAAAATGATTAAGCCTGCGTCTGTTGAGAGGGTCCATGTCTATTGTATTGGGAATGAAAGATGAGGCGTTTGCAAGATCGTATGTCTTTTACAGTGTCATTTTGTAGTTTTGCACATGTTTTTATTTTATTAAGTATTATACTTGTATTTATTATTTGTGAGGTCTTATTTATTATGAGTAGACTGAATGCAGTCATCATTAGTGGCTTATGGTGTGAAGTTTTAAATCTGTGAAGAAAATTATTATTTGTATTATTTTTCATTTTCCCAGATCCATGAAAAATTAGACATATTTGGAATAGATAAACATCCTTCAATGTTTATCACTCTTTCATGAACACACAATATATTTGAATTATATATATATATACATATATATATACATATATATATACATATATATACATATATATATATACATATATATATATATACATATATATATATACATATATATATATATATATATATATATATATACATATATATATATACATATATATATATACATAGACATATATATGTATATACACAACTGATTATATGAAAAAATAGGTGCACATACATATATACATCTACATATATATACATATATGTATACATGTATACATATGAGCATATATGAAGAGATACACATATGGACATACTTAGACCTAATTTTTATTTTTATTTAATAAATTCAAATGCAATGGAAATACATGCGTGTGAGGGGAATATTGCTTCTATTCTTGATCACGAACAATACATTATCATGTGAAGTCTTCATGAAGAAGAATACATGCCAAGACACGAGTATATCAACAAAGTCATGAAGTATTTCCAATGGAAAAGCTCTCTATAATAATAATTATTATTAAAACAAATCAAGAGAATGAGAGAAGTACGAGGAAAATACCACTGGCCAGAATGAAAATGAAGTCAAATTAACTTTGTATGAACACTTTTATTAATAAAGTGTTTGCATCAAAGCCAAGATAAATATGCTCGACTAAGTAGCGTGTATGAGAAATACAATATCTGATAGATTACAATGAATAATGTAATGTATAATTTATGGGAATACAAATGGTTTTATGTACATAGAATCAGTCAACTTGATGTATGTATAAATGATAATTTCTTTGTGGTTAGAGGTGCATGAATATCAACCGACACCATTTGAGGCTCCTTATCAAAATTTACTGATATAGGTAACTGCATAGAGAGATTAAAAGTAGCAATTAGGTTACACAAGTAATAGTTGAAAGCATAAAACATGTAAATATTAGAAAGAGAAATTGTTTAATATAGAATAAAGACAAAATGAATAAATTGTTACAAATGTCCTTTTGAGTTCTTTTGAGGGGGGCAGCATGGATAGGAGGTTGATACTTAAATTCATTGATGGGGAGTGCGCTTGAGTCCATCAGATGCTTTGTTAATTGTTGGAAGCAAAGAAGCAAACATTGATGAATTATGGTGTTAAGATTGTAGCTGAAGAGGAGAAAGTGACTTGTAAAGGCAGTCAAAGAGGGGACAGAAAGGAAAAACTAGAGCACAACAATGTAAATGATGTTAAGACTTACAAATGAATTGTCTCTTGTTTTGAACATGATAGAAATAACCCATGGTAGGAGACATAGTTTTGATATTGATCAAATTTTCAATTTTAACTAGCGGATATTGATTTGTGGTAAATAGATTAAAGTGAAATTCCCATTAATGGATTATGCATGCGAAGGAAAAAGGATCTTATATATATATATATATTATATGCATTTATGTATGTACAAATGTGCACATAAAGACATACATAGGTGCAAGTGTATATATATAGGTATGTTGCATATATATATATATGTACATATTTCTATATATACATATATATATGTATATATATGTATGTACATATTTCTATATATATATGTATGTATGTATATACATATATATGTGTGTCTATATATATGTGCGTGCTCTACATTTTTGCATTTAATAGGATTTGTTTTTCATTTATTTCGAATAAATTTAAACATAGTTGCTATTAATGCATAATGGTGTCAAGTTATGGGTCTGCTAAGTTCGTATGTATTTTACAACATTGCTCTATAACTTTTTTACATTATTCCATTATATGGTTTAATGTGAATTGTTTTTGTTGTCTACATTTTGTGTGTTAATGTCTATTCTTCAATATACTTGACTGTTTTAATTGCCTAGACTGTGTTGTTGAGTTGCAGCTGGCATTAATTGATTCCTCCACCAGGTTTTAAGACTGTTGAGCAAAGCATTACTTGCATTTCCTAATCATCTTGAAAAAATATTTCTTGACAATAAAACCTGTGAAAAAAGCAGACATTTGTAATCTCTTATATATTTTACATTGTCCTTTCTGCGTTGTCCAATCATTTGCTCAGATTGTTTAATAAGATTGAATTTTTTTTCTCTTAAGTCTAATTGCATATTAAAATTGTGCTTTGGGAGTGGCCCCAAAAAAGTGATGTAGCACTTGGGGAATATTTAGGAGAAGTGATTCTTTTTTTTTGTTTTTTGAAATTTTGTGATTGGCAGCTGTAATTTTCCTCGTGGTTTTGGAATTTTCTAATTTTTTTGAATAATAATAATTATTGTTGGGAGCTTTGCTACTAGAAGTATTTCATGAGTTTATTTTTTTTATAGTTGTGTCTTGGCATGGGCTCTTGCTAGGGAGGTGTGGCATCTTGAGCAGTTCATTTGCATTTACTAGCAAATATTTAATGAGTTTGTTGATATAGTCATGTCTTAGCATGGACTCTTGTTGGGGATGCGTGGTGTCTTAAGCAGTACATTTTCATTTACTATTTTTTTCTTCTCATTTTTTGTGAGCAAGCTAAGGTGCAACCGTCAATAGTGAGTTATGGTGTGAAGTTTTAAGTTTGTCAAGCAAAGTGGTATTTGTGTTGTTTCTTCATTTAATGAGATTGGATGTCAGCTGCAGTTCAATCAATTAGATGAGAATGATATTTTTTCCTATTAGAAATATAGTAGTGTGTTTGTATGAATTGAGGGATTTTCTTAGAAACATTAAGCCACATAAATAATCAACAGTAACAAACAAAAAAAAATGGGGAAAACAAAAATGACACTTAAATTTATCCTATGTTTCATGGAATTATTCTACCAAAACATAGTCCCACCTAGTTTTTTTCAAAGTCTCCATTCAATGCAAGTTAATTGTATATCCATGAAATAAAAATAGTCATTGAAACATGCCAACCTTTTCAAGATATATGTAATGACTTGTCCATGCCTTCATCCATGGGAAATATGAACATGTTCAAGAAATCAGTGTGAATGTGTCTGGAAGATAAGTTGCATTGTTAGTAGTAGTTGCCTTGCCTAATTGGAAATTTCCATACATGGTTGCATAGATTTTATTTACTATTAAGATTGGTAGGTTCCTTAATACTAGAAGCAATAGCTTACTATTACAAGGTAGTCAACAGATGTAGCTAGGAATCTCAAAAATCACTTCAAGGAAATAGGATTTTGACACTCGTGATTCTAGCTACCTTTCTGAGAAGTAGTTTCCCAACATTTGAAGAAGCAACAACAACACCATTGCCATAATCATGACTTCCTAAATAACAACACCTAACAGCAAATTTCCAAGAGCCAAATAAGATTAAAATTACACTTAAAAGAGTGACTACTGCAGTTGGCACAAACATATAAATTGCATTAGGAAAGATCTAAAAATGACACGTGCATAACACATAATAAATAAGAAACTTATTCAAATCATGAAGTACAAACTAAAAATAATGGTGGAGTGTGATATAATACCACATCGGTGCATTTGAACAAGCTGCAAAGTCTTGTTAGACAACCTATAGCTTGTAACACCATATCCACAATCTTGTAAATAGCAAAAGAAGACCACATGACTAAAAATGGAAAAAGACACTAAATTTTCTATTGTGGATTTAATCTCAATCTCTATACCTCACACGATCCAAGGAACATTCCAAATTAATATATATAAGACAAAATAGTTAAAACCTTACTCACATCCTAGTTTAGCTTTTCAATGCCTATCACGACTTCCTCAACATCACATGTTGCGATAGCTGCAAATCCCTGTGCATTCTCACTCTTTCTATCTCCAATTAGTTAAAAAAATGCTCCAAAAAGAAGGTCGTAAACATATACTATAATGCATTAACTACAACTATTTATCGTCTCTAAAAGAAATTACATTGCAATTTACCTAAAAGACAATGTATGATGTTTATCCACCACACAATGAAAATAATAGCTACATATTTGATTGATATATTTAGATGTCTATGTATTGTTTCTTATACATCTATAGCCATGGTTTTTTGCAAATGCATAAACTAGTTTAGGGCATACTTCCTCACATTGTTGTAGTAGTATTTCAAGTTGTATAGCAAAGCGTTGATGAAAAAAATAAACAATTGGCATAGATCCCTGCAAGACCAATGACGATAGGAAAACACACTATGCAATGCCTCTAAAATGGATAGTAGTCTTTTTGTTTCAACAACTACATATATAGTTGCATATATATATATATATATATATATATATATATATATATATATATATATATATATATATATATATATATACGTAGACATATATATGTATATACAAACTTGATTATATGCAAAAATAGGTGTACATACATATATACATCTACATATATATACATATATGCATACATGTATACATATGAGCATTTATGAAGGAATACATAGGAATACATATATGTAAGAACATATGCATTGATATATACATATACGTGCATATGTTTAAGTATATATAGATATGTATACATACATACATATCTAAGTGTATATGTGTAGAGTTATATATATGCATATGCACATACATGTATAGACACATATATACATGTATGTATACATACATTTATATAAACATATCTAAACATGCATATATATACATGCTAACATATAACATATATATGTAGCTAAATGCAGCTATATATATATGCCTATACATATATGCATGTGGTGAACAATATAAACAATCTTTTTCCTAGAAGCCTCAGTACTCAACACCATTATGCATTAATAGCAATTGTACTTGAATCTATTCAGAATTAAATAGATCATAGTAAAGGAAAATACACAATGCACACATATATATAGGCACATATATATACATATATACATGTATATACATATATATATATGTATATATAGAAATATATACATGTATATACATGTATATACATATATATGTATATATAGAAATATATACATACATACATACATATATATATATATAAACTTATATATATCTACATGCACAGATACACATATATATACACAGCGTAAAAATATAGAGCACACATATATAGACACACACACACACACACAAATATATATATATATATATATATATATATATATATATATATATATATATATATATATATATATATATATATATATATATATATTTGTTATGTGTGTGTGTGTATGTATACATACATACATAAATACATATATATATATATATATATATATATATATATGCACACACACATGTATATATACATACCTATATATATACTTGCACCTATGTATGTCTTTCTGTGCACATATGTACATACATACATGCATATAAAAATATGTATATGTATTTATTAATATATATTTGTATGCATACGTATATATATATAGATAAGATACCTTTTCCTTTGCATGCATAAAACTTAACACCATGATCCATTAATAGGAACTTCACTTCAATCTATTTGCAACATTTCAAAATATGCTAACTTAAATTGAAAAAGTGATCATATGCACACATGTGACCCACTATTGGCAACACCACATGCCCGCAACAAAAAATTGTACCAATCACACTTGTGTAGCAAAAGACCATTACAATAAATTTTTTTTTTACGCTGCATTGCTTTGAACTATAAATTGAAATTGCATAATATAAAGAGCCAACAAACAACACACCATACGTCAATGACCAGGCATTTGTGGGAAAATAAATAAACATCATTTTAACTGTTTCAAATATACACTATTAGAAGATGTCTTATCTGTACAAAGTATTCATGACATGCATCATTTGAAACATCAATCACATATCAGTTATATCATGTACAAATAGGCATCTTCCAATATCTATCACTATTTCATGTATAGAAAATTCACTTGAATTGAAGTAACACACAATGCAAAATGTTTTCAATTTTCATACGATAAACAAATTGCACACAAGAACTTCCATGACTCCTACTACAACCTTAACCACCCCAACAATGCTCTACACAAATTGCACACTTGAAATGGAAACTTTCAAACAAATTCTTTCTTGATAGATTATTTGATGACCATCAAATCCACATCTGTTGTAAATTGTAATGCCGTAAATTTTGCATGAAGGCAAAAACACAACCATTAAATTTTCTTTTTTATTATGTTACAAAAGTGTTGGCAATTATCACCTTTATAGTTTTTTTTTTTTTTGGAACTGTCCTACCAACTAAAAGGATGTCATTTGCATAAACTCCTTAGGAGAAGGGAAACATAATAACCTAGTTAGTTGAAACCTAAGAAATTACTGATAAAAAACTATTATGAACCTATTTTCATTGGCCCTACCACTTTAACTCCTCTTGGAAAAATTGCAAACATTCCCATGTAATAGTTTGTCTTGGTTTCAAAATACGAGAGTGTGTAGGCTATTTATAATTTAATTATCAAATGCTAACTTCTATTGTTTATCTTTCTATCCTTGATTAACAACCTAATTGAAAATAATGTCCTCCTTGACCTATACCTTAAATCTTCCAATTCATTCATCCTGATGAACAAAAATTTAGAATGGAGACTTTTTAAATGTACATATAATGCATATATACTTACATAATAAATAACCTCTAATTATTAACATTCCAATAATTTTTATTTTATTTTATTTTTGTTTATTTATCATTACCAAAATAGATTATTATATATATCTATTTATTTATAGTTAACTATTATTTATCTAGTTGTTTACTTATTCTTATATATATAATTTACTCTAAAAATAATTTTAAAGGAATTATAAGAATAATTAAAAATAATATATACAAATAATTCTACTACTCCTACTTATATACATGTTATTATATTATTTTATTATATTGGAAAAAGAGAAAGTAAAGGGATAATAGAAAGAAAACTAGTAACATTCTTAATATTGTTTAAAAGAATTCTCCTCGAGAATATGGGAATATATTCCTTTATACCTTATTTAAGGGATATCTTAACCTAAAGATTACCACGATGGAATTTGTTTTAAAAATTAAAGTGGCTTCTCATGAGAGGTCAACGTGGAGCCTTAGATGGACATTTTACCCATTGACGTACTCAAAATTTTATTTATTTATTTATTTTTTTGGCCAAAGCTTGAATCCATGGATCATCGTTACCCAAAGCTACGGATATTTATAACAAGGTGCATATGCTGATTGTGAAATTTATAAAAATGTTAATAAGAAAGTCACACAACAAAAGGCCATCTTTTAAATTTTTAAACTCAATGGAACACAATGAAACGGGATTTCCTGAGACTTTATCTCACGGCGCTACAGTTATTATTTATGAGATCCACATTAACAAAGCATTTCAAACTTGTTTCAAACCCTGCGAATTTTCAATGAAGCACTAATAAAATTTAATGTGTTAGGTATATTTTTTTTGGCACGAGAATTTATTTCCCTCTATTCTCTATGTGCTAACGTCCACTTGAGTGACAGGATCTAAAGGTAAATCTAGATCGATTTCTAGGCAAGAACAAACGTAAGAGGCTAGAGGTAAAAGATAGGAAATTTATTGCAAGCATTGAATTGATTTTCAATACCGTCAGTAATTTTTAATGCCATTGCTATCATACTAATAATATATTGTTTTAATTACATTTTACATTACTTCCTCTCCAGTTATCTACTAAAAAGCAATGTTAATATTTCATGATGAAGATACTGATAACTGTTTGATACTATTGAAAACACCATAAGTAACAATTCTACTCAACATTAATGTCAATTCCCTCGATCAGATGGCTTCCCACTACGCTACAAGAATGAACAGGGAATATTTAATAAGGCATCAGCTCTATTGGTTCATTAATTCTAAAATTGGAAAAGGCAAGGTAACTTCCTGAAAAAAAGCTCAACTGCCTCCGTAAAGAGGGGGAGCCTGACACAAACAAGACAGGGATCATGCTATTTATTTTGGAGTCCATTTGAAAAGATGGAGCACCAACCTACTAATTAGGTGGACTTGAATTTTAATGCTCAGCCTTTTTTTTTGGCAACTCTTTTTTAATTTAAACTCAAGGCTAAGCGCCTCAAAGGAGAACCCTAGAGTCTTTTAATCAACTTTTACTCGATGCTCTAAATCCTATTGCGCCAGACTTGCATCGACCCCTTTTTTTTCTTCTTCTTTTTATTTGTTTCCGGTTTCTTGTTGGTTAATAAGAGCAAAACTAATAGGGGCAGCCATGGAAGGTTGTAGAAAGTGACATAGGTATGAGAATACTATGCCTTGCAATATTACTTCTTTTTTCTTCTTTTTCTTTTTCCCTTTGACTATAGCTTGCAAGTTAAAAGAATTTTCCTGGGCAACTATGAATTTTACTCGTTGATGTAGTCTTAATCTAATTGCTTTAACAACATTGCACAGGTTTCATAGTTTCCAACGGCGCCCCAAAAGAAGTAGATTTCATTTTGATTTACAGCCTCATAGAGGCACTGGCAGGAGATAGAGAGTGAGGACCTCTCAAAACAATTATCTACTATCTGTTTTGTGTTGTTGCAACCAATGGCAACAAGAAACAAGTGTCATATATTCGTGAATGCTTGTAAAAGGCAATGAAATAGAAGGACATCTATTCAGAATCCGGTGAATGATATCTCCATTTTAGATTGTCTACAAAAAGGATGTATGGGAAACTATTGCGCATTTAATATTAAATCTACCCTATTTTTTTTTGTTTTAGTTTTAATTAATTTTTATCTACACTATGCATTCCCATCCTTGAAGTATTCAAATTTAGGTTGAGCCAATGCACAAAAATCTCGTTCAGGCGGCCTGTACTTAATTTGTTATGCTAAAACTTAGATGTCCAAAGTAAGTTAAAGAAAATATACAGACACGGATTATACCCGTCTTTCATTACATATATTTCTATTAAAAAAAATAATGACGTGAGGGGAGGGGAGTCACACTAGAGAATAATAAAATTTTAGAATAACAATGGAACAATGTAAAACAGTGAAAGGAAATTCCATTACTTATCAGAGAATAACATTTTCTTCTACATAAATCTTTATTCATTTTGCATATGAATATAATAGGGTAGACTCAATGAATTTAAGAAAAGCTTAAACATGATGCATAGATCCTTGAATCCAACCCATAATGACTACAAAATAAAAAGGTAGTAATTTACTCACAGAATAATAGCTACACACTTAAGTCTCAATTCTTCCTGATACATATATATTATTGGAAACCCAACCAAAACATAGAAACTCCTTTGATCATTTCATTTTGTGACATTGAAATATAAAGTACGCTGGAAACCAAACAAAATAATTATGTTTATGCATATGCATTATCTTGAAGCAAAGTATTCTCTTTCCTTATCCTTTCTACAATAGTCAACATTATTACATAATCATGCCATGAAGCAACATATATTCTTCATTTGAATCAACACAAGAAGGAGACTAGTTCTATTACATTCCATTTTCATACTACGGTATGCAGTTCATACAGATGAACAAGTTCTTCATTCAAAATGTGTCTATGCACATTTATATGCTTCCAAATGCCTGCCCACAAAATAAAAATAGCTGCACATTGAAGAAAATATATATATTTCCTCTTAAACCTTCTACACAAGCTGCAAGAGTGATCTTAAATCTACATAAAACAACTTCTTCCCATTGCCATTCGGGTGTGCTCACCTCCCAACCTTGGGTTGGAAAACCAACCACCCCCTGAGCTAGGAGGTAACCAAGCAGCCCGGGTACACACAACAATCAAACAAATAGACAAGCACATGTAATGAACAAAACTCTTTTTCCCAAGGTTTTTAACACACATAGAAAGTCCACTCATGGATTTTTTAAGGGAGAGACAAGGTGCACTCGATCTTGGGATTTTTACAATTTTTCATATCCATTTAATAATATATAATGGGGTTTTATTTTCCTTCTTCCTTCACACCCTTATACCACATATCACCAATCCAACCATCCAAAACCTCCATTTTTGTGGGTACTCATACCCTATCCACAACCCCAACATTTTAATGGGTACTCATACCTTATCCATTTTTGCAAAGTGATAAGAAAAATCCCAAGAAGGTGCTACCTTTCTCTATCCCACACATGCATTGCTCACCCTTCTTGAAGAGGAGCTAATCCAACACCCATCCCACCAAAACAACAACATACAACACAAAAAAAAAAAAAAACAAGCATTCAAAAGGATAATAAGCATTCAAACAACCATTGCATAAAACAAAAAGAAGGATTTCAAACCAACCTTTTTGTGTAAGCTTCCAAATATCAAGTTGAAGAAGAGCTCCCCCACTCCTTCCTCTTTTCCCCCAAAATCAAGAAAAAACTAAAATTGCCCACATGAAAAGTAACCCCTCATTTGGCTTCCCAAGGGTTTGAAATAGGAGTCCAAGGTTGGAATCCCTTGGAAGAGAGAGTGACACATGTCAATCTCCTATTTGCTCCTATGGACACACCTCCCCACAAGTTCTCACACATGTGTGAGAACTCTTGGGGAAGTGAAAATTCAAAGAGTGTTCAACACTCAACAAGACATTCAAATCTGATAATGAGATTTTGGATCCTACACTTAAATCCCATCCCCAAAATCCGTCACCCTTCTTAATGGCTAATTAAGAAGGGTCACAACTTGCAATTTTCAAAAGATATGGGTTTGATTTGACCCCTAACCCATAAGTAACCATCCTAGGGGTTAAATTAGGGTCAATTAACCCATTCTAAGGACTAATTCAACCTTTTTAAACCTTCAAAAAGAAATTGAAATTCAAACATAA
>VDFB02373365.1:290139156-290338649 GCA_007258455.2 Sequoia sempervirens
TGAGTTACGTGCTTTGCAACTAGAGGTATAATTAACTTCTCTTTCCCTTGATGCATTTCCTTCCATTGATGATTTCATAGTCAAGTTCAAATCTGTGAGGTCACAATTGGTGGGATACGAGAAGGGTAAAACTGATAAGGGGTCCATTTTTTTAATTTTTTCTAAGTTGAGAGGTTCATTTGTAGTTTTTTCTTCTACCTTCTACTCCACCATGGATGCTTTGGGAAATTCATTCAAAATGCCTTCTTTTGAGACATTTTATGAGCATTTTATGAGGGAGCAAGCCAAACTTTCCCAGCTAGAGGGGGTCTCTATGAATCATGTATTAGTTGCATAAGCATCTCAGAGAAAAATAAAGAAGAAACATAAGGCTAAGATAGACTCTAATGAAACCTCCACCTCTTCAAAAGAGGATAAGGCTAAGAAAGAGAAGTTCAGTTGTGTGTATTGCAAGAAGAGAGGTCATGATGAACACCATTGTTATACGAAGAAGATTGATGAGCTTTCACATCTTCTTTAAAACAAAAATATTCTACTACCCTCATCTATGAATCCTTCTTCTAAAACCTCTCCATTTGCATAATCATTCAAACATACACAGTCAAGGAATGCAGGATTTGCATGTGGTAAAGAAGATAAACTCTACATGGGTAAAGGACATGCATTGGGAACTTCTACAATTCATTTTGGTCATGATAGATGGTTTTTGGATTTAGGAGCATCTCACCACATGGGTTTTACTCCCTATCCTTTTTGAGGTCTTCATCCTACTGATACTTCTAAGATTTTATTGGGAGATTGTAAGCTTTTAGATGTTGCAAAGATAGGAAATGTTGAGATTGGTGATGGTTGTTTTAGAGATGTACTATGTATTCATGATTTTCACACAAATATACTTTCCATCTATCAGATTAATCATGGTGAGGTACCTAAAACTATAGAGTTTACTACAAATTCTACTTTCATCAAAGAGGTTGATATTGGAAAAGTCATTGTTGTTGGTGAAGTTGATCATGAGTCTCATCTCTATTCATTTTCTCATTTTGTTGATGATGATGATTATGAGCCTCACATGCCTCTTGCTAGTGTTGATAATGATTCGTCAGGAGAGATTGGTCATTTGAAATTTGGAGTTCTTCATACCTATGTTGATTCATCTCTTGTAGTTTCAGAGGTTGGTTCATCAGCATAGAAGGATGATTTTGATCCTTCAGATCTTTCTTTGTGGGATAGTCACTTGAAAGGTCTTGCAGAGTTTTTTTGTGAATCTCATATTTTTGATTTGGATGATGCTTTTGAGGGTATATCCCTTCTCTTAAATTATGGTGTTTGCACTGTTGTCACACCATTTGTGTCTTTGGAGATTGTTGCTTCATAGTTTCCACATGGTCCTGTTGAGCCACCTTCTTCAGTTGAGGTTGCACCTGATCATGATGTGACATTTGGTTACATGGAGGCACTGAGACAATTTTCAGAGACATCTTTCATGTTGATTCTTCGTCTCCCTCCTCTTATTTCAAAGTTGAAGTTTCTCTTACATCAGTGGTTGTTTCTCCCTAAAGGTAGGCATTTTGTTTATAGAAATGGGATATTCTTCAGACTTTTAGGAATAACAAAAAAGTTTCTTCATCATGGGGGGATCTCCAGTACTTCCATTCATTTCTATGGGGGGGCTACATAGTACCTCTCCTTTTGTATTTTGCTGAGATCAGTGACAAGAGTTGTCCTTGGGGGGTCTTGTGAAATCCTCCTTTCAATTTTCCAATTTTCTCTTTTTTAGCTTTTTGTCTCTTTTGGAGAGGATTTTTCTCCCACAAGGGTTTTCTTCTTTTGTCCAGTTGTGAGAGATTGCATTACATTGCATAGAATTTGTGCATGGGTACCTAACATGGCCTTGTAGTGAGGACCCATTTTGCATTTTCATTTTGCATAATAATCTCTCTAAGTTTGCACTTAAGGGGGGTGTTAGTGTAGCATAAAGTTTTCAATTAAGGTTAATCACATAGGTGGTTTTTTCCCATATTGGGTAGTTGTTCACCTGTCAATTTTTTCACAGCTTTAAAAATCATGTACATAATGTATTCTATATCTCATTTGAATATATTTTCATCTCTAGTGAAATAGCATTGTGCTTCTCTCATTTGTGAAGGTTTATTTGTAGGTTGTGCTCCTAGGAGGTGGTTGACACCAACATTCTCATGGCTTTAAATTTTCCTTTTTTGAACTACCAGTCCATAATTTACCCTTTTGAGTTTTCCATGGTATATGTAACATCTGTATTTTTCCTAGATTATGCTAGAAGAATGAATTATAATTACTTTTGAATAACCTCCAAAGATTAATATATCTTCCCAAATTCTCTTAGATGTGGAAGAAATAAATTTTTGAAATTCTTTTGACCCTAGAAAGTGTCATTCTGAAACTTTTCTAATTTTCCAATAATGGGTCTCATCTCTTACCTATTATTCCCCATTGTAATAACTTTGTTGAAAAGGAAAACAAAATTAACTAGAAACAAAATCATAACTAATTCTAGGTAGTCTTAATCCTATATAATATATTCTCTTGTTAAGGATGTGTAGAGGAGGAGATTTTCTACTCTCAAGTCTCTAGGAAAAAGAATAATCCACAAGGAGAAAATGGTCTTCAAATACTTCAAGGAAAAAATCTCAAGTTATGGGATAAAATGATGAGAGTTCCAGAAACAAAAAGAGTAGGTCACAAAATACTTCTAGATAGAATGATGAGTTCTCAGCAACAGATGATAGCACAGCCCAAGGATGAAATCAGAGTGCACTAACATCTCAATGGCATAGTGGCATATTGTTGTGGCAACGAAAAAAGTATCCCTTTCCTTACTTAATTTGGGAACAATTAATTATAAATTGGACTTAATATCACCTTGATCTAGTGTTGTGATGTGTTTTGCACATCCACATTAGGTTTTGGGTCCTTTTAAAGCTAAATAAAGCTAACTTTTCCTTAATTTAGTGTTGTAAAGTGTATTTATTTACACCTTAAAATTAAATTTAGAAGGCTTGTAAACTAAATAGACCTAATATGGTGTCTTAATGTGTTTTACACATTCAAATAGGATTTAGAGACCTATTGAGCTAAGTAGACCCAATTTTTCCTTAGTTTAATGTTGTAAAGTGTATTTATTTACACCTTCACATTGAATTTTGGGCCCTCTTTCATTTATAACTTTTATATCATCACTAATCGTCCCCTAAGACCCTATATTATGCATCCCAAGGCATATTTTAACCAAAATACTGACATAGACCTCAAATAGACTTGATTTCTTCACTCCCTAACACTTTCTCTCTCTAAAAAGGTCTTGTGGGACCCATATGCCACCTTTCACTAGGGGTGGAATATGAGTCCTATTTGGGGCCTTTTTTGGGTTTTGAGCATGAAAAAATGGTTTAAAATTAAAATTTAATGTCATCTTTTGGGATCTATTAAATGATCATTTGGATGCAATACCTATATAAACAAGGTCTCAAATCATTATTTCACCTAAGCAAGAATAAGAATTCATGATATCAAGTCAAGCACCTAAGAGTTAAGCATTCCAAGACTTTACAAGATCATTAAGAGAGCATTCAAGATCATTTCTATGGAATTCAAGGGAAGATTCTTCATCATTTGTTGTAGAAATTCTGGATATATCATCATGTCAAGGATATCAAGCATCAAGCATGTTATTGAGCTAGTGTTGTGATGTTGCATTCAAGATATAAGGTCAAGCATTGTTCTACACTTATCTCAAGATCTAGATCTACATCCTTCATGGTCATTTCATGTTAGATTGCAGATTTACAAGACATCATTCAGGGTATCATTGTTAATGTTTTATGTTCTGTGCTTCATGTTTTGTGTCCTTATTCCATTATCTCATCATTTGGTTTAATTACCTAAAAGGGGTTTGACCAACACAAACCCAACAAATCAAAAAAATTTTCTCTCTCTACATGTTTTATTGTAGATCTAGGTGTCTTGGAGCTTGAAGATCCCCTGGAGATTAGGTTACAAGATTGGAGAAAGTTTTTGGAGTTGTCCCCTCATTTGCAAGGTTGCTATCTTAACAAAAAAGTCATCTACAAGTTCAAAATTAGGGTTTCAGATTTGGAAATGAAGTGTGATAGGAAGAGTAGAGATTGGAGACCTGGTTCAGATCTTAACCCTCAAAAAATTCCTAGTGGGATTGATAGGCCACTTGTGGCATATGAGTCCCATTATAGTCATTTTCCATATTTAAGTGGCTTTAGATCAAACATTGCCAGATTCTTGTTTTGGCCCAAAGACACTAGTATGGGACTGATATGCCCAGACTAGCGTATGATTCCTAGTGTGCCTAAAAGTATAATTTTTAGCATTTCAGAGTTGACTCCAAGCCTCTTCAAGTTTCTAGGTGCATGCCTCCAATTTTACAACTTTCTATTATGATTTACTTACATTTTTAGGTCATTTAATTAGGTCTTGCATACCATTATGTTTCATAATTAGGTATTGTATTTCATTAGTATTTCCAATCCCTAGCTTGGTATTGAACCCCTCATTTAGCCTTAGTCTCTAAATATACCCTAGGACAACCCTATTGCAAGATCTCTTTCTCCTTTGCATACATTGGATTAAGATCTCTCGGGTTTTCCTTGAATGTGGAGCATAAAAGATTGTTATTCTAGGTCCTAAACCATGGCAATGATGATTCTCTATCTTACATTTTGGTGAACCTACATTTAGAACATCATAATTCTAATTTGGAATGCATCATCATCCTAGATCTTGCTTGCATTAAATTTTCATTAGGGTTTGCACTAGTTAATTTGCATTCTAGGGTTTCTAAATTTTACATTAGTGAAAGTGCATATAGGTTGCATTTTTTCCTCTTATATCATTGAAAATCACTTGAAATCTACATTTCCACTTAGCCTAGACATCACTCAAACTAGAAAGCATAAAAAGCACTTAAAATTTTCTAAAAATTGTGAAAAAAAACCCTCACTGGGACTCATACGTCCCTCTGGGAAATTTAGTCCCAGTAAAAATATGAAACTACATTTTACAACATTTAAAACCTTGTTTTTTTACTTTTTTTTGCTGCCATTTGTTATTTGTTTTAGTTGGTTAATTTTATGTTACATGCATTTCACCAAATCTAGCTTAAATTGGTTCATTTCTCTAAGATAGAATTTCGCCACCCCAAGGGTTTAGGACCTAGGGAAACAAACTTTCTATGCTCCACATTTATATAATTTTGTCACCCCAAGAGATTAGGACCTAGGGCAACAAACTTTCTATGCTCCACATTCAAGGATGCCCTAAAAATCTCAATCCAATGATGAGAATGGGGGAAAGATATTTGCTAAGGGATTGTCCTAGGGTATGTTTAGAGATTAATGAGGGGTTCACCACCAAGTTATGACTTGGAAAGACAAATGAAATGCAAGATTTAACATTTTTGATGAAACCTAATGTAATGTAATATTTCACTAAATGACCTAAAAGTGCAAACAAAACAAGACAAAATGCTGCAAGATGGAATATGTGCACCTAGAAATCTAAAGGTGACTGGATGAGGCTCTGAAATGCTAGAAATAGTAACTTTAATGTTGACTAGGACTCATACGCTAGGCTGGACGAATTAGTCCCAAATCAGGGTTTCTGTATAGGACCAAGTTTTTGGAAAAAGGATATCTAAAACTGCAAAAATCTCAAAATTGACCTAAACTGGGACTCATATACCCAGATTGGCATATGAGTCCAATTAGGGTTTTCTGGAGCTTCAAAGTCTGAATCTGGTCTTCAATGTCTACTCTTTATGTTCCTCTTTGTTTTCAGATCTGAAACTTTGATTTCAGGGCTTTAGGTGTCTTTTTAGTGAAGATTACAACCTTGAAAATGGGGAGATAACTACAACAACTTTCTCTGAGCTTGTAACCTAATATTCAATGATCCTTGGAGCTCCAAGACACCTAGATCTGAAATCACACATGTAAAGAGAAGAAAACCTTATTGATTTGTTAGTGAATAGGGGTTTGCCTTGGTCAAACCTTGTTTAGGTAATTAAACCAAATGATGAAACAATGAAACAAGGACATGAAACATGAACAATGATACCTTGAATGCTTCCTTGTAAATGATGTCTTATAAATCTGCAACTCAACATGAATGGCCATGAAGGATGTAGATATTGGTCTTGACAATAGGTGTAGAACAATGCTTGATCTTGGATCTTCAATGCTACATCACAACACTAGCTAAATAACATGTTTTATGCTTGAAAACCTTTCCATGATGATGGATATTGAATAGCTACAATAATTGATAGAGAATTCTACCCTTGAATGGTTTAAAATTGGGATTGAATGCTCTCTTGAAGATCTTGTGAAGTCTTGGAATGCTTAACTCTTGAGTACTTGACATGATATCATGAATGCTTATTGAAATAATGATTTGATACCTCATTTATATAGGCAATCCATATAATATCTCATGTATTAGATCCCAAAGGCCGACATTCATGAAATTTGAACTTAAAACCTAGCTTTTCTTGCTCATAACCAAAAAATATAGGCCAAATGGGACTTGTATGCCATATGTGGCATATGGGTCCTACCTGGATGGGACTCACATGTCCAAGGTGGCGTATGGGTCCCACAGGGCCTATTTTTATTGCTAAAGTGTCGGGGAGTGAAGAAATTAAGTTTATTTGATGATATTGTCAGGATTTTGGTTAAAATATGCCTTGGTATGCACAATATAGGGTCGTACATGCCTATATTAAGGTCATAAATGCAAGGGGGCCAAAAATAGAATGTGAAACTATAAATAAATATACTTTATAGCTTTAAATTAAGGCCAAATTGGGTCTATTTAGCTTAGAAAGGCCCAAAATCCCATGTGAATGTGTACAACACATTACAAAACTATATTAGGTCCATTTAGTTTACAAGCCTTGTAAATTTAATGTGAAGGTGTGAATAAATACACTTTAAAATATTAAATTAGGGAAAAGTTAGGTTTATTTAGCTTAAACGAGCCCTAGACCTAATGTGGATGTGAAACACATCACAGTTGACACTAGATGAAGGTGAAATTAAGTCCAATTTATCATTAATTATTCCCAAATTAAGTGTGAAAATGTACAGGACGACATTTTTTGACACTACATTTAGCCCCCACTTTTGTGAGAGGATGAACTTGCTTCAAACTCACACTAAAGTAGACATTCAAGAGGGGTCCAATCATACCAATGTAGATGGTCTAGGATATCAAAGATCAAGGAGGTAACCAAGCCCCCAAGATCCAAGACCCTACATCAAACTGACATAACCACAAAAGGATACACACAAGGTGTATAATATGCAACATTAGGGTGCTGTCATAATAGTGGTTTACAATTCCTGAGAGGAACAAATTTTAGCTGAAATCACATATTTTTAGAAAATATAATGATTTAAGCCTTAAAAAGTTCCATTTTAAGGATTCCAATTGAAGAGGGTTTGATCAAATCACCTTACATCAAACCCCCTTGGATAGAACCTCACTAGTTTTAAACCATACCTATAAATGCATCTCCTTTACACCTATCAAAATGATGATAAAAAATCACATTTGATTTAGATTTTGGGGATCAAATGAATTCATTTATTATTTATTTCAAATGATTATGGTATTCCTTAGAACAAGCTATCCAATGAATATAATTTTAATATGTTTTGGTTTTGTTATGTATTTGTTTTTAAGTTTTATTAAACATAGGTTTTTCATCAAAATGAATTTCTTTGTTCTTCACATGTGGAAAAATAGAAGATTATCAAAAAACAAATTTGAAAAAATATGAGTGCACCAGATATTGAAGTCCTTGATCCAACAAAAAAATTAAATTAAATTTGACATATACAAAAAGTTACGCGTTATACAGTACAATATGTCTGAATTGTAATTTGTTTGACTTTGAAACTTGATTAAGGAAAAAATATTCAATAAAAAACTGTCTAACTAAGTGGAAGCACTAGATATCAGAGTTACAAATCTAAATTTGAAAGAATTTAATTTTATCCTTCATGGAAAAAAGTTATGTTATAATGGCAGGTCACTTTTTAAAAATGTTGTTTTCTAAAAAATCTATTTTCATGGGAGATGGAAAAAGAAGTGCAATTTGATTCCAAAAATTTTGAAAAAATATTTTAGAATCTACAGACAAAATTTGATGAGACTCTAGTTTGCACCATCTTCAAATTCCTCACAGTTTAGCCGCTATAGGTGCCCGAATGTGAAAATTTAGTTAAAAATAATAATTTCAGTGTCCAGTTTGGCCAAAAATTGTAAACCACTATTATGGGATCACCCATCAAGATATGCAAACATGTAATGTTAATAACTAAAAGAAAGAAAAATAAAAACAAGCAAAATTAAAAATCAAGTGGATCAAGCTTCGACCATTTGTCCAAAAATGCATGCTCACTCTGAGGCAATAGAACTTCAGGCTTTCCATTGGGTGACTAATCAAAAAGGGTGAGACATATACACACATGGCCAACATGCGATCACACCACACATGTGAGTGGCTATGGGAAATTCATGCCTCGGATCAGCTTCCCGTTCAACCATACCAAAGTTATACCTCCTAATAAATTTGATAAGGAGTCACACAACAATGATATTTAAGCTTCATGAGACAAGAAAAACTTTGTATCCTTGAAACTCATGAACAAACAAGATGGCTACATGGGCAAGAAAAGTGTGTTATGAAAGGTGGACATATAATGATTATTGTAAATGCAATATAGTGTAAGGAATGTTCTAATGTATTTTTCTTAGTTCATGTAAGGTCTATTCTTACGTAACATTGTGTCTAATGTCTCCAAGAGAGGCCAAGTCAAATAAATATCACGCTCTCGAACGAAATCAAACCCAATGATACCACCAAGAAAAGGATGCATCACAAGATGAAAGAAAATCACACAGTGAAACATGAGTGTTGATGTATGCCCCCACTTTAAAGCAATTGCTAACACCATTATTGTGAGAAATTTCTTTAAAGTAGAAAAAGACATGAGAGGTTACTTGGAAAGCCCTATGCGAAGTCATATGTTTCCAATAAGCTACATCATGAGTAAGTATGTCACATACGAGTCAACTTAAGGCATATTGTCGACATCCCAAGCTTGCTCTTATATGTACATGAAAGGTGATCAACTATCCAAAAGAGATAACAAGTGACATACAAGGACAAGGCTATCTAACCCCTTGCCCCCACTTAGTGCAGGACAATGATGATCCAAAATGAAGAGAGTAATTAGGTGCTTCAACCAAAGAAAAAGCACCACAGTCCTTAAGATATTGAATTTTGTTACTCAAAGCCTTATATTCATTAGTAGAATGACCATGAACTCTATGATATGCCCAAAATGAATTCTTATCGTAAAATTTCTTTCACATTCTTGGAGGGAGGGATATCAAACGATCTTCGAGGGGTCTCAACAAGATGCCTTCTTGATCAATAGTAGAAGATGTTGCTTTATTTTACAACAAAGATATCTCTTGCTTAGTACAAGGTGTCATACTTACACAAGAATTTGTAGATTGCAAGATTTTGTTCTCTCCTTTACAAGAGGGTGTAAAATATAACAAACTCAAATAATTAGTGTTTTGCATGATGAAATTTACATTAAGCGAATATTTCTTTCTTTTTTCATTTCTTGCAAAGGATAACAATCAAGACCACTAGTGTCTATCAATTTAGGATGCACTACTGTTAAATTCAGCTTAGAAGAATCTTTTGTAAGAGTGTTGATATTAAGTGAAGGTTTTTTTCATGGTTTGATTTCTATCAAAGGATGATAAATAAGAACACAAGTTGTTTCTTGTGTGTTAGGCTCTATAGGGACACAAATACTTTGTTCTCTAGCACCACATCCATTTCCACTATAACCAAGTTGTTTCATAAGTTCATAACCTCTTCCATAAATCATTTTCATTTCTTTAGGATTCAAATGTTGTTGATAGTTAGTTTCATCAAAGTTTTTTGTGTATGATGTCTTTTCTTCTGAAGTGGTTGAGGTGGATTCTTTTGAAGAGTCTTCTAAATTTTGTGTTGACAATACTGCTTTTTATTTTCCCTTGTCTGAATCTTTGTTTATGATCTTGTATTCTCCCATGAATGTTGTTTCAAAATCTAAGGAACCCCAATCATCTTCTAATAGCTTCATGACTTCCTCAATATGTTTTTCTTTTTTTTTATGTTGCATGGGTTCCACTTGTGTAGTTGGTGTTACTGTTTCCATAGGGTTTTCCTTATCTTTGTCAATGTTCAAGCAACTATTTGGTTTAGGGTTGGATTTTATTGTATATACTTTGTTGTTATAGAAATATTTCATGATTTGATGAAGGGTAGAGGGAACCGCCTGCATCTCATGAATCCATGGTCTTCCTAAAAGAATGTTGTATGAAAGATCATGAGGCACAACATGAATTGAGGTTTGTAATGTGGCATTTCCAATTGTAATAGGCAATGTAATCACTCCTAGTAGTTTTTTTCCTACATTGTCAAACCCCCACATAGATAAAGAATCAGGTTAAATTTTTGTTTTATCCACACCAATTTTATCCAAAAGTATTACACTACACATGTTAAGAGTGAAGCCATTATCAACAAGGGTTCTTTTTATTCCCAACTTATTATGGATAGCTATTATTATGAATGCATCATTTTGTTTTCTCACTTCTAAAAGAGGCAGCTCATGGTGATGAAAAGTAATGTCTACATTGTTCAAAGTTATAGCTTAAATTTGGGTTTCTACTTCATTTGATTGTGTGTTAGGAGCTTATTGTGAAGCGCTTTGAATCATGTTGTGACAATGAGGGGATGCTTGAATAAGGTCCCATAAAGATATCTTAGCAGGAGTATTCTTTAGTTTTTCAACAAGATCATACTCCTTTCCACTTTGTGGAGGTAAACGAGGAGGACCAGGAAAGAGAGGATTAGGAAATGGGAGGGATGAAGTTGTTTTTCTTGGTTGTGGATTATTTCCAGTGTTATATGTATGAGAAATGGTATTATGACTCAACTACTATAAAACATCATTCTTAGGTGGAAAAAGGATAAGTTTGGGTTTATTTTGAGTTTGAGGTTTGTGTGAAGGTGGGTAAAGGATGAGATGAGGTTGAATAATAATAACTTCCCTTAGTGCAGGAGATTCTAATGTTACTTCAGGGTATGGGCAGGATCATGATGGGCCAAAAAGTGGTGATATGATGGGTATGTGTAGGGTATGTGGCTGCCAATTTTTTTTACCCAAAATTGATGAAACGAAAAGTGTTTTTAAAGGAGATTCTCAACTTTCTACCAATATAAATTATGCTTTACTTTGAATTTAATAAATAATTATTATTCATTTTCTATTTGAATTACAACTAAAGTCTTGATTGATAGGCTAATTGAAAAACATCTATAGCTTTCAAATGGTATCACATTTTTTGAATCTGAAACATGTGTCACATTCCATGCCTCGCATACTATAGGATTAAAAAAAATGAATTTCATGAAGTTTTGACCAAGTTAAGGTGGCCAGACATACAATTTTTTATATTTTTTAAAAGTTGTAATAAAAAATTCATAATTAATTATTTACTTGGAAAAAAAATTACAAAAAAATATGCATCACATTGGGACATGAGTCCTCTAGTTATATATAAACTATTATAAAAATAATTATCATTTTATTGTGGTTAGGGTGGTCAGGCATACACCTACTTCTTATTTTTCCCTAAAATTTAAGTACTACTACATTGAAATTTCAAAATTTCACCAAATAGATTTTAAAAAAAATAAAAAATTAGTAGTTTGGAAACTACATTCAATTTGCTACAAATTCTATTCTTACATATTTTTGAAATAATATAGATGACTAATTCAAATTTTTACGTGAAGTAGCCTAACTCTGATTTTTCTAAATTTTCATCACCACTTAAGGGCCTATTTTTTCCATGATGATCCTGCACATACCCTTCATCACCTTCATCTAAGGAAACTCTATCACTATTGTTAATGTTATCATTTTCTTGCACCATTATATCTTCCCTAGGAGGAGAGTTTTTAGGAGAACTACTAGCTAGATGTTCATGACCTTCAAAGGTTGGTTCTTCTAAAATGACTTAATTGCAAGTAAGGGAGGTCAAAATATCTTCTTTATCAATAATGTGTATATTAAGAGAAGGCTCAATTTGATTGTCCATGACTTCATCCATTTTCTGTAAGGTCACATTCTCTTATGCCATACTATCTACCCTAGTAGGAGAACTTGTAAGATGTTCATCACATTCCATGGTTAGATTTTGTAAAGTAGCTTCATCACAAGTGGGGGAGGCATCATGAGAAGGAAAACTATGATTTTCATGATGACTGAAATGATGAAAATGTTCTATGGTGCTATCATATGATTTTAGGACATAGAGCGCACCCACTTTTCCAATTTCATTCAAGGGTAACCCTAGAGATCTCAATGCAAAAGAGAAACAGATCTTGCAATAGGGTTGTCCTAGGGGATGATTGCAAACTAACAAGGGGTTCACCACCAAGTAAGAACTTGTAAATGACAAGTGAAATGTAAGATGCAACACTAAACCCTAATTCAATGTAATGACATATAAAATGACCTAGAAAAGTAAATGAAATAACACAGAAAACTGAAGATAGGAAGGTGTGGACCTAGAGATATGGAAATGACTGGATGGATGTCTGAAACACTAAACAATCTACTTTTAATGTTGAGTGGGACTCATTCGCCAAGGTCGGCAAATCAGTCTAGTTTCTAGAAAACTGTGTGGGAACATGAATCTACCAAAAGGGTATCTGAATCTACAAAAATATGAATTTTGAATGGAACTGGGACTGATTCGCCAAGAGTGGAAAATCAATCTAGTTAGGCTTTTCTTAAGCTTCAAAGTCTGATCATGCTCTTCTATGTCTGCTTTGTCTTTCTTGAGTGATTTTTGTATCTAATCCCTGATTTGCAACCTGTAGGTGTTCTCAAAGGTTTTCCAAGACTTGATGACAACTTTGACAACTTTGAATGATTTGACAAATTTTCTCAATATTTCTCCTTAGGAAATATGCAACCTAGACCTGTAATTAACACACAAAGGAGAGGGAAAAATGTTGTTGGGTTAGTGGATAAGGGTTTTCCTTGGTCAAACCCCATTTTGGAAATAAATCCTTGAAATGAAATCAAATAATGATAGAGAATGATGAATGAACAAATGAAAATGTTGCAACTCACCAAACCCTTACAATAAAGTGTTGCAATTATGCTTGAGATGGATCCAATGGATGTAGCCATGACTCTAGCTTGAATGATGTTGATCTTGGATGAAACACTTGCTTGAATCAAAAAACCCTACATCATAATTCTTAGCTCCACAAAAAACATGACGACTGATGCTTGAAAGCAACTCTAAAATGCTTGATAATATCATCTTGAATGCCCTTGAAAACACTTGAATTCTCTTTTGAACTCAAACTTGTGACTAGGAATGCTCTCACAAAAGTCTTAGGTGAAAATGAATGAAAGAACCTTCAATTTATACTCAATTATGCAAGAATTCTCGAAATTAATACACTACAAGCAGAAATCAGATCTAGGAGAATAAAATCCTACCATAAATTTGAATTAATTTTTATTTTGGGCCACAAGGGACTCATTCACCCAAGGTGGCGAATGAGTCCCACCATGCATAAATTTTGGGACCATTTTAAAAAATGCTTAGAAATGTGTGAAACTAGGTTTGAGACCCAAAAATATAGGTTGAACTCATTCGCCCAAGGTGGTGAATGAGTCTCAAATCACTAAATCTAGGCCATTCAAGCCTAAAACACTTGAATTATGATTGGGTAATGATTTGTGTTGGGATTATCCTCAAAAAGATGCATTAAATGGGGCTTGTGGATGCAAAATAAGGCCAATTAAAGCATAAGAGAGCCCAATTATTAATCACAACACTAGAAAAGTTTGAAAGTGTGTTACAACACTTTACAACGCTTCAAATAAGGCAAGATTAAGGTCGAAAAGAGGTTATTTAGGTGTAATTAATGAATAAAACCTTAGAAAAGTGTGAAAGTGAGTTACAACACTTCACAACACTTTAGCAAGGTACCATTAAGCTCTTTTAATTCACAAGGGCCCAAGACCTAATGTGAATATGTTAGGAATATTACAACATTAAATCAAGGCCAAGTTAGTGGTAGCTTTTTTCGTCATTACACTAACCAAATAGATCTTTCCAAATGGTAGGAGCATTAGGGAAGGGAGGAACAAGATTCTCATGACTCTCAATAGGTGCATCTTCTTATGCCAACTTGTCTTCTTTGCATCGAGGAGGGATATTAGGAGGAAAATTTTGATTGTAATGGCTATTATGGTATCATCCTCTTTCGCTATAACATTCTCACAAGAAAGGGATGAATGGAGACTAGGTAAGGTGATGTTTACAAATGTTTTTATGATCTCATCTTCTTGTTTTCTAATATCTTCCAAAGGGGGATGAGGAGAGGGACAATCAAGACTCTTAATGCTTGCATCTTCTTTCACCAAGATACCTTCATCACTAATAGGAGAGGTATCAAGAGAAGAACAAGTATGATTTTTATGATTGTCTATTCTTGCATCCTCTTGTATCATGCCATCCTCACTAATAGGTAATGTAATATTAAGGATTGTGTCAATGGTTTGATCCACTTTCTTTAAGATTTTCTCATGACTATGAAGGATAGTATAAGGATGACTAACATGTTTCTTAATGAGCTCATTGTTGTACTCTAAATTGAACTCATAAGAGGGGATGTTGTGCTTATGCAATCCATTTTAACCATATAAAAGCCACATCTCTTGAAGGAAAACATGCTATTTTGGAAAAGTAAATAAAGTGCAATTCTATGACCTAAAGTGAAATGTTTAAATGCAATTTTCAGATTTGAAACAAGGTAATTTGCTGATTACAATATGTAACAACCTAAAAGATGAAATGTTGTAACTGAAAATTTGTAATTGAGCAATGCATGAAATGAACCACTTTAAGCTAGATTTAATTAAATGCATGTAATAGGAACTCAACCAGCTAAAATAGACAACCAATGGTAGAAAAAAAGAGTGTAGAAAGAAGGTTTTAAATGCTATAAAAGGAAATTCTAGATGTGCACTAGGACTGATTCACCCAGAGGGGCATATGAGTCCTAGTGAGAGTTTTTTTACTCAATTTTCAATAAATTTTTAAGTAATTTTTATGCTTTTTGGTTTGGGTGATCTATAGACTAAATACAAATGAATTTTTTAGATGTTCTTCAATGATTTGAGATGCTAAAATGAAAACTATATGCACTTTTACTAATGTAAAAATTTAGAAACCCTAGAATGCCAATTAACTAATGCAAAACCTAATGCAAAGTTAAAGCACCCTAGATCTAGGATGATGATGGAATCCAAATAAAAAAATGAAATGTTCTAAATGTAGGTTCTGTAGTTTCAAAAAATGTCATCGAGACATTTTCACATTTATTTGGGCCCTCCTTGTGAATTTTAGCTTAATGTTGCCTTGATTTAGTGTTGTAATGTGGTTGACACATTCACATTAGGTCTTGGGCCCTTGTGAACTAATCGATTTAAATGGTACCTTGCTAAAGTGTTGTGGTGTGTTGTAACTCACTTTCACACTTTTCTAAGGTCTTATTAATTAATTACACATAAGGGTTTGTGTAGGATCATTATGGGCCAAAAAGTGGTGATATGATGGGTATGTGTAGGGTATGTGGCTAATGACTTTTTTTACCCAAAATTGATGAAATCAAAACGGTTTTTAAAGGATATTCTCAGATCTCCACCAATATAAATTATGTTTTACTTTAAATTTAATAAATTATTATTATTTATTTTCTATTTGAATTACGACTAAAGTCCTGATTGATAGGCTGATTGAAAAACATCTATATCTTTCAAACGATATCACATTTTTTGAATCCGAAACATGTGTCACATTCTATGCTTCGTATACTATAGGATTTAAAAAATAAAATTGAATTTCATGAAGTTTTGACCAAGTTACGGTGGTCAGACATATGATTTTTTATATATTTTTAAATTTGTAATAAAAAAATTATAATTAATTATTTACTTGGAAAAAAATTACAAAATAATATGCATCACATCAAGACATGATTCCTCTACTTATATCTAAAATATTATAAAAAAATATTATCATTTTATTATGGCTAGGGTGGTCAGATAGACACCCACTTCTTATTTTTTCCCTAAAATTTAAGTACTACTGCATTGAAATTTCAAATTTTCACCTAGAAGTAGAATTTATTTATTTTTAAATAAACCTAGTAGTTTAGAAACTACATTCAATTTTGTATAGATTATATTTCTTACATATTTTTTAAATAATATAGATAACTTATTCAATTTTTTACATCAAGTTTCCTAACTCTGATTTTTCTAATTAATTTGCCACTTAAGTGCCTGGTTTTTCCATGATGATCCTACACATACCCATAATAAAACCCTTTTTAATTAAAATAAACATTAATCTTGCATTTTTTAAAGTGTTGTAAAGTGTTGTGACACACTTTCACACTTTTCTAGGCTTGTCATTAATAATTGGACTTTCTTGTGCTTTAATTGACCCTATTTTGCATCCACAATCCCCATTTATTACATCTCTTCGAGGATGATCCCGACACCAATCAGTACCCAATCATAATTCAGGTGTTTCTGGCTTGGGTGGACTAGATTTAGTGATCTAGGACACATTCGCCACCTTGGGAGAATGGGTCCCACCTATATTTTTGGGTCCCGAACCTATTTTTACACCTTTCTAAGCACTTTTGATTTTTGGTCCCATACATTATGCCAGATGGGATTCATTCACCATCTTGGGCAAATGAGTCTTGTGTGGCCCAAAATTAAAATTAATTCAAGTTTCTTCTAGGATTTTATTCTCCTAGTTTTGATGCCAACTTGTAGTGTTGTAATTTCAAGAATTCTTGCATAATTGAGTATAAATACAAGGTTCTTTCTCTCATATTTTCACCTAGTAATCTAATAGGCAATCAAGTGTTCACAAGAGTATTCAAGAGCATTCAAGTGTCTTGAAGAGAAAAATTTCAAGCATTCCAGATCAACATTCTATCATCAATCATCATGTCAAATATTTCATGCATCATGTTGTTTTAGAGCTAACAATTGTGGTGTAGGATTTTGTGATTCAAGCAAGTGTTTCATTAAATATCAACATCATTGAAGCGAGAATCAAATTCTACATCCATTGTAGCCATTACAAGAACATTTGCAACACCTTATTGATAGGGTTGGTGAGTTGTGCACAACATTATTATTTTTTCATTCATCATTCTCCATTCTCAATTGATTTCATTTCAAGGATTGATTTCCAAAATGGTGTTTGACCAAGGAAGACCCCTTTCCACTAACCCCACAACATTTTCCCCCTTCTTTGTGTGTGATTTGTAGGTTTAGGTTGTATATTTCCTAAAAGTAAGAATGGAGAAAAGTTGTAAATTATTCAAAGTTGTCAAAGGTGTCATCAATCCTTGGAGAACCTTAGAGAAGACCTCTAGGTTGCAATTCAGGGATTCAGATCTAAAAGCCAATCAGGAAGGATAGAGCAGACAGAGAAGAGTAGGATCATCTTTTCAAGTTACATAAAATCCCAACTAGACTGATTTACCACTTTTGGTGAATGAGTCCCAGTTCTAGTCAATTTTTTAGGACTTGGCAGATTTTGATACCCTTTTGCCAGATTTTTGTTCCTGTACAGTTTTTTAAAAAAATGACTAATTTTACTAGCTTAGCAAATGAGTCCCAGCCAGTATTAAAAGTAGAATTTCTAGTCATCTAGACCTCCATTCAACCATCTCTAGTTTCCCAGGTGCACACCTTCCTATCTTCAATTTTCTATTTCATTTCATTTACTTTGATAGGTCATTTAGTGTTAGTTTGCATTGAATTAGGGTTTTTCATTTCATCTTGCATTTCATTAACTTTTTCAAGTTCAAATTTGGTGGTGAACCCCTCATTTGATCATATTCAACCCATAGAACATCCCTCTTGCAAGATCTATTTCAGTTTTTCATTGAGATCTGAAGGGTTTTTTCTTGAGTGAAAGTTAGTGAAAATTTACCCTTTTAGGTACCGAAACCCTAAAGGTGGGAGAGAAACAAATTTCCACCTTTCATTTTGGTGAACCTGCATTTAGAACATTTAATTTTCTATTTTGGAGAGTATTATCATCCTATATTTAGCTTGCATTAACATTGCACCAAGACTTGCATTGGTTACCTTGCATTATAGGGTTTGAAATTCAGCATTAGTTAAAGCTCATTTAGCTTGCATTTTTTGCATCTCATTTTACTAAAAATCATTCAAAATTTGCATTTTCATTTCAGATACAGATCAAAAAACATAAAAATCATAAAATTCAATTAAAAATTTATGAAGATTTTGAAAAAATCATCCCTAGGACTCATTCGCCACCTTGGGTGAATCAGTCCCTTTGCATATTCTCAATTGCAGTTTCTGGCATTTACAATTCAGTTTCTAAGTTTCTATTTGTTGTTATTTTATTTCTATTTCATTTTCTAGAATTTTTTTTTTAGGCATTTCATTGTTCTTAGCTTATATTGTATTTTCATTCACCTTGCATTTAGGGGTATGTGCAGGATCGTGATGGGCCAAAAAGTGGTGATATGATGGGTATGTGTAGGGTATGTTGTTGAAGACTTTTTTTAACCAAAATTGATGTTAAAAACAAAAAGGGTTTTCAAAGGATATTCTCAAATTTCCACCAATATAAATTATGCTTTACTTTGAATTTAATAAATAATTATTATTCATTTTCTATTTGAATTACGACTAAAGTCTTAATTGATAGGCTGATTGAAAAACATCTTTAGCTTTCAAATGGTATCAATTTTTTGAATTTGAAACATGTGTCGCATTTTATGCTCCACATATTATAGGATTAAAAGAAAAAGAATTTCATGAAGTTTTGACCAAGTTAAGGTGGTCAGACATACAATTTTTTATATTTTTTAAAAGTTGTAATAAAAAAATCATAATTAATTATTTACTTGGAAACAAATTACAAAAAAATATGCATCACATCAGTACATAAGTCCTATACTTATATCTAAAATCTTATTAAAAAATATTATCATTTTATTGTGGTTAGGGTGGTCAAACATACACCTACTTTTTTTTTCCTTGGAATTTAAGTACTACTACATTGTAATTTCAAATTTTCACCAAATAGATTTAAAAAAAAAAAAAACCTAGTAGTTTAGAAACTAAATTCAATTTGAGCTACATATTTTATTGTTACATATTTTTGAAATAATATAGATAACTTATTCAAATTTTTACGTCAAGTTGCCTAACTCTGATTTTTTCTTAATCTTTCACCACTTAAGGGCTTGGTTTTTCCATGATGATCCAGGACATACCCTTAGTAGCCCTTGCATGAGTATTTGGTGTCTTGTTTCTAACACTATAGTAAGACGAAGATCGAGACTCGTGTCATCTCGTGATAGAACAATTGTTGTGGATCTTGGGTTTTCTATCTCTTTCACTCCTAGTGTTGACACTAGTACACTAGGTATGGAAAACACCCTTAACAATTCTTTGCCTTCAAGTAGTATGCACGTTGAAACAAGGAATGATAGTGTCCCACAAGAAAACATAATTAAAATTCATGAGGACCTAGCTAACCTCCAACATCAACCACAAAATGAAAACATTTCAGCTACCGCTATCCCTACAATAGACAACATTCACTACATGCTTGAAAGTGAAGATGGACTTGACCTTGTGAAAAACATAGTTCAAATATTTGGAAAACACCTTATCTCAACCACTAGTTACTCTTTACCAAAAATAAATGTCATAAGGAAAGGAGGAACTCAAATTCCTCCTCCCACAACAATTGCCTCAATACCTACCTATACCAATCCTCAAGTCACAACAACAATACAACAAGTTAGTAAGGTGATTCCTTCCTTTGGTATTCTTTCTAGCATCCCTAGTTCTTATGTGGCATCACACGTTATATCTCTTACCACTTTACCACCTATAAGCATTCCATTCACTTGTCCTATGAACACATACACCCCTTCACCACTTTCACTTCCATATCATTGCACAAGTAATGACCCTCTCATTAATCAACTCTTTCAAAACATTCCATCCCTTCAAAAGCAAGTTGCCACCATCAATCAAAATCAAAATGGCCCACCTACATATTATGTTTGAAGTAGTCCACTCTCCTTGGAGATATTGTGAACGCCGATGCCACAAGGTGTAGAGGTGCCTAGATTTGAGAAATACAGAGGAAAGGGAGATCCTTCTAACCACGTTAATGCCTACAACACTTTATGTAGTGACTTTGTCCTTGATGATAAAATTTTGGCCAAGCTTTTTCCTCTGTGATTGAAAGATACTGCCTTGGAATGGTTCTCTTCTTTACCAAACAACTCAATTCATTCATTTAATGAACTTGCTGAGGAAATTGTAAACCATTTCCAAGTGCATATTTCTCTTAAGATGACCTCGGCTGATTTTATGAGATGCAAGAAAAAAGAAGAAGAAAAGATAACTAACGTTATCTCACACTATCAATCGCTTTATTCCAAAATTGATGTCAAGGTCCCCGACCCTCACCTTCAAAATATGTTCATAGAAAATTTGCAAAGAAAGATTCAAGACAAGCTCACAATGATGAAATTCCCATCCTTTATGCACTTGTGTACTTCCCTCTGTGATTATCAAAATTTCGTTAGTAGTCGAGATACAAAGTCCACCCCTAGCCAAACTAAGAAATTCAAGCTCGCAAACCAAAACAATTCCCAACCATCTAGAAAATAGAATAAAGGGTTTCTTTAATTCAATCCCCCTCAACAAACAACTAAAAATTCCAATAACCAAGTATATTTTGTTAAATCCGCGATGCCCTCTAGCTATGCAGACCTGAAAAAGATAATTCACTCCCTTACCTGATACCCTTCATGACACAATGACCCAACTCTTAGAACAACAAATGATTACTTTACCTCTCGTCAAAACACCCGATCCTAATAAGCCTTTACCCCCAAGCTTTAGATCAAATTATTATTTCCATTACCACTGAGACAATGGACATGAAACATAACATTGCAAGTGTCTTAAACATCTTGTGCAAGACCTCATTGATTCTAGTCGTCTTTCCATTGGAGGTGTTAATGATCAAGGAAATAAGTTTGTTGCCCCTCCTAAGCAAAACTTTCAAATTTTCACCAACCCGATGCCAAAACATATATTTCATTTGTCAAAGCCAACGAAACTACAAATAATGATGTGATGAATGTGGACACAGATGATGATAACAATGATCCTATTCAACATAAGTCTATAGATAATGATCCTTTAGATGACATGGTAGGAGTGATAGACATCATTCCTCATAAGGTCCAAACTAAGAATCCTCTTGACATTGCTTTATCCTCTAAAGATATACTTAAACATTCTAACAATGGTCCTCTCTACATAGCCAGTCATATCTATGACAAGCCCACTAATGGGATATTAATAGATCTCGCCCGTCGAGAGAATGTGATCACTGAGAAATTCTTACTTTTTCATGAACTCTATCAAGATATATATGATAAACCAAAAGCATGGATCAAGACACAATTTTTTTTCTTCCCCTACGATGGGATCGATCACTCTTCCTTTGCAAATTGGACCAAAAACATTATATGTCTCATTCTCCATCATCCTACAATCGGACTAGTTTTGTGGAAAGTTAGGCTATCCATGGCTTCGCTCCATGAAAGTTGTCCCTTCAGTTGTATCTAAATGCTTAAATTTTCCCTTTGACAATGAAGTATTCACTGTCCACCATAGTGGCTTTAACCCATTTTCCTCTAAAGGTAAATTTTCCTTAGATTTATTTTGGCTCGAGCCCATGGAACCCATCAGTCCATGAGAAGACTTCCTTTTCTTTTCCTATCAAAAGTTCAAGGAAAAGAAGATAGCAAAAATATCCCTCTGAAACATGTCCCCATCCACTTTTGAGCATGCCATCCTAGAAGAAACCATGATTGAGCCTAAATAAATTCCAAACAACCAAAACCAACCTAAGAAAAAACCTTCTCCTACCTCCTACAAACGACCAAGAGACACTGAAAAAAATCTGGTCACACCTAAAATAAAGCAGGTTTACAAAGTCAAAGAGAAGTAGTGGACCAACCTCGTGTGGTTCCTTTCATTCCTCCCCTTAGGGAAGGAAAGAAACCTTTGGTCGATCAACTCGATCCTACACAAATGTAGCTTAAAAAAAAAAGAAACATAGGTTCTAGAGAGCGTAGGTGTAGACATCGTGCCCTTGCTCATAGGGTACATGAAAAATTAAACAAAGAAAATCAAGATCCAAACTTGACTAAAGCAATGCATGATAACTTTGCCCCCGCTCCGACACAAAACAATCTAATACAAAAACACAACAAGAGTTGAACTCTTCCATGGACATTATCATTCTACCTCCTGTTGTGATTAACTTTGATGATGATGGCAAGGTTGCTAAAATAGACAAAGAGGTGCATAATGAATTGAATACATTTTTTTCCTCTTCCATGAGCTTAGAAGACAAATCTCCTACAAAGCATGTTGAACCTGGTGCTACCCCTAGTTTATAACTTTCTCTTGTCCCTTTGGTTAGTTTCCCACCTATGGTATACAATGAACATGACTGGGAGCTGCATGACCTTCTCATAGGTTGACCCACATGTGCCTTACTATTCTTTTGCATTATTTCTTTCTTTTTCATTTTCTTTTGTGTGATTGCATTTGCATAATGTGATCCTCTCTGATGTTCTCTTTGATGTTATCTCTCTCTCTCTCTTTGTGACATTCCTCTATTTGTACCTTCATTCTTCTCGGTGTCGTAAATTCTCTTTTCATTGGTCTTTTGTTTTCCTTTTGGGGATGACGCAAGGCATCGAGACACCCTCTATCTCTTCCATGTTGACCCAAAATAGTTTTCATTATCTTTTCTTTTCCTTTAATTTTCAGTCTTATGTTTTCCTTTTGGGGATGACACAAAGTGTCGAGACATTCATGTTTCTTCCATGTTGACCCAAAAAAAAATTATGTTTTTTCCCTCTTTGTGTCATTCTTCCAGTTCTATGTGTATTTGCAGAATGATGATAGTTTCGAGCTCTCTCTTTAAAAAAATGTAGCAAAGAAAATACTAATCCCAAATCCATAGATCCCTTATGTGTTTGGTGGGTATGTGCAGGATCATCATGGAAAAAATAGACCCTTAAGTGGCAAGAAATTCAAAAAAATTAGAGTTAGGAAACTTGACGTAAAAATTTGAATAAGTTATCAATATTATTTCAAAAATATGTAAGAATAGAATCTATAGCAAATTGAATGTAGTTTCTAAACTACTAGTTTTATTATTATTTTTAAATCTATTTGGTGACAATTTGAAATTTCAATGCAGTAGTACTTAAATTTCAGGGAAAAAGTAAGAAGTAAGTGTCTGTCTAACCACCCTAACCACAACAAAATGATAATATTTTTTATAATATTTTAGATATAAGTAGAGGACTCATGTGCCAATGTGATGCATATTTTTTTGTAATTTTTTTCCAAGCAAATAATTAATTATGAATTTTTTATTAAATTTTTTAAAAAATATAGAAACTCGTTTGTTTGACCACCTTAACTTGGTCAAAAATTCATGAAATTAGTTTATTTATTTTAATCTTATAGTATTTGAAGCATATAATGTGATGCATGTTTCAGATTCAAAAAATGTGATACGATTTCAAAGCTATAGATGTTTTTCAATCAGCCTATCAATTTGGACTTTAGTTGTAATTCAAATAGAAAATGAGTAATTATTATTTATTAAATTCAAAGTAAGCCATAATTTATATTTGTGGAAAGCTGAGAATCTCCTTTAAAAACCCTTTTCGTTTAATCAATTTTGGGTAAGAAAAAAGTCATCAGCCACATATCCTACAAATACCGATCATATCGCCACTTTTTGGCTCATCATGATCCTGCACATACCCTGTTGTTTCTCATTTTCGGGGCAACCCCTCTCTTTCTCGCTTCTTTTGCATGACATATGTTTACTTGGAAACATATGACTTGGAATAGGGATTTCCAAGTGAAATGATGAAAAAGTGGTTAGGGAAATGCTAGCTTATGGTTTAGGACATAGAGCATACCCACACACACCTTTCCAATTTTATTCAAAGATAACCCTTGAGATCTCTTTGCAATGGAAAAAGAGATCTTGCTAAGGGGTGTCCTAGGGGCTGAAGATGATCTACCAAGGGGTTCACCACCAAGTTTAAACTTGGAAAAGATAATGAAATGCAAAATGAAATGTAAAACCCTAATTGAATGCAAGACAACACTAAAAGACCTAGAAAGATGAATACAATGTAACATAAGGTTATGAGATAGAAAGTGTGCACCTGGGAGACTAAAGAAGGTAGAATAAAGGTTTGGAATGTTGTAAAATCTATTGTCACAATTGACTGGGACTCGTTTACGAAGCTGGGCGAATCAGTCTAGTTTCTAGGGAAATGCACTAGAGTAGGTTTCAACCAAAAGGGTATCCAAATCTGTGAAAATATTTGTCAAGAATGTACAGTGGGACTCATTCGCCACTAGTGGTGAATCAATCCACTTCTAATTTTCTCAAAATTCTAAATCCGATTATGTGCCTTTTAGTCTGCTCTACTCTTCTTGATTGGTTTCTATATCCAAAACTACAAATTGCCACCTATAGGTCTTCTCTAAGCTTCTCCAAGGCTTGATAACACTTTTGTAAACTTTAAATGATGCACAAAACTTCTTCAACCTTACTTCTTGAAAAATATGCAACCTAGCCCTTCAAATCACACACAAGAAGAGGAAAAAATGTTGGGGTGTTAAGGAATAGGGGTTTTCCTTGCTCAAACCCCTTGTTGGAACTCAATCCTTGAAATGAAAGGAAATATAAATAGAGAATGATGAATGAATAAATAAAAATGTTGCAACTCACCAAACCCTAGCAATAAGGTGTTGCAAGTATGCTTGAAATGGCGGAAATGAATGATGTTGATCTTGCTTGAAATACTTGCTTCGATATAAACTCTACATCACAATTGTTAGCACAATAACAAACATGAAGAATGCAATATTTGACATGATGATTGATGCTTGAAGAATGCTCTAATATGCTTAATAATCTACCCTTGAATTCTTTTGAATGCTCTTGTAAATTCAAAAATGCTCTTGTGAACTCTCTAGAATTCGAGGTGTGATTATGAGTGAAAGAACCTTGTATTTATACTCAATTATCCAGGAATTCTCGAAATTACAACACTGCAAGATGACATTGGATCTTGGAGAATAAAATCTCGCCAAAGATTTAAATTAAATTTTATTTTAAGTTAAATGGGACTTATTCGCCACTTTGGGCTAATGGGTCCCACCTAAGGGGACTCATTTTACCAAAATGGTGAATGAGTCCCACCTTAGGAATTTGAGGTGGGTTTTTGGGATTTTGGAGTTTTAAATGCTTTTGTGGGGATTATCCTCAAAAATAGATATAAATAAAACTTTTGGATGCAAAATGGGGCCAATTAAAGCATAATAAAGCCCAATTATTGATGATATACCTAGAAAAGTGTAAAAGTGGGTTACAACACTTTACAACACTTTAAAATAAGGCCAAATTAATGATAAAAAGAGGCTATTTAGGTGTAATTCATTAACAAGACCTTAGAAAAGTGTGGAAATGAGTTACAACACTTCACAACACTTAAGTGAGTTACCATTTAAATCCATTTAGTTCATAAGGGCCCAAGACCTAATGTGAATATGTTAGGGATATTGCAACACTAAGTCAATGCCAAGTTAAGGGGACCCTTTTTTGTCATTACATCTAGCCCGCAGTTTAGTGAGAGGAGGAACTTGCTTTAAACACAGACTAAAGTAGACTTAATGCCATAACAATCAAGGGGGGTTCAAATGTACCGATGTCTATAAGACAACGCTGACCAAAGGGGGTTGCACAAACCTCCAAGGCCAATGTCCTATGGCAAAACAATATGAGTACAAAGGAACATGCATGAAAATGATAAAGGGAAACAAAAAAGAACAAGCATGCAATACCAACGATGAAAGGGAAAACAAAAAAAAAAATATCGGATCAGGCTTTCACCATTCTTCCATCACGATGTGGATTAGATCTAGGCTATTTGTCCAAAAAATGCATACTCACTTCGAGGCGACAGAACTTTAGGTTGTACGCCGGGTGAGAAGGCCTAAAAAGGTGAGAAACTTATACTCATTTCTAGTATGCACTCACACACACGCAAGGGGATATAGGGAAATTCATGCCTCAGTTAGGCTTCTCGCTCAAACCATACTTGATTTATACCTCCTGATAACTTTAATAAGGTGCCACCAAAAAAATAAATTTTGAGGTTCATGAGATAAGAAAAACTTCATATGTTTGGAGCTCATGAAAAAATAGGACGACTCCACAGGCATACAAGTTGTATTATGCAAGGTGGCCATATAACAAATGCAAAATGAAAAAATAGGAGATGTTCAAAGGAGTATTGCTTAGTTCATGTGAGGTCTTTAACTCAGGGAACATTGTGCCTAATGTCTCCAAGAGAGGACCAATCAAAGAATATAAAATTCACAACTTAGGGGATGCAGTGTGTCACATCAAGCCACCAAGAGGAATGTAATATGCTAAGATAGATCATGCTCATGAAGGACATTACACCCGATGTTATCCAAAAATTGACAAACACATCGTATGAAGTAAGAAAACCGCACCAAGAACTAAGAAAAAGGAAAATACAAAAGAACAATGCCAATCTATGCCCAATAAACACCATACTGTGAGAAATTACTTTAAAGTAGCAAATGGAAAATGCAAACAAGAAGGAAAACATGAGAGCCAACTTGGAAAGCCCTATGCAAGGTCATATGTTTCTGAGTAAAGCTGCGTCATGCAAGAAAAAGAAAAGGGAGGGGTTTCCCCAAAATGAAAACAACAAACACATAAGGGATCTATGGATTTGGGGTCAGTATGTTATTTGTTGCAATGATTTTTAGAGAGCCGAAACTACCATCATCCCCCAAATACACATAGAACTGGAAGAATGACATAAAGAGAGTGAAAACAAAGAAAAACCTTTTGGGTCAACATGGAAAGGACATGAATGTCTTGACGCCTTGCATCATCCCAAAAAGGAAAACACAAGACAAAAGAGAAAAAGACAAAATGAAAAGGAAAAAGAAAAAGAAATCCTTTTGGGTCAACATGGAAGAGACATGAATGTCTCAATGCCTTTCGTCATCCCCAAAAGGAAAACATGTGACAAAAGAGAAAAAGATAAAAAGTGAAAGAGATGCACGACATAGAGAATAATGAAGGTACAAATAGAGGAATGTCACAAAGAGAGGGAGAACATCAAACAAAACATCACGGGGGATTACATTATGCACATGCAATCACACCAAAGAAAATTAAAAAAAATAATGCAAAAGACTAGTGAGGCAAATGTGATTCAACCTATGAGTAAGTCATCCACCTCCCAATCATGTTCATTATATACTAAAGGTAGGAAACTAGCCAAAGGGACAAGATCAAGTGTATAAATAGGAGAAGCACCAGGTTCAATACTCTTTGTAGGTGATTTGCAATCTAAGCTCATAGAAGAGGAAAATAATGTATTCAATTCATAATGCACCTCTTCATCAATTTTAGCAAACTCATCATCATCATCCAAGTTGATCACAATAGGAGGTCGAATGATAATATCCATGGAAGAGTTCACCTCTTGTTGTGGTTGTATTGGATTGTTTTTTTTTAGGGCAGGGGTAAAATCATCATGCATTGTTTTAGTTAGGTTTGGATCTTGATTCTCTTTGTTTAATTCTTCATGTAACCTACAAGCAAGGGAACAACGTCTATGCCTATGCTCTCAAGCACCTCTATTTCTTTTGGTATTTTTTTCAAGTTACAATTATGTAGGAATAGGTTGATCAACCATAGGTTTATTTTCTTCCCTAATGGGAGGAACGAAAGAAGCCTCTAGGGGTTGTTTGACCACTTTCTCCTTGACCTTGTAAACTTTTTAAATTTTAGGCAGTGTGATAGGTTTGTTTTCATTATCTCCTTGTCTTTTGTTGGAAGTAGGTGAAGTATCTGTCTTAGGTTGGTATTGGTCATTTGGGAGTTGTTGAAGTTCAAGCATGGTTTTTTCAAGAATGGTAGGCTCAGTGGTGGATGGGGACATGTTTCAGAGGGATAACTCGGCAGTATTCTTTTCCTTGAACTTTTGATAAGATAAGAAAAATAAGTCCTCCCATGGTTTGATTGGTTCCATAGGTTCTAGCCAAAAGGAATCTAAGGATGAGTTACCTTTTGAGGATAAAGGGTTAAAGCCACTATGGTGGATAGTAAATATTTTATTGTCAAAAGGAAACTTGATGCATTTATGCACAACTGAAGGGATGACTTTCATGGAGCAAATCCATGGGAAACCTCGCTTCATATGAAATCAGTCTAACTGTGGGATGATGGAGAATGATGTATCTAATATTTTTGGTCCTATTTTCAATGGTAAGGTGATCCATCCAATCGTAGGGCAAGTGAAGCCATTATGTGTCTTGATCCATGCTTTTGGTTTATCATATATATCTTGATATAGTTCATGCAAGACTAATAATTCCTCAATGATCACATTCTCTCCATAGGATATATGAGTATCCCATTAGTGGGCTTGTCATAGATGCAATCGGCTATGTAAAGAGGACCATAGGGTATATGATTAATTATGTATTTGGAAGAGAAAGAAATGTTAAGAGGTTTTTTAGGTTGGCCCTTACGAGGGATAACGTCTATCACTCCTACCATCTCATCTGTAGGAACATTGTCTATAAGATCATTTTCAATGGAATAATTGTTGTCATCATCTCTATCAACATTCATCACATCATTATTTTTAGTTTCACTAGCTTTGACAAATGAAATATTATGTTTCGGCATGGGGTTGGTGAAAATTTGCAAGTTTTGGTTAGGAGGGGCGATGGACTTATTTCCTTCATAATTAACACCTCCAATGGATAGATGACCGAAATCAATGAGGTCTTGCACCAGATGTTTAAGATGCTTGCAATGTTCCATGTCATGTCCATTTTTTCAGTGATAATGAAAATAAGCATTTGATCTAAAGCTCGAGGGTAATGGATAATTAGGGCTGGGTGTTTTGATGGGATTCAAGGTAGTCATTTGTTGTTCTAAAAGTTGGGACATTGTGTTATGAAGGGTATCGCTTAAGGTGTTGAAAATTCATTTGGGATCCCCATAGCTAAAGGGTATAGTGGCCTTAATAGCAACTATTGGGTTACTAAAATTTTGAGTTGTTGGCTGAGGGGGATTAAATTGAAGGAACCCTTTGTTTTTTCTTGTAAATGGTTGGGAATTGTTTTGGTTTAAAGGCTCAAACTTTTCTGTTCGGCTAGAAGTAGATTTTGTATCTCAACTGCTAATCAAATTTTGATAATCATAGAGCGAGGAACACAGGTGCATAAAGGATGGGAATTTCAACATGGTAAGCTCTTATCTTGAAATTTTCTTTGTAATTTTTCTATGAACATCTTTTGAAGGTGAGGGTCAATAACCTTGACATCGATTTGGGAATAAAGAAATTGATAGCATGATATAAAATCAATTATCTTTTCTTCTTCTTTTTGCTTACATCTCATCAAATTAGCCAAGGTCACTGTAGGAGTAATGTGCACTTGGAACTGATTGAAAAATTCCTCAAAAAGTTCATTGAATGAACCAATTGAGTTGTTCGATACAGAGAAAAACCATTCCAAGGCGGTGTCTTTTAAGGACCTAGGGAAAATCTTTGCCAAAAGTTTGTCATTTTGGATAAAGTCACTACATAAGGCAATATATGAATTGACATGGTTAGAAGGATCTCTCTTCCCCCCATATTTCTCAAATCTAGGCACCTCTACACCTTGTGGCATCAATGTTTGCAATATCTCCATGGAAAATGGACTAATTTTGACATAATATGTAGGTGGACCATTTTGATTTTGATTAATGGTGGAAACTTATTTTTGGAGGGATGATATGGTTTGGAAAAGTTGTGATATGAGAGGATAATTACTTGTGTTATGAGATGGAAGTGAGAGTGGTGAAGGGGTGTATGTGTTTGTAGGAAAGTGAATGGAATGGTTATAGGTGGTAAGGTAGGAGATATAACTTTTGATGCCACATAGGAACTAGGGATGCTAGTAGGAATACCCAGGGAAGGAATCACATTACTAACTTGTTGCATTGTTGTTGTGATTTGAGGATTGGTGTAGGTAGGTATTGAGGCTATTGTTGTGCAAGGAGGAATTTGGGTTCCTCCTTGACTTGTAACATTGCTTGTTGGAAAAGAAGAACTAGTGTTTGAGGGAAGATGTTTTCCAAAGATCTCTACTATCTTTTTCACAAAGTCAAGGCCATCTTCACTTTCAAGCATGCGACGAATGTTTTCTATGGTAGGAATTATAGTAGTTGAAATGTTTTCTAGGATTATTTAATGTTGTAAGTTCTCTAAATCCTCATGAATTTAGATGATGTTTTCTTGTGGGATATTTTTGGTTCTTGTGTCAACATTCATGGTGCTACTTGAAGGCAATACTAGGAGTGGAAGATCTAGACAACCCAAGATCCATAGTGATTGTGCTATTGCAGGATGACATGAGTCTCAAACTTTTTCTCGCTATAGTATTAGCAATACGACACCCAACACTCATACAAAGGCTAATAAATACATGGTGAATGCAAATGCAATGTAAGCTAAGAATAATTAAATGCTTATAACTAAAATTCTACAAAATAAAATAGAAAAAATAGAAACAACAAACAAAAACTTAGAAAATGAAGTTTAAATGCCAGAAAATGTAGTGAAAAATATGCAAAGGGATTGATTTTCCCAGGGTGGCGAATGAGTCCCAGGGATGATTTTTTTCAAAATTTTCAAAATTTTTAATTGAATTTTATGCTTTTTATGTTTTTTGATGCAAATATGAGATGCAAATGCAGAATTTGATTATTTCTCAATGAAATTAGATGCAATAATGCAAGCTATATGAGCTTTTACTAATGCAAAATCTTAAACCCTAGATTTTCAACTAATCTTGATGCAAATCCTAATGCAAAGTGAATGCAAGCCAAATCTACTTGGAAAATGCACTCCAAATAAGAAACTTTAATGTATATGTAGATTCACCAAAATGAAATGATTAAAAAATGGTTAGGGAAATGTTATCTTATGGTTTAGGACATAGAGCATACCCACACACACCTTTCCAATTTCATTCAAGGATAACCCTTGAGATCTCTTTGCAATGGAGAAAGAGATCTTGCTAAGGGTTGTCCTAGGGGATGAAGATGATCTATCAAGGGGTTCACCACCAAGTTTAAACTTGGAAAAGATAATGAAATGCACAATGAAATGCAAAACCCTAATTGAATGCAAGACAACACTAAATGATGTAGAAAGATGAATAAAATGTAATAGTTCAGGTTATGAGCTAGAAAGTGTGCACCTGGGAGATTGAAGGTAGAATGCAGGTCTGGAATGCTAGAAAATCTGCTATCACGGTTGACTGGGACTCATTCACAAAGCTAGGCGAATCTGTCCAGTTTATGGGAAAATGTACTAGAGCAACTTTTAGCCAAAAGGGTATCCAAATATGTGAAAATATCTATCAAGCCTGTACATTGGGACTCATTCATCACTAGTGGTGAATCAATCCACTTCTACTTTTCTAGAAATTCTGAATCTTATTATGTTCCTTTCAGTCTGCTCTTCTCTTCTTGATTAGTTTTCAGGTCTGAAACTATGAGTTACCACCTATAGGTCTTCTCCAAGCTTCTCTAAGGCTTGATAACACTTTTGACAACTTTCAATGATTCACAACACTTCTCCAACCTTACTTCTTGAAAAATATGCAACCTAGCCCTATAAATCACACACAAGAAGAGGAAAAAATGTTGGGGGGTTAGGGAATAGGGGTTTTCCTTGGTCAAACCCCTTGTTGGAAATTTATCCTTGAAATGAAAGAAAATATAAATGGAGAATGATGAATGAAAAAATAACAATGTTGCAACTCACCAAACCCTAGCAATAAGGTATTGCAAGTAAGCTTTAAATGGTAGAAATGGATGTGGTTCTTGACTCTAGCTTGAATGATGTTGATCTTGTTTGAAACACTTGCTTGAATCATAAACTCTACATCACAATTGTTAGCACAATAACACACATGAATAATGCAATCTTTGGCATGATGATTGATACTTGAAGAATGCTCTAATATGCTTAATAATCTACCCTTGAATTCTTTTGAATGATCATGTGAGTGCTTAAATGCTCTTGTGATCTCTCTTGAATGCTAGGTGTGATTATGAGTGAAAGAACCTTGTAATTGTACTCAATTATGCAAGAATTCCTGAAATTACAACACTACAAGCCAACATTGGATCTTGGAGAATAAAATTCTGCCAAAGATTTAAATTAAATTAAATTTTAAGTTAAATGGGACTCATTCACTACTCTAGGCAAATGGGTCCCACCTAACGAGACTCATTTTCCCAGAATGGCGAATGAGTCCCACCTTAGGAATTTGAGGTGGGTTTTTGGGATTTTGGAGTTTTAAATGCTTTTGTGGGGATTATCCTCAAAAAGACACAAAAATAAAGCTTGTCGATGCAAAATGGGGCCAATTAAAGCATAATAAATCATAACTATTGATGATAGACCTAGAAAAGTGTGAAAGTGTGTTACAACACTTTACAACAATTTAAAATAAGGCTAGATTAATGATAAAAATAGGCTATTTAGGTGTAATTCATTAACAAGACCTTACAAAAGTGTGGAAATGAGTTACAACACTTCACAACACTTAAGTAAGGTACCATTTAAATCCATTTAGTTCACAAGGGCCCAAGACCTAATGTGAATATGTTAGGTATATTGCAACACTAAATCAAGGCCAAGTTAAGGGGACCTTTTTCCATAATTACACCAAGTTCATTCTTGTGTCTTCTTTTCTATTAGCATTTATCATTTTCTACCTTAAAATAATTTCTCACAGCATGGTATTTAGCAATTTCTTTTAAGTGCGGGCATACATTGGGATTATTCTCTTACATTTTTCATTTTCATGGTTCATAGTGTAGTTTTCTTACTTCATATGATGTGTTTCTCGCTTTGTGGATGGCATTGGGTATGATGTCCTTCAATAGTGTGATCTCTCTTATCATAATACATTCCTCTTAGTGGCCTGATGTGATACATTCAATCCCTTAAGTTGAGAATATATTATTCTTTGACTGGTCCACTCTTGGAGAGATTAGGCACAATGTTCCCTAAGTTAAGAACTCACATGAACTAAGAAAAAATCTTTTGAACATCCCTCATTGTTGCATATCATCCATGAGTGTATGTTTCTCACCTTTTTTGGACTTCTCACCCGATAGACAACTTGAAGTTCCGTCGCTTTAGAGTGAGTATGCATTTCTCAGAAAAACAACCTAGATCTAATCCACATTATGATGGAAAATTAGTCGAAGCTTAATCCGGGAATGTGTAGGATCATCATGGAAACATCAGGCCCTTAAGTGGTGAAAAATTCATAAAAATCAGAGTTATGTGGGTATGTGCAGGATCATCATGGAAAAAATATGCCCTTAAGTGGCAAAAAATTCAGAAAAATCAGAGCTAGGCTACTCGATGTAAAAATTTGAATAAGTTATCTATATTATTTCAAAAATATGTAAGAATAGAATCTATAGAAAATTGAATTTAGTTTCTAAACTACTAGGTTTATTTATAAAAAAAAAATCTATTTGGTGAAAATTTGAAATTTCAATGCAGTAGTACTTAAATTCTAGGGAAAAAATAAGAAGTAGGTGTCTGTCTGACCACCCTAACCATAATAAAATGATAATATATTTTTATAATATTTTAGATATAAGTAGAGGACTCATTTCCTAATGTGATGCATATTTTTTTGTAATTTTTTTCAAAGTAAATAATTAATTATGATTTTTATTACAAATTTTCAAAAATATTAAAAAATCGTATGTCTCACCACCTTAACTTGGTCAAAACTTAATGAAATTTTTTTTTAATCCTGTAGTATGTGAAGCATAGAATGTGACACATGTTTTGGATTCAAAAAATGTGATACGATTTCAAATCTATAGATGTTTTTCAATCAGCCTATCAATCAGGACTTTAGTCATCATTCAAATAGAAAATGAATAATAATTATTTATTAAATTCAAAGTAAAGCATAATTTATATTGGTGAAAATATGAGAATCTCCTTTAAAAACCCTTTTTGTTTCATCAATTTTGGGTAAAAAAAAAATTGTTAGCCACATACCCATCATATCGCCACTTTATGGCCTATCATGATCCTGTACATACCCAGGCAACTTGACATAAAAATTTGAATAATTTATCTATATTATTTCAAAAATATGTAACAATAGAATCTTTAGAAAATTTAATTTAGTTTCTAAACTATTAGGTTTATTTTAAAAAAATATCTATTTGGTGAAATTTTGAAATTTCAGTGTAGTAGAACTTAAATTTTAGGGATAAAATAAGAAGTAGGTGTCTGTCTGACAACCCTAACCACAATAAAAAGATAATATTTTTTTATAAGATTTTAGATATAAGTAGATGACTCATGTCCCAATGTGATGCATATTTTTTTGTAATTTTTTTCCAAGTAAATAATTAATTATGAATTGTTGATTAAAACTTTTAAAAAATATAAAAACTCATATGTATGACCAGCTTAACTTGGCCAGAACTTCATGAAATTCAATCTTTTTTTTAATCCTACATTATGTGAAGCATGTTTTAGATTCAAAAAATGTGATACCGTTTGAAAGCTATAGATGTTTTTCAATCAGCCTATCAATCAGGACTTTAGTCGTAATTCAAATAAAATATGAATAATAAATATTTATTAAATTAAAAGTAAAGAATAATTTATATTGGTGGAAAGCTAAGAATATCATTTAAAAACCCTTTTCATTTCATCAATTTTTGGTAAAAAAATTCGTCAGTCACATACCCTACACATACCCATCATATCGCCACTTTTTGGCCCATCATGATCCTACACATACCCATCCGACTCTTTTAGTTTTATCTTTTCTCTCTTTCGTCTTTGATAGTGCATGCTTGTGCTTTATTCTTTCTCTTTATATCATTCTCATGTGTGTTCTTTTATGCCTATGTTAGTTTGCCATGGGATCCCGATCCTGGGGGCTTGATCACCCCTCTTGATTGTCGTTGTCCCATCTTATTGGCATCAGTACACTTGATTCCCTCTTGATGCATGTTTGTCCTTTCTTTAGTGTGAGTTTGAAGCAGGTTCATCCTCTCACTAAAGTGGTGGCTAATTTTAGCATCAAAAATGTTGTTAGGGGGTACATGCATGATCATCATGGAAAAAATAGGCCCTTAAGTGACAAAAAATTCAGAAAAATTAGAGTTAGGAAACTTCATGTAAAAATTTGAATAAGTTATCTATATTATTTTAGAAATATGTAAGAATAGAATATGTAGCAAATTGAATGTAGTTTCTAAACTACTAGGTTTATTTTTTTTAAAAATCTATTTGGTGAAAATTTAAAATTTCAATGCAGTAGCACTTAAATTTTAGGGAAAAAATAAGAAGTAGGTGTCTGTCTGACCACCCTAACCACAATAAAATGATAATAGTTTTTTTTATAATATTTTAGATAGAAGTAGAGGACTCATGTCCCAATGTGATGCATATTTTTTTGTAATTTGTTTCCAAGTAAATAATTAATTTTGAATTTTTTATTACAACTTTTAAAATATATAAAAAAAATTGTATGTCTGACCACCTTAACATGTTCAAAACTTCATGAAATTCATTTTTTTTAATCCTATAGTATGCAAAGCAAAGAATGTGAAGCATGTTTCAGATTCAAAAAATGTGATACCATTTGAAAGCTATAGATGTTTTTCAGTTAGCCTATCAATAAGGACTTTAGTCGTAATTCAAAGAGAAAATGAATAATAATTATTTATTAAATTCAAAGTAAATAATAATTTATATTGGTGGAAAGCTAAGAATCTCCTTTAAAAACCCTTTTCATTTCATCATTTTTTGGTAAAAACAAAGTCGTCAGCCACATACCCATCATATCACCACTTTTTGGCCCATCCTGATCCTGCACATACCACGAGACATTTCCACACTTGTTTGGGCCCTTGTGAATTTATCTTAATGTTGCCTTGATTTAGTGTTGTAATGTGGTTGACACATTCATGTTAGGTCTTGGGCCCTTGTGAACTAATGGATTTAAATGATACCTTGCTAAAGTGTTGTGAAGTGTTGTAACTCACTTTTACTCTTTTCTAAGGTTTTATTAATTAATTACACATAATAAACCCCTTTTTAATTAAAATAAACATTAATCTTTCCTTGTTTAAGGCATTGTAAAGTGTTGTGACACACTTTCACACTTTTCTAGGCTTATCATTAATAATTGAGATTTCTTATTCTTTAATTAGCCCTATTTTGCATCCACAAGCCCCATTTATTATATCTTTTTTAGGATAATCTTGACACCAATCAATACCCAATCATAATTTAGGTGTTCCTAGATTTTGTGGCCCAAATTTAGTAATTTGGGACTCATTCGCCACCTTGGATGAATGGGTCCCACCTAGATTTTTGGGTTCCGAACCTGTTTTTACACCTTTCTATGAACTTTTGATTTTTTGTCCCATACATTATGCCAGATGGGACTCATTCACCATCATGGACGAATGACAACTATGTGGCCCAAAATTAAAATTATTTCAAATTTTTAGTGGGATTTTATTCTCCTAGATCTAATGTCGGGTTGTAGTGTTGTAATTTTGGGAATTATTGCATAATTGAGTATAAATACAAGGTTCTTTCTCTCATATTTTCACCTAGCAATCTAATTGGAAATCAAGTGTTCACAAGAGTATTCAAAAGAATTCAAGTATCTTCAAGAGTATATTTTGAAGCATTCTAGAGCAACATTCAATCATTGATCATCATGTCAAAGATTTCATGCATTGTGTTGTGTTATAGCTAACAATTGTGGTGTAGGATTTTGTGATTCAAGCAAGTGTTTCATTCAATATCAACACCATTCAAGAAAGAATCAAAGTCTACATCAATTGTAACCATTACAAGCATATTCGCATCACCTTATTGCTAGGGTTTGGTGAGTTGGAACATTGTTATTTGTTCATTCATCATTCTCCATTCTGATTTTATTTCATTTCAAGGATTGATTTCCAAAACGAGGTTTGACCAAGCCAAACTCCTATCCACTAACCCTACAACATTTTTCCTCTCCTTCACGTGTGATTTGTAGGTTTAGGTTGCAGATTATTAGTTGTCAAAGTTGTCATCAAGCTTTGGAGAACCTTGGAGAAGACCTACAGGTTAGAATTCGGGGATTCGGATCCGAAAACCAATCAGGAAGGAAAAAGCAGATAGAAAAGAGTAGGATCAGCTTTTTAAGTTTGAGAAAATCCCAATTGGATTGATTCACCACTTCTGGCGAATGAGTCCCAGTTCCAGTCAATTTTCAAGAATTTGCAGATTTGGATACCTTTTTACCAGATTTTTGTTCATATAATTTTTTTCAAAAAGAAGATTGATTCACCCAACTTGGTGAATGAGTCCCAGTTAGGATTAAAAATTAATTTCCAATGATTCAAATCTCCATTCATCTATCTCCAGTTTATTAGGTGCACACCTTCCTGTCTTTAATTTGTTGTTTCATTTCATTTACTTTCATAGGTCATTTAGTGTTATTTTTTATTGAATTAGGGTTTTTCATTTCATCTTTAATTTCATTATATTTTCCAAGTTCAAACTTGGTGGTGAACCCCTCATTAGATCATATTCAACCCCTAGAACAACCCTCTTGCAAGATCTTTTCACTTTTGCATTGAGATCTCAAGGGTTTGTTCTTGAGTGAAAGTTAGTGAAAATTGCCCCATTTAGGTACCTAAATGCTAAAGGTGGGAAAGAAAAAATTTTCCACCTTTCATATTCACCAAAATGTAAGATATAATTTTTTCACCCCAAGGGTTTAGGACCTAGGGCAAAAAACTTTCTATGCTCCATGTTCAAGGAAGCCCTAGAGATCTCAATCCAATGACGAGAAGGGGGGAAAGAGATCTTGTAAGGGATTGTCCTAGGGTATGCTTAGAGATTAATGAGGGGTTCACCAGAAAGTTATGACTTAGAAAGGAAAATGAAATGCAAGATGTAATGATGGAACCTAATGTAATGCAATCTTTCACTAAATGACCTAAAAATGAAAACAAAACAAAACCAAATTCTACAAGATGGAATGTGTGCACCTGGAAATCTAAAGGTGACTAGATGAGGCTATGAAATGATATAAATAGTGACTTTAATGTTTATTGGGACTCATACGCCAAGCTGGGTGAATCAATCCTAGATCTGGGTTTCTATACATGAACATGTTTATGGAAAAAGGGTATCCAAAACTGCAAAAAACTCAAAATTGACCTAAACTAGGACTCATACATCTATACTAGCGTATGAGTCAGTTATCATATTATGGAGCTTTAAAGTCTGAATCTGGTCCTCAATGTCTACTCTATTTTTTCCTCTTTGTTTCTAGATCTAAAACTTTGATTTTAGGGCTTTAGGTGAATTTTTAATGGATATTACAACCTTGCAAATGGGGAAACAAATCCAACAACTTTCTCCAATCTTGTAACCTAATCTTCAATGATCCTTCAAGATCCAAGACACCTAGATCTGCAATCACACTTGTAAAGAGAAGGAAAACTTGTTGATTTGTTAGTGAATAGGTGTTTTCCTTTGTCAAACCCCGTTTAGCTAATTAAACCAAATGATGAAACAATGAAACAAGGACATGAAACATGAATAATGATACCTTGAATGATGCCTTGTAAATGATGTCTTGTAAATCTACAACTCAACATGAAATGGCCATGAAGGATGTAGATCTTGATGTTGACAATAGGTGTAGAACAATGGTTGATCTTGGATCTTCAATGCTACATCAAAACACTAGCTCAATAACATGTTTGATCTTGAATACCTTGACATGATGATGGATCTTGAATTTATTCAATAATTGATGGAGATTTCTACCCTTGAATGCTCTCTTGAAGATCTTGTGAATTCTTGGAATGCTTAACTCTTGAGTGCTTGAATTGATATCATGAATTCTTATTGAAGTTATGATTTGAGACCTCATTATATAGGAAAGCCATCTAATATCCCATGGATTAGATCCTAAAGTCCGACATTCATGAAATTTGAACTTAAAACCTAGTTTGTCCCACTCAAAATCTAAAAAATAGGCCAAATGGGACTTGTACGCCATCTGTGGCATATGGGTCCCACTCGGATAGGACCCATATTCCCACGATGGCATATGGATCCCATAGGGCCTATTTTGATTGCTAAAGTGTCGCGGAGTGAAGAAATTAAGTTTATTTGATGATATTGTTAGGATTTTGGTTAAAATATGCCTTGGGATGCATAATATAGGGTCTTAGGGGCCTATATTAAGGTCATAAATCCAAGGGGGCACAAAATCCAATGTGAATGTGTAAATAAATATACTTTACAACACTAAATTAAGGCCAAATTGGGTCTATTTAGCTTATAAAGGCCCAAAATATCATGTAAATGTTTACAACACATTACAACCATGGATTAGGTCTATTTAGTTTACAAGCCTCCTAAATTTAATGTGAAGGTGTGAATAACTACACTTTACAACATTAAGCTAGGCCATAGTTAGGTTTATTTAGCTTAAATGGGCCCTAGACCTAATGTGGATGTTAAAAAAAATTCACAACACTAGATTAAGGTGACATTAAGTCCAATTTATCATTAATTATTCACAAATTAAGTATTAAAATGTACACAATGACATTTTCCGACACTACAATTTCATGCATTGCTTCATTCCAAATTTGTATTTATGACATTTAATTTTCAAATTGTGGCATAGTATAATCAGTAAATTACCTTGTTTGAAATCTGAAAATTGCATTTACACATTTCATTCTAGGTCATTACATTGCATTTAAGTCTCTTTGCATTTTAAATTTGCATAGATTAATTTTCACAAATTTTAGTATCCGTCTTTTCCAAGTTTGCATAGAAAATTTTAGTCAATAATCATGTTAGTCATTCATTCGATACATTTCCTAGTTATGAGAGTCTCTTAGTGCAAGAGAGTGAAAATGTTAGTGCTTTACTTAAACCTGCATCCCCTGTTATCTCTCCTATTTGTGGGAATGATGTGATAGAACAAGATGAAAATATAGACAATCTTGATGATCATAGTTGTTCTTCTCCTAATACCTCTCCTACATGTGACAAAGGTATTTTGGTGTTAGAAGATGCACTCATTAAGAATCATGGCATTTTTTAAAGCTCCTCTTCTATTAACTCTCCTACATTGAAAGATATTATAACACAAGAGAACGACATCATAGACATATTTCTAAACATCACCTTACCTAGTTTCCATTCATCTTTTTCTTGTGAAAATGTTTTAGTGAAAGAGGATGCAATTGAAAGTAAATATGATATGTTGGTGTTAGATGAAAAAGTCTTTAAGGTCTATAACAACTCTCTTTATGATCCTTCCCCTACCTATCCTATTTTGGAAGACATTAGGGAACAAAGGAATGAAATCATTAATGATCATGAAAATAATCATTTTTCTTGTGAAGATGATACTTTGATCAATGAAAATCATGAGAATATTAGTTGTCCCTATTCACCTACGGAAACCCTTATTGAGCAAGACAATTCAACCATTGATCATTTCCCTACTTGTGATGAGGTCATTTTGGAAGAACCAATCCTTTCATGTCAAGAACATTTGGTTTGTACTTATCCTAAAAAATATCCTCCTAGGGAGGATATCAGGTGAAATAAAATGACACCAATAGTGATGTGACTTCCTTGGATTATGGTGAAAAGATGATACTAGACTGCCCTTTATTAGAAATACATAAAACCAGGACCGTTGAGGTAATGAAAGTGCATGTTTCCATTAGATCCCCCTCGATTAGTGGACCTCCTACATACCCTATGGTACATCCTTTGAAACCTCTAATTATTTACCCACCTTCACACAAACCTCAAACTCAAAAAAAACCTTAACTTATCCTTGACCCACCTAAGAATAATGTTTCAAAATAGCCGAGTCATAATATTGTTGCTCATACATATAACACTAGACACAATCTGCAACTAAGACAAAAACCTCTAACATCCCTCCCATTTCCTAACCCTATCTTACTAGGCCCTCCTCATTTTCCTCCATAAATTAGAAAGGAGTACAATCTTGTTAAAAAACTAAATGAAATGAAGGATTTTGGCTCCCAAATCTTTTGTGCACCTTCAAGGGCATTTCACCTAGAAGGTAAGAGAAAATGTGGCCAAAATCACTCAATGTTTCACTCAAGACTAATGTATAGATGGATGAAACTTGAATGTGAAGTGTTTGCAAGTGTGTTCAAATTCTTACAAATGTAAATGAATGGATGCAAATTACTCTACTACAAGGTGCTGTAAAACACAGTGTTCATTGCAAGAATGAACTAGAAACTTAAGCAAATGAAAACATAAATGAATGAGACTGAACAGAGTGCACCTGGAGGTAGAATGATGTCACTGGAATATTATAGAATGTCTTAGAAATAAATTTTAGTGCCCACTAGGACTCATTCACAATGCATGGCGAATTAGTCCTGCTTCTGATGAAATCTTTCAGAAAATTGTTTCTGACTGTTAGGAGCTGAATTATGAGAAAACATGTTTTTAGGCCTATAGGTGGGAATCATTCACCATGGGTGAAGAATTAGTCCACCTATAGGAATCTGGAAAATCAAAGGAATATTTTGTGGAGTTAGATTTGTACTTCTATCTCCTATAGATCTTCGCTTCTGAAACTATCGGATTTGGGTCTGAAAATACCTTTCTCTTGGTAATTTGACTTGAATAATGAAGAGGTGATGTGAATGAAATTGAAATGAAATCTTCAATGATTCCTAAGCCTCCAAGAGTCCTAAATCTTCAAACAAACAAGACAAGAGAGAGATATGTCAAAGGTTAGGGCATGGGGGTTTGCCTTAGTCAAACCCTGTTTAGGTAATTAAACCAAAATGATGAAATAAAGGAATGAAGCATGCAAAATGGAAGTTATTACCTTATCATGATGATTTGATCTTGTAGGTCTGCAAAATTACATGAAGATTCAACACTTGAATGTTTTAGAAAGCCAACTTGAAGACTTCTAATGGAGAAACCTTAACTTGCTTGACTTGGAGTGAAAGATTGATAGATGAATAATGAAGAGTAGATGTGGATTGAGTTGTTAACTATTGTTGTATGTAAAATGAGGGTAAAAATACTTATTTATAGACAATTTTTCCTTAGTACCTGATTATACCTCATCCCAGGCCAACATGTAGTGAAAATAAACTTTAAATTTTAGTTTTTCCCGCTCAAAGGTCAAAATGGGGGCCAAATAGGACTCATTCACCACACATGGCGAATGGGTCCCACCTAGATGGGACTAATTCACCATGCATGGTGAATGAGTCCCACAGGGGCCATTTTGACACCTAAGAAGCCAAGGAATTAGGAAATAAGGTCTAAAATGCCATCTTGTTGGGTATTTGATCAATTAAATTATTGGGATGCAAAATATGGGTGAATTAAGACCTATTAGTGATGATGTAAATTTTGAATGGGGATTGGGACACATAAATGAATGTGAAAGTGTGATTTAATACACCTTACAACACTAAAATTAGGTCCACATAGCCTAGAAGGGCATAAAAACTAATGTGAATGTACAAGACACATTACAACACTAGCTTATCATTAATTTTACATTAAGAACCTTCTAGATTGATGTAATAAAATTATTAATCACATTATATAATGTTGAATTAGGAGGAAATAAGTTAATTAAGTCTAGAAAAGCATGAAAGTCCTTTACAAGACTTTACAACACATTTACAAGATGTCATTAAAAGCATGTTATTTGATTTACAAGGGTCCAATACCTAGTGTGGATGCATAAAATACCTCACAACATTAGATTAGGGCCTCATTAAGTTCATGTTCATTTAATCCCATTTCAAGCAAAGGGTCCATTTTTCTACGGCACATTTAGCCCCCACTTTAGTGAGAGGATGAACCTATTTCAAACTCACACTAAAGTAGACATTCAAGAGAGATCCACATGTATGCCAAGCCCCCAGGATACTAAATCATGCAAAGGAAAGGTGGAAAGAAAGACAAGATGAAAAATATGTACTCACTCTAGGCCCACAGAACTTCAGGTCATCCGTGGGGTGAGAAGGGCCAAAACATACTCACTCTAGGGCCACAAAACTTCTAGTCGTCCACGGGGTGAGAAATCCAAAAAAGAAGTAAGATACATACGGTAGTTGGTATGCACTCATAAACACAAAGTTGGCTATGGGGAAAAGTCATGTTGCTAGTTGGGCTTCACACTCAACCATGCCAAAGTTATACCTCTTGATAACTTTAACAAGGTGCCACAAGGAAAAAACCATGAACAAAAAGGAGAGATACCATAATCATGAAAGTTGTGTTATGCAAGGTGATAAAAATGCAAAAATGTAAAAATGAAAAAATGTAAACAATGTAAAGGATGTTCAAAGGAGTCTTGTTGAGTTTATGCAAGGTCATTCACTTAGAGAAAATTGTGTCTAATGTCTCCAAGAGAGGACCAATCAAATAATAGTATATTCACAACATAGTGGATGTAGTGTGTCGCATCAAGCCACCAAGAGGAATGTAATATGCTTAGAAACATCACACTTATGAAGGAAATCAAACCCAATGTCATCCACAAAGTGACAAAAAAATCACACAAATGACAAGGCCATGCTAAGAAGCATGAATGGACAATGAAATAATGGTAATGTATGCCGCCCAATTTAAAGGAATTGCTAAACATCGTTCTTTGAGAATTTTTTTTAAAGTAGAAGAGAGGAAGGGAGATCATGAGAGCTTATGCAGAAAGCCCTATGACAAGTCATATGTTTTTGATAAGCTGCATCATGAAGAAAGGTAGTATGTCACAAGTGAGTCAATCTTAAGACATGTCATTGACATCTCAAGCTCACTCTTACTATGTTCATGAAAAGTTAACGAGGAGTCGAAAGAGACAATGACAAGTGACATACAAGGGATAAGGTTGTCTAACCCTTTTCCCCCCACTTAGTGTAGGAAAAAGGTGAGCCTAAAGTGGATGGCGATATGCTTCCCCTTGCAATGGATGCAAGACATGTATTAGTGAGAATGTGTTTATCCTAGAACTATTACACAACAAGGAGCAGTAGCCAAGGTTAATGATGTGAAGAAGAAAGAGTCTTGGAAAAGTCTTGTGTGATAGTATTGATGTTGACTGAAAAAGAATAACCAAGACCATAAGTTGTTTGTTGTGTGTTAAGCTCTATAGGGTTTCAGATACCTTTTTCTCGAGCACCACAACCTTTTCCACAATACCCAAGTTTTTTCATAAAGTCATATCCTTTTCCATAAATCTTTTTCAATGCTTTGGAATCGAGTGGTTGTTCATTATTGTGTTCATCAGGGGTGATTGTATAATTTTTGGCATTGTCTAAAGTGGTTGAGGTGGATGCTTGTGAAAGGTTGTCATAATTTTTTGTTGACATGATGGTCGGTTGTTGTTGTTTCACATCATTCTTTTGTGTAAGTATGTATTCACCCATAAATGATGGTGTGAAGTCTAAGGATCCCCAATCATCACCAAATAATTTAGATGGAAACTCCTCATTATTATGTTCAATTTCAAGAGGATCTATGTTAGATGTAGGAATCAATATTGTGAGAGGACTTGTAACCCCTTTTTCAAGGTTCAAGCAACTTTCAAGCTCGAGATCAACTTCAACTTTATAAAGTTTATTGTTATAGACATATTTCATTATATGATGAAGGGTTGAAGGCACTACATTCATTTCATGAATCGATGGTCTTCCTAGAAGAAGGTTGTATAAAAGATCATAAGGCATGACATGAATAGGAGTTTGCAAAGTAACCAACCCAACCGTAATAGGTAAAGTGATTATACCAAGTGGTTGCTTTGTTGTATTATCAAATCCTTGAATAGCAGTGGAATTAGGTATTATTTGTTACCTATCCACTTCTAATCGACCAAGGAAAATAACACCACACACATTAAGAGTAGAACCATTGTCTATAAGAGATTTCTTTATGCATGTCTGTTTGTATTGAGCAATGATCATAAAGGCATCATGTTGTTTTCACAACTCCAAAGAAGGGAGCTCATGTTGATGGAATGTAATGTCAAGATTAGTTTGATTTAGTTTATGAGTTAAAGCTGCCACATCATTTGAAGTTGTATCATGAGGACCTACAATTTTTTGTAAGGTTGTTTGAAGAATATTTTTGTAAGTTGGTGAGGTTTGAAGTAAATCCCAAAGGGAAATTTTTGTAGGAGTATTCTTTAATTGTTCGATAAGATCATACTCCTTTATGGGTGGGAGGTAACGAGGAGCACTGGGCAGATTTGGTAAAGGTAAAGGGGTTGGGGTTGGTTGTGGCGGTTGCAAATTATTTCGAGTGTTATATGCATGAGAAATAGTATCATCACTAGATTGTTGTGATACATTGGTGTTAGGTTGATTAGAGAGATGAAGCGGACGTGAGGGTGGGTAGAGAACAAGTTTAGGTTTATTGGAAGGATGAAGTGGATGCGAAGGTGGGTAAAGAAAAAGTTTAGGTTTAGTTTGAGGTTGTTGGTTGTGGAGATGTGGATAAAGTGTGTAGTGAGGTTGAATGTTGTTAACATAACGTAACAAGTGAAAATAATCATTGTCTTCGAAGGGCATGTTATCGTTTTCTTGTATCATAATATCTTCCCTAGAAGGAGAGTTCATAGGAGAACAACAAACCTCATATTCATGACAATTAATATTGGGTTCTTCCAACATAACTTCATTGCCACTAAGGGAGTTATGGATGGTTGAATTATGTTGTTCTATAAGATTCTCATGATGTTCATGGATTGGATCATGTAACACCATAATATCTTCTTCAATAATAGGAGAGATATTAGGAGAAGGGAAAAGTTGAATGTTGTCCATAATATCATTGTCGTGATTCATTGTATCTACCCTGGTAAGAGAGTTTTGAGAAAGGAATCAAGAGGGGCATCACATGTTGAAGCTTCATCACAAACAGGGGAGTCAGAAAAGGGAGGAAAAATAGGATTGGAATGTGTGTCAATGATTGGAGCTTCTTGTTCAAGTAGAGCCTTCCAATTGTTGGGAACATTAGGAAGGAGAGAAATAATGTTATACCTCTCAATTATTGGGTTGCTTGATACCAACATATTCTCCTCACAAATTTGTTGGTTAGAATCATTCATGAAATTATTGTCACAAATAGGGGAATTGTTGGGAGATAAATAAAGATGAGGTAAGGTGGTATTCAGGAATGTGTCTATGTCTTCATCGAATGGTTTGCTAACAGTATCCAAAGGGGAATAAGAGAATGGACAATCAAGACTTGTAATACTTGTAACTTCCTTCGCTAAGATACCTTCATCACGAATAGGAGAGGTATTAGGGGAAGAACAAGTATGAATGTTATGATTGTCAAAACTACCATTCTCACCAATGGGTAATGTAAGATTAAGGATTGTATTAATGGTTTGATCAGGTTTCTTAAAGTCCTCATTGTGGTAATCAAAATTGAACTCATAAGAAGGAATGTTGTACTTATACAATCCATTATTAACAAAATCAAAGCCACATCTTTTGAAGGAAAACATGCTATGATGAAGAAGAAAAGAAAGCAAAATGCAATGACTTAAAATGAAATGCAATTTTCAGATAGGAAACAAGGTAGTGGTCTAATTACACTATGCACCAATCAGAAAATGATATGAAAAATGAAAATTAAAAATGAAGCAATGCATGAAATGAGTTATTTTATGTGAGATCTAGTGAAATGGATGCTACAAAAATGCAATTAACTAATATATACAGGTTAAGGCACCAAACAGAAGCTCAAAAACAAGATTTTCAATTATGTAAAGTGTTGTTTCAGATGTCAGAAGGGACTGATACGCCCAGGGTGGCGAATGAGTCCGAGTACGGACTTTTTTAAAGATTTTCAGAAGTTTGTAACTGATTTTTATGTTTTCAGAATGCTATGATCTAGGTCTAAATGTAAAATACAAAATTTTATAACTATTCAATGATTAAAGATGCAAAAAGGCAACATATTATGCACTTTTTATAAAGAAAAAATTTAACACCTAGCATGCAAATGAATCATGCAAACCCTAATGCAAGCTAGATCTATGATGAAAGACTCCAAAATAAGATAATAAGTGTTCTAAAAAGGAGGTTCACCAAAATTAAATGGAGGACTTTGGCTCCCAAATCTTTCATGCACATTCTAGGGTATTTCACCTAGAAGAGAAAATGTGGCCAAAATCACTTAATGTTTCACTCAAGACTAATGTATGGATGGATGAAAACTAAATGTGAAGTGTGTGAAAGTGTGTTTAGATGCTTACAAATGTAAATGAATGGATGTAAATTACTCTACTGCAAGGTGCTAGAAAACACAATGTTGATTGCAAGAATGAACTAGAAACTTAAGCAAATGAAAACATAAATGAATGAGACTTAACAGAGTGCACCTGGAGGTAGAATGATGTCATTGGAATATTCTTGAATTTCTTAGAAACTTTTTTTAACGCCAACTAGGACTCATTCTCCATGCATGGAGAATTAGTCCTACTTTTGATGAAATCTTTTGGAAACCTATTTCTAACTATCGAGAGTTGAATTCTAAGAAAACCTATTCTCAGACCTATAGGTGGGACTCATTTTCCATGGGTGGTGAATTATTCCACCTATAGGAATATGGAAAATTAGAGGAATATTCTATGGAGTTAGATTTGTACTTCTATCTCCTACAAATCTCTACTTCTGAAACAACCAGATTCGGGTCTAAAAATGCCTTTTTCTTGATAATTTGATTTGAATAATGAAGAGATGACTTGAATGACCTTGAAATTCAATCTTCAACTATTTATAGGCCTCCAAGAGTCATAAATTTGCAAAGAAACAAGACAAGAGAGAGATATGTCGAAGGTTAGGGCATGGGGGTTTGCCTTAGTCAAACCCCGTTAAGGTAATTAAACCAAAATGATGAAATAAAGGAATGAAGCATGAAAAATGGAAGTGATTAGCTTGTCATTATGATTTTATCTTGTAGGTCTGCAACATTACATGAAGATTCAACTCTTGAATGCTTTAGAAAGCTAACTTGAAGACTTCCAATGGAGAAACCTTAGCTTGCTTGACTTGGAGTCAAATATTGATAGATGAATAATGAAGAACAGATGTGGATTGAGTTGTTAAATTTTATTGTATGTAAAATGAGGGTAAAAATAGTTATTTATAGAAAATTGTGCCTTAGTACCTAATTATACCTCATCACAGGCCGACATGTAGTGAAAATAAACTTTAAATTTCACCTTTTCCCACTCAAAGGTCAAAGTGGGGCCTAGATAGGACTCATTCACCAAAAATGGCGAATGGGTCCCACCTGGATGGGAATAATTTTCCATGCATAGTGAATGGGTCCCACAGGGGCCATTCTGACACCTAAGAAGCCAAGGAATCAGGAAAAAAGGTCTAAAATGCCATCTTGTTGGGTATTTGATCAGTTAAAGCCTTGGGATGCACAATATGGGCCAATTAAGACCTATTAGTGATTATGTAGATGTTGAATGGGGCTTGGGACACATAAATTAATGTGAAAGTGTGATTTAATACACTTTACAATACTAAAATGAGGTGCATATAGCCTAGAAGGGCACAAAAATAAATGTGAATGTACAAGACACATTACAACACTAGCTTATCATTAAGTTTACATTAAGAACATTATAGATTGATGTAATAATGTCATTAAGCACATTATATAATGTTGAATTAGGAAGAAATAAGTTAATTATGTCTATAAAAGCATGAAAGTCCTTTACAAGACTTTACAACACCTTTACAAGACATCATTAAAAGCATATTATTTGATTTGCAAGGGTCCAAGACCTAGTGTGGATGAATAAAATACCTCACAACACTAGATTAGGGTGTCATTAAGTTCATTTAATCCCATGTCAAGTGAAGGGTCCATTTTTCTATGGCACACTAAAGAATACTCCTGCTAAGATATCATTATGGGACCTTATTCAAGCATCCCCTCATTATCACACCATGATTCGAAGTGGTTTACAACAAGTTCCCACCCCTTCTAATGTGAAAATGAATAACATAGCAACCTTGATTCAAGGAATAAATTCTAACAATGCTTTCCACCAAAGTGAGCTCCCTCCTTTGGAAGTGTAGAAACCAAATTAAGCTTTCATAATAATAGATCAATATAAAAGGACACAGATAAAGTGAACCATTGTCGACAATGGCTCTACCCTTAATGTGTGTAGTGTTTCCCTTTTGGATAGGCTTGGCATGGATAAATGGAGAATTCAACTTGACTCATTATCTATTAAGGGATTTGACAATGTGGGAAAACAATCTCATGGAGTGATCACTTTTCCTATTATAGATGGAAAGCCCACATTAGAAACACCAATCCATGTTATGCATCATGATCTTTCATATATCCTTCTTTTAGGGAGATCGTGGATTCATGCAATGAATGAGGTGCCTTCTACCCTTCATCATAAAATAAAGTATTTCTAGAACAAAAAATGGTACACACTCGAAGCTAACCCCAAACCAAATAGTTGTCCAAACATTGAGAAAAACAAAGAGAATCCTTCGAAAATATTCACACCAACTACACAAGTAGAACACATACGAAAAAAATACCAAGAGAAAAATATTGAAGAAATCATGAAGTTATTGGAAGATGATTGGGGTTCCTTAGACTTCAAACCAAAATTCATGGGTGAATACAAAATCATAAAAAAAATTCTGAAAAGGGAAAAGAAAAAGTGGTAATGTCAACACAAAATTTAGAAGATCCTTTGAAAACATCCACCTCAACCACTTTAGAAGAAAAGACAACATACACAACATAGTTTGATGAAGCTGATCATTAGAAACGACCAAATCCTAAAGAAATGAAAAATCTTTATGGAAAAGGGTATGAACTTATGAAGCAACTTAGTAATAGTGGAAAATGATATGGTGCTAGAGAACAAGGTATTCGTGTCCCTCTAGAGCCTCACACACAAGAAAAGACTACTAGTCTTGGTTATTGTCCCTCGAAACAGAGAAACAATCCTTTGCTTAATATCAACACTATTCTAAAACACCCCTCTAAGTTGAATTTAACATTAGTGCATCGTAAACTAATAGACACTAGTGGTCTTGATTGTTATCCTTTGCAAGAAATGAAACAAAGAAAGAAATATTTGCTTGATGTCAATGCCATCACACAAAACACTAATGATTCACATTTGATAGATTTTACACCCTCATGTAAAGGAGAGAACAAAATATCATAATCTAAAGTGTCTTGTGTAAGTATGACACCTAATACTAAGCAAGAGATATCTTTATCGTAAAATAAAGCAACATTTTCTACTTTTGATCAAGAGAACTTATCTTGTTGATACTTCTCCAAGATTGCTTGATATCTATCCCTCCCATTTCACATAAAAGGAATTTTACTACAAAAGTTAATTTTGTGCATATCATAGAGTTCATGGTCATTCTACTAATTAATTGAAGGCTTTAAGTGATAAAATTCAACATCTTAAGGAGTGTGGCGCTCTTCCTTGTTTTGAAGCACCTAGTTCTGATAATTGAAACTTATTTTTATCCTATAGCAATCATCATTGTCCTACACTAAGTGGGGGAAAGGGGTTAAGTATCCTTGTCCTTGTATGCCACTTTTCGTTCTATCTTTTGGCTTGTTGTATATATAAGAGAAAGCTTGGGATGTGGATGACATTTCTTAAGTCGACTTGCATGTGACGTACTAAGTTTTGGGGGCTACCCCTTATTCATGATGAAGTTTGATTTGTAAACATATGACTTGGCATAGGGATTTCCAAATAGCTCTCATGTCTTCTTATAATTTAAAGTAATTTCTCATGGAAATGGTGTTAGCAACTGCTTTAAAGTGGGGGCATACATCAACACTCATGTTTCATTGTGCTATTTTCTTTCTTCTTGCAATGCGTCTTCTTCTTGGTGGTGTCAATGAGCTTTATATCCTCCAAGAGCATGATATTTCTTTGACTTATCCTCTCTTGGAGACATTAGGCCCGATGTTCCCTAAGAAGATACCTTGCACGAACTAAGTAAAATCCCTTTGAACGCATCTTACACTATTTTCTGTATGGCCACATTCCATAACACACTTTGCATGCATGTGGATCCATTGTTTTTGTTCATGAGTTCCAAGCTTAGGAATCTTTGCTTGCCTCATGAAGCTCGAAGTTCATTGTTTGTTCATGAGCTCCAAGCATATGAATTTTTGCTTGTCTCATGAAGCTCGAAGATCATTATTACATGGCACATTATCAAAGTTATCAGGAGGTATAGCTTTGTTTTGGTTATGTGGGAGCCGAACTTAGGCATGGATTTGCTTAGCCACTCACTTTTGTGAGCACATATCAGTCATGTGTCTCTACCTTTCAGATACTCACCCAGCAGATAGCCTGAAGTTTTGTTGACTCAGAGTGAGCATGCTTTTTTGGAAAAACAACCTAGATCTATTGCACATAGTGTTGGACAAATGGTTGAAGCTTGATCCACCTTTTCTTTCTTTTCCTATTGTATTCATATCTTTGGCATTGTATGTTTGTGTATGGGTATGTGCAGGATCATCATGGCAAAAATAGGCCCTTAAGTGGCAAAAAATTTAGAAAAATCAGAGTTAGGCAACTTGACATAAAAATTTGAATAAGTTATCTATATTATTTCAAAAATATGTAAGAATAGAATCTATAGTAAATTGAATGTAGTCTCTAAACTACTAGGTTTATTTTTAAAAAAAATTAATCTATTTGGTGAAACTTTGAAATTTCAATGCAATAGTACTTAAATTTCAGGGAAAAAATAAGTAGATATCTATCTGACCACCCTAACCACAATAAAATGATAATATTTTTTTATAATATTTTAGATATAAGTATAGGAATCATGTTCGGATGTGATGCACAATTTTTTGTAATTTTTTTCCAAGTAAATATTTAATTATGAATTTTTTATTACAACTTTTAAAAAATATAAAAACTCGTATGTCTAACCACCTTAACTTGGTCAAAACTTCATGAAATTTAATATTTCCTTTTTTAATCCTATAGTATGCAAAGCATAGAATATGACACATGTTTCAGATTAAAAAAATGTGATATCGATTGAAAGCTATAGATGTTTTTTAATCAGCCTATATAATAGGACTTTAGTCGTAATTGAAATAGAAAATGAATAATAGTTATGTATTAAATTCAAAATAAAGCATAATTTATATTGGTGGAAAGTTGAGATTCTCCTTTAAAAACCCTTTTTGTTTCATTAATTTTGGGTAAAACAATAGTTGTCAGCCACATACACTACACATACCCATAATATCGCCACTTTTTGGTCCATCATGATCCTGCACATACCCGTATCTTGTTTTGCTACATATCATACACCTTTTTCGTGTGCTTTTGTGCTTATGTTAGTTTGACATAGGATCTCATAGCCTAGGGTTTTTACCACTCCCATGATCTTTTTCATCCTAGACCATCCGCATTGGTACAATTGGACCCCCCTTAAATGTCTACTTTAGTATGAGTTTGAAGCAAGTTCATCCTCTCACTAAAGTGGGGGCTAAATGTCGCAACAAAAAAAGTATCCCTTTTCCTTGATTAATTTGGTTAAAATTAATGATAAATTGGATTTAACATCACCTTGATCTAGTGTTATGATGTGTTTGACACATCCACATTAGGTTTTGGGCACTTTTAAAGCTAAATAAACCTAATTTTTCCTTAATTTAGTGTTGTAAAGTGTATTTATTTATACATTCACATTAAATTTAGGAGTATTGTAAACTAAATGGACCTAATCTAGTGTTGTAATGTTTTTTACACATTCACATAGGATTTAGGGCCCTTTTGAGAAAAAAAGACCTAATTTTATCTTATTTTAATGATATAAAGTGTATTTATTTACACCTTCACACTGAATTTTGGGCCCTCTTGCATTTATAACCTTTATATCGTCATTAATAGGCCCCTAAGACCCTATATTATGCATCCCAAGGCATATTTTAATGGGAAACCTAGCATAGACCTCAAATAGAATTAATTTCTTCAGTCCCCAACACTTTCTCTGTCCAAAAAGGTCTTGTGGGACCCATACACCACCTTGGGCGTATGATTCCCATCTAGCTAGGACCCATACATGAGGGGTGGCGTATGAGTCCCATTTGGGTCCTTTTTAGGGTTTTGAGCGGGAAAATTGGGTTTTAAATTCAAATTTCTTGAATGTCCACCTTTGGGATCTAATAAACGGCAATTTGGATGCAATACCTATATAAAAAAGGTATCAAATCATTATTTTACCTAAGAAATAATAAACATTCATGATATCAAGTCAAGCACTCAAGAGTTAAGCATTCTAATACTTTACAAGATCATCAAGAGAGCATTCAAGATCATTTCTAAGGCATTCAAGGGAAGATTCTTCATCATTTGGTGCAGAAATTCGAGGTCCATCATCATGTCAAGGATAAAAAGCATCAAGCATGTTATTGAGCTAGTTTTGTGATGTTGCATTCAAGATCCCAGGTCAAGCATTGTTCTACACTTATCTCAAGCTCTAGATCTACATCCTTCATGGTCATTTCATGTTAGACTGTAGATTTACAAGATATCATTTAAGGTATCAATGTTCATGTTTCATGTTCCATGCTTCATGTTTCATTTCCTTATTCCATTATCTCATCATTTGGTTAAATTACCTAAAAGGGGTTTGACCAAGGGAAACCCCCATTTACTAACAAATTAACAAGTTTTTCTCTCTACATGTGTTATGGCAGATCTTGGTGTCTTGGAGTTTGAAGATCCCTTGGAGATTAGGTTACAAGCTTGGAGAAAGTTATTAGAGTTTTCCCCTCATTTGCAAGGTTGATATCCTCACAAAAAAGTAATGTATAGGTTTGAAATCAACATTTTATATTTGTAAATGAAGTGTGACAAGACGAGCGGAGATTGGATACTTGATTTAGATATTAACCCTCCAAAAATTCCTAGTGGGACTAATACGTCACTTGTGCCACATGAGTCCCATTACAATGATTTTCCATATTTTAGTGGCTTCAGATCAGACATTACCAGATTCATGTTTTGGAGCAAAAACCCTAGTCTGGGACTTATATGACCAAACTAGCATATGAGTTTCAATGTGCCCTAAAAGAAACATTTTTAGCATTTCAGAGTTGATTCTAGGCCTCCTCAAGTTTCCAAGTGCATGATTTTGATGTTACAACTTTCTATTCTGATTTACTTACATTTTTAGGTCATTTAATTAGGTCTTGCATATCATTATGTTTCATAATTAGGTCTTGTGTTTCATTAGTCTTTCCAAGCCCTAGCTTGGTGGTGAACCCCTCATTTAGCCTCAATTAGTCTCTAAACAGGACAACCCTATTGCAACATCTCTTTCTCCTTTGCATACATTGGATTGAGATGTTTAGGGTTTTCCTTGAATGTGGAGCATAGAAGATTGTTTTTATAGGTCCTAAACCATGGTGATGACGATTTTCTATCTTACAATTGTATGGAATGAAAATTTTGACTATCATATAAAATATAAAGATGACTGTAGAGTAGGAAAATTCATACCCTTGCATTTTCACACTTGTTTGGGCCCGCTTTGCTTTATTTATCCCTATTTATATCTTAATTAGTCCTATTTTACATCCACAAGCCTAATGAATTATATATTTTTATGGCTAATCCTAACAAACCTCAAAGGGGAAATGATAACTTAATTATTCTAGTTGTGTTTACCTAATTTTTGGGTTGGGACTAAGATGCTACCTAGGTCGTCTTTGTCCCCAAAGGTCTTCGGACATTGATTTCAATGACACCTTAAATGGGTCCCTTTTTATCTAGAGTCTATGCCACGAGTTTCATTCCTTGGGACTAAGATGCTGCTTAGGGCATCTTAGTCCCCCTGAATGTATTTTTAGGATTTAATTTCAAATCTTGGTAGGATTTAGCTTCCTTTAATTAATAAATTCATATGCTGGCTTTTTGTGGTGTAATTTCAGGATATTAAACATGGATAAGTATAAATACAAGGTTCCTTTCTCTCTTTTTCATATATCTAATCAATCTATGTAATCCAAGCACTCTTAGCATCCAAGCATTCAAGTATTCAAGCATTGAAGAGAAATTCATCAAGCATTTGGAGCCATCATCAAGATTCAACCATCATATCAAAAATCTTCTTGCATCGCGGGTGTCTTTGAGCTAACATTTGTGATGTAGGATTTTGATTCAACCAAAACTCAAGAACCACAAGAGTCAAGAACCACATCCATTGCATCCATTTCAAGCATATTTGCAATACCTTATTACAAGGGTTTGGTGAGTTATAAAATTTCATGTTGTTCATTCATCATTTCCCTTCATTATTCTATTTCATTTCAAGGTTTAATTAGCAATAAGGGGTTTGACCAAGGAAAACCCCCATTTATTAAAAATAAACAAGTTTTTCCCTCTCTTGCATGTTTGTAATTGCATATTTAGGTTGAAGACTTGAAGATCATTTGGAGTGTAAAGTTGCAAAGTTGCATTGCAAAGTTATCATCTTCATGGAAACTCGCCTATAGGCCATATTTGGAAGTTTCAGGACCTAATATCAGAGAAGAAGGAAGTGCAGACCTTGAGTCGAGACCACATTTAGATATTTAAAAAATTCAAGATGGGAATAAGTCAGAACAAGGGTTTCTTAGTCCTCTAGGTGGTATTTTGTAGAGATTATTTCAGATTCTATTTCAACATCCAAAGATTTTGCATCTGCCCTGAAAAGCAGCACCGAGACTAATAAGATAGTAAGGGTGTCTTAGTCCCCCATAGCACATTTTGACAACATTTTTACATTTCTATAATCCTCATCACATTTCCACACTTCCCAGGTACACACATCCTAATGTGTTATTGCATAATTTCATCATTTGCACTCATTATTTGGCTTGAATTGCTAGGTTTTGTGATTTGAATGTTTACTTATCTTTTCCAAGCTTTTGCTTGGTGGTGAAACCCTCAAAGCTTAAAGAACCCCTTCCTAGGTCTTCCTTGTTGAGAATTGACTCACCTTTGAGGTTGATAGTCAATCCATTTTGGATTCCTAAGACATACTTGAATGATAATTGGAGAAAAATGGTGTTCTATGACCTACATTATAAAGCATCCATTTCCCTATTATTCATTTTGGTGAACCTGACTTCTTTTTAGAGCATTCATTTTCTTCTTTGGAGTTCATTAAAAGTCATAGATCTAGGTTGCAATCATTCTTGCATTGCATCTTGCATTAGTGAAAGTGGATCTAGGGTTTCTTGCTTCTTGCATTAGTGAAAGTGCATCTAGGGTTTCTCACATTTGCATTAGTGAAAGTGCATATAGGTTGCATTTTTTCTTTCTTCCATCATTTTATCTCATTGCAAAACTGAAAAAGTGCATTGTCAATCATCCTAATTGCATTTAGAAACATTGTTACTGCATTCAAAATTGAAAAAAATACATCCAAATTTGCATCTAATTGCTTGTCATTAGTTACTTTTTCTTGCATTCATTTGCATAGTTTTTTGTTTCTAAACATCAGGTCCCTAGGTAGGGAACCTAGGAATACTGTAAAAAATCTAGACTTTGTTGTTTTTTGCAAAAAACCTCTTATGGGAATAAAATGCCCTTACTGGCATCTTAGTCCCTATTGAGTTTGAAGCTACAATTTTCAAGATTTAAATCTACTTTTCTGTACTTCCTAAGCCTCCTAGTAACATATACTATAAGTTCAGAAAGTTTCAGAAATGTCTATTTTATGCATCTAGGTCAAAAACATCAATTTAGGGCACTCATTTTTGAAATCATTTCAATTACACTTCTGAAACTTTGCATAATATGGATAAAAGTACTTTTCACTTTTGCATATACAATGTCTTCATTCATAAAACTTTGCATGAGTTTAATAAAAGTGCTTTTCATTTTTGGATATACATTGTTTGCATTCTTAAAGTTTTGCATCTTTGGATATACATTTGTTTACATTATTAAAGAATTGTATGAGATGGTTAAAAGTACTTTTCATTTTTGGTCAAACAATGTTATTACCTTACCTTTCTAGGCACACTAAGAAAAATTTCATATCCCCTCCCTATGAGAGTGTTCTAGTGAAAGAGAATACAACCTTGGACAATCCTAATGATCATATTCATTCTTCTCCTAACATCTCTCCTATTTGTGGAGAATATATTTTAGTGTTAGAAGAACCAATAAATGAGAGTTTTGAGAGTCCTAGTTGTTTCTCTCCTCTTACCTCTCTTAGTAAACAAGAAATTGATGAACAAGATAAAACAACCATAGGTAATCATGACGACCACATAACCATTGAAACTTCAACTAGTCTACATCATCTCCCAACATCTTCACCTCTTGTGATAATGTTCTAGAAGATGAAATTGTAAGTGAGGAATATATGTTGGTGTTGGATGATGAAACCTTTAAGATCTATGACAATCCTCTTTATGATCCTTCCCCTACCTATCCTATTTTGGAAGACATTATATGACAAAGGAATGAAATTACAGATAATCATGATAATTGCATTTTTTTATCTCCTAGTTGTGAGGAAGATGCCTTAGTGTTAGAAAATACAACCAATCAAGGTCATGAAGAAAACATTCTTGAAAAAAATAATGACATCATTGATAGCTAAGACAATTCAACCATTGATGAGACCCTTACTTGCGATGAAGTCATCTTAGAAGAACCAATTGTTGAATGTCAAGAACATTTGGTTTGTAGTTCTCCTAAAAACTCTCCTACTCAGGGAGGATATAATGATGGCAGAAAATGAGAACATTGAAAATAGTAATTCCTTAAATAAAGATGATGAAGTTACATTGGACTCCTCTTCACTAGGAGATCATGAAAAAAAGGATAAGTCTTCTGAGGTTATGCACTTTAGATACCCCTATGAGTACTCTCCTAAGCCTAAACTTATCATTCATCCACCCTCTCAAAAACCTGTCCTTATCCTCGAACCACATAAGAACAATGTTTCATAGAAACCATGTTACAATACCATTGCTCATACATACAACACTAGGAACAACCCACAAGCAAGAAAAACAACTTCAAAATCCCTCCCTTTACCTAATCCCATTTTGCTTAGTGCTCCTTGTTTAAATTCACATAATGGGAATGAGTATGATCTTGTTGAACAACTTAACAATACTCCTAGAAAGATATCCCTATGGGACCTAATTCAAAATTCACCTAATTATCACAGTATGCTTCAAGCAGCCTTGCAACAAGTTCCTATCTCTTCTAATGCACAACCAAATGACATAGAAGCCCTGATTCAAGGAATAAATGTTGACATTGTTTTCCACCAAAGTGAGCTTCCTCCCTTGGAAGTGCAAAAATAGCATGATGCTTTCATGATCATAGCTCAATGCAACAGCACAGGGATAAAGTGAACCCTTGTTTACAATGTCCCAACCTTAAATTTGTGTAGTGTAAACCTTTTGGATAAGCTTGGTGTCAATAAATAAAAAATTCAACCTGATTCTTTATCTATTAAGGGATTTGACAATGTAAGAAAGCAACTGATTGGAGTGATCACTTTACCTATTAAAGTTGGAAACGCCACATTAGAAACACCAATCCATGTTATACCTTATGATCTTTCATATAATATTTTTTTAGGGAGACCATGGATTCATGCAATGAATGGAGTGCCTTCTACCCTTCATCATAAAATGAGGTATGTCTACAACAATAAAGTATACACATTGGATTTTGATAATGAGCCTTACAGTATTTTACAACTACAGAAAAAAAGGAGAATCTTTTGAAAACATTAATACAAACTACACAAGTGGAACCTGCGCAACAAAAAGACAAAGAAAAACATATTGAGAAAATCATGAAACTATTAGAATATGATTGGGGTGACTTCGAACCAACATTCGTGGGAGAATACAAGATCATAAACAAAGAGCATGAAAAGGGAAAAGAAAAAGCAGTAATGTCAACATAAAATTCAGATGACCCTTTGAAAGTATCCACCTCAACCACTTTCAAAAAAATGACAACAAATTACACAACAAACTTTGATGAACTTAATCAAGAGAAACCTCTGAATCCTAAAGAAATGAAAAATATTTATGGAAAAGGTTGGGTATGTGCAGGATCATCATGGAAAAAACAAGCCTTAAGCATGGCAAAAAATTCAGAAAAAATAGAGTTAGGAAACTTGACATAAAAATTTGAATAAGTTATCTATATTATTTCAAAAATATGTAAAAATAGAATTTGTAGCAAATTGAATGTAGTTTCTAAACTACTAGGTTTGTTTAAAAAATAAAATCTATTTGGCGAAAATTTGAAATTTCAATGCAGTAGTACTTAAATTTTAGGGAAAAAATAAGAAGTAGGTGTCTGTCTGACCACGCTAATCACAATGAAATGATAATATATTTTTATAATATTTTAGATATAAGTAGAGGACTCATGTCTCAATTTGATGCATATTTTTTTATAATTTTTTTCCAAGTAAATAATTAATTATGAATTTTTTATTACAACTTTTAAAAAATATAAAAAACTCATATGTCTAACCACCTTAACTTGGTCAAAACTTCATGAAATTGATTTTTTATTTTTTAATCCTATAGTATGCAAAACATAGAATGTGAAGCATATTTTGGATTCAAAAAGTGTGATACTGTTTAAAAGCTCTAGATGTTTTCCAATCAGCCTATCAATTAGGATTTTAGTCATAATTCAAATAGAAAATGAATAATAATTACTTATTAAATTCAAGGTAAAGCATAAATTATATTGGTGGAAAGCTGAGAATCTCCTCTAAAAACCATTTTCGTTTCATCAATTTTGGGTAAAAAAAAGTCATCCACCACATACCCATCATATTGCCACTTTTTGGCCCATCATGATCCTGCACATACCTAGTTACGAAATTATGAAACAACTTGGATATAGTGGAAAAGGATGTTGTGCTAGAGAGCAAGTTATATGTGTCCCTATAGAGCCTAACATGCAAGAGACAATCCGTGATATTGGTTATTATCCTTTGATATAAATCAAACTATCAAACCAACCTTCACTCAATATCAACACTCTAACAAAAGATTCCTCTAAACCAACTGTAACAGTAGTGCATCTTGAATTGATAGACACTAGTGGTCTTGATTGTTATCTTTTAAACAAAATAGAGAAGTCCTCGCTTAACAATAATGTCATCACACAAAATGCTTATGACTTGAATATGTTAGATTTTACACCCTTCAGTAATGGAGAGAACAAAATCTCGCAATCTAAAGAGTCTTGTGTAAGTATGACATCTTGTACTAAGCAAGAGTTATCTTTGTCACAAAAAAAAAGAAACATCTCCTACTTTTGATGAAGAAAGTATCTTGTTGAGACTCCTCCAAGATTGTTTGATATCCCTCGCTCCAAAAACACAAAAGAAATTCTACTACAAACATTCATTTTGTGCATATCATAGAGTTCATGGTCATTCTACTAATGAATGTAAGGCTTTGAGTAGTAAAATCCAACATCTTAAGGAGTTTGGTGCTCTTTCTTATGTGGGAGAACCTAATTGCTCTAATTGATACTGATTTTCACTCTAGCATGTTTCTCATCAATCATTTCAGCTCATCCTTGTCCTGCACTAAGTGGGGGCAAGGGGCTAGGAAGCCTTGTCCTCGTATGTCACTTGTCTCTTTTGGCTAGTCGACCGCCTTTCATGTATATATAAGAGAAAGCTTTGGATGTGGATGACATCCCTTAGGTTGGATCACACGTGACATACCGAGTTATACATTTTAGGGGAAATCCCTTCCCTTCTCATGATATAGCTTATTGGAAACATATGACTTGGCATAGGGCTTTCTGAATAAGCTCTCATGCCTCCTACTTTGAAGCAATTTCTCATAGCAATGGTGTTAGCAATTGCTTTAAAGTGGGGGAATACATTGACACTCATGTTTCATTGTATGATTTTCTTTCTTTCAACAATGCGTTCCTTTATTGGTGGTGTCATTGGGGTTGATTTCCTCTAAGACCGTGATATTTCTTTGACTTGTCCTCTCTTGGAAAAATTAAGTATAATGCTCCCTAAAATGTGACCTTGTATTTATCCTCTTTTAGAGACATTAAGCACAATATCCCCTAAGATTAAGACCTCATACGAACAAAGCAAAATCCCTTCAAACATCCCTTTTTCTTGTTGCATTTTTTTTGTACCTTATTAAAGTCATGGAGGTATGGCTTTGAGATGGTCCCATGGGTCTCACCTAGTGAAAAACTAGCTTCACTAGCCCTTGTGAGCATGAATTTTCTTATTTTCCTTATCATAGTCATGGGTGCATGACTTTGATATGGATCTGTTCAGGCTCACCTAGTGGAAAACTAGCCTCACTAGCCCTTGTGAGCATGTGTTTTGTTTGCATAGTGGAAAGCGCATTCCACTTGTAAACCTTTTTTGGAAAAGCAACCTAGGCCCGGTCCACAGCATGATTGGATGGCCAGTCAAAGCTTGATCCGTTGTGTTGGCACTCTCAAATTTTGCAAATTTGAGATGCCCATTTCAAAATTCTGCCTCTACACTTTCAAAAGTTCACCTGATGAACTTGCTTGAATGACCTACTTTGGAGGGTCATAATTTGAAGCCCATTGATTTCTAAGCAAAGTCCCATTTGCAGAAACACTCATGTGTCCTATGTGAACGTGCATGTCGATTTTTAGCTTCTCACGATGAGTTTTTTTAAAGTTTTAAAAAGTGAAGCTGGAGGGTTTTATCACTATTCAGTTGTTTGCGAACGTTTAGTTTTGCAAAGTAGCCTCATGTTTAAGCTTGGATTTTGTAACTAGTTGATCATCGTGCCAAAATGATTTTTTCTCTATATTCTCCATACCAAAATGAGCTCACAAGTCAGTTTTCAAGGATTCATGAGTTGATTTTCTATTTTTAGCAGATCAAAACCAAATGGAATTTCTTCAATTTTGCACTGAAACCTTTCTAAGAGGTCAACTTTGACCGTCAATATATTGTGCATGAAGATGATTCAAGCTATTTCCTCTTGTACACATGTTCAGTGCACCAAGATGATCTAATGTGTCCAGTGGCAGCTCGCCAGGAGTTGATTTGCTATTTTTGTAAAAAGTAGATTGGGTCAATTTTAACTGGTTCTTGAAGAACTGTTTGTTGTAGAAAGTTCAACTGAGCAACTTTGAGATTGAATAAATTTTCCTTCATGATTGATTTCTCTGATCCATCTTTTGTACTGCATTCTCTCATCCAATATCTACAAGCTTGCAAGTTTTTATGTCTGAAGGAGGTTGTTTTCCCAGTTTTCAAGGCTAATTCTTGAGCCCACTTGGCCAGTTTTCACCATTTTTCAAGAGTGCCCGAAAGCAGGTTTTAATGCAAACCCATTTCATCTTTTCACCCTCGAAGCACTCAGAAGCTACCAAAGAGTTAAATTGAGCACAAAAGTTGTTTCAAAATTTATTTTATTTTAGTCAGGTGACATGGGACCCAACATGCTCCGCACTAATATAAGGTTGTAGGGGTTGAATGTTGTATGTGAGTCCATCAATGACCCAACCAAATACATTATAGTTATTTCCATAATTTGATGTATTAATATTCACTTGAGAAAGGAGTGAATTCTTGTCAACAATTGCAAGCAACTCCACCCAAATCATTGGATTCCCATTCAACCAATGCTAACATAAATATTGGAGGGGCAAATTTTATTTGATCATTATGGCTCATGTTCCCTCATTTTGTCAGCGTGCGTCTACATTTTGTAGCTGTGGAAGGAGTTCGGAATAAGACCTAGTCAGACTTTCAATTGGTATGCATGCACTTACAATTGAAGAGATTCACCACATGTCATTGTGTGCCTGGTAATATGAGGCAAAACACAGATGAGTGGCTCGAATGAAAAAGAACAAATTCAAAGAATTTTCTATAAATTGGTTACATATAATTGCTATGTTGAAACCTTACTTGGAGATTGGCTAATAAATAAAGCTCTCACCAGGAGAGGAATGGTTTGTTGTGTTGAAAGAATTCAACACTATGGAAGATTCTTGTCAGATATGCTCGAATTCCATTGTGAAATGCTTGTGTATCGAATCAATGGGGATGCTAGAGCTACAACATGACAATTTTCAAATTAAAAGGGAAAAAATTGGTGATTATTTAGATTACTCCCTATGGCAGATGGGTCAGGGTGTTACCAGCTAGATGGGCTACAATTTTTAACTCAAGCATTGTATTATGTTCACCAAAAGAGAGCATCCATCTCTTGGAAGCAACACACTTTAAAGGAGGTTATCCTAGCAATGAATATTCACCAAAATTTTGGTATGGAGAAAACACTAGATAAGTGTTTGGAACATGAGAAAATGTTGAAAAGCATCGAGAACTTCCATCGAATTTGCTAAATCCAACACACTTAATGGAAAGGCATGCATATGTAAGAGAATGTTTGTTGACAAACTTAGAAACTTGTAAGCAAATACACTGTCAAGGAAATGGGAGGGTGCGGTTGGCAACAAAGGTGGATACCCATCAAAGCATAAAGTATGAGATGCCACAAGAAAAGCAGCCAACACATTTTGAAGCTAATGGAAAATCTTTGCACAAAAGGGTATGTGCAGGATCATGATGGGCCAAAAAGTGGCAATATGATGGGTATTTGTAGGGTATGTGGCTAGCGAATTTTTTTTAACCCAAAATTGATGAAATGAAAAGGGTTTTTAAAGGAGATTCTCAGCCTTCCACCAATATAAATTATTCTTTACTTTGAATTTAATAAATAATTATTATTCATTTTCTATTTGAATTATGACTAAAGTCCTAATTGATAGGCTGATTGAAAACAATCTATAGCTTTCAAATGGTATCACATTTTTGAATCCAAAACATGCATCACATAATGCTTCACATACTATAGGATTAAAAAAGGAAAAAATTGAATTTCACGACGCTTTGGTCCAAGTTAAGGTGGTCAAACATAAGAGTTTTTATATTTTTTTAAAGTTGTAATAGAAAATTCATAATTAATTATTTACTTGGAAAAAAATTACAAAAAAATATGCATCACATTTGGACATGAGTCATTTACTTATGTCTAAAATATATAAAAAAATATTATCATTTTATTGTGGTTAGGGTGGTCAGACAGACACCTACTTCTTAATTTTTTTCCTTGAAATTTAAGTAAGTTACTACATTGAAATTTCAAATTTTCACCAAATAGATTTTTTTTTTTTACATAAACCTAGTAGTTTAGAAACTACATTCAATTTTCTATAGATTCTATTCTTACATATTTTTAAAATAATATAGATAACTTATTCAAATTTTTAAGTCAATTTTCCTAGCTTTGATTTTTTTAAAAAAATTGCCACTTAAGGGCATGTTTTTTCCATGATGATCCTGCACATACCCAGAAAAAAATGAGGTTTCAAAGACCACCATATTCACCAATGTAGAACACACACAAAATGGATCATAGAGAAGTCTTTAGAGACTTTCAAAGAAAATACAAAGAGGGCGCGCAACTATGAAGAAAGCATGCCATAGAACAACAAGTAAATGTATTTGTTAAAAATGCTTTGAAACTCTCAAGAACCTATGCAAGTTGTAAGGGGATTCAACTGAAACGCCAAAGTATAGAGGATATTTACAAAACAGAGATGTTGAAAATCCTTTTGAACTTGCAAACAAATGCAGCTGAGGACACCCTATGAAGCCATGAGAAGATGCTCCAACACATAATGTAAAATGGATCTATTGAAAATGCATTAGAAACTTTAAAGCAGTTTAGTGAATGCTAAAGAGGGATGTCCATCAGAGGCATGGGATTGCGCACAGCAAGGAGGGATTCAAAAAATGTTGAAAATACATTTAGCAATAGCCATGCCCCATTCTGCAACACTCACCTTCATTCTCTCTACCCATACCAAGGGAGTAAAGGCACAGAGTATTTGTTGAAAAGGCCATAAAAAATTTAAAGCCCCAGTAGTGAAGAGGTTGATGGAGGGTATTCAAAATGAAGGAAAGAACAAAGGACGCCATTTCACATGTGGAAGCAATGCTAGAATAGAATACGGGAATTCATCAAAGACACAACAAAAGTAATCAAAATGAGGGCCACGCACAGCTACAAGAGGGCCACTAATACATGGATCGATTGAGAGAGTGGTACGCTGCAAATGGAGCATCATTTAAAAAATTTAAAAAAAAAAATCTCATCCAAATGCAAGTGGCGTGTGAGAGTGTGCAATGCCATGGCTGTGGGGTGTGCACAAACAAAATGATTTTGTTGAAAATCCTCACAAACTAGCAAGGAAAACATCATTTGCAACAGAAAATACACAGTGAATATGTTATAAGGGGGTCGATGGTTTTTGTAGCTCGAATGAGAGGTGGGTGTAGCTAAGAAGCTGTAATATGAATATCCATCAAAACAGGGGCCGCCATGAGTAAAAAATTGCAGAGCTCGAGCATCAGAAACAAAAAAATTAGGGCACATTCTGTGAAAAAGTGAAGCAGATGAGATCAACAGTAGAGAAGGAGAAGGTAAACCCAGCCACATCTCAGCCCTCCCCAACCATATCGCAATGAAAACCTGCACGCCCTTTAAGTCCTAAGATTGTGAGCTGCTGCCATGTGGCAAGTGTCGGCTCGGGTGAAGTCTCGTGCATGAGTGAAGGTTTTAAAAGAGGCCCAATATTTTAATGATTTAAATGCTTTTTGTTTGCCGTGAATTTTTTTTTGAAAACTTTAAGGAGAAAATGAGGTGTGGCCCGGGAAAATTTTTGTCGAGCGGGTGTATTTCTGTATGCATAGGCATAATTTTATAAGTGGGAAATGACTTGATTTTTTAATGTTCTCAGTTGCTTTTAGGAAAGTGAGACATTTAAAAGTTAAATTATTGCCTTGGTAAAAGTTTTAAAAGGTTTTGAAGGAGGCTGATAGTAATATTTTGTTGGCAGGGGAAATACTCAACAGGGGCAAAATATTTTCTTCCAAGCTGAAAATAAATGCGATATGGAGGTAAATTGCAAAGGTGGCCTCATTCAATTTTAAATGGTGTGAGCACAAAGTATAAAGTGAAGATTTTAATTGGCCCTATTGTTTTATTTAAAGTAGTGGGTAAAGTTGTGTTGTTGGTGATATATTTTTATAATGTCACTTTTGTAAAGTGAAATTAGATACTCATGAGGAAAATGTTTTAAATAAAACATTTAAGGAAATGTGGTGCCATTTAAAATATGGGGATGGATATTTTGTGCAGCTGGGTGAAATATTTCTATAAGATTAAATATTTTATTTTGCTGGGAAAATATTTAAATGCACGAGGAGATGAATAAAGTGAGTTTTATGTTCACTTTATATTCAAAAGGCTAACATAATATGAAATAAAAGTGCAACTACAACAAAATAAAATACAATAGCATTGTCAAGGGCAGAAAACCAAAATTTTCACAGGAAGAGAGGCAATTTTACACAGCTGAGTGAAATGGAATTTCATCACATGGCAGAATATTCGATTGCAAGACAACTTGGACAAAGGAAAATTAAGAGGAAAATTTAGTTACAGAGAGAGGAGAGAGGCTTTGAGAAATTGTTGATCAACGGTGAATTGAGATTCCAGATGGCATTTCCTGATCAGTTTTAGGGATTGTTCTGGAGCTTCTCTTTTCTTTATATTCTCTTCTCTTCTCATTATTCTGGTTCTGGGGTTTTGTATGGGGCTGGGTAGATAGAGAATTGTAAATTTTGAGTCATATTGAGTCTGTAAGCTGTAATTTCTAATTTTATGAGTAAATACAACCAGTTTGTGCAAATAAATCATGAATGTCTTCAAAGTGTTTGCACATTCACGAATATCTTCAAATTGTCTTCATACTTGTATAGTTTAATCATATGAATTCAATAATACAAAGTATCTTTGAGTTTTTCATCTCAAATTTCATGAGATTTTGTTATTTGCTTATGGGTCTATTTGAAAGAAATGGTTAAATACTTTGAGTAGATAACGGTGATTTAAAGTGTGTAGGTTGGATTTGGTAAGGAGAGTTTGATTGATAACAGGAGTGAGATTGTTGGTGTAAGACACTAACAATTGATGCAAGGCATTAACAATTTAAATCCATTGGTTGAATGTCATTTGCTGATGAATTCTTTTTATGTGTTTGACTCCATGGCCCAAAATTAGGCACTAATTTATCTTGCAGCTTAGTGCATCTCAGAAACGTTTTATAAATTCAAAATCATTTTAAATCCCTAGGTGTTGTAGTTATCTCATGCTCCAAATAGTTGATATTACTGATGAGCAACCAATTCCATTTAGTATTATCCTATTATGTTGAGGTATTAAATGAGATTATCTGTTGTTGTTAATGTTGTTTATGATAATAGTGCAAAGATTGTAAAAAGCATTAAGGGATCACCCTCCCGGGTCTTGCAGAGCCCAAAGTATAGGAGGTCTTTAAAATCCTCATCAGTTGGTCTAGGTCCTTCGAGCTACCTTTGATTGGAATTGGAAATTCCATAGGTAGATTAGAAGACCAACCTAGTTACAGTAAAAAAAACCAACACGTTGCATTTTTCTTTTTCCTTTTTCCTTTTTCTATCTTTGATGGTGTGTGTTTGCGATCTAGTTATGGCTTCATATATCATCCGCAAGTGTGTTCCTTTGTGCCTATGTTGGTTTTCCATAGGATCTTGATCCTGGGGGAAATGGTCACCCTCTTGATTATTTTCATCCTATATTACTAACATTTGTGTATTGGAAGCCCTCTTGATTGCATGGTTGGCTACTTTAGTGTGAGTTTCAAGCAAGTTCATCCTCTCACTAAAGTGGGGGCTAAATGTAGTGTAGGAAAATGCATACCCTTGCATTTTCACACTTTTTTGGGCCCTCCTTGCTTTATTTATCCCTATTTATGTTTGAATTGGTCCTATTTTGCACCCACAAGCCTAACGAATTATATCTTTTTATGGCTAATCCCAACAAACCTCAGAGGGGAAGTGATAATTTAATGTTTCTGGTTGTGTGTCCCTGATTTTTGGGTCGGGACCAAGATGCCACCTAGGGAATCTTTATCCACCAAAGGTCTTGGGACCCTGATTTCAATGGTACCTTAAATGGGCCCCTTTTTGGAGTCTGTGTCCTGAGTTTCATGCCTCGAGACTAAAATGCCACCTAGGGTGTGTTAGTCCCCCTTAAGGTATTTTTGGGATTTAATTTTAAATCTTGGGGGGATTTTTCCTCATTTAATTAATGAATTCATATTTCGGCTTGTTGTGGTGTAATTTCAGGATATGAAGCGTGGATAATTATAAATACAAGGTTCCTTTTCCTCATTTTCATATATCTCGCAATCTAAGCAACCCAAGCACTCTAAGCATCCAAGCATTCAAGTATTCTATAATTCAAGAGAAATTCATCAAGCATTTGGATCCATCATCAAGATTCAACCATCATATCAAAGATCTTCTTGCAACATGTGTGTCTTTGAGCTAGCATTTGTGATGTAGGGTTTTGATTCAAGCAAGAGTCAAGAACCACATCCATTGCAGCCATTTCAATCATATTTGTAAACCCTTATTACAAGGGTTTGGTGAGTTGTAACATTACATGTTGTCCATTCATCATTTCCCTTCATTATTCTATTTCATTTCAAAGTTTAATTACCTACGACTGGTTTGACAAAGGAAAACCCCCATTTACTAACAATCAACAAGTTTTTCCCTCTCTTGCATGTTTGTAATTGCAAATTTAGGTTGAAGAATTGAAGATCATTGGGAGTGCAATGTTGCAAAGTTGCATTGCACAGTTGCCATCTTCATGGAAACTCACCTATAGGCCACATCTAGAAGTTTCAGGACCTGAGATCAGAGAAGAAGGAAGTGAAGACCTTGAGCCTCAAGATCACATTTAGAGATTTCAAAAATTCAAGATGGGACTAAGTCGGCAGTAAGGGAATCTTAGTCCTCCAAGAGGTATTTTGTACAGATTTTTTCAGATTCTATTCCGATATCTGAAGATTCTACAACTACCCCAAAAAATAGTAGCGGGACTAATAAAATAATAAGGGAATCTTAGTTCTCCATAGAACAATTTGACAACATTTTTTCATTTCCAGAATCCTCATCACCTTTCTAGACTTCCCAGGTACAGATACCCTAACTTGTTGCATTATTTCATCATTTGCACTCATTATTTGGATTGCATTGCTAGGTTTTGTGAGTTGAATGTATACTTGTCTTTTCCAAGCTTTTGATTGGTGGTGAACCCATCATAGCTTAAAGAACCCATTCCTAGGTCTTCCTTGTTGATAATTGACTCACCTTTGAGGTTAATAGTCAATCCAATTTGGATTCCTAGGACATGCTTGAATGATAATCGAAGAAAAGTAGTGTTATATGACCTAGGTTATAAAGCATACATTTCCCTATTATTCAATGACTACTAACAATATGATTTCTAGGAACTTTCAAGAATATAAGGAAGATAAAAGAGAATAACAAAACTAAAATAAAGTAAATTAAACTAAGTAAAATATATATTAAATGGAATAGATATGATAAAACTAAGGAGGAGAAAGAAAGTGCTCACAATAACCAAAGTAATGAATCCTCCAACAAATAAATCTCTCTAACACCTAGACACATAAGATCAAGAGAAAATGTTGGCGCTATTTAGGGTCTTACCTCAGTTAAACCCATGTTTTAGTGTGTCCACCTCCACAAACAACCAAATAGATAGATATAGAAAATAATATATGATGAAATAGATAAATAGATGAGATAGAAAATGCATAGAAAAGGGATGTGAGAAATCCCAAGATGCTCAAATAAATAAGACAATAGGTAGATATTAACTGTGAGGCTTGAGGAAGCCAAAGAGAGAGAGAAAGAAAGAGAGGGTTGTGAGAGCCAAGATATTTGTAAAGAGTGTTGTAGGAGCTTAAGACTACTGTAGGAAGCTATAGAGAGTTGTGCAAGGAAGAGATAAAGAAAAAGAGCGAAGAGAACGAGAGAGCAAGAGAGAAAAATACCAAGAGAGATCTAGAGAAGTAAAAAGATAGAATTTTAAAGAGAGAGGAGGAGTGAAAATAAGTTTCCCGAGCTGTTACAAGGTATCCCAAGCAATTTCTATTAACCAAGGTAGGTGAAAAGTGACAAAATGCTCATAATCAACTATTTGAATGCCAAACTTTCATGGGACACTATTATAGTGTGTAAAAGTCTGTATGACATGCTAGTGTCCAAAAAATTCATGCTCAAAGATGGTGAGTATGAGGAAGACACAATTTTTAATGTAAAGATGATAGAAGAAAATGGTTCTTGAGCATCTTAAGAGGGAGAAAGGATAATTCAAGGGATAAATTCATCCAACACAAATAGTAATGGAGTGGACACTAAAGTGGATTGAAAAATGTAGGTGAAACTACAAGGGTTATAATTTTACGACACTGCATTTCTCCCTCACTTTAGCAGGATTATGAATCTACATGAATATGCATGCTAAAGAAAATATACTAAACATAAAAAACATCATGGTACCAAAAGCATATTGTAGAGGAATCAAATAGCTCTTAAAACCAAGGAAGCATTCCCCTAGGGTGAATACCTACAAAAGAAACATATTAGACAAGAAAGATCTACACAAGGCAACAAGGTTAGAATATAAGAGGCTACCAAATCATAGGGATAGAACATATAGATGGATAACACATATACAAAGGATAAAAAAAAACAAACCAAAAATATTTGAGTCAAAAAAGTGAGAGAGACCTAGATGTGAGAGGTTGTCTCTGTGCTATGAATCATTCCCAAATCAAGAAATAATGCATAGAGGAAGTTTAAATGGAGAGAGGAATGCAAGGGTTGATTGCTTCAAGAGAAGAATGCATCAAAAATACAGGGAAGCAATCAACGTCAAAGAGAAAAATAGAGATAAAGAAGTATATACCTAGGATTAAGAAGATACAGGTCTTAGATCCAATATATATCATTTGTAAAGCTAGTCCATGACATGAAGACAAAATGGGTCTTCTATCCTACAGAGCTGACTACAAATTCACCACAAACATGTTCACTACAAATAAACATGTTGGGGAAAATGTTGAAAAATATGATAAAATTCATAGACATATCTTGACACAATCTGATTGAAGATAAAAAGACATCACTAATAAGTATGGGTAGCAAGGCTAGAGATCATACAGTAAGTGGATAAATATTATGTTGATAAGAATGGATAGAAAGATAGAGATCATACAACAAGGGAATAAAGAAGGCACTGATAAGTGTGACTAGCAAGCTAAATACCATATGACAAGCACGCATGAATATGACTATTGAAAGATGCATTGTAGGACAATCACATAAAATATAGGTCTACTCAAGCTATCCCCAAGCTAGAGGATATGATCATAAGACATCCAAACATATTTTTTTGATAATTTTTCTTGAAATTTTTGGAATAAGCAAATATGATACCCCTTTAGATTGATGTATGCTATATAAAGGAGCACATGTAATTCTAAGAAGGAAATATAGAGAGGAGTTCCTAAAGAAGGACACACACATCTCTAAAATAAGTTACCCCTACCCCTAATGTACAAGGAGGGTAGCCATGCTAGATATTATCATGTCACCATCACAAAGAAAGTATGGTTGCACACAATAATTTACTACCATGAATATAAATGAGCAACCAAATTTATGAATTCCACATAACATGTAGGAATCCAATAGAGGGGAGTTGTAACAACCCAGGTATGAGAAGATGCTTGATATAATGGAAAGGACAGAGGTAAACCTCAATATCACTTGTTGTGGGAAGAAGATACAGGTGGATCAATAGATGGAAGAGTGATTGCACCAAAATTAAGAGTTTATTGTATTTAATCCTTCAAGGTCTTATATTCACTGGTGGAATGTCAAGGCACTTGATGGTATATATAGAAAGAATGTTATTATTTATCATGCTTATGAAACTTCTTATGTGTAGAAGGAGGAAGAGGAATCAAGTGGGCTTTGAGAAGCCTCAAAAACATATTGTATATCTTAAAAAAATAATGAGTAGGAAGCAAACCTTTCTCTTGTGAAGAAAAATTTGACTACTCACAAGAAGAAGACATAAGGACAATATACAATGGAGGAGGGGATGGAGATAAAAGAGAAGGCTTGTAACTTGAACCCCTTGTAAAAGAGCAAGGTGTCAGATCTAAAGGGACCTTAACTCCTTGTTCCATGCACCAAAAATCATTTCCTTTGTACCCATGCTTAGAAAGAATATTAAATCCAAATCCATAATGTGATTGCAACTCCTTAGAAGGGGGATCAATATTAAGGAAATTACAACTATTGTTCATATTATCCTATGATACAAAAGAATAATCATCTTCTATAGAGGGTGTGAATCTCTCCTAGATATTATATTTGAGGACCACCTTAAACCATTACCCTCTAAGCAGATGCTCTGGTGCTTGATAAGGATGAGGATTCGATCTTGACCATGTGGTTGGAATCTCAACATGGTGCTCAAGCCAAAAAGCCTTCTAAACCTGATGTGTGCGACAGTGACCATAGGAACTCTTTGAAAGCGGGGTTTCTTCTACCTCCTCGGAAGGATTATACCCATGTTGTTGGTAGATGCATGTCAGAGGTTGTGTATCCTCCCGTGGGTGTTGATTTTGGGTCCCCTTCTAGGGGTGGATTCCATCACTATGGGTGAGCTTTCTCCTAGTTTTGTGTAGCCTACTTGTGGGATGGTGGATTTTTTGCCTATTACTTTTGGGGTGGCTTCATCTACTATGTGTGATATTTCTCATGGATTTGTGTAGCTTGTTTGTGGGCTAGTGGTTTCTTACCTTGTTATTTATGTTTCCAATGTGTGTATAGATCGATCTAGTGTAGAATTGAAGCATGCTCTTATTGTAGATTTTTAGGGAAAAGATCCAATATTGATATTATTCACAACTAAGCTTTAAATTATTTGTTTGATTCTAGTTTGTGGAGTGTTAAGAATTTTCTAAACAATTTCCTCCTAATCTCTTTCAATACCATGGAATATTTCTCTTAGATTCTCTTGGGTTGCCCTTAGATTTTTGGTAAGGTTTTTCTTTTCCTTCAATGCTCGATGACTAGTTTTGATGCCTCTAAGATAAATTTTGATCCTATTAGGGTTATTCTCCCTAAGTTCCCTTTGGAATTATTAGATGAAGTTATTTTTCAACATATAGTTGATTATTTTGGTCAAATTGATTACCATTGATAATTTTACTAGAAATAGAACAAGTTTTCTATATGCTAGATTTAGTGTTTGTGTTGATATTGGTCAGAACTTGCACAACAATTTCACCAAAGTACCACCTCCACAATGTTGGACCCTTCCCCTTGTACCAATTTGTCCATGAAAAGATGCATTCCAATGTGTATACCTTGTTTGAATGCTCCTCTATTGATACTGGGAAGGAGATGGATCTTGAGCATGGTCCCTTTGCTAATGGTAGTGTTTATTGGATGGTTAAGTTTATCCTTGATGCTGAGATTGGAAGACCTTCTAATGAGACTCCCTTCAATAGTGCATTTCTTAATTTGTGCCCAATACCTCTTTTCAGGGATTTGTTGAAGATTGGGTTCAAACCTCCTTGATGGTCCTTCATTTGTTTTGGGTCTTCCTAAAACCTTTTTTTGGTTCCTTGCTCCAGTCAAAAGAATTTTTATTCATCCTCGATATTGATTTCTATCATTTTTTCCATTTTTCTATAATCTCACTTTTCATGAGACTCCTTGCTTCCACCTTTGTGGCTTCTTTGTAATGGGTAAGGGCCCTTCTCACATTCACCTTAATAAAAAAATATCTAAAAGTTGAAAAAATGACTATAAAAAAAATATTTTTGTACAGGTCTCTGAAAAATTAGTTGTATCTTCTAGGTATTAGAATAAATTATATATCTGAAAATGAGATTCAAAATCCTACATTTTATATTACTTGACTTTTACAATATCCTCTATGTAAGTGCTTCAAATTTTTAGTCCAACTACAAAAAACTTTGATTTTGAAGAAAAAAGCTTCCACTAGTTGGCCAAAAGGTGGGCCCAACTTCTTGCACTTACCCATGATACTTATAATTCTTTAATATTCTCAAGTTTTTTTCAATAAATTTTTATCCCAATTCATATTTAGGTATTTCCCCTTTAGACTAACATTTATCTTTATGCCTTCCCTGAACATATAAGGCATCATTGGAACCTTTATCATTGAACCTTTTTCTCATCTATTCACTAAGAAACATGGTGAAAGTGTAGTTCATATTTGACTTTACATGACTCCAAATAATAGCAACCATTAAATTATCCCAATATTTGAGCAAGGAAAAATCAGAAAGATATATTTATCTTCTTCATCAAGCTAAATATCCATTATAGCTAGCTAACTCAAAATCAAATTAAAGGCATTCACTTTTTTTTTTAATAAAAACACTTTCCTTTATCTTTGAAGAATATAAACATATTTTGAGATCCTTTCTTTTTTCTTTTTATATTTTTTGTTTCATAGATATCATCTATTATCTTTCATATTCATAATACAATCAACTCTTGTATTAAATACAAGAGACATAAATCTACAAGACATAAATTGATGGTTTGTCATTCCTTTTATCCAAAATTTCTTAATCCTCATCACACATTTCATTGGGTTGTCCTTCTTGAAAGGAAACTTGCAACCATCTCATGAAAATTTTCACATAATCTAAAAGATAAATATTGTGAAATAAGTATTCAAAATCCACATGTAAGAGAATAGAAAACATACCCATCAAAAGATGACACAAGATATACCATGGGAAAAACCTCATAGATGGAAAAAACCCAACCTCTGAAAGCATCCATGTTCAATGTATTATTTAGTAATAAACATTACAATACATCTTCAAAGCCTCGATGAACACCTCTAAAATATCAACCCTCTCCAATAGGGAAAACTTTAGTGGTGAATCTTCGCCAATTGGCAAATTCTAGAAATCAACCAAGTCAAAATTGGTGAATTTGTGCAAACCAATAGGGTGTCCAAATCACCTGGATTTTATGAACTATAGGTCTAATGCATGCCCATTCACCAATGAGTTTTTTTGAGGCATATTTAAGTAAAAAATTTGCCATACCAAACTACGTGTTTCAAATGGACCGACTCATATTTTCACCTGGAATCCTAGAAGCATGTAATAAAACACCTACATATTTGCGAATACTATTAAAATGTATCATGACCCATTTCGCCAATTAAAATTTACAAATAGTTTCTTGTGAAGACCCATTTCACCAATTAAGATTTATAAATAGTTACTTATGAGCACCTATTTCGCCAAAATAATTACATTTGAGGACACATTTCACCTTGAAAATTACAACATATTGTTGTATAAGCACGCGGGATTCATAAATTTTTTAATATATCAGTTAAAAATATTGTAGAATTCACCAAATATGGATTGATATAAATACAATCGAAATTGTCATTTATTCTTACACATTTTATTTAGTTCTGAGGTTCTACTTCTCGATTCAGAAGTCAACGAAAGCCAGAAACATAGACTTAAAGGTGAGTGATCATTTCTTCATAGTGTTATTAGTTATAATTATATGTTTTATTTATCTCTTTTCCATTCTTGCTTTAGTCTTAAAGTTAAAGATGATATTGACTAGGCAATGGGATCTATATTCTCTATCCTTAAACAAGAAGACTTTTTTTTCTAGTTTTTATTCGAAGTGATTGATCAATATGTCAAGCAGCAAGGGTGAGGCTCTCGTCACTCCTTAGGGTGCTGAAGAGACTGGGAGGCCATCAAAATGCCCAAAACTTAGAAATAGAGGTACCATATAGTCTTACTTTGGAATTGCCAAAGCTTCTGATCCATTAGATCAAGATGGAGCTACATCATCATATCTTCCACCAAATATTAATGAAAATTCCTCACCACCACTGGAAGGTCAAGTTGATATTGTCATTGAGTTAAATTAAAATGTATCAAATGAGGATGGAATACCACAAAAGATGTTCCAAGGGATACCCTAGTTAGCCAGAATGAGTTAATTGACTTGGATGAGGATGATGTTGGTAGCAAGAAACTAAGAAGCAAATAAAAAATGGGGTGAGAGTGGGAAATGACAAGGAATTTTCAACTTGGTTGGTTGTCAAAGTACCCATTCACTATACTAGTGGGGATTGGGAAAGAAAACGATATTGAAAATGCAACATTGGCCAAATGTACGATTTGTAGATGGAAATGTGGAAGAGACAAGACGTTGTAGCTAAAGATTGACACTATAGAAAAGCATATCAGTAATGTTTATGAAAAACAAATCATAGAGGAAAAGGAACAATCAGTCATACGATGGAAATCAAAGGAAGAATGTCTTCATGTTAGGTATGCCACATATTATGAAGAGCATGACCAAAGAATTTCAAAGTTCACTACATGTAAAGGTACACTTGAGGCTGAATTTGGAAAAGCAATGGAAGCAAAAAATATGTCAAAAACTATTCAGATGAGTGTTTTTTTTCATATTTTTTCAAGAGGGTGTCCTATGAGAGACTACTCAGAATATCCTGGTTTATTATCTTATTTTAATGTTCCCCACTATCCCTTATCACATTGGTCAGTAAATGCTGGATGGGAATGGGAAAATTGTCTTACTGTAGTTGAAAAGGAAGATTTAAAGGAGAAAGTAAAAGAGTCAAATTTTATTGCATTATCTTTAGATGAAGTTACTACGGTAGAAAATACTTCTTTGGTTTGTATTCATTTGTAAATTGTAGAACGACATGTTCACCAAGCTCATCTTCTCTGTGTTAATAAAATGAAGGAAAGTTCAACATCACAAAATCTATTTGAACTAGTCAAGAAATCTTTGAATGAAATTGCAGGTATGGATGAGTTGACAATTTCCAAAAAGTTGGTGTGTGTAGGAGCTGATGGAGCTGCAGTGATGCAAGGTTAAAGGACCGGTGTTTGCACAAAGTTACAAACTACTTGTGCACCATAAATGCTTGGCATTGATTGCATGTCCCACATAATGAATTTGGAATTCAAAATTATAAGCAAGTTTTCTATAGTATCAAAATTCAAAAATCTAGTCCACGAGTTCCACACATACTTTTGCCGAAGTCCCAAACGTTTCACAGAATTTCAAGATTTTGATGAAGGAATAACACCAAGAAACAAGCTTCTCAAGGATTTTGATACCAGATGGATCTCCCTACATGGACCAGTGCAACGAGTTCTTTCAGAATATCAATCCTTGATTGGAGTGATGTATGAAAATCACAGCACAATAGACAAAGCTCCTGGCCTCTTACATATGTTAAGTGATATAGAGAAACTCTCCACTTTAGCTAGTCTTCTCCCCATATTGGATGTGATGAACAATCTTGTGAAGAAAGCCCAAAATAGAACTATGTATATTAATGAATATGCCAATCTACATAGACATACATGCTTGGCCCTCGATCATCTATATCTAGATCTAACACAAGAAGGCCCAAATTATTTCATGTGGTGGAAAATTACTGATTTGAATGATATTTATAATTATTTAAAGTTTAATGCAAGTAGAAACTTATGTATCTGTGTACATGGATATGAGATATAAATGTACCAAAGTAAGACATCCAGGTGCTCTAGCAGAGAAGTAGTTGTTAACGAGGAAGATTTTAAAGGCATTGTTAAATCTGTTAGTGATAATTTGAAGGAAATTGCAAAATATCTTTCCTTAGAGTTTCATGAAAGATTCCCTCGACATGAAATACTTGAAGCCATGGGTATTGTGTATCCTTAATTTTGGGAAAACTGAGATAATCCAAAATATTTTCATGATCAAGTAAAAATATTGATTGAACAATTTTCAAAAATTGTAACATACAATGAGTAGAAAATAGAAGGAATTTTAAATGAAGCTAAGCTTACAGAACAATCTAGGAGTTTTGCAACAACTATGAGGGACTAGTATAAATCCATGGGCACAAACAAGGTCTTTGAACTGGGATCAATAAAAAAGGTTGGACAAACTTAGGTTAGAGTGAAATATTGCGTGATTCGATATCATAATATTTCAAACTTGTTGATTTATGTCAAACAATGATATTGGGATCAATAGAGGATGAGAGAGCTTTTAGTACATTGGGGTTTTTGAAATCAAAGTTATGAAAAAAACTATACAAGAATTTGGAAAATTGCTTGAGGATGAAAGGAATTACGTATAATGTCTTTAATGTTCCTTTTGAAAGGGAACTCGCAATCTGGAGGTCCACATGTGAAAGAAGATGGATCAGGTTATGCAACACTCCAATTCCAAAGGCTAGTCCTAGTGACACTGGTAATGGTAGTGGGACTGGGAAAAATGACATTAACAAAAATCACATAATGAATGTTGAATTTGAGACATAGGCCAAAGAAAATGAAGAGGAAACTCAGAATCAAGATGATCTTTTAATTTATCTCAAGATGAATGTCAGTTTGAGGACCTTGATTCCATTTGGGAAATGGAAGAGAATTAACAACTTTTAGGTATTTATACTACACTTCATGATTCATGAATCAGTTTCCATTGTCCCAAACTGTAGTTGATGGTATTTTATATTGTATTAAATGAAAATTGAAATTGTGAATCATTACACTTCATGATATTCTATTTTATATTGCACTTCATGAATCATATTCCAAACTATAGTTGATGATATTTTATATTGTATTCCATGAAATTGTGATATTTTATATTTTATATTGTATTCCATTCTATTCAATTTGATATGTGATTTTTCATCACTTTTAAAGAAAAACACTTATCACACTACTTATAAATTCCTATTGCAGTGCCATTCACACAATATTTGATAAATAACTGAAAGGAATATTAATCCATTCCTTGAACAAAAGCTAACAGTTCAACATCCATAACTTATAAGCTAACAGAAGCTAACAGTTCAACATAAATAACTTATAAAGGCATCCACACAACTTAAACAATGAAAGATTAAACTGCCAAATCACCTAAATTTCATACCGATTCTCTGCTTAGTTTACAAGGTGGCAGCTACCTTTTATGATATGCAATGAATAGAAATTCAGGCTACTTTTAACTAGAAAGAAAAGAATGGTGTATCTTTTAACCAGAAAGCTTTGAAAGGCATGCCAATATCAAAATATAAACTAAAGCACAAAGACTTGAATCACTTCAGAAATATTAAATTTCTTTAACTGAACTCAACCATTGCCATAAGCATTCATTCAAAGATAAACATCCAATAGCAATGCAATCTATTAAACATTTAGAACACCAACATAGATAAGGGTATTTGCAGAATCATCATGGGAAAAAAAGTGGCGACATGATGGGTATGTGTAGGGTATGTGGTTGATGACATTTTTTTTACCCTAAAATGATGAAACAAAAAGGGTTTTTAAAGGAGATTCTTAGCTTTCCACCAATATAAATTATGCTTTACTTTGAATTTAATAAATAGTTACTATTCATTTTCTATTTGAATTACGACTAAACTCCCGATTAATAGATTGACTGAAAAACATCTATAGCTTTCAAATGGTATCACTTTTTTTGAATCTGAAACATGTGTCACATTCTATGCTTCACATATTATAGGATTTAAAAAAAAATGAATTTCATGAAGTTTTGACCAAGTTAAGGTGGTCAGACATACTAGTTTTTATATTTTTTAAAAGTTGTAATAAAAAATTCATAATTAATTATTTACTTGGAAAAAAATTACAAAAAAATATGCATCACATCTGAACATGAGTCCTCTACTTATATCTAAAATCTTATAATAATTTTTTTATCATTTTATTGTGGTTAGGGTGGTCAAACAAACACCTACTTCTTATTTTTCCTTGAAATTTAAGTACTCTCTGCATTGAAATTTCAAATTTTCACCAAATAGATTTTTTTTTTTTAATAAACCTAGTAGTTTAGAAAATACATTCAATTTGCTACAGATTCTATTCTTACATATTTTTGAAATAATATAGATAACTTATTCAAAAAAATTAAGTCAAGTTGCCTAACTCTGATTTTTCTAAATTTTTTGCTACTTAAGGGCCTATTTTTTCCATGATGATCCTGCACATACCCATAACCATTGGCAAGATATTCATAATAAATAGAATAAATCCATACACCACAAAAAAAAGATTATGTCTACATGAACTTCACCATATGAGTTTCTATATTGAAAGATAACTGTAAAACAAACTTGAAAGCATAAAAGAGTTTTTGCTCTAATGAGGAAAATCAAAGTTTTTCCCAAAAGATCCTTACTGAATCGGCCAAACCCATATTTAAAGAATAAACCAATTTTCTATGGTAACGGTTTCTTGAAGAAAACCGCACCCAAAAATTAAAATAGTCTTTAATGTAAAAGAACTAAAATTAAAGAAAGTATCATGAAATGCTAAAAATAACTATGCATCACTTTTCCACTTCATCTTCTTCATCTTCTAGAACTTCAAACCTTTCATGTTCCAACACCTTTTCCTGTGCCCTCATCCTAGACCTATAATCTCAATATCTGGTGACAATTGCAAATATGTCCTTGCTCCTTGGCGTTGTAGTAATATGTAACCTGGTTCTGCATTTTCCCAAAGCAATTTCAGACTCAACCAACATCTCAAATCTTTTCTCTTCTTTAGATTTAAAAGACTTCAGGTGGATCTGCATTCCACTGAGTTTTGAGAAGCAATCCCATGTCACTGTAGCAGGATCAGCTAAATTCTTTACTGAATTTGAGCCTTTTTATTAATTATCACATGAAGGAATACATAGAGGCATTGGAAATGAAAAAGATTGCTCAAAGACAACTATGTACAAAGCTAAGTTGAAACTTGGAAACTCATATTATCAAAAATCAAATCTCTACAACACCTTTTCTAGCAACTTCCATTGTTCAGATGGTGGAATTATCATTTGTTCTAACTGATGTTGTTTGACTTGAAGATTTGTTAACAATTCATGATTCAAATTGGAACCTACCTTGGATTATTTAGTCAAATTTCCATTCAAGGTTAGCAATGGCTTGATGGAATCCAAATAGTTCACCACATTTGAGTTCTGAGGAAACTGGCCCAAATCAATCTTCCTTGCATCCTCCATCTTCTTTCTGAAATCATTCTTTCCATTGAATCGTTCATTTGTGTCAAAATCCTCTGGTAAACCAAGCTCTGTGAAGTTCCTTACCTTTTCATCCACCTTCATCTTGCCTGTAGCCAAATGCAAGTATTCCTTTGTTTCAAGCAACCTCAAACACTTGTCAATGATAGATGAAAACATCATTGATGTAGCAAGCTTATTAGTAATCCCTTTTGATTTCAAAACATTGTCACTAGCTTTGTAGACTATTTGTTGAATTTGATTTGCATATTTTTCTAATACCAACACATTTTTGTTGTCCCCCTAAATATTTTTTGAGCTTCTTATGATGTTCTCTGATAGCATCAATCAATTGAAACATGTCACACAAATGATCAATCCTCTGCATTATTTCATCCCAAATATTTTTTTTCATATGACTCATTTTTTCTCTACAAAATGCAGATAACTTATTTTGACAAGACTTAATTTCATTTTTTGCTTCCATTAGCTCTGCCTCCAATCTTTCATTTCTTTTTCTCTCCTCCAATTTTTGTTCCCACTATGCATTTCCATTCGCAATGCTTAGTCTTAATTTTTTTGAAGTGGATTTTTCCTCATCATATTTCTTGTTGCTCTCATCTAGCCTTTGCTTCAGTTCATTCACTTCAGTCTCATTCTTCTTATCCTCTTTTCTCATTGATGTAGAGGAATTTTTTTAATAACTTTTTCTAATTCATTGCTCTTGTTATTTGTTGCTTTCCTCTTTGCTTTCTCAATTTCTAGGTCTTCCTGTAACTTTTCAATTTGAGTTTGCAACCTTTTTTTCTCTCTATCTTGCTTTAGCAATGATGTGTACACCAATTCATTGTTCTTCTTTGATGCATTAATTTTTTCAGTATTTGTGAGTCCAGAAAAATCCAATTTAATATTTTTAACTTGGAATTTAGATCGAGCCATCTGATTTGCTAGTTTTTTTTTAACCATGGGAATAAGAATTGTGTACTCTATGATTCCTTTATTTGTGTCAAATGTGGGTAATACCATGGTTGTTGGAGGCTCTGAAGTTACAACAGACGCACTCTCCATAAGTTGCTTCTTTTCTTTTTTATTCATGTCTGAGATTTTCTTAAACTCTTGAATGTAATCAAAACCTAGGGACGTAGGAATAATGGAATGCTTGAATGGAAAAGGAATTGGAGTACTTGCAGTTGCTAATGATGTCACAACTAGACTATCTAGAAGTGGGGGAGTCCCTGGAAATAACTCCTTTGTGGTGGATCCACTCCTAGTGTGACTTGGACCTGTCAAAATCCTTTGCCTCTTCTATATGCCTTGATGACCTAATGTTTCTATGGTATATTGTATTGTTGTCCTCTTGTGTGTAATTTTCTATTGTAGCACATGTTGACCCCTACTAGTACTACTACCCATACCATCACCACTAGAGGTAATGCCAATTGCACTAAGCTCTCCACCATGGGCATGTCCTAGTTGTGATTGTGTTTGACCATGAGGATGAGGATATGAAGCTCTAACAAATTGACTTGTATTCCCTACACCTCCAAGCCCAAGGCCAAATTTATCAATTGCTTTTCTATGCTTTACATTTGTTAATGTCCAAGGGCCTTATCCTTGGGACCCCAAGGACCACCTTCATAACCCATTTTTTTAGCTATGGTTGCTCCTGTAGTATATGCTTATTTTGTGGCCTCACTTAAACCAAGTTTGAAATTAGTATGGATTTCTTCTTCCCTATCATCATTAGATTCATCATCACTTTCCTTATCTTCTTGTTCATCTGGATGCTCTATATTCCACAATTTGCTAAACTCACGATCTTCTTCATTATCTCCATAGTTTGCAAGAGCTCTTAGATCACCTAGCTCCTTCCTCATAAACCATTTAAGTAATTTTTGATCATGACCAATTTTTTTCTATAACTTCCTTCTCTAGAGAATCTAAATTTTTTACTCTATTAGATGGTTTATCACTTTTTTCATAAAAAATGTTTTACCTCCTGATTGTCTTTCGATGCAATGCCATAATTTCTGCTAACAATTGTTCAAAAGAAATACCATTCTCAACAACACTTTTCTCCATTGCTATTTTGACCTCATCCCAAGAATCCTTGTTTCTAAAGTTTTCAAGCAAGGGCTTACATTGATGTTGAATTCTACTTTCAATATTCTTATTGAGCACAATCATTGATTTAACAGTGTCACATGGATCATACTGCTAGTGACATATATCATCAAAATAAAAAAAAATTAAAAGATTATGTGCCGCACTAAATGCTTTTCTCTCGAATGTGATCCCTCCACATGAAAAAGGTAAATAAGGAAATAAGGTCTTCTTTGGTTGACTGGTAAAGTGTAGTTCATCAGTACTCTGCATCTTCCTTACATATTCCAAAGCAAAAACCCTTTATGCCACATGTATTGGATGTTTGTATTGCTGCACTCCCGATCCTTCAAATCTTAGCAGAGTATATTCTTCCATTAAGTACCAATCAGCCAATTGCATTTCTTTTCCCATTTGAATGCAGTTTCTACATGACATAGGCAATCTAGGCATTGGAGTATTTGTAATTTCTTGATGCAATGGACCCAAAAAGTAGTCTACAAAATGACTTTAGTTCCTTCAAGAATCATGCATCCTTATAACAGTGGTCCATTCATATACTAGAGACATTTTCTTTTCCTCAGCATTACTATAGGGCTGAATTTGAAGCTTGTTGGTCTGAAACATTTCTGTAAATTTGAATGGAAAAAGATAGCACAAGTAGGTTGTGAACGTAAATGTCTTGGTGGAACCTCCTTTAATCATTAAAAAATGTTTATGCATGGATTCTACAATGTTCCCAATAAATTTATATTTGACATGTGGAACACCATAAAAGATATTATATACAATTTCAAGGAGGATTGCATCTAGTTCCAAATTGCTATCCAGTCCGAGGAAAAATGCTAGCATGGAAATAGTATCTTGAACCCATGGTTTAAAAATATTAAAATCATAAGGAGGCTTATGATCACCTTTCAATTTGTTTCTATCCTTAAATATTCTATTTAAGAAATATTTTTTCTCCATTTCATTGACTGCTTCATAATCACTAGCAAGATTTTCTAGGTCAATGTGGACATTTCCAAATTCTTCGGTTGTAAACCGCAACATTTTTCCAAGTTCTATATTAACGGATAAAAAAATTTCATTGCTATCTTTATTAAAAATTTCTCTTTTTCTATCATCATAATTTAGGTCACAGACCATGATAAATTTTGGGCAAGGAAAAACCTCATGTAACATCATGTGCCCTAATCCAATTACCCACGTTGCATTGATACTATTAACTTGCATTTGCTTTGCAGCCTTATTCTAAGATGAAAATATAAGTTCTGAGGTATGCCTATCATAGGTTTCAGGATAATAAATATCATGGTATTCATCAGTGAAACCTTGGGTTTTATGCAATTTTGCATAATATATTTTTTTATCTGACATTGCTCTAGTGGTACTGGTGGTAGACATGATGATACAATGTGAAATTGTGAATTCCCTATTAGTCATCCTTAATTTTTCTTAATTCTTAAGCCTCTTAACCCTAAACCTAAACTTCAAAGTTTGAAAAAATAAGAGTTTAAGAAACATCAAATGATGAAACGCAGCCACAATAATTCTTTAACTTACCCAGATTTTGATTCTTGAAACTGGGTTACTAGAATGAATTTGTTGGAAGTGGAACTGTGGAACCCAAAATAGGGTGGTGCACTACAATGACAAAACTGAAGATTGAAATCTCCATGTGTGCTGACCCTCTCACTTCAAAATAAAATCACTTAGCAATAGAAAGTGTTGTTTTTTCGAACATTAAAGTGAATGAAATCGAAACATCTACATGTTACTTCTAGACTACATAATTACTAATTATTACATGGCTAACAATATTTAAAACAAGCCATTTATGATTTACTCGTGCATTGACGACAAACTCTAAACAGTTGATCTTTGTTAATCTAATAGTTATAGGGTGATTCTAGAGGTTTAAGTTCACAAGCCTAGCGCTCTGTGCATTTCATTATGGAATGCAACTACAACCATACATCAAATGTTCATCGAATGGTTATGTAATTTATGATATAAATAATAAATATTTTTTAAAAATTTGTTTTAACCTTTAATGTGCTAGGATTGACATCAAGGCCTTAATAAAATGAATTACAATGTCACATTAATAATTTAATAGAAAAACCATTAATATCACTTAATGTTGCAAAGGACTTAATAAAATGAATTACACTATCACATTAATAGAAAAACCATTTATTTTATTACAACTGAATTACAATGTCACATTATTACATAGTACAAATACAAATGCAAGGGAAAGTGCCAAGCTTCTGCTGGACTGCTGGTGAAAACATGAATGTAATACATGTTTCTCTAAAAAAAATGCGACTTTCCAGGTCAACCATGCGCTCTGAAAATAAACACATGGGACTTTTCAGGTCACCCATGGGATTTGAAAATAAATGCATAGGGAATGGGGGGCCAATCAAACTAGGGAAATGGGAGCTATAAAGATACAAAATGTACTTGTCCCCTTTGAAAATAAGATTCATGCAGAAGATGAGGGGTTGTAAAATTTCTCCCATCTTCTACTTGCAACTTCCATGCACTGGGAGAGCACTTATCTCCATCAGAGCTCCTCATCCTGGCTCAAAACCTGTCTAAGAATTTATGTGAACAATACGAACTTCTTTCCAATTCCACCCATTCTGAACTTGAAGGAAATTGGTCTTTTAATTTGTAACTACATAACTGGAGGTAGGAGAATTTAGAGTATCCTCAATAATACCACATCATCTTCTTCCTAAATCCTTATTAACCCTACAAAATGAAAACCCTTATGACAATTCAAACATTGCACTCAATAGTGTAGACTTTATCCTTCAATGAATTATTTCAGTTGTGCTTACTATCCTTATTTATGGGCCAATAGTGCCACCAATAGTGCCAGTACCAACCTAGTCCCTGTGTACACCTCACGCGTGTCACATGTGGGGTTGGGTATAGTCATAATTGTGATTCACGCAAACCAAAAAACCAACTTAATAAATTCATGTAACTTAAACCTTACATTTACCATTTAAATGTTTAATTTGATTGACATATGGAATCTCACAACCTGGCTACATGCAAAATGTACCTCAAGCTGACAAGCTATCAATTGTAAAAATCACCAGTGCCACTCAAACAATATGAAGTCATTACAAATCTTGTTTCACTAGATCACAGGATTATTGACATCATCATCTATTATTCTACAGTTCATCATGAAGTTTTCAATATAAAGCTATCCAATCAATCACTCTAGATGTTCATATGGCATTAATTCATGCCACTGCTGACCATACCATAGACACACTTTCTTCAAAAACTAAGATTTGGAATTAATGAGCGATGAGCCTTATCTTGCCACGTGTCTGCATCTAATGGTTCTAGTGTAATTCTAGAGGTTTCAATTCACAAATCTAGTGCTTCACAAATATAATTCCGAAATGAAACTATAGTCGTCCATCAAAAATTCATCCAACAGCTTGGTTATATTGATTTGCACTAACATTTGGCTACAAATATAGAATATCATTCTCACATATGATAGATTAAGTTTTTAAGCCCTATTCCTACGTTCTTCCTAGGCGGCCCCTCTTTTAAAACACACTTTATGCATGTGCATATTTTTTCCACTTAAGTTCTTTTATTGCTCATCACAAAAATCATACCATCGGGTTCATTACTACAATGATGGGACTTGATCTCGCCACATGTCCACAACTAACGGTTCTAGTGTAATTCCAGAGGTTTCAATTCACAAATCTAGTGCTTCAGAGATATACTTCCTATTGGAAGAATGAGTAGGTTATCTATATGCTTTCATTGATGTCACCATGTTGGTAGATATTGGCAGCTTGGTCTAGTACTCTAAAACCGGTGTGTATAACTGACTTATCTTCTTTGGTGGTTGATCTGATATTTTTGGTGCCTCTTCGGTATTCTAGATCACATTTCTCCACAATTGAAAATTCCTAATTATGGTTTTGGGAAGTTACTTATGGATGTTAAAGGCATGCATGATCAAGTTATTTCGTGTTATGGTGCTCGTACGATGAAGTGACATTATTCTGTTAGTTGCATTGAAGACTATTCCTGACCAACATGTTAAGTTAATTTTGATATAATATGAAAACTTATATGTGATCTATCTCTTGGTCTGAGCTGACATAATGTAACATGCTAACGGTTAAATTGCATTTTGAAAATATTTTATGATCTATATTGGAGCCGATGGTTGACATATTTTATAAATGAATGTCATCTAATTAGGCTGACCTAATTGATGCTTGCGATGGAGATTGGATATATATATATATATACACATATGGTGAAAATTTTTAGTAGAGTAGAAGTGAAGAAAAGTAGTGCAGAGAAGAAGAGCAGAGAAGTGATGAGTGAGTAAGAAGTATGAAGCAGTAGAAAGTGAGAAAGTGAGCGATTATAATGAAGTGTGTCAAGTCATTATTCTGAGCATCATCGGAACTGTATGAACACATAATAGGTGCATCTTTCCAGTTCATTTTTGGTTGTAAAGCCTTAATATGTTTTGTATAAACTTGTGTAGGAAATGAGCCTCCTTGTTGGATAGTAAGTCCTTTTTGTAGGTAGTGATCCTTTGTACTTGGATAGCATGAGTCCTTCTTTTGGTAGTGAACCTCTTTTGAAAATACTGTATAGTGTGAGTTAACCCTCACTGTAGTTTTTCCCTTATTGGGTTTTCCATGTAAAAATCTAGTGTTCTTTGTGTTGATTTACTTTTTTTTATTTGTATTTCATGCTCATATTTAATAATAGAATATTGTGGTTGAAGAATTTACAAGTGATAAAGTTTATGTTTGAATTTGTGTGACAACTAATTCACCCCACCCTCTCAGTTGTCTTGCACCTGTTTAACAATTGGTATCAGAGCATTTGGTTCCTTGGTGAAGAGCTTAACCACTTGAGGAGGATCCTGAAGGCTGGTTGAATAGATGATAAAGGAGACCTCCAGGTACCGCTCTTGAAGATCTTGATAAAGTGGAAAAAGAAAACAGAGATCTGAAAGAGAATCTTGATGAAGCAAATGAATGTGTTTAGAAATTGAAGGAACAGTTGAAGAAATTTAAGGAAAGACACAAAGAAGTAGGTGAGCAGTTGAAACAAGAGATAATTGGACTGAAAGTGATAATATAAGAGAAGAATAGGATTGAAGAATTCCTGAATACAATGGTGCATAACAAGTTTGATGAGTGCTCTAGACTCGAGCAGGAGATAGTAAAATCAAGAGTGGAACTGGAGAAGGCTTAACTCTATGAAAATAATTTTAGATCCAGCTCTGGTAAACTTGAAGAACTGCTTGTTGAGTAGAAACCATGTAAAGAAAAAGGTGGCTTGGGATTTGATAGTGTTGAAAGTTCTAAATATGTGAAGAAGAATCAAGGCAAGAGGAAGCAGAGAAATTTTTTTGCAAGAAGACCGACTGTGAGATAGCCTAATGCACAGAGGTACTCCTCTCTCGATGGTATTTTTTTTTCTTGTAACAAATATGGTCATAGAGAAAATCAATGCAGGAGCAGGATGAACCAGCTTTTTGGTTTTCTTTCCAGAAAATGTTTTGAATGTGGGAAGATTGGACATAAGGGTACATAATGCAGATCTCAAGTGAGAATGATTAGTCTATTAATGAGGAACAAGTTTAATGAAGGAAAAATGAATCATTTCTTTAATGGCTATTGCTATACCTGTAATAAATTTGGACACAAAGAAATCAGTACAGAGTGAGGAATAATGGATGATAGTTTAATCCGAAAAGTGTGATCTATTATAACTACAACAAACCTGGACATGTATCTAAAGTTTGTAAGAATAAGAAAGGAAAGAAGTCTGCTCTAGAAGAGAAGAGTGAACTGGTAAAGAAGATTGACAAAGAAGATATGAAGCAAGAGATGGATAAGGTATGGAAGAAGAAAGAAGAAGAAGAAAAATTTGAGACTCCTAATGTGTCTATGCCCTCATCCGATATAGATGACTTTTTAAGAATCTAAACCTAGCATGGTCTTAGGGGGAGTATTATCAGAAGACTATAAAACCCCCTAGAAGAATGGTGTATCAAAGGCTAGCACATTGTCAGAATGTGAAGAATAATTATTCATAGGTTTTAGAAAAAGAACCAGAGGAAAATATGTTGGTATGAGGATTTGTGGACCGAATAAAGGCTTTTGTGATATGAAGACTATTTTTAACAAATTTTTGGTGTCTATCACATTTAATGTGTTTTAGGGTAAGTTTGATGGTGTATAAGATGAATTTTTCAAGTATTTTTGGTTAAATCGTTCTTGTGAAGAGCTTGAACAGAAGCCTAGAATGATTTTGGAGTGAGCCTGAAGCATTTCTAAAAGGAATTAGAAGAGATTATATTAGATAATCTGGAAACCTGTTCTCTGATTGTAAAAGGAAAGAAGAAAATCGAAGAAGTTCCATTGAATTTCAAGAAAGCATAGCAATGGATAGTGGATCATGTGGTGTTACCCCTCTAAATTTGAAAAGCACCAAATTAGAAGAGTACAATCATAGGAAAATGGAAGGAATTAAACTAGGGTTGAGCGAAGTTGAATTACAAAAAATAAAAACCCTAAGGATGGATTTATGGAGTGAAATTTCATGGATTACAGATAAAGAGGTTATCATGTTCTTGTTGAATTGTTTCAAGGATGGAATCATTGTTTTGGATAAACCCTATTTGATCTGAAAGGAAGCAATCAAAGTGATCACTAGATTATGCAGCATTGGAGAACTCCCTAGAAGGAAAACTATGAAGTATAAATATTGGAGGTACTAACTGGCATCAGTAGAGATCTTAGAGCACTGTTGATTGATACACTTGTTGATTCGGCTGTTAGGTAAATTGCATATGGTATTTTGACATAGAAAATTTATTTTAGAAACCATGAAAGTTCAATTTCGGAAATTGTTGTACATATTGCTCACATGATGGTTAAGGAGAATATATAGTTTGATTTATGTAGCTTGTTACTTGAGAATTTTCTTGAAAATGTTTGAATGTCATTGGTTGAGAATTATCCCTTTCATTTCAGATCTATGTTGGTGTGTCTAGTGCTTTACTTCCTGAATTCTCTACCATGAAAAAATAATGTGATGTGTGAATCTAGTATCTCACAGATGTCTAGAGTCTTTGGAAAATAATGGAAACATGTGTAGATCATATTTATCATCTTTGAAAGCAAACCCTTGCTCTGGATAAAGAAAATTAGAGGGTGTAATAAGTGATTCCCCTCTGGAATTGAAAAGGAGAAAAGAGATAGTTGAAGACATCATTGACATTTCGAATGATAAGGAGAAAGAATCTCTAATTGGAACTGAATCCCTTGATCCTAATGACATCCAGTCTATGATAGTTGAAGGAAAACTGAAGAAAATTGGCAAACTGTGGAATGTTGCCTCGCCTATTGACAAACTAAAATTTGATGATGCTATGGTAAATTATTTACTTTGGAAAGGTATTGAAGTGTCTGTTGTTTATGATTTCTTGCTAGAAAATTTGATTGAGATTGTTGAAGAAAGGATGCTTCTTGAAGGTTTAGAAGGACATAAGATGGGAATCTTGGTTGAAAGGAGATGTGAAAAGGCTAAGCAGAGACTGTCTGGATTGATTGTGGAAAAAAATAAGTGTATTAAAGAAATTTTAGATGTTTACAAGTATTGTCTTTGGTGGCCTGTAGCTGTAGATAACTTAAGAAGCAAAATTGAAGCGATTGAAGCTGAAGTGAACAACATTGGAAATAATTTTGATATATTTGAAGATAAAGAAGGGAAGTAAAGAATAAGAGTTGGTGAACTATAGGCTGAACTAATCATTACACAAAGACAAAGAGATGATGTGACAAAAAAATTATGGATTCTTAAAGAAATTGTTAAAGTCTGATTAGAGCATCTTTCCAAAATTCTTATTGGTGAAGAAGATGTTGAGAATCAATATTCTGTTACACCTTGGTCACCCTCTTTTACTCTATTGGGATTGTTCGAAAGTACATGTACAATATTGGAGTCTGTTGTATTCAACTGGAAGAAGTTGTTTCCAGTTCTCATGGAAAGGTATGAGAAGCTATTCCAGGTGAAGAATGCCATCTTCACTTAATTTTTGTTTGCTTATAAGCTCTAGATTGTTGGAAGTTGTGGAATTTTTTTGGAAATCTTTTGAAAATTTGATGTCACCATATTTAAACTCATTTTTGGTGCCCTTTTCCATTGATGTCAAAGGGGGAGAGATTGAAGTTAGGGGGAGAGATTAGAGTTGGAGAGTTTTTTATATGTTGCAAAGCTTGAAGGACAAGTTTTTTTTGTTTACATGTTGCCATCAATGACAAAGGGGGAGATTGATGAAAGAATGAGTAGGTTATCTATATTGTGTCATTGATTTCACCATGTTGGTAGATGTTTATAGCTTGGTTTGGTACTCTAAAACTAGTGTGTATAACTGACTTATCTTCTCGAGTGGTTGATTTGGTATTTTTGGTGCTTCTCTGGTATTCTAGATCACATTTCTCTGTAGTTGAAAATTCCTAATTATGGTTTTGGGAACTTACTTATGGATGTTAAAGCCATGCATGATCAGGTTATTTTGTGTTCTGGTGCTCATACGACGAAGTGACATTATTTTGTTGGTTGCATTGAAGACTATTCCTGGCCAACTTGTTAAGTTAATTTTGATATAATATTAAAACTTATGTGTGATTTATCTCTTGGTATGATATGACATAATGTAATGTTCTAACGATTAAATTGCATTTTGAAAATATTTTATGATCTATTAGAGCCTATAGTTGATATATTTTATAAATGAATGACATCTAATTAGGCTAACCTAATTGATGCTTTTGATGGAGATCAGATATATATATACACATATGTAAAATAGTTTTAGTAGAGCATAAGTGAAGAAAATAAGTGCATAAAAGCAGTGCAGAGAAGAAGAGCAAAGAAGTTATGAGCGAGTAAGAAGTATGAAGCAGTAGAAAGTGCAAAAGTGAGCAAATATAATGAAGTGTGTCAAGTCAATATTCTAAGCATCACCAGAACTGTATCAGCACATGATAGGTGCATCTTTCTAGTTCATTTTGGGTTGTAAAGCCTTATTATCTTTTGTATAAACTTGTGTAGGTAGTGAGCCTCCTTGTTGGATAGTGAGTTATTTTTGTAGGAAGTGAGCCTTTGTACTTGGACAGTGAGTCCTTCTTTTGGAAGTGAGCCTCTTTTGAAAATACTATATAGTGTGAGTTAACCCTCACCGTGGTTTTTCCCTTATTGGGTTTTCCATATAAAAATCTAGTGTTATTTGTGTTGATTTACTTTTTGTTATTTATATTTCATGCTCATATTTAATAACATAATACTATAGTTGAAGAATTGACAAGTGATAAAGTTTAAGTTTGAATTTTTGTGACAATTGATTCACCCCCCTCTTAGTTTTCTTGTGCATGTTTAACACTTCCGGAATGCAACTGCAGTCGTCCATTGAAAATTCATCCAACAGTCATGGTAATATTGATTTGCATTGTCATCTCGCCACTAAATCTTTTGTATTAGTTTGAGATTATGCTAATTCACCAATGTTTTTTCTTTTTCATTTGAAAATAGGTTTAATTCGCTAATGAAAATATTTTTTTGGTTTCAAAAATATTTTAATCGCCAACAAAAAAATTTCTTTGTTTTGAAAACAGGTTTAATTCGCTAATGAAAATATTTTATTGGTTTGAAAATAGATTTTTAATCGCCAATGAAAATATTTTATTGGTTTAAAAAATGTTGCAATTCACCAGGATTTTCCATAGACTTCGAGTGATTAGTAAAGATTCCCCAATCGATTTTTTTTTCTTCTGAAAAATAAAAAAAATCGCCACTAAAATTAATATTTTTATCAGGAAGTATACAAGATTCGCCAGGATTTCACACCTTCACCAAGGGGGGGTTTCTTAAAGTTTACCCTACTCGCCAATGCATCCTACATCTATCTAGGCATGTAACCACACATACCATGCCATGCTTTACATATGCACTCTTCAGAAGAAGAATCAAAACCTCAACAAGCCAACCATAGATAGCTACCCTTGTGTTTGCTTTTATAGAAATAAGCTCACAAAAAACCACCAAGTGGTATTGCATAAAAGCATGTGACTAAAACCATGAGATTAATAAACCATGACCCCACATTTAATATTGGGTAATTCATTAATTAAATTTCTCCAATATTAAATAAATACATTTTTACAACTTACATTCAACTTATGTCCCAATGTTACATACAACATATAAAGTTGCACCAAGATTGTTAACTCCTAGCGATTCACACATTTCTAGGCTCCCCTAGGTGCACCACACACATAATAATAAATTTAAAATTATAAACATTATGCAAGGCATACAACACCTAATTCCTAACATTCTCCCTCTTGTTGTATACATTCTGTAAGGGGTAACAAGTAACCTCAAACATGAACAAGTTAAAAATCCCTATAGCCACATATAACATCAAGGAATAAAAGTGCTCCATGTGCTCCATCAAGATACATGTAACAAGAAATAAGGTTACCTCCATCCAAAACATGAATGCCCTCATCCTCCACCATGCCATTGCAAAAAAGATAAGAAGACATCCAAAGAGTGCTGGAAATTTTCTAGTGTTGTCATTAGTGTTTTCATTGATTTCAACCTCCAATATGGTTAGGAAGATTGTTGGATATTGTTGCACTATGCTTGCATTAGTAACATAATTTGATGTCCACCTCTAGTGTGGTCATGTTGAGAAGTGTTTTTGGTATTTGAGTAGGTGTTATAGATGTTGTAGATATGTTGATCAAGTATTTGTGGTGTTGCTAATGTAGCTAGTTCACTTGGATTCCAAGTTATTTTGAAAAAAAATGAATTGAAGAGTGTGCATTGTGGTAGAGGTGTGTTCAGTGTTGTTCTCCACATTTTTTCATGGTTGAAAATATGATTGTGTAGTTTGGATGTGATGATCAAAGGTTTTTAGAGGTTCTATATCAATATTTTTAGGTTCTATATCGTGTACTAGTGGAAGTTGTTTTTGATAGTGTGTTGCTTATGAAGAAGGTTGTCTAGGAGAAATGAGATTGTTTTGAATTTATCCACATTGAGGTTTCTTGTCTTGCGTATTTTGGAATGTGCTCAAATTATTTTATCTACCTTTCCCTAGAGTATCTAGTGTTCAATTTTTTGGCAAGGTTGGTTAGTAAAATGTATGTCTATGAAAGTGTTCTTCAATTTCAAGTGGTTGCACTAGTATTGTTGAATATTCTAATGGTTTTAGAATATTCCTGGATGTTGTGAAATGCTCTTATGTGGTCCATGTTGTATTTTTGGACCTGTAGAGGAGTGTATGTGGTTGCTTGTTAGTATTAGTGTAGCTTTGGTTGATCTGGTGTGTTAGTGTTGATTACATAAATTGTTTCTTGTTTGTAGAAGTGTGGTGAAGCATGTAGATGTATATTTTTGTCCTAGTTAACCCTTGGTTTGGTCTACCTTCACTTCTTTCCATGGTGAATGTTTTTGGTGCTAACCTATTTAGTGGTTGAATGCTTGAGGTGCATACATTTCATTGAGGTCGACATGTAAATTTTTTTGATGTTGTGGAGGATATATAAGCAAGGTTAATTATTGGAGATGTGTGTGGAAGATGTGTGAGTGTTGTATGATGTGAATGTAATAAATTGTGGTGATTTCAGTTTGAGATTAAATGCTTAAGGGTATCAGACGTAGTGAGTTTAGGTGTCTACATTTTTAGTGTGCTTGAAGTTGTTGGAGGCAGTGAGTTGAAGGTCACGAATGGTGCAGAGTTATAGTGGTGTATTTTTCTTGTTGCTCTGAGATAGTGAGTCTATCTATAGTAGTATACTTCAATTATTCTTTCTTTTAGATAGTGATTCCTCTAGGAAATGATCCCTTGGCATTGAGTTGGATTCTTCTCTTTTGGGTAGTGATCCTATTGTATTTGGTGTTGCTATTCATATATATATGAGCTAACTCTCACCGTGGTTTTTCCCTGATTAGGGTTTTCCACGTAAATCTAGTGTTCTCTTATGCATGGTGTTGAAAGTGTTTATGTTCCAATTTTTTACGTTCTACTAATGATAATAATGGTTTTATGGTTAATGAGGGTTTAATGTTTTAATGTACAACTGATTCACCTGCACCCTATCAATTGTCTTATGTTTCTGAAAATTGGTATCAAAGTTGTGTTTCAGTGGAAGAAGCTTAACCACTTGACGTAGGTTTGGATGGGGCACAAGAAGGGTGTCCAAGCTCCCATGTTCGATGGAATAAGTCATGCTTACTAGAAAGCTAGAATGGAATCCTTTCTTGTCACTCTAGAGTTTAGAGTCTGGAAGTTAGTTGAAACTAGATATACTATGCTTGCTAATGGTCTGACAAGTTATGATGAGGTCAAATATTATGAGAATAATGATCTTTCTAATTTTGATCTTGGGAAGGTGTATTAGTCTCAAAATTTCTAAAGAGATATAAACAAAGTTACAAAGCATTTATGAAGGATATGATAAGGTTTAAAAGCAAGGAAAGATGCAAAATTTCAAAGCCAAATTTGAAAACCTAAGGATGTCAGAAGACGAAGACATTACAACCTACATGCTCATAGTGCATTAAGTTGATAATGCCATCAATGGTCTTGGTGGTAAGATGGAAGATAGTGAAGTCATAAGAAAAGTATTGAGATCTTTTCCTAAATCATGTAGTTCTAAAGTTTTTTTTCTGTTGCGGAAGCTCATAATTCGGATCAATATTCTAGACATCAAATGTTTGGTTCTTTAATTTCTTTTGAATTGAGAGATTTTTGTCAAAATGCTACAAAGAAAGAAACTACCTTTAAAGTTAGCAAGCCAGAGAATGATGATGAGTAAGATTTTAATGATCCTAATGAGGTGGAAGAAATTTTTGTAAGGACATTGAAAAAGGGCACAGGAAAATACAGAGGTGCATTAAAGCACAAAGTTGTGTCACACTTTTAGCCAACTAAATGGTTTTGAATGAATTGTTTATGGCCAGAAATGTTCGTTTGAGAGGTTTTCAATCAAAACCACAGGGTAGTGACATGGCATTGACATGGTGGTATGTTTTGGCTAGTATGGTTTCTATAGACACTAAAAATTATCACTAGGACCGTGACTTTATTAATTCCCCTTCATCATCCTTGATAATTAAATAATCTTAATTATTTAATTATTATCTAATGACGTAAAGTCTTCTATTAATTAAATAATCTAAGTTATTTAATTAATTCGTTTTATCCTTCTATGTTGTCTTTTGATTAATTAAATAAATTATTATTTATTTAATTGTGTCACTAATATCTGTGATTTATATAATTAAATAAATTCATATTTATTTAATTATTTGTCATTTTCCACTATAATTAAATAATTATGTTAATTATATAATTATTCACTATTATATTTTATGTCACAAGTTAATTAAATGACTCATCTTTTCTCTCAATTTTTTGATTAAATTTCTATTTAATGAAAAATTTAATTTTCCTTTTCCTCTTGCATTTAATAATGTTTCCATTATTTGATAATGCAATTTTCCTCTCAAACTGAAGTGATTTTTGTAAAATCAATCAATTTCCTCATTCTTCCACCAGTCTCATTTTTATCTTATCTTGTCTCGTCTAATTTCATCCATTGGTTGAAATAAAAATCATTTAATCTCAATCAACCATTTCAAATTTGACTCTCTATACAAGGAGGCCTATCATTATCATTTTGATATGAACATCCTTTATGCTAATTTCATGCTACTGGAATCATGAGCAACCACATTCTAGTATTCAACAACTCAGTATAATACATTCAATCTTTTGAGGTCAAGGGTTTTATTTTTCTAAAGAGGGCTTGGAGATCAAGTTTTTATAGGAGCTCCAAATTAAAAAAATAGCTTCACCATTGCGATTAGAGGAGCTGAGAGATGAATTTTGACATATAATTTGACATATTTTTCTTGTAGATTTCTTTTTAATTTTTTAAAAATCTCTTTATTTGTAGATATATATACATTATATATATTTTTTAAAATTTGTTGCAGATATATGCACATAGGTTTGAGGTTATTTTTATTTTTATTTTAATTCATACAAATATATACACACAGTTCCACATCATTCTTGGGAGGCACACACGTCAAAATTTTTTTTTGAAAACAACAAAAGTATATATACATAAAAATCTACCCTCTTGTTGCAAGTATATATTCAAGGGTTTGTTGCAAATATATATATATATATATATATACATTTAAAGTAAAACATCATTTTTATGCATATGTAGCTGCAACATTTTCCTTTTGACAGTATTGGTGAATATTTTCTGTGTATACTCACACAGGTCGTGACACTTCCTTTTGCATGGTCACACGGGCTGCTAAAAAATCATGCAACCTTTCTTTTTTAAAACATAAGCTTTAGATCATTGCTTGAGTGTAAGTGCATAAACTTAGACTTAAAGTTTCTATGATTACTTTTCATTTTTTTAGTTTATTTAATTTATTTAATTTTTTTTTACTTTTTGTTAATTTTTTTTCAGGATCTTTAACCCCTACTCATATGGAATACCAAGGGCTGTGCTAAACAACTTGTCAGCACCCAGTCATGCCCTTGGTCTTGTGGGGCTTAACTTAGATCCCCTCTTTCCTTTACAAGTCTAAAAGGAGTAGTTGCACGAAAATGGGCATAAATTTTGCATAAAAAATAAGATTTTTGAAATTCAAAAGGTGTTAGAAATCTGGTTTAGAGCTCTTTCCTATGGTACAAGCGGAGTTTCTAGATTTTGCTTCGAAAATCAGGTGAACTCACTCAAAGTCACCCCTTATTTTCCACTTCAAATGCTCATATCTTTGTCATATGAAATCATTTTTCAGTAATTTTTTTTAAAAACTTATCAAAAAATCACAAGGAATCCATTTTTGCAATCATTTTTTTCTTTAGACATCTTTGTTTGGCGTATTTTCCACATAATTGAAATTGGACTTAAAATTAAGCATTCACATTTAGATTTTGGTATAAAATTCATAAGTGTCTTTTAATCCCCAAGATTCACTTACGTATGCTATCCTCTTCAACCTTAGTGTGATCTTGAGGATAAAAAATAAGTGATCTTTCTTTTTCTTTTTGGGAGGCCTGCCTAGAGAAGTGATTACTCTAGGGGACTACCTCAACTCCCGTGTTTCTGAGGAGTATAAAGAGCAGGGGGTGAATCTAAAGACACGCCTCTTGGAAGTAGAATATTGTCATTCTTGGCTAAGACCCAAAGAACTTTGTACCTTTGGTAAGTGAAGGTGGAGAGTGGGTTACCCTTTCCTTTCGACTATCTAGTAGTATTCTCTTTCATCTATGGATTAGGCCTTTCGTACCCTTGTGGTATATAGAGGATACCCCTAGTTGAGCTTGTAAATCCTAGTTGAGACTTTTGGCCATATCCCACTTTATTTAGGCTTGTTAATGTATCTTATGTGGTTGAATGTTTAGATAAACTTCCCCACTTGAAATCTCAAGGGGACCCTTATCCAAATTGGGACTTAGGAATTTGTATTCTTGCATCATTTATTTTTGCATTTTCATTTCCATTCATAATCATAAAATAAAAAAACACTAGAAAAATAAAAAAATAAAAAAATAAAAAAAGTCAAAAATCCAAAAACATTAGAAGCATTTCAAAAACAAAAAAATTTGCGTGTCCTCCAAGTCAAGCTATCCACATCATCACCAAGTAAAACTTCTCATCCTTATTCTCCATCATAATCATTCCTCATCATCCTAGTCCTCATTATCCATAGGAATCATCCTATCCTAGTAATCCAAGTCAAATAAATTATCCCATCCTAGTCATCATAACCAATCCTTTCCATCCTAATCATTCCTCATCATCCTTAATCCACATCACCATCCAAGCCACCATTAAAACTTATACCCAAGTCATGTCATCTTCCATATCATCCTTTCCCTCCATTGACAAGGGAAACCAAAATGTCCTACATGTTCAACCAACACCCATCCATAACCATATATTATGCACTTCACATCCTAGTCATACCATCTTCAAACCAAAAAAAACCATCAAAGGACCATCAAAAATCACCATGAAAGGACCACCAAAATTTATCCTCAAAGGAGCACCAAAAGTCACCCTCAAAGGAATACAAGAACCCATGCAAAATTCTATTTCACAAGATGTTAGTCCTAGACTTCTAGTTCCACCCACTTCCACCTCATACATCTCATCTGCATCATCCATTTCATGTTTTTCCACCTTTATAGCACCTACACAAAGTCAACCATGTTATTCACTTGACCTCGTTGATCCAAAGCATGGAATCATATATCACCATATATGTCAAGATCAAAGTACTCCTTCTTGTGATCCAATTCTATCTCATGATCCTATCCTTAAGTCCATCAAAGAAATCCTTCTAGATAACCATGGCATCTAAGATAATCCTTGTGGACACAGAAAAAGTATCCCTTTTTTCTTACTTGATTTGGGATTAGTTAACAACAAATTAGACTTAATGAGGCCCTGATTTAGTGTTGTGAGGTGTTTTACACATCCACACCAGGTCTTGGACCCTTGTAAACTCAATAAAATGCATTATTCATGTCTTGTAAAGGTGTTATAAAGTGTTGTAAAATACTTTCATGCCTCTCTAAACTTAATGGACCATTTTACCCTTAATCCAATATTATAAAATGTATTTAATTGCATCTTCACATTAATCTAGAAGGCCTGTAAATTAAACTTAACTTTAATCTAGTGTTGTAATGTGATTTACACATTCACATTGGATGTTGTGCCTTTCTAGACTATGTGGACCCTATTTTAATGATGTAAAGTGTATTTAATCACACTTTCACATTGAAATTTGTGTCCTTGGCCTCATACACCTTTTACATTATCATTAATAGGCCCCAATGACCCCATATTGTGCATCTTGAGGCATAATTTGATGAAATAACTGACAAAGTCACCACATAAACCTGATTTCCTCACTTCTCGACATTCCAGCTAGCAGAATGGACCCTATGAGACCCATTATCCATTAGGGGAAAATCAATCCCATCTAGGTGGGACCCATTCGCCCTTGATGGAAAATGAGTCCCATTTGAGCCATTTTTAGGGTTTAGGTGTGAAAAATTAGGTTTTAAGTTTGATTTTTCTTCATGTCGGCCTTAGGGATCAAATTAATAGGTAAATTAGGTGGATTGCATATAAATGCAAGCCTCTAAACCCTAATTACTAATCATATTAGCTCATCATCATTCATTCATCATTCACCATGTCCTCAAGACAAGCAAGCTAGGGTTTTTACATTCCATGTCATCAAGATAGCATTTTTCAGACATTCAAAGGTAGAATGTTCATCTTTTGTTGTAGAAATCCAAGATCAATCATCCTGGAAAGGTCTTAACTGCATTACTTAATGGTTCATTGTCTCATTTCTTCATTTTGGTTTAATTACCTAAAAAAGGGTTTGACCAAGGCAAACCCCCATGCCCTAACATGCAACATTTCTCTCTCTTTTCTTGTGTGTTTACAAATTTAGGTATATTAAAGGTTTGAAAATAAATGAAGAAGAGGTTGAAGATTGGTTGGATTCATCTTCCTCTTTGTAAGGTCAAAATATCAGAAAAAAGTCACCTATAATGCTGGAAATTAGAGTTTCAGAGGCAGACACCTGTTAGGAACCGAAGTGTAGACAGAGGGCTTTTGTTCCCACTTTTGGATTTTCAAAAATTCAAAATTGGACTGATTCACCATCTATAGTGAATGAGTCCCACTGCCAGGTCTGAAAAATGTTTTTTGTAGTTTTGGATACCCATTTATCTGAAACGGGCTCTGAAATAGTTTCCCAGATCTAGGACTAATTCACCCAGAATGGTGAATGAGTCCTAGTAGGCCATATTTTTAGAAGTCATTTCCAGTCCCTAGCAAGTTGTTAGGTGCACATTTTCTATTTCACAGCTTTTTGTTTAGTTCTATTTACATTTCTAGGTGTCCTTGCATACATCACTGTGTTTTCAAACATCTTGCATTTCTTTAGTTTTCATTCAATAATCGATCTATTTTGTTAGTCTTCTGCATTTAGGACATTACATTAGTTACATTTCATTCATATTTACATTAATCTTGAATGTTTACATTACATTTTGGCCCAATCATTCTACTTTTAGGTGAAAAACCCTAGAAGTGCTAGAAAGCATTAGGAAGCCAAAATCTTTGTTTACATTTTGGTGAAACTGACTTTTGAATACTTTCTTTTTTTATTTTGGAGTCCTTCATCATCCTAGAATTAGCTTGGATTTCATTTTGCATTAGTTAAGTTGCATTCTAGGGTTTCAAATTTTGCATTAGTGAAAGTGCATATAGGTTGCATTTTTCCATCTTAAATCATTGAGAATTTTTGAAATTTTGCATTTGCATCTTAGGTCTGCATCATACAACACATAAAACATCATGACTCAGAAATTTCTATAAATTTTGAAAAAAAATCCCTACTCGGACTCGTTCGCCACCTTGGGGGAATGAGACCCCTTTCAACCCTAAAACTACCTTTTATAGAGCTAAAAACCCTATTTTTAAGCTTTTGTCTACTGCCCTTACCTATATGTATTAGTTGGTTGAGTTTTTGTAACATGATTTTCATTAGATCCAGCTTCTATTAGCTCATTTCATGCATTGTTTAATTTTACTTTTGCATTTCCAACATTTCATCTTTCAGGTTGTTGAATAATGTAATCAACAAATTACTTGTTTCACATCTAAAAATTGTATTTTAACATTTCCCTTTAAATAATTTCATTGCACTTTCTTTCCTTTTTCATGATTGCATGTTTTCTTTCAAGAGATTTGGCTTTGATTTGGTTAAAAATGGATCAAATAAATACAACATTCCCTCTTATGAGTTCAATTTCGATTACACTAATGAGGTCTTTAAGAAACATGATCAAACCATTGACACAATCCTTAATATTACATTGCCCGTTGGTGAGGATGGTAGTGTAGACAATCATAACAATAATACTTGTTCTTCTTTAGATACCTCTCCTATTAGTGACAAAGGTATCTTGGTGAAAGAAGATACAAGCGTTGAGGGTCTTGATTGTCCCTCTCCTCATCCCCCTTTGGAATACATTAGACAACAAGAGGATGAGATCATAGAAAAATTTCTAACCATCACCTTACCTAGTTTTCATAGCCATGACAAGAAAAAATGTCTTTCTCCTAATATCCCACCTCAATGCAAAGAGGATAGGCTGGTGTTAGAAGACATTCCTATTAAGAATTATGAGAACCTTTATCCTCCCTTCTCTAATACTCCTAACATTTGGAATAATCTATTTGAAAATCATAATGGTCCTTCTCCTGATGCCTCCCCCAATTGTGATGAAGCTACTTTACAAACTTCAACCTTGAATGAACATATTATAAGCTCTCCTACTAGGGTATCCAATATGAAACAAGAGAATGAGACCTTACAGAAAAATGATAATCAAATAGAGTCTTCTCCTAATTTCCACACTATCGATAAACACGGAAATCCAACCATTGATCCTTCCGCTACTTGCGATGCAGTCATTTTGGAAGAACCAATCAATGAATGTCAAGAACATTTGACTTGTAGTTCTCCTAAAAACTCTCCTTCTAGGGAGAATATCATGGTGCTAGCAAATGACAAAAATACTAATGTGTCTTCCTTATATAACAAGGTGATTCTCAATTTCCCTTTATTAGAGATACATCAAACGAGGACCGCTGAGGTTATGAAAATGCAAGTGTCCATTAGACCCCCCTCAATCAATGGACCTCATACATACCTCATGGGACATCCTAAGAACCCTCTAATTCTCTACCCACCTTCACAGAAAAAAGAAACTCAAAATAAACCTAAACTCATCCTTTATCCACCATAACACAAACCTCACATTCACAAAAAGCTTGAAATTATCCTTTACCCACCTTAGAATAATGTGTCATAGCAACCAAGTCATAATAACATTGCTCATACATATAACACTAGACACAATCTGTAACCCAGTCAACCAACCCCAACCTCCTTACCTTTGCCCAAATCTATACTACCTACTGCTCCTCGATTAAGGGAGTATGATCTCGTTGAGCAACTTAAGAGCACTCCCGCAAAGATATCCCTATGGGATTTACTTCACAACTCACCTAGCTATCACATTATGCTTCAAGCAGCCTTACAACAAGTTCCTATCCCTTCTAATGTACAACCAACTGACATAGCATCCATGATTAAAGGACACAACGCTGACATTGTTTTCCACCAAAGTGAACTCCCCTATTTGGATGTGCAAAAAAAAAAATGATCCTTTGTTGATCATAGCTCAATACAAACAAAAAGGAATAAAGATAACTCTTGTATATATCAACTCTGCCCTTAATGTGTGTAGTGTGAGCCTTCTGGATAGGCTTAGAATTGAACAATAAAATATTCAACCTAATTCGTTATCTATTAATGGATTTTCCAATGTCGAAAAGAAATTGCTCGGGGTGATCATTATACCTTAGTAATAATTATACCTCTTATAGTTGAAATGGCCACATGGAATACGCTAATCCATGTTATGCCTCATGAACTTTCATGTAATCTTATCTTAGGCTGACCCTGGTTTCATGCAATGAATGACGTGCCTTCTACTCTTCATCGCAAAGTGAAATAAATTCAAAACAAAAAAGCACACATCCTTGAAGCTAACCCTAGTCCAAATACTTGTTTGAACATTGAGAAAAATAAATCGAATCATTTAAACACATTAACACCAACTATGCAAGTGGAACCCATCCAACAACAAGAAAAACAACAACATATTGAACAAGTCACGAAGCTATTAGATGATGATTGGGGTTCCTTATACTTCACACCAAAACTCATGGATGAGTACAAGATCATAAGTAGGGATTCCATTGAGGGAAATGAAAAAAGAAGTCATGTCAACACAAAACTCAAATGATCCTTCGAAAGCATCCACCTAAACCACTTTAGACAAAGAAGAAAATTACACAACAAACTTTGATGAGATTAATCATGAATAACCACCTAATCCAAAATCAATGAAAAAGATTTATGGATGAGGTTATGAACTTATGAAACAACTTGGCTATAGTGGAAAAAGGATATTGTGCTAATGAGCAAGGTATCTGCAACCGTATTGATCCTATCACACAACAAACAAATCATGGTCTTAGATATTGTCCTTTGATAGAAATTGACAAGCCTTCACTCAATATCAGCACCATCACAAATAATTCATCAAATCCAACCTTAACCATAGTGCATCCTAATATGATCGACTCTAGTGGTCTCGATCATTCTCCTTTACAAGCAATCAAACAAACAAATACACCTTCGCTTAATGTTAATTACATCTCACAAAACACTAATGAATTAAACTCATTAGATTCTACACCCTCTTGTACAGGAGAGAACAAAATCTCGCAATCTAAAGAGTCTTGCGTAGGTATGGAAACTCATACTAAACAAGAGGTATCTTTGTCGCAAACTACAAGAACACATTCTATTATTGATCAAGAGGGTATCTTGTTTAGACTTCTTTAAGATCACTTGATAACCCTTCCTCCAAGAATTCGAAATAAATTCTATTACAAGACTTCATTTTGTGCATATCATAGAGTTTATTGTCATTCCATTAATGCATGTAAGGATTTGAGTAGTAAAATACAACATTTTAAGGATTTTGCTGTTCTTCCTTATGTGGGGGAACCTAATCCTTCTAATTGATATCTATTTTCACTCTAGAAAGCATTTCATTAACCATTTTGGCTCACCCTTGTCCTACACTCAGTGGGGGTAAAGGGTTATGTAGCCTTCTCCTTGTATGTCACTTGTTGTTGCCTCTTTTCACTAGTCATTAACCTTTCATGAACATATAAGAGCAAGCTTGGGATGTGGAAGACATGCCTTAAGTTGAATCACATGTGGCATACTACCTTTTTCATGACGTATCTTCTCGAAAACATATGACTTGGCATAGGTATTTTTGAGTAAGCTCTCATGTATTCCTTCTTCTTCTAATTTAAAGAAATTTCTCATAGTAATGACCAGTGTTAGCAACCACTTTAAAGTGGGGTCATACATTGACACTCACATTTCATTGTGTGATTTTCTTTTTCTTGTGATTTCCTCTCTTGGAAAAATTAGGTATAATGTTGCCCAGAATGAGACCTTGCACTTGCCCTCTCTTGGAAACAAGATGAGACCATTTGTTCTTTTCATCTCTTGGAAACATTAGGCATGATGTTCCCTAAGATGAGACCTTGCATGTACTAAGAAAAATCCCTTTGAAAATTCCTTGCACTATCTCACATTGGCAATGTCTATGAGTGTCAAGCATACAAAGTTTTGCTTGCCTCATAGAGCTCAAAAATAATTTTCATTGTGGTTCCTTATTAAAGTTATCAGGAGGTATAACTTTGGTATGGTTCAAGCGGGAAGCCCATTCTGAGGCATGAATTTTCCCCATAGCCACCTGCATGTGTGAGTCCATACTATCCATGAGTGTATGTTTCTCACCTTTTGGGATTTCTCACTCAACAGAAAGCTATGAGTTCCATAACCCTAGAGTGAGTATGCATTTTGTTTTTGGAAAAACAACCTAGTCTGATCCACAACGTGTTGTACAAATGGTCAAAGCTTGATCCACCTCATTTTCATTTCTCTTCCTTCTAGTTCTTGCCATTGCATGATCATGTATCTTGTCTTGCCACAAATAATTCACCTTATGCATGTCCTTTTGCGCTTATCTTGGCTTGAATTAGGATCTTGGATCCTGGGGGCTTGACCACCTCCTTGATCTTTGCTATCCTAGACCATCTGCATTGGTACGATTGGACCCTTCTTTAATGTCTACTTTAGTGTGAGTTTGAAGCAAGTTCATCCTCTCACTAAAGTGGGGGCTAACTATGGACATGGAGAAAGTATCCCTTTCTTCTTTCTTGATTTGGGATTAGTTAACAACAAATTGGACTTAACGAGGCCTTAATTTAGTGTTGTGAGGTGTTTTACACATCCACACTAGGTCTTGGACCCTTGCAAACTGAATAAAATGCATTTATTGATGTCTTGTAAAGGTGTTGTAAAGTGTTGTAAAATAATTTCATGCCTCTCTAGACTTAATTGACCCATTTTCCCCTTAATTCAATATTATAAAATGTATTTAATTGCATCTTCACATTAATTTAGAAGGCTTGTAAATTAAACTTAACTTTTAATCTAGTGTTGTAATGTGATTTACACATTCACATTGGATGTTGTGACTTTCTAGGCTATATGAACCTTATTTTAATGATGTAAAGTGTATTTAATCATTCTTTCACATTGAAATTTTTGTCCTTGGATTCATCCACCTTTTACATCATCATTAATAGGCCCCTATGACCCCATATTGTGCATCCCGGGGCATAATTTGATGAAATAACTAGCAAAGTCACCATATAAACTTAATTTCCTTCTAGACATTCTAGCTAGCAGAATGGCCCCTGTGGGACCCATTTTCCATTAGGGGTGAATAATTCCCATGTAGGTAGGACTCATTCACCCTTGATGGCGAATGAGTCCTATTTGAGCCATTTTCGGGGTTTAAGCAGGAAAAATTATGTTTTAAGTTTAAATTTTCTTCATGTCGGCCTTAGGGATCAAATTAATAGGTAAATTAGGTGGATTACCTATAAATGTAGGCCTCTAAACCATAATTCATAATCATATTAACTCATCATCATTCATTCATCATTCATCATGTCCTCAAGACAAGCAAGCTGGGGTTTTTACATTCGATGTCATCAAGATAGCATTTTTCATACATTCAAAGGAAAAATCTTCACCTTTTGTTGGAGAAATCCAAGATCAATCATCATGGAAATAAATTAACTCCATTAATTCATGCTTCATTGTCTCATTTCTTCATTTTGGTTTAATTACCTAAAATGGGGTTTGACCAAGGCAAACCCCCATGCCCTAACATTTAACATTTCTCTCTCTTTTCTTGTGTGTTTGTAAATCTAGGTATATTAAACGTTTTAAAAGAATTGAAGAATAGGTTGAAGACTGGTTGGAATCATTTTCCTCTTTGCAAGGTCAAAATATCAACAAAAATTTACCTACAATGTCAAAAATTAGAGTTTCAAAGGTAGATACCTATCAAGAACTGAAGTGCAGACCGAGAGCTTCTGTTTCCACTTTTGGATTTTCAAAAATTTAGAAATGGACTGATTCACCATTTATGGTGAATGAGTCCCATTGCAAGGCCTGAAAAATGTTTTCTGCAATTTTCGATACCTATTTTTCTGAAACGGGCTCCAGAATAATTTCCCAAATCTAGGACTAATTCATCGATAATGGAAAATGAGTCCTAGTAGGCCCAATTTTTAGCATTAGCAACATTTCAGGAGTCATTTCTAGTCCCCAACAAGTTCTCAGGTGCACACTTTCTATTTCACAACTTTTTGTTTAGTTTTGTTTACATTTCTAGGTGTTTCTGCATACATCAATGTGTTTTCAAACATCCTGCATTTCTTTAGTTTTCATTCAATAATCGATCTATTTTGTCAGTCTTCTACATTTAGGAAATTACATTAGATACATTTCATTCATATTTACATTAATATTGAATGTTCACATTACATTTTGGCCCAATCTTTCTCCTTTTAGGTGAAAAACCCTAGAAGTGCTAGAAAGCATTAGGAAGCCAAAACCTTTGTTTACAATCCTGTCTTTGATCAACATATTATATTTGATAAATATCCTACCATTGATCAATAAATCCAAAATGACCCCCTTTCATATCAAGAGTAAGGTATCCCTTCTATACCATCTCATAATATTTCCATATCCAGCCCATTTTATGATCCTAGCATATCCACCTCGTATCGTGATCCTACTATACCACTACCATGGCATGACCATTTTCCATCACAAGAACTAATATTTCCATCAAGTACTCCATCTAATGATACCCCTCCCAATCAAGATCAGGATGTCACATCCACTCCATCACATGATACCCTTACATCTCATGATCCCTCTCTAAATCAAGATCAAAGTCTAACTTATATTCCATGCAATGATCCCCTCCCTCTAAGTCAAGATCAAAGCATCCCTTCATCTCCATGTCATGATCCCCTTCCATGTCATAACAAAGATCAAATGATTCCATCCACCCCATCCCGTGATCCTACCTTAAGTCAAGATCAAAGCACCCCTTCATCTTCATGTCATGATCCTAATCCTCCACAGGATCCCATCACCCATATCCAAGCTACTCACGAACTCCACACTTATCAATTGGGTTCATCCACTTTCATCCAAGATGGTTTCCTCCAAGAACATATCATTCCTTCAATACCATACCCTCCTAAAAATGGACTCACACCTTTTCAAAACAACAAGTATCCCATTGGAAAAAAGATTTTTCAAAAAATGAATTATCAAGGCAAAAGGTTAGGCCTACATGAGCAAGGAATATTAGAACCCATCCATATCCAAGAAAATCCTAATTATCATGGACTTGGCTATAAGTCTCTAGACATTGGCACTCCTTCCCCCATCCTAAATCCAAAATCCCTCCACTTAAATCCAAATTTCCACATTCCCTACCGTAAAAATCTATCTTGGGCCCTTATATTCCAAATCCTAGTCCTTCATCCCTTCCATCCATTTTCGGTCCCTATGTCCCAAAAAAAAATCCTTCATCCCCTCCATCCATCCTGTGTCCTTAAATTCCACCACCTAGCTTCACTACCCTTAAATACCATTATCCTCTTTGTCCATCTCCTCATATACCTAGTCAAGATCAACAAACGTACACACCCATGAACATTTTCCAACATACCTACACCGAATTATCCATAATACATCCACATCATTCATATCCATCAACCAATCCCATTGCTCTTGGATGCAAATTGGATGCCAAAACTCAAATGCATAAACTGAAGAAGCCACAAAGTTTAAAGGATCAACATGTCCCATCAAAAATACATGCAAAAACAAAGAAAAATGAGATCCAAAATCAAAAAGATAAATCCCAAAGGCCACAAAGTCCCATGAAGAAAAAAAAAAACCATGTGGATTCCAAAAATACTCATAGAATCAATGCATCCCAAAGAAAAATCAAAATTGGCATCCAAACTTGCTTATCCAAAAGCTCCATCCAATCCTAAGTCCTTCACCCCATCTAATAATACTTTATCACCTGCATCCATTTTTTGTCCTTATATCCCAAAATCCACATCCACTCCTCCATCTAAATATCCAACTTTAAAAGCCACTTCTCTTTGACAACTCCACCACCCTTCAAGGTGTATGCCAATGTTGATCTTTCCAACATTTTCATCCACTCATGCACAATTCTTCCATCAACCTATCCATTATCAAACATCCATTTTTGATCCTTCAATCCATCTCATCCAATCCTTTGCATAAATCCATATCCCTCACCATCTTACCATCCATTTCATCCCCCTTACCATCATTTTACCAACATCTATCAGAATACCTCTAATTGTCCATTTCATCCATGTTATCCTACCTACCACACCCCCCTTTATCCCTCATTTCATATCCATTATCCTACTTACATTCATCCCCCCTTTTCCCTCCATTGAACTTGACAAGGCTAAGGATCTCCATATACATCATGCATTATATCCTTCCATCCTTCTTATCATATTCATATCATTCATTCCATGTCCCTCAACCTATCCAAAGCCATCTTCCCTTCCCATATTTTATCTTGATGAAGAGCCTAGGGATCTAATATCCATGCATCCATATCCTCCATCCTATATCCCCTATCCTACTTCGATCCTCATATCCTATCCAATTCTCCCTCTTTTCACCTTTGATCTTGATAACACTAGGTTAAAAATATACATGCATGCTTTAGACAATGCAATTCATACTCCCTCTACCATTCATGTCCTTTATGCACTATCCTTCCATATCATACATCACATATCATCTTCCATTCATGATTTCACTACCTCTAGTGTGGGGCATCTTAGTCCTTTGAAACCTGTCCTTGGAGATCCATATTCCTATCCTCCCTCCACCATCATCCTATCTACCATCACCATCCTATTATCCAAATTTCTCTCTCTTATCCATGGAATTCCTCCATCCTTCCCTCCTTGACCATGTCTTGGTTCTCCCTTGTCATTGGATCTCATTCACTCAATCCTCCAATCATATCTTATCCAATCCATTTATCCTCTATCCTTCCAATCTAACCATCCCCCAACCATCCCAATCTATTCCATCCAAATGCAATAAATCATAATCCATGCAATCCAATCTTGCAATCTAGCATATCATTCAAAACATTCCTTGGCTTTGTTTCCATCCTTGCTATGAACCTTGATCCTTTAGTCGCATTATCATCATAGGGATATGTCTTTCCCAATCCTCATGTTGTTTTGGGATGTGTTCTTCCAACATCAAACAACATCATTATCATTAATCAATCCATCAATTGGTTTTCATCTTTCCTTAGAGCATAGTCCTTAGTTGCTTTTGGTTTGTTGTGCATGCTTTCTTGTTTCTTGTGTGTTTTATCATTGTTTGCATTTATCATGGTCTTTTGCATTCTATTTTCAGAGGGGCATCATGGTCTTCCATATCATAGTGTTATGGGGCATATGTTTGTATTTGACCTTTTTGATAATGTACTCGACACATTGTCATCATGGTTCCTTATACCTTGGTGCATAATGTCAAGTACAATATCAAATCTAGGTTGCTCATATCATTGCAGTATGATGATCCTCCATCCTCCCTCTCTATCCATATTTTCATCATCCTTCTCTATTTTTTCTCTATCCTTCATCCTTTAGTCCTCTCATCCATTTCAAGAGCAAAATCATGTTCTTTCAACCCACATGTCCTCTCGACAGGGCATACTACTATCTCCTTGTCATCCATCCTCATCATCGCTATTGACTGGGCCATTAGGATTATAGTACTAATCCCTTTCCTACCCACTATGTTTTATTCCTTGAAATGATGTTACTTCTCTTAGTCAAAACATCATTTTAAAGAGGGGAAATGTAGACACTGAAAATTATCACTAGGCATGTGAATTTATTAAATCCCCTTCATCATCCTTGATAATTAAATAATCTTAATTATTATCTAATGTTGTAAAGTATTATATTAATTAAATAATCTAAATTATTTAATTAATTCATTTTATTCTTCTATGTCCTCTTTTGATTAATTAATTAAATTATTATTTATTTAATTACATCACTAATATCTATGATTTCTATAATTAAATAAATTTATATTTATTTAATTATTTGTCATTTTCGACTATAATTAAATAATTATGTTAATTATTTAATTATTCACTGTTAGCTTTTCTATCAAAAGTTAATTAAATTTTATTTAATTAAATGACTCATCTTTTCTCTCAATTTTTGCATTAAAACTGAAGTGATTTTTGTAAAATCAATCAATTTCCTCATTCTTTCGCCAGTATCATTTCTATCTTATCTTGTCTCATCTAATTTCATCCATTGATTGAAATAAAAATCAATTAATCTTGATCGTCCATTTCACATTCGGATCTCTATAAAGGGAGGCCTATCATTTTCATTTTCATGTGAACATCCTTTATTGTAATGTCATGTTGCCAGAATCATGAGCAACCAAATTCCAATCTCCAACAACTCAGCATAATCCATTCAATATTTTGAGGTTTGCATGCATTTTTGTTTGATTTAATCTATTTTATGCATATTTCTATTTCTATCCATTTTACATGCATATAGTTTCGATCGAAATCCTTTCAACTAAAGACTTCTCAACCAAAACCAAGGATTATAAAATAAAATAAAACAGGGCCGGCCACATTTTTGCATGTTCAAGAAAAATTCTTGAGGGCGAGTCATGGTCGACCAAGCTAGGGTTTGAGCAATGATAGAACACAAGAAAACACCAAGTTTCATCACATTTTTTCTCCTCTTGTTTGGCATATTTTATCTATTGTCTCGACAGGTTGTGCATTGAATTTTGGCATTTTTCTTGTGTTTGTTAGAGCTATTCAACTATATGTTGATAGTTGTGGTTATATTATAGGCACACAACAATGGGACTTATGATTGTTTGCAAATTTATAAATAAAATGTTTAGAAGTTATAATGGAATTTAAATTGTGAATGGCAGTGTAAATGTCATTTTTGGCAAGTGAATGGTAGTGTAAATGTCATTTTTGGAAATGAATTGTGAGTTATGTGATATTCTATTTTGGGAATGAATAAACCCTTATTTTGGCAATGAACTCTAAGATATGTGATATTTGTTTTTGGGTGTGAATAAACCCTTATTTTGGAAATGAACTTTGAGATATGTGATGTTCGGTTTTGGGTATGAAAAAAACCTTATTTTGGCATTACACTGTGAGATATGTGATATTTGTTTTTGGGTATGAATAAACCCTTATGAATGGTTACAAGGGTTTTGTTAATGAGTCAATCCTAATCCTAATCCTAATCCTATGAATAAACCTTGCTTCTTTTTTAAAATTATTTTATTTCTTTAATGTGTTAGATTTACACAATATTTGAGTTGATGAAACCCCCATAAGCATCTTCTAAAGATTGAGGTAGATCAAATTGGTACAATGCAACATGTGGTTGGATGACTGAGAGTTGAGACAAAAAAGTAGATGCCAATATTTTCACCCACATAAATATGTTTAGAAACAAATGTCTATCAAGATAACAATGAATAGAAGAATACTCATACCATGAGAAATAATATCATTGATGAGGTTATTGTAGTATTCAAGGCCTTTTGGATTTATGGGTCCATTTCCATTTGTATACAAAAATTGGAAAAGGATTGATAGTGTACAATACATTGAATTTGTAAGGAATGACAGTGAAACAAACAAAAATGTAAAATGTACCAAGAATGAGCCTTGATCATGAGATAGAAAATTTGTACCCATCTACTCCCATTGTGGACATTAACCCAACATCTTCCTTCACAAACATATTGCAATTTATAGAATAAAATGATAACTAGCTAGTATGAAAGTTACACAAACAGTTATACTTCTATGTATATAGAAAAAAACATTATGGTTGATTGATTTGCCATGATATATAGTTAAAAAAGAGGTCACCTTGTAATGATGGTATTGATCCACAACAACATCCCTAGTTCCTCTGTCCATGGTATTCCCTACAATTATACAACAAATTTTAAAAACGGATGCATTATAAGTAAAACAAAATAAAGAAATAGGAAGTTCCAATATATAAGGGCATCTAATGTGAACCTTTAACATGAGAAAATGTGTCCCAAATGCTAGGTTTTCAACCATCCTCTATTGCATCACCTTAATACTACAATAATGAAAATTTTATACTAAAATTTCTCCTATGTTTTATTGCTTTTGGTGGTGATCATAATCCAAGATCCATAGACCCCTTTAATTCACATCATCTCGTCAAGCCTTTTCCTTTCAAATGTTTAATGATCTTTCCCCTTTGTAGACAACATTCCAAACTAATGTCCAAAAATCTTTCTACAATTTGATTCTATTTTTCTATCTTCAGAAGTTTTTAAAGGGGGTATAGCTTTGTATGTCTCAAACCCTTAAACCAATGATACCTTCTTTAATAATTGTTAGTACATGTATATGTACATATATACATATATACAATTTTTTTGATATATATATAGATATATGCACATGTATATGTACATGTATACATACATACATACACATATACAGATACATACATACAAATACTTGATAAATTTTTAATTTAAAAATGTTTTAGTTTTGAAACATGATAAATTTGTAATTTAAATATGTTTTAGTTTTGAAACATGATAAATTTGTAATTTAAATATATTTTTTTAATGATATGCAGATCTCTTTATATATTTATATATATATATGTGGTTGATGATCAGGGATCTCACCATCCTCCTCAGTCTAAGCATCATGCTCAAGCTGGATCTAATTTATATGAGGAGAGTATTGGGAGATTGGAAAATGCATTAAAATGTTTAGATGAAACCATTCATAACTCTCCTAATCTAGATAATAGGGATAAATTAGTGAATATTATAGATGAGATATTATGTATGATTGGGACCATTTGATCATACAATCCTTACAATGATCTTAACATTGAGCAGTTTTATTTATTTCTTGCCAAGAGTGTTACTAGCATAGAGGAATGGAGACCTATTAGTAAGTTAGTTTCACAAGATAATGTGAATGCCATGTTCCCTTTTTATAAGGGAAAAGATAGAATTAGAGGATTTATAGTGACTAGGTGTGTAGATGAGCTTGTTGTTCCATTCATATATCCTAGATGGTTGGTAGCTCATCATAGATGGCCTCACAATGATGAGCTGCCACTTAATTTTTTAAACATTTATATTTAGAGTTTTATTTACAGATAGATGTGGACTACACATATTTTTCTGAGCATGCTGGATAGGGTCGTGGCATGTTTTTGACAAACCTATGTATAGACATATAGATTTTCCACCACCCATGAACAAGAGGGAGTTAGTTCAAGGTCAAAACCTTTTGGTTCTACCAAAACATTTAGAATTAGCAGTAGCAGGGGATACAACAACATGCTCCACTATATCTCAAATTTTTGCTAGTATTGCCACCATTACCACACATATCGACTAGACATCATTTGATCATGTTGGTAGATACTTATTGCAGCCATGGATTAGCCTTCTTACTGAGGCTACATCTACTACGTATGATCCATTTATTCATGTTGATCTACAATCGCCATTAGATGTTGCCTATATGAGTGGCACAACTTTGCGTAATGTGTGTGCAATCTTTGTTACTAATCTGCTAGTAGCTTACCAGTTCTTTAGTGAGGAGCATGGGATCCCTCTTCATCATATACAAACCCTTATCAAACATCGACATCCTATAATACATATGAGCCAAGAGGTGGAAGCTTCATAGGACATTCAACGCCATCCTAAAGGATCCCATGTGAAACATGTTTCTATTGATCCTATAGGTTGTCCAAGTTCTCAGCATGTTATTGATCACGTTGAGGTTAATATGCCACCTAATCTTGCTCGTGGCACATATAGTGCACTTCTTTTTGGCACTAATACTAAATGCGGGCACCAAGGTGTCTTTACGCTCATGTGATATCAATGTGATTGGTAAATCCCTCAATGATATATGACAAGTACTTGAATAATTTATGTATATATTACATTCTAAAAATTTACATGTAAATATATTTTAAATAAAATTGATTTTAAGTTATTTCTAACTCCTCGTAGATATCATGTATTTGAAAATTTGTAGCAATATGGTGATTTTTTAGAGTGGAAATTTGGAGCATGATGTTGATTGCATGCATTATACAACTGAGGTACATTTAAATAATAAAAATTTAAATTACTTGATGTACATTGTAAGTTTTCAATAATTTTACGTATATGTACACATGTGTATAAAACTAAATTACATGTACTTGAACTTGTGCAAAGCTTGGGACAGGGATCAAGATAGGTTGGAATAGGACATGGATCAAGATAGTTTGGATTAGGAGAGGGATCGAAATAGCCTAGATCACGACATGGATCAAGAGAGGGATTAGGGAAGGGATCAAATTCATCTATTCATACTAGATATCTTTCTATTTGAGTTTTTTTAGTGTTTTTACAGTATTATGGTTTGAACTCTTATTATGATCTGTACCATATTACATACATTTTACATTATTGTTTACGTCACATTATGGTTTTTTATTTCATGTTATATGCATGTACATGCATTATTATGGTTTGAACACTTGTTATGATTTACATAACATTACATACATTTACATAATGGTATACATACATACATCACATTCGGTGATCCCACAATAGTGGTTTACAATTTTTGGCCAAACTGGACACTAAAATTATTATTCTTAACTAAATCTTCACATTCAGGCACCTATAGCAGCTAAACCGTGAATAATTTGAAGATGATGCAAACTAGAGTCTCGTCACATTTTGTCTGTAGATTCTAAAAATATTTTTTTCAAAATTTTTGGAATTAGATTACACTTCTTTTTCCATCTCCCATGAAAACTGGTTTTTTTTAGAAAACAACATTTTTAAAAAGTGACGCACACCGTGTAATGCATAATTTTTTTTCCACGAAGGATAAAATTTTAATTCTTTTGAATTTAGATTTGTAACTCCGATATCTAGTGCTTCCACTTGGTTAGACAATTTTTTATTAAATATGTTTTATTTAATCAAGTTTGGAAGTCAAACCAATTACAATTCAGACATAGCGCGACCGTATAACGCATAACATTTTTTGTATATATCAAAATTCATTTTTATTTTTTTTGTTGGATCAAGGATTTCAATATCTAGTGCACTCATATTTTTCATTTTTTTTTTGATAATCTGCTATTTTTCCACATGTGCAGAACAAAGACCCTCGTTTTCGATGAAAAACCTATTTTTAATAAAACTAAAAAATATCTGGTGTGAGGATCATGATGGGCCAAAAAGTGGCAATATGATGGGTATGTGGTGGCATTTTTCTTACCCAAAATTGATGAAATGAAAATGGTTTTTAAAGGAGATTCTCAGCTTTCCATTGATATAAATTATGCTTTACTTTGAATTTAATAAGTAATTATTATTCATTTTCTATTCAAATTAGACTAGAGTCTGATTGATAGGCTAATTGAAAAACATCTATAGCTTTCAAGCGGTATTACATTTTTGAATCCAAAACATGTGTCACATTCTATGCTTAGCATACTATAGAATTAAAAAATAAAAAATTGAATTTCATGAACTTTTGACCAAGTTAAGGTGGTGGACATCTGAGTTTTTATATTTTTTAAAATTTGTAATAAAAAATTCATAATTAATTATTTACTTGGAAACAAATTACAAAAATATGCATCACATCGGGGCATGAGTCCTCTACTTATATCGAAAATCTTATAAAAAATATTGTCATTTTATTGTGGTTATGGTAGTGAGGAGACACCTACTTATTTTTCCTTGAAATTTAAGTACCATTGCATTGAAATTTCAAATTTTCACCAAATAAATTTTTTTAAACATACCTAGTAGTTTAGAAACTACATTCAATTTTCTACAGATTCTATTCTTACACTTTTTAAAAATAATATAGATAAATTATTCAAAATTTTACGTCAAGTTTCCTAACTCTAATTTTTTTGAATTTTTTGCCACTTAAGGGACTGTTTTTTCTGTGATGATCCTGCACATACCCATATGTACATAATAAAACCAAAACATATTAAAGTTATATTCGTTGGACAACTCATTCCGAGGACTACCTGATTCTAGTTGGGTTTGTGAAGATTCCTCCATTTTCATCCTCAACCTGAGCTCTGAAGTGCCAAATTTTAGGTTTTTTGTGTGTCTCAGGGAGGGGATGAGGATTTATGGGGGTTCGTATGAACCCATAGGGGTTTGAGCGAACTCCTATGGGTTCATTTGAACCATGCTTCGCTCAAACCTAGGTTCGATCGAACCTCTTCAAGGGGGTTCGCTCGAACCCCTTTCATATGCATTTTTTTCTTTTTTGGCTAAATTTTTTTTAAGGGGTTTGCTCGAACCCAGGTTCGGTCGAACCCCTTTTTGGTTCGGTCAAACTTCTAGGTTCGTACGAACCCCCAAAATCACTTTTTTTGCCATGGGGTCATTTTTTCTTAGTTTTCCTTCCTCCATCAAATTGTAAACCACTATTGTGGCTTCACCCCATTACATTACATGGTTTGTCATGTCACATTATATACAAATTAAATACATTATATGGTTTATATCACGTTATGGTTTTATTTATTTAGCAAGTTTGTACCTTATTTTTTTTTCCTTAAATATGTTCTTGATCAAAATTAGAGTTACACATATTAATTTTTCTTTAAAGTCAGTCTTGACTAATGTTCAAATCAACCTTTGATTAATTGTAAGCATTGAACCTAAATTAAAATGTTTGACTAGAATAGTTACTCTTTGTAAATTTAAAAAGACAGATGTAAATAATTACATAAATGAATGTCTTTAAATAGGTCAAGAAATAGAAATAATTTAAATGCAAATATATAAGCTAGGTAAATTCCTAAGAGATGATGTTGTAAGTGGAGTTGAACAAATGAAATCAAAGATTCTTGAACTTAAGAATTCCATGAAAGAAATGTAATTGAAAATAGATGATATGGGATATAGGAAAAATGAATTTTTAAAGTCACTAGGTTTTGTAATGCATATGAATTTACATGTGCTTGAACAAAGAAAGAGAGATTCAATGAGCTATAACTGGAGTGGAATGTAATACCCCTCATGTTGTTGTTGGACTTGTTATTTTTCTATGGTTTTTGCTTGATACTTTGAGGCCTTGATAGTTACTATTTATTGGTTGGATTGGTGGATTGGGTAGTTTAGACTACTACTTCATTTGATGACATGGATATTATGATATGACATTATGGTTACATTATAGTTTGGTGATGTTTAATTTGATTTTAGTAGTATATTGTGATGCAGTGGATTAATAATCATTTTATGATGATATGATGTGATCAATTTAGTTTAGCAATGTTACTTTATATTTAATGTTGTAGTTGTTAGTATAATTTTGGTGAGAGGACAGTGTAGCACCAATCGTTTACAAGTGCCCTGCTACGCTGCAATTCCTTCTCACAATATTATTATTTTGATTATATATATACATGTTGTACACAACCTTGTTTGTATGTAGGAATTGCAAGAACAAAGTCTCGATTCAACCTGCTTCGGCAGGACGGGATGAGCATCAATTTAACCAAATGGGCATGAAGTTGAAACAGAGATGACAAGGAAGTCACACTGTCCCATGTTTGTCAAACCGTCTTATGTTTAGTTGTATTGTGCATCTTTGACCTTTGTCATTTTTGCATTTTATTATTGTGGTTTTTTGTGAGTGTACTTTTGATATTTATTTTACGTTGATGTGTTGTACGATGTAATTTAAATAATTAAATGATGTTATAAATGTTGACAATAGTGTTGGAATAGTTGTATTAAATTATAAAAGATTTAAATTGAAAAGCCATGTAAATTATGGAAATGTGTAAATTAAATTATTTAAAATTGATATTTCGATAATTTAATAAAAATAGCATGTTGAGGATAATTAATGAAATAAATTAATTAAAGATATTAAATTGTGTGAATTGCAAGTATAGTTTGCAAAATCAAATTTAAAACAAAAAGTGTTGTAAAATAGAAAAAAAATCATGAAAAGAAAGAAAGGATGAAAAGGACCAATGAATGTTGAGTTTTTTTGGCTGTAAAGTTGGGAATGAAATAGAAAACTTCTTTTAATTTTGATTTATGGAGCTTTCAAAAAAGAAGAAGATATCTTTTATTTAATAGTAAAATTGTGATATTTTCATTCACGGGAATGGACAGAAGCTTAAAAAAAATGAGTTCTGGGAAAATTGGATTCTCTGGGGTTTTTCTCTATTTAATTGTTTCACTCTTTCATTGTTCTAGAGGGGAGGCTCTTCTAAGTTAAATAGTAGATTAGAAAATTGATCAGGGAAATCGGGTGGAGAAGTTCTGAAGGAAGGAACAGAAACTCTTTGAAAAGGCTATTTGGATCAAGCAAAGCTTGATCAAAGGTTTCAACAGGCGCAGGGCTCTAGGTTCTATTTTCTTCTTTCTTTAGTTTTCTGATTCAATAAAAATAAATAATGTTATTCTGTAGAAGAAAATAAATCTCATAGGGTTTTAGAAATCTTCTGGGTAGCAAACAAATGAAAGAAATTTTCTTGGATTCTGAAAATGTCCAATATTTCTATGATTTGATATGAAAAAAAAGTATTTCCCCTCTGAGACAAATGCGTTTTTGAATATATATTCATATATATATATATATATATATATATATATATATATATATATATAATATATATATACAGTTGATTATGTTTATCAGTTTCTCACATAAGATATTCTTGATAAATATATATATATACATATTATATTTTATAAATATTTAAATGAAAATGTGTTCAAAATTTATTTGTGGGCCCAACTATACTGTCGGCATTGTTTAAATGTAAAGGAAATTATATTTTATTGGGGGTAAGGGGGGGATGGCTGGGCCATACCCACCCCTTTCCGAGTGGGCCACGCAGGCTACCCATAGTAGTCCATACAGACTGCTGCATAAAGCAGCCGTAGGGACTGTTGTGCGCTGTCCACATACGCCAATTGTATTTTGTTTTGTTTTATTTATTTTTTTATATATATAATATAAATATAAATATATATATATATTTATATTAATATGTGTGTGCATATATATATGTATATATATACACATATTAATATATATATATATATATATATTAATTCTTTTTTTTTAAATAAATAAATATAGAAGGAAAATAAAAAAATGATTACTTTGTATATATTTGTTTTTTTTTTTAATATATATATATACACACTGAGTTCTCTTACGACTATGAAATTAGGAATATGATTGAGATTTATTTATGGAAATTAGTTGAATGGTATTCATAACAGAATTATTATCAAAATGTTATCTTCAAAATTATTTCATTGAATTGGGAAATAAATCTCATTGGATAATTATGAATGAAATAAATCAAATTGTGGAATCTAGTAAAATTGATTTGATTATTTATCTTTATTTTTATTTTATTGTTTTAGTGTTGGCAATGTGGGAACCCAGTTTGGTTTAGAAACTCATCTATGGATGTTGTGATCCTTAGGCTTCCAGAGGCTTAATTTTATTGTTGGATGTTTATCCTCGTTTTATGTGCTCTTGATGTAGCAAGATATTGGTATTATTATTTTGAAAGGGTTGTACAAGTTTTGTTGAGACTCTGATTATGTGTTTTAGCGATATGGGTAATGCCTCGCATGTCATTGGTTGAGATTTAATGCTTTTTTCTTTATGGTACAACCCTTGATTTTGATTATGTTTCAGGGTCTTCAAGGAGAGTGGTTCTTCGTGGGGGTTGGCACCTCAAATAGGAGGAAGGGCTTAGGATAACCCACATAAGAGTAGATTAACAAGTGAAAACCTAATAATAGAACTTAGAGGGATGGGTAGTAAAAACATAATAAGATAATCTTGGATACCTCATCTGTCCATTAGGGCTATTGCAGACTAATGGTAGACTAAGAAGGTTGTGGTTGGAAAAATTTTTACCTCGTCCTCAGGAGAGGTTAACGGCTCCGCATGAGTCACCCTATGGGGCCGACACCTCAAGTAGGAGGAAGGGCCATGATAACCATAGATGGGGGCCGGTGCCTCATGTTGGAGGAAGGGCCAGGATAACCCATGTAGGCTATGTGATGACACTCTCCACTAGTTTCCCTTATGCTTGTCTTCTTGGTTGCCTCTGGAAGTATGTTATGATTGTTGTTTTGGATTTACTTTTCAAGTGCTTAATGGTCATTTCCTTGGTTTATTTATGATGAGTTTTATGTCTTTGTGTATATTATGATCAGATCTTGGTTGTTGTCGTTTATGATCTATGTAATCTGTATTGTTGCTTTTATAGTTTTGTACTATGATTTTCTTATTGGAGTTAGTCTTATGGCATTCATGGTCATGGTTACTTCCTTGTCACCTCTGAGCATGGGGGTGGGTTTTTCTAAAACCCACATGGTAGGGTGGAATGTGCTCTACACTTGTTGGGTTCCCCATCAACATTCGTTCTTCACAGTATTCTTCAGATGGAGCTTGTACTAGATATTCATCTTATATTTCTAACATTATTTGTACTTTGTATTTATCCCACTTGTATGGGAGGTTTTATTGCATTTCATATATTGTGATCTTGTAATGTATTAAAATACGATGTATTGTAAATGCACCCTTGTAACCATTCATGATTTATGAGATTTATTATGGTTTGTATCATGTGATATATTTACACTTATATTTATGGTTATATGGATGTTATCTTGGTAAATGGTTATTTTAATGTCTATGATGGATGCAACGATTAGTAAGGTTAGTTAGCTTTATCTATTATCTTTCGGTATGAGTTTGTTTATGCGATGTGACCTCGCGCGCCCCAAAGGAATCAATGTTTATGATGTTATAGTGCAATGTAAATATGTTTTAATGTTTCATTATATATTTACTTTGTATTATAAAAAAAAAAAATGTGTGTGTTGTCTTGTCCTTTGGGGTTTGCACGACGGGCGTTACATTGAACAAATGAAATCAAAGATTCTTGAACTTAATAATTCCATGAAACAAATGAAATTGGAAATATATTAAATAAGGAACTTTAGGAAAAATGAATTTATTTAGTCACTAGGTTTCAAGTATTTCATATGAATTTAAACATGCTTGAGCAATGAAAGTGAGAGATGATGATATTAGTGGAATTGAACAAATGAAATCAAATATTCTTGAACTTAATAATTCCATGGAAAAAATGCAATTGGAAATAGATGAATAATAAGGAAATTTATGAAAAATGAATTTATTTAGTCATTAGGTTTCAAGTATTGCATATGAATTTAAACATTCTTGAGAAAATAAAGTGAGAGATGATGCTTTAAGTGGAGTTTAACAAATGAAATTAAAGTTTCTTGAACTTAAGAATTCCATGGAACAAATTATGCAATTGGAAATAGATGAACAATAAGGAACTTTAGGAAAAATTAATTTATTTAGTCACTAGGTTTCAAGTATTGCATATGAATTTAAACATGCTTGAGAAAAGAAAGCGAGATATGATGATATAAGTGGAGTTGAAAAAATGACATAAAATATTCTTGAACTTAATAATTTCATGGAACAAATTATGCAATTGGAAATAGATGAACAATAAGGAACTTTAGGAAAAATGAGTTTATTTAGTCACTAGGTTTCAAGTATTGCATATGAATTTAAACATGCTTGAGCAAAGAAAGTGAAAGATGGTTATATAAGTTGAGTTGAACAAATGAAATGAAATATTCTTGAACTTAAGAATTCAATATTTTAAATGCAATTGGAAATAGATGAACAATAAGGAACTTTAGGAAAAATGAATTTATTTAGTCACTAGGTTTCAAGTATTACATATATGAATTTAAACATTCTTGAGAAAAGAATGTGAGAGATGATTGTATAAGTGGAGTTGAACAAATGAAATAAAATATTCTTGAACTTAATAATTCCATGGAACAAATGCAATTGGAAATAGATGATAAGGAGTTTAGGAAAATAAAATTTTAAAGTCACTAGGTTTTGTATTGCATAAGAATTTACATGCAAGAAAAGAAAGTGCTCTAGATGAGCACTATATTAGGTGGAGTAGAAAAAATTAAATCAAATATTCTTGAACTTAAGAATTCCATAGACATAAAAATGCAATTGGAAATAGATGATAAGTAATTTAGGAAAATTTTCATTTTTAAAGTCACTAGCTTAAATGTATTGAATATGATGCTATAAGTCGAGTTGAACAAATGAAATCAAAGATTCTTGAACTTAAGAATTCCATGGAACAAATGCAATTAGAAATAGATATGATTTAAGGAATTTCTAGGGAAAATGAATTTTTAAAATTGCTAGGTTTTGTATTACATATGATGCACTATAAGTGGAGATGAACAAATAAAATCAAAGATTTTTGTTCAAACTTAAGAATTCCATGGAACATAAAAATGCAATTGGAAATAGATGATAAGGAATTTAGGAAAAAAAATCATTTTTAAAGTCAATAGGTTAAATTTATTGCATATGATGCTATAAGTGGAGTTTAACAGACGAAATCAAATATTCTTGAACTTAAGAATTCCATGGAACAAATGCAATTGTAAATAGATGATTTAAGGAATTTCTAGGAAAAATGAAGTTTTAAAGTTACTCGGCTTTGTATCGAATATGATGCACTATAAGTGGAATTGAACAAATGCAATCAAATATTCTTGAACTTAAGAATTCCATGGAACATAAATATGCAATTGGAAATAGATTATGTAGGAATTTAGGCCGAATGTTCATATTTAAAGTCACTAGGTTTTGTATTGCATATGATGATATAAGTGGAGTTGAACAAATGAAATCAACGATTCTTGAACTTAAGAATTCAACCTCAAACATTTAAATACAATTGGAAATAGATGACCAAGCCTTTGAGAAAAAATCATTCTAAATCATGTCACATGTCCAATCAATATAGATATCTAGATCTATAAAAAAATTGAATCTATATCTAGTCATGTATCTAAGAAATATATATCATGTGTACAATGCATAAAATTAAATAAATTAAAGCTCTTGGTACATATAAGTTGGATCCTCTCTATCTTTAATTGTCTCTAAAATATTTTCATGATCTTCAATAGGAAACCTCCACTTTTGTTTAGCACATCATCTCTTAGGTAAAGTTCTAAATTTATTTTTGTTGCTATAACTAAGTGACTATAATGTAGAACATTTTGTCCCGACATATAATCAACAAATATAATACAATTTTTATCTATATTTATTTGTTGATAATATGTGCCTTCAATAATGACTGATCCAATGGGATACTCTTGTCCATCACCATTTTTTATCGATTCCACTAATTTGCATTTGTGTTGCATACATCTTAGTAGATATTAATCTACACCTAAGTTCGCATTGTTATGATTTGCAACAATAGTGAAAATATCTCCTATACACACCATGTAGTACAAACAAATATTTAATATTTAGATATAAACATGCTTGAAACTTACTTGTAGAATATATAAATCAATTTTAATTTAGTCAATGTATATACCCATAACAAATAAATTACATACACATTCGTAATCAACTCAATATAGATCATTGTAGACATCGACATTGTCATTTTATTCAAAAGGAGGTATTTATACTAATTGTTTCATTTCCCATCATGAAATGTACCCATCTCTAATATTCTTACATTGAAAAATATTTGCATTGTCCTTAATGTAATCAACACAAAACATGATTTTTCTCACATTAATTACATAAGGCTTGCTACCTCCCATTTTCATGATTTGATGTAGACATCTAATACCATTAATTGTTTGACAATTATAAGGATTTGATGACCAATATCTGTAAATTATAAACATCCAAGTGATTAAAAAGTGAATATATATAAATATAATTTAAATTTGAAAAATCAATTAAATCATGTACACAAACATTGAAATTTGAATAATTTTGACTAGATGTACCTTTAACTTCCCAAAAATGCCATGTGTTGTATATTGAGTTGTGAGTGGTAAAATGAATTTTGCACCATTCAACAATTTCATTTGCATTCTGTATGGCATTACTTGCAAGTACATGTTGGAAACATTTGTTAGGTTACTTGAGGTTTAAGAATTTAATTTAGTTTAAATATATATATATATATATTTTTAAATTATATTCCATATATGTTGTTACCTACAAGTTCATGTTGATGAAGTTCACGCTTCACGCATGCTCCTACTCCATCGCACTCTCCTTTTCCATGTCCACTCTAATAAAAATTCCACAAAAATTCGGTGCCACATCTAACATGTTGATGGCTTAACCAAAAATATATTTGGCGGACTTAAATTGTCCCATGAAGTTACAAATAATTACATTCAAACCAAAGTAGTTTCAAAAAACTAGATATATACATGTGTACACAACATATTATATAACTAATTGAACAATCTAAGTCTCAAAGTTAAGTAAATAAATTTAAAATGTAAAAGAATGAACACTTACTAGAAAATCCATCAGACCATATCCAATGTTGTTCAACATTTATGGCATGCCATCTCATGTCTTCAAAAAATATTCTAAAACAATGAGCTACATAGTTTCTATCATGACCCATATCATCACTGATATAAAAGTGAACCTCTTTGATTTTAATTTTCTCATCTTTGCTACATTTTAAACCATCTACATGTAACTCAGCATGCCTATAACAAACTTGCACAAAGATTGCAACTTTCTTTGAATGATAATATTGACTTTGAATCTCAATTTGAGGACTAAATGTATAGTTCTTAGATAAATCTACAATAGAGGGAATTTTTAATTTCTTATAACCCAGCTATAGATTAATTGCACAATAAATTCACAGAACATAATGAAATATTTGATTTATAAAAATTAATACACTGGGGTTTAAAAAATGGTGGAGCACAAGCACGGGAACGAGCGGGAAAAGAAGGATTTTAAAAAATTAGGCATTGGAGATGGAGGCAGAGTAGGATCTGAGAATTCGCAAGTGGGATCAACGCTAGTTTTGAGTAAGAAGCAAGGTGAGGTTGATCCGAAAGAGGCGGATTTCAGAAACAAAATTCTGGTGGATTCGGGAGGAAAGGATATTCTGGCTGCTAAAACTATGGGTTCCCCTGGCGGTCAAAAAAGTGAAAAATCTAAAGGCGTGGTGGGGACTGTTGGTGAAAATGGAGGCAATCGTAAACCTTGGGCTTCTCTGTTTTGGGTAAAACCAAATGAAAATTCAACCTTCCCTCTAGTGCAAAATATATCTACCCCAGAGAAAGGTAAGTTTGCAATCATTGTGCTTGATCTGTTAATTGACCATAACATTGCTTTAATGGAAAGAACCCTGGTGGGTAAATTTTAGGGCCCTAGACCAAATATTGAAGTGGTTAGGGAGTTTGTAAAAAAAAATGGAGAGCTTATGGAAAAGTTTCAGTAGCGGCACTCCCAAAGGGATTTTTTGCAATTGAATTCACCTACAAGGAGGATATCTTGGCTGTAAGAAGTGGTGGTCCATGGGTAATAGGGAAATCTTCCCTGGCTCTTAAAAAATGGTCTTCAAATATGGACTTATCGGCCTCTATTTTTGAGAATGTCTTAGTGTTGGTCAGACTCCCAGGTCTCCCCATGGAGTATTGGAATGAAGATATCTTTCATGGCATTGCGAACTCTTTTGGAGAGCTTCTTTTTATTGACTCTATGGAAGCTGCTAGAAAGAGGTTGGTATTTGCAAGAATATGTGTGGGGGTCTCTCAGAATGTTGACCTTCCTTCATCAGTCAAGATTTTTTCAAAGTTGGGATCCTGGTCGCATGCTATTGAGTTTGAAACTATTCCTTTTTCTTGCTTCAAATGCAAAAAATTTGGGCACTGGGCTAAGAAATGTCCTTTAAATGCCATCAATGAAAAGGAGAAGCCAGTTGGAATTTTGAAATCTGTATGGAGAAAGAAATCAGAAGGAGAATGCCTAGAGAATAAAGAGTCTAATGTTCATGGAATCTTTAAAAAGGTTGGTTGTGATATGGGGAATAAGTGTGTGGTTCCCTAGGAACCCCAGCGTAAGGAATTTGAGGACACCTTGATAACTAAGGAAAAAGAAGCAAGTGTGGGGCAGGCGGTTGGTGAAGAAAAGCAGAGCCAGGATGTAGGTCCTTTATGCCAAGAAAAGAGCCCAACTGAGAATATTGAAGGGAATTTGGGTTTGGAGGACATACCTATCTAGGGTCTTTCCTTGGCACTGAATATTCCCCTTTTTCTCCCTTCCTCTGAAGGTTTTTTTCCTTTGGGTGTTGATCCCTTTACGGATCCTATCTCCCCAGAATTGGTAAAGAACTCCTTTGATAATTAGGGCCAAGCTACTAAACTTTCTAGTGATTATTCAACCTTTAATTTGAATGGCCTCATGGATACTTTACCCTGGGAGTAAAGACTTTTGACTGATAAGGAGTGGGAATCTAGTAAATAAATGGAAAGTCAAGAAGATACTAATAGAGAGGAGGTCTTATCCAAGAAAAAGAAGAAAAAAGATAAACATTGGAATACTCCAAGTGGTATCTCCACTAGGTCAAGAGCCAAGGTAGAATGTGGAGCAACAAAGAACTCTCATGGAAAAATATCTACTAAATGGACAAGAGAACATAACAGTATTCAGGATATTGCGGATGGATTTCAGAAAACCATCCTGGAGTTTCTCCACTCCCCTGGAAAATCATGAAGATCATGTCATGGAATATCAGGGGACTTAATAATCCTCACAAGCAGGATGTACTACGAAATTTTGTTAAAGATCATAAGCCATATATTCTCCTTATTCAGGAAACAAAAATGTCGAAGGAAAAAGTGGAAAAGATGAAACTATTTCAGCATTGTAGTATACATGGCAATAACTCAACTGGTGCTTCAGGAGGTATTGCCACTTTCTGGAATAGTCACATAATCAAAGGGGATCTAATTTTGGAAGGATCGAATCACATTTCTACTAGATTCACCCATATTAGGGACAATTTCAGTTGGATTCAGTCAAATATCTATGCTCCCAATGGAAAAGGTACTAGAAAATCTTTCTGGTTGGAGCTGGCCACTTTCTGAAGGATTTTTGATAGCGATTCTTGGGTTGTCATGGGATAATTTAATACCCCTTTACTGAATGAAGAAAAATTTGGAGGATCCTAGATGAATGCGAAAAGTAAGGAAGATCTTCAGAACTTTATCAATAATCAGGCATTGATTGATTTGGATTTGCAGGGCACTTCCTATACCTAGTCGAATCACAGAAATGGTATGGACCTAATCCAAGTTAGATTACATAGAACTTTAATTTCTAACCAATGGTTCTTAAACTATTATTGTTCTCTTAACTTAGCCCTTTCAAGGATTGGATCTGACCACTTTCCCATAAGTTTTTTTGCGGATCCATTAAAGATAAAGAAAAATATTCTCTTCAGAGTTGAAAAATGTGGCTTTCCCATCCTCTTTTTAAAGAGGAAATTAGGAAAATTTGGAACATTAATATCTCTGGGACAGCTATGGTTAGAGTTTCCAAAAAACTTAGGGAAGTTAAATTCAATTTTAAAAAATGGAAAAAGAGTCTTTTAGTAACATTTTTAGGATTAAAACTGATCTTTAGATGGATTTGGGGGAAATCCAACATAAAATCCAAAAGGAAGGATATTTGAATGATACTAAGGAAAAAGAGAATGAGATCCTTATTAAGATGCACAACATCATTTCTAAAGAAGAGGATTTCTAGAGACAACGATCTAGAGCTTTATGGTTATCTGCAGGTGACAAAAATAATAGGTACTTTCACTTGTCGACCTCAAAACATAGGGTGGTTAACATAATCTCTCTTATTGAAACTGATGGTAACTAGTATGAGGAGGAGGAGGACACTAGAAGGCAAGTTATTTTCTTCAAAAATCTTCTTTCTAAGAATGAGGAAACTAACCAAAATGATCAGGATCATTCGATAGAGGCTATACCTAATGTGATTAAACAGGAAGATAACTCTAAGTTGACTGCTATTCCTTCTAGTGAGGAAGTTAGGAAGGCTGTCTTTTCCTTTGAAGGGAGAAAAGCTTCGGGTCCTGATGGGTTTCAAATGTTCTTCTTTCAATAGTTTTGGGAGATTGTTGGAGAGGATGTGGTGAATGCTGTTAAAGAAGTTTTTGGGTCTAGAAGTCTCCTAAAAGAGTTAAATGCTACTTTTCTGGTTATTATTCCTAAGAAGCCTAGCGTGGTGGACTTTGATACTTTCAGACCTATCAGCCTTTGTAACTCTATCTACAAAATCATCTCGAAGATTATGACTTCAAGATTTTTAATTCTTTTTCCAACTCTGATCTCACCTCAACAGAATGGATTTGTCCATGGCAGATAGATCCTTGATTCAGTAGTCACAATACATGAGAATATCCATTCCCTGGTTGAGTCAAAGACTTAAGGTTTCTTCTTAAAGCTTGATATATCAAAAGCCTATGATAGAGTTGACTGGAAATTATTGTTTAAAATTTTAAAGGCATTTGGGTTCAGCAACATGGTTCTTCAGCTGGTGGAGTAGCTTGTGTCTATAGCTTCAATCTCTATTATGGTTAACGGATCTCCCTTGATTTTCTTTCAAAGCTCCAAAGGTCTAAGATAGGGAGATCCTATTTCTCCTATTTTATTTACTATTATGGTGGAAAGTCTTGGAAGAAATTTGAAAAGGCTAATAGATCAAAGATCCCTTGTTGGTCTTAAACCGTCTTCTAGCAATTTGATATGTTCTCATCAATAGTTTGTTGGTGATACCATCCTCTTGGGAAAATCTATTGTTTCAGAGGGAAAGTATTTGAAAAATTTGTTGGATGTGTATGGAAGGGCATCTGGCCAGCTGATTAACAAACAAAAAATATCTCTCTTCTTCTTTAATACTCCTAAACACAGACAAAATAAAATTTCCAAAATCCTAGGTTGTAGGGTGGAGTCTTTACCTACCACCTATCTAGGTTTACCTTTAAGCCTTAAACCCCCAGAGTCCTTTTGTATTTCGTTGATTGAGAGGTTTAGCAAGAAACTTGCTGGATGGAAAGGAGCTTTGCTTAGTCAAGTTGGTAAATTACAACTCCTCAAACTTACTCTTCAGAATCTATGGATTTATGCATTAAGCCTTTTTAAAATCCTTGCCATGTTTGTGGATGCTATTGAAAAGATTCAAAACAAATTTCTTTGGTCGGGTGTTGAAGAAAGAAAAAGGATTCCTTTAATAGGGTGGGATCTGGTGTGTAGACTTAAAAAGGTCGGTGGTTTAGGTCTTAGAAAAATTAGGATGGTTAACAAGGCTCTTCTTGCTAAAAAAATTTGGAGACTATTTTTGTCCTTAGGGGAATGGACTAAAATCCTGACAATAAAATATTTGGAGAATAACATATCTCTTATAATCATGAGGGAATCCCATCTTCTACCCAGAGGCTCAACCTGTTGGAATAACTTGATTGTTGGTAGAAAAGAGGTTGATATATGAGTGGGTTGGCAAGTTAGGAGTGGAAACCAAACAAGATTCTAGGATGATAGATGGTTGTTCAAGGAGCCCCTTGCCAAAATTGAACGTTTTTGCGGGTGGGCTGAGATTTGTAAAGCTCTCTTTGGGTTGTATGTTAAATATTATTGGAAGAATGGAAAATGGGTGGATTTGGTTCTTGTTAGTCAGGTTCTTGCTCCTGTTCAATCCTCCCTATTGGTTGTTATACTTTTCCATGACTAGACGAAAGACTGTCTTGTTTGGAAAGATGAACCCTTGGGAAACTACTCTATTTCGTCAGCTTTTACCAGGCTGTCTTCAACCTAGGTTCCCCCCCCTTTTTGGTTGAATTCCTAGATCAAACACCTCATTCCCAAAGTCAACATCTTCTTTTGGATCCTTCTTCAAAACAAAGTGCTCACGGTTGATAATCTCTGCAAGAGAGGTTTTCAAATACCCAATAGATGTTATCTCTGCAAGATGGAGGCAGAGTCAGTTTGTCATTTGTTTCTTCATTGCCCATTTGCTGCCTCGATTTGGGAAAAAATCCTCAGCTACTGGCATTTATCTTGGGTGTTCCCCACATCAATTGAAGACTTTTTCATCCAATGGAAAGCTCCTACTCACAACCCAGCACTACGGAAGTTGTGGGATTTTTTCCTTCCCTCATGTTGCTTGGGGTCTATGGAAAGAATGAAACAATAGAATCTACAGAGATAAGGTATCTTTGGAGATCATAGTGTTTGATAAAATAATTAGATTAATTAAAGAAATTTTTAATGCAATCCCCAAGTAGGATTGTAATATTAAGAAAGTGGCTTGTTCTTCCTATGATTTAACGATTGCCAAGGAATGGAAAATTAGTTATGATATTTCCTATGCTCCTACACATGCTAAGAATGATAGGGAGGGAGTCTGCTAGACTTTTCCGTCTAACAGTTGGATCAAAGCCAACTTTGATGGGCTGACTAAAGCCAATCCTGGTGCGGCGGGATGTGGAAGAGTTATAAGGGACTCTTTTGGAAATTTTCTAGGTGTAATTGCTACCCCCCTTGGCTAACAAACCAATCACTTGGATGAGGTTGTTGGAGCTTTTCATGTAATAAATTTGGCTCATAGTTTGAATTTTAAAAACCTCTGGCTTGAAGGGCACTCAAAAAATATTATTGAATGTCTTCTAGGTAGGCCCCCCCTCATGGACCATAAAGTCTTAGATTGATGATGCTATTTTGACCTTACCTAAATTTGATAATATAAAGATATCCCATGCCTATAGAGAAGCCAATGTTGTGGCAGACTTTTTTGTGAATGAAGGGGTTAAAAGTAAAGTTCAGTCCACATGGTTGAATATCAGTGATTTAGGTGTTGATGTCCGAGCCTTATTGAATTATGATGCGTCACATGGGAAAGATGTGTGTCACTTCAATCATAATGATGGAATGGGGTAAGTACATCACTATCATTAGATTGCATGGGGTCGAGATAATTAGCTTGTCTTGTAAGCTAGCTCGACATGCTTTATGGGTTCATAGGTTTGGCGGGACCATTTCAAACCAAGATTTCATTTATTTCTACATCAATGTGCTTGCTAAAATGGGAGGAGAAAGAAAAAGAGTTGAGCCAAACAGCTTCGAGATGCACACAAGAAATACTAAAGCGTGGAATAAAGTTATAAGTGGGGGTTTACTCCCTTTTTTGGAAAAACTCCATGGGTCTAATCAGGAAGCTACAAAGCTTTTTGAGAAGAATTGGGATAATGGGGAGATAACCCTTTTTGGCAGGAAAGTAAAGCTTGATGAAAAGCTCATTGCTGAAGTGACTGGTATGTCCACTGAAGGACATAAATTTTTCCAGGATAGGAATTTCTCTATGAAGCGGTGGTCAGATTTCTAAAGAAAGCCAAGGAAAAATTGAAACTGGTGAAAGTTTCCAACAGTTACTTCAAGGCCGACACCATTAAAGCTCTCTAAAGAAAAGTTCTTCGCGTCATCATGAAGTATATTACCCTGGATGGTCGGTTCACTAGGGTCTACGTCTATCATTTTACCTTGCTCAATCATTTTTCGCTATAAGGTAAGGGTTTCTCTCCCCTACTATTTACTCTATTCCTTAAGAAAGAGTATGGAAGACCATAAGAAAAACCCTAAATGATATCCGATATTACATACTGGTCTAATAAGATTAATTTTTGAACACTTCCAAAATCTGGTAGCCCCTACTAACTTGGATGCCTCTTCGGCGTCTGAGGAGGATGATACTGAACCTAGTAGTTTAGGGAATAAACCAAATTTGAGTCTGGTTAGGACAGTCCCAGACTTGCCCTATGTCGAGACTGGCATGAAAATCCAAATCCATAATCCCTTGCCTATTAAAGTCTGCCCTGCTTCTGAGCCTGGATGTTCTACTCCCAAAGCCAAAGGTGCTAGAAAGAATCTCCCTGTTAAAAACCTTGTTTCATATTCTGAAGATTCTCCAGACTCTAAGAATTCTGGCATAAATAATAATTCTTCCTCTTATGTCCCATCGATGGATAGAGATGTTAGAACTGGGTCCCCTGGAGCGTCTGACCCTGCTAAAAGTGGCCTCAATCTTGATAGGGAACCTACCGTTGATTTTCTGGGGATTGTGAGGAATAATGATGTGGACCATTTCATAATGTCAAAATGGGTCTTTCATGAAATTAATGATCTAAAAATAAAAAATTGGGCCCTCTAGAGTAAATTGGAAGAAGTGGGAGCTAAGGTTTCCACGTTATGTAAGAAGGATGATGAGCGTAATGAGAACATGACTAGTAAAGAGATCCATGATAATGTGGGGAAGGAGAGAAGGATAGATATGGATTTGGAAAAAAAAAATGTTGTGAATATAATTACTGAACAAAACAATAGAATGGCAAGACATAACGCCATCATTATCAACGCAATGACTGAAAAACTAGATAAAGCTTAGCAAGGGTCCTTGGTTGTTGATCTGGAAGAGGTGAAAGATAAAAACCAGGAAGATAGGAATTTCATAGAGAACCAGGGCTAATATGAAAAGGAAGGAACCCCCCACACCACAGATGATTCAAACTTTCAAGAAGAGGGTCCAGGATATGCAGGATCTGGAGGCCGAGACCAAGATTGTGCTGAAGACTCTGGATTAGTTGTTGCTGGTTTTTTGGTTTGTGCTTCGGCTGGATCTTTGGTTATCCTTCCTAGTTTTTTTGGCTGGCTGCTATTTTTTCTGGTTTTTTCTTTAGTTGTAGCATGTTTAACTCATTGGAATTTTTTGTCCTTTCCTATTTTATGTTGTAAACTTTGTGGTTTTGGGTCCCTGTAAAACCCATTTTTGCTTTATCAAAAACAATTCATACATTAGGTTAAATAACAGCTAATCATAGCGAAAGCAAAAATAACAACAAGTCAGTCACAAATACATAATAACATAGAATTACATAGAAAACCACGGTGTGGGGAAAAACCTACAAATGTTGGATCTTCTATTCAGCCTAACAACAATCTTTCTTTTCAAAAATACAATACAATTTTTCTACTTGTACAATCTTACATATATAGAACCTCGTTTCTTTACTTAGTGTGCAAGAAAAGAAACTTTCCTTGAATTATTTGGCTTTAAATCAACACAACTAACTTTTTTTTCCTGTTATACCAAGAGACTACTCTTGCTCCCAAACTAAAACTGCACCCTAAAGTTCTCTTCCGATCATTTGTACTACCTGCCCAATCTGCAAACCACTTGAGCTTCACTCCATCCTATTCAACATACTTCAACCCATAATCAACTATGATATCTCAAAACATGCTTCGCAGCTATCCAATGCACATGTTTAGGTTTCACCATAAACTGACTAAGTGAGTTCACTGCAAAATAATTTTTTGGCCTTTTGTTGACTAGATACATAAGAGAGCCTATCAATTGTCTATATAAATTTGGGTCCACTGCCTTTGATCTAGAAGCATCAATCTTCTTCCAGTTGGTCATAAGTGGCATAGACATGGGCTTACAGTTCTCCATCCTGAATCACTTCAAGATATCAATTAACTACTTCCCTTGTCCAAGGAAGATCTCTCCCTCTTTCTGCCACAACTCCAATCCCAAAAAGTAGTGCATCAACCCCAAGTCCTTCATCTCAAAATCTCCTACAAGATACCACTTGCAGTGTGCTATGAGCTCCTCTAACCTTGTGAGAATAAGGTCATCAACATACAACACCAATATGAGAAGTTTTCAGTTCACCTAAACATAGTATAGGTTCAGATCCGCCTCACTCTTGATGAAACCCACACTCTGCAAGTAATTGTCAATGCATGAATACCACGCCCTGGCAGCCTGCTTGAGTCCATATAGTGCTCTTTTCTATGTGCATACATGAGAATCCCTCCCATGTGATTCAAATCCTTCTAGTTGTTCTATGTAAATCTCTTCCTCAATCACTCCATTCAGGAAGGTCATCTTTACATCCATCTAGTGAATCCTCCAACCCATTTGTGCTACTACAAAAATGATAGCTCTTATGGATGATTACCTGGCTTCTGGAGTGAAAGTCTCATCATAGTTGATCCCTTCTTTCGAAGAAAACCCCTTAGCCACAAACTATGCTTTGAATTTTTCCACACTACTATGGACAAAGATTTTGGCACCCAATTGCGTTCTTGCATTTCTAGGGTTTTCACCTAAAAGGAGAAAGATGGGCCAAAATGGGCAATTCCTACACTCAATATTAATGTATGGATGGATGGAATATGCTTAAATGTAATGAACTAAATGTAATAGACTGAAAAGGAAAGATGATTATTAGTGCTAATCCTAAGAAATGTAAAATGTTGGAAAACACATTATGATATGCAAACATGTGATAAATGACCTAAAAATGTAAACAAAATTGAAAAGAAGGTTACAAAACATAATGTGTGCACCTAGAAGCTGAAAAGGGATGACATAAAAGTCTGGAATCCTAATGAAACTGATCTAGAAGCCGACTGGGACACTTGTGCAAATCTGGGTGACTTAGTCCAAGATTTGGAAAAAAATTGCTCAAAAACCCATTTTGGCCAAATGGGTATCCAAATATACAAAAATATCTGAAAAAAGGTTTAGTGGGACTAAGTTTCCACTATTGGCGACTTAGTCCACTTCTAAATTTTTGAAAATTCGAAAGCAGAGATGGAAGCCCTCGGTCTGCACTTGGGTTCTTGACAGGTGTGTGCTTCTAAAACTCTAATTTTCAAACCTGAAAGTGACTTTTTGTTGATATTTTGGCTTGGTCAACAAGGAGAGGTCTTCAAAAAGTCTTCAACCTAATCTTCAATGATCCTCAAACCCTCAAAGTGCCTAAAATCTACAAAAACACAATGAAAGAGAAAGAAATGGTGAATGTTAAGGCATGGGAATTTTCCTCGGCCAAACCCCTTTTTAGTTAACTAAACCAAAATGAAGAAAGGATGCAATGAAGCATGAAATAATGGAGTTAATACCTTTCCATGATGATTTATCTTGATTTTTTCAGCAATAGATGAAGAATCTACCCCTGAATGTCTTAGGAAGCTATCTTGATGTCTTAGAATGTAAAAACCCTAGCTTTCTTAGGAAGAATGATGAGTGATTGAGAAGATTGATTGATGGAATGAATGAATTAGTTAAATGAGGGAAAACCCTTTATTTATACACAATTATGCCCTAATTCTCAAAAAAACCTCATCACAGGCTGACCTTAGGTCTTAAGGAATAAAAACCCGAAAGAATTTTAAATTAATTTTGATTTTTGAGCCAAATGGGACTAATTCACCACCAATGGCGACTTAGTCCACTTGGGCATTTTTAAGTGGATGTCAGGAATTGTAATAATTTAAATAATTTTTATTGGGTTCTTCTTCAACAAGACACTTAAGTAAGGCATGCAAGTGTATAAAGGGGCCGTTTAAATTATAAAAAGGTGTAAATATTGATGACAATCCTAGGAAAGTGTGAAATTTTGTTACAAGACTTTACAACACTTTGAAATAGGTCTTGGTAAGGTTATTTAGGTGAATTATGATATTATGATCTTAGAAAAGTGTGAAGATGTGTTACAACACCTTACAACACCTTTACAAGGCATCAATAAATAAATTTAATTCAATTTGCAAGGGCCCAAGATGTAATGTGGATATGTAAAACACCTCACAACACTAAATCAAGGCCTCATTAAGTGCAATTTATCATCAATTATTCCTATATCAAGCAAAGTATACACTTTTTGGTGACACATTAAGCCCCCACTTTAGTGAGAGGATGAACTTGCTTCAAACTGACACTAAAGTAGTCATTCAAGAGGAGTCCAATTGTATCATTCTGGATGGAAAATAATGAAAAATATCAAAGGAGGTTGTGCAAGCCCTCAGGATCCAAGATCCCAAGTCATACCAACATGAGTAGAAGAAGACATGCAAGGTGAATGATTTGCAGCAAGACAAGATACATGATCATACAATGGAAAGGACTAGAAGGAAATGAAAATGGGGTGGATCAAGCTTCGACCATCTATTCAACACATTGTGGATTAGATCTAGGCTTGTTTGTTCAGAAAAAGAAATGTATACTCACTCTAGGGCAACAAAACTATTGGTCGTCTACCAGGTGAGAAAGCCCAAAAGTATTCTCACTCTGGGGCCATGGAAATTCTGGTTGTCTGTGGGGTGAGAAAGCCCTAAAAGGTGAGACACATACAGCTGATATGTGCTCACAAACACACAGGTGGCTATGGGGAAAATTCATGCCTTGGAATGGGCTTCCCGCTCAACCATACCAAAGTTATACCTCCTGATAACTTTAATAAGGTGCCACAATGAAAATGATTTTCGAGCTCTATGAGGTAAGAAAAACTCCATATGCTTGACACCCATAAACAAATAGGATGGGACCACATGAATGCAAGTTGTTTTATGCAAGGTGGCCATATAACAATTGTTGGAAATGGTAAAATAGTGTAAGGAATGTTCAAAGGGATTTTTTTTTTTTCATGCAAGGCCTCTTCCTAGGGAACATCGTTCCTAATGTTTCCAAGAGAGGACAAGTCAAAGAAATATCACGCTCTTGGAGGGAATCAAGCCCAATGACTCCACCAAGAAAATGACGCATCACAAGAAGAAAAAAATCATGCAATGAAATATGAGTGTCGGTGTATGCCCCCACTTTAAAGAAGTTGTGAACACCAATACTGTGAGCAATTTCTTTAAAGTAGAAGAAGGAGAACATCAGAGCTTCTGCGGAAATCCCTATGCCAAGTCATGTGTTTCCTATAAGCTACATCATGAAAGAGGGATAGTATGTCACATGTGAGCCAACTTAAGGCATGTAATCCACATCCCAAGCTTTCTCTTATATGTTCATGAAAGGTTAATGAATAGTCAAAAGAGGTAACGATAAGTGACATACAAGGAAAAGGCTACGTAGCCCCTTGCCCCCACTGAGTGTAGGGAAAGGGTGAGCCAAAATGATTAATGAAATGCATGCTAGAGTGAAAATCAGTATCAATTAGAGGAATTAGGTGCCCCCACATAAGGAAGAATACCAAACTCCTTAAAATGTTGTATTTTACTACTCAAAGATTTAGGGTATGTGCAGGATCATGATGGGCCAAAAAGTGGTGATATTATGGGTATGTGTAGGGTATGTGGCTAATGACTTTTTTTTTACCCGAAATTGATGAAATGAAAAGGGTTTTAAAGGAGATTCTCAGCTTTCCACAAATATAAATTATGCTTTACTTTGAATTTAATAAATAATTATTATTCATTTTCTATTTGAATTATGACTAAAGTCCTGATTGATAGGTTGATTGAAAAATGTCTATAGCTTTCAAACGGTATGACATTTTTTCAATCCAAAACATGCATCACATTCTATGATTTTCATACTATAGGATTAAAAAAATATGAATTTCATAAAGTTGTGACCAAGTTAAGGTGGTCAAACATATGAGTTTTAATATTTTTTTAAAAGTAATAAAAAAATCATAATTAATTATTTACTTGGAAAAAATTACAAAAAAATATTCATCACATCAGGACATGAGTACTCTAATTATATCTAAAATATTATAAAAAATATTATAATTTTATTGTGGTTAGGGTGGTCAGACATACACCTACTTCTTATTCCCCGAATTTTAAATGCTACCTTGCATTGAAATTTCAAATTTCACCAAATAGATTTTTAATTTTAATAAACCTAGTAGTTTAGAAACTACATTAAATTTTCTACAGATTCTATTCTTACATATTTTTGAAATAATATAGATAACTTATTCAAATCTTTACGTCAAGTTGCCTAACTCTGATTTTTCTAAAAAAAAAATCCATTTAAGGGCCTATTTTTTCCATGTTGATCCTGCACATACCCTTTACATTCATTAGTAGAATGACTGTGAACTCTATGATATGCATGAAATGAATTCTTGTATTAAAATTTCTTTTGAGTTCTTGGAGGAACGGTGACCAAGTGATCTTGGAGAAGTCTTGACAATATACCTTTTTGATCAATGAGAGAAGGTGTTCCTATAGTTTGTGACAAAGATGTTTCTTGCTTAGTACAAGATGTCATACTTATGCAAGACTCTTTAGATTGTGAGATTTTGTTCCCACCTTTGTAGGAGGGTGTAAAATATAAGGAATTCAAATCATTATTGTTTTTCCAGATGACATTGACATTAAGCGAGGATGTATTTGTTTGTTTGATTTCTTGCAAAGGAGAACAATCAAGACCACTAGTGTCTATCAGTTCAAGGTGTATGACAGTTAAATTTTTCTTAGAAGGATGTTTTGTGATATTATTAATGTTGAGGGAAGGCTTGATTACTTCTATCAAAGGACAATAACCAAGACCATGAGTTGTTTGTTATCTGATAGGATCTATAGGGTTATAGATACTTTGTTTGTGAGCACCACATCCTTTTCCACTATAGCCAAGTTGTTTCATAAGTTCATAACCTCATCCATAAAGCTTTTTCATTGCTTTTGGATTAGGTGGTTGTGTTTTGTTGAGTTCATCAAAGTTTTTTGTGTAATTTTTTGGATTTTTTTCTAGAGTGGTTGAGGTAAATGTGTTCGAAAGGTCTTCCGAGTTGTGTGTTGACATGACTTCTTTTTCGTGTTCCTTATTGAAATATTTGTTTATGATCTTATACTCACCCATGAATTATGTATGTTCAAAATTTAAGGAACCCCAATCAGCTTCTAATAGCTTTATCACTTCGTCAATGTGTTCTTCTTTGTACTTTTGTATCACAAGTTCCACTTGTGTGGTTGGTGTTAATGTGTTTAAGGGGTTCTCTTTGTTTTTCTCAAGTTGCAAGACACTATAAGGCTCATGATCAGCGTCAAGTGTGCACACTTTGTTTTTTTACATGTATTTCTTTTTTTGATGAAGAGTGGAAGGCACACCATTCATTGCATGAATCCACGGCCTGCCTAGAAGAAGGTTATATGAAAGAGCATGAGACATAACCTAAATCGGGTTGAATTTTTGATCTATCCAAGCGGTTTATTTTCTTCAGTTTCAAATCCCTTAATAGATAAAGAACTGGGTTGAATTTTTGATCTATCCACATGAAGTATATCCAAGAGGTTTACGCTAAACACATTAAGGGTTGAGCCATTGTCAATAAGGGTTCATTTTATCCAGATCGTTTTGTATTGAGCAATGATCATGAAAGTGCCATTTTTTTTTTGCACTTCCAAAGGGGGGAGTTCTCTTTGGTGGAAAAAAATGTTAGTGTTCAATCCTTGAATTATGGCTGCTATGTAATTTGGTTGTATAGTGGAAGGGATAGGAATTTGTTGTAAGGCCATTTGAAGCATAGTGTGATAAGTAGGTGAATTCTGAAGAAGGTCCCAAAGGGATATCTTTACAAGAGTATTCTTAAGTTTTTCAACAAGATCATACTCCCTAAGGTGTGAATTGAATTGAGGAGCACTAGGCAAGATGGGATTTGGTAAAGGTAATGGTGTTGTGGTGATGGATTGTTTCTAGTGTTGTATGTATGAGCAATGGTATTATGACTTGATTGCTACGAGACATTATTCTGAGGTGGGTAGAGGATGAATTCAGGTTTTTGTTGAGTTGGAGGTTTGTATGATGGTGGGTAAAGGATGATTTCAGTTTGGCGTTGAGTTTGTTGTTTGTGTGAAGGTGGGTAGAGGTTGAATTTGGGTTTATGTTGAGTTGGAGGTTTGTATGATGGTGGGTAAAGGATGAGTTCAGGTTGACGTTGAGGTTGTTGTTTGTGTGAAGGTGGCTAGAGAATTAGAGGAATTTTAGGATGTCCTACGAGGTATGTATGATGTCCATTGATAGAGGGGGATCTAGTGGACACCTGCACATTCATAACCCCAACGGTCTTGTTTCGATGTATCTCTAATGAAGGGAAATCTAGAGTCACCTTTTTATCTAAGGAAGACACATTACTATCGTTTTCAATTTCTAGCACCATGATATTTTCCCTAGGAGGAGAGTGTTTAGGAGAACTAAGAATCAAGTGTTCTTCTAAAATGACTTAATCAGAAGTAGGAGAATGATCAATGGTTGAATTATCCTACTCAATAAGGTTACCGCTCAGTGAAGGGGGACAACTAAGATTCTCATGACCTTCATCGATTTTGTTTTCTAACATCAAAGAATCTTCTTCACAACTAGGAGAGATACTAGGAGAAAAAAAAATGTGTCATGATTACCTATGGTTGTGTTTTTTTGTTTATCAATGTCACCAATAGGAGAGATATTAGCACAAGAACAAATATGATCGTTAAGAATGTCTAAAGTTGTAGTCTCTTTCACAAAAGCTCTCTCATAGGGAGGGGATAGGAAATATTTCTTAGCATGTCTAAATATGCAAGACACTAACATTGTTTGAACAAAAATGAAAAGCACTTGTGACCATTTCATGCAATGTTTTAGCAATATAAATGATGTATATACAAAGATGCAAAATATTTTTATCCAATGTATGCAAAGCTTTAAGAATGTAAACAATGTATATGTAAGAATCAAAAGCACTTTTATCAAACTTATGCAAAGTTTTATGAATAGAAACATTGTGTATGCAAAAGTTAAAATTACTTTTATCCATGTTATGCAATGTTTCAGAAATGTGAGCATTTTCAGATCTAATGATGCTTGTAATGGAAATGATTTCAAAAATGAGTACCCTATATTAATGTTTTTGACCTAGATGCATAAAAAAAATGTTCCCCAAAATTTCCATACTTATAGTATATGATAATAGGAGGCTTAGGAAGCATAAAAATGAGGTTTCTTATGTTGTAATGAACATTGAAAAATCTGGACTAGGACTAAGTCACCAAAAATTGTCAATTAGTCCTAGTTAGGGTCTTTTTCAAAATTTTCAAAAAATTTCAATGGATTTTGATGCTTTTTAGTTTGTATGACCTGAATACTAAAGAAAAATGTAATTTTTAGATGTTTTTCAATTATTTAGAATGCAAAATTGCAAACTATATGCACTTTCACTAATATAAATAATGTTTATTGGGTTCTTCATCAACAAGACACTTAAGTAAGGCTTGCAAGTGTATAAAGGGGCCATTTAAAGCATATAAAGGTGTAAATATTGATGACAAGCCTAGGAAAGTGTGAAAGTTTTTTACAAGACTTTACAACACTTTGAAATAGGTCTTGGTAAGGTTATTTAGGTGAATTATGATATTATGGTCTTAGAAAAGTGTGAAGATGTGTTACAACACCTTACAACATCTTTACAAGACATCAATAAGTGCATTTTATTCAATTTGCAAGGGGCCAAGATGTAATGTGGATGTGTAAAACACCTCACAACACTAAATGAAGGCCTCATTAAGTCCAATTTATCATCAATTTTTCTCATATCAAGCAAACTATACACTTTTTGGTGACACAACTACAATCTGCAACACGCTTAATCTTATACAGCCATCTTGAGCCCACCACAAACTTACCTTCTGGTCATGGTACTACCTCCCACACACTATTCTTCATGATGGAAGAATTCTCTTCCACCATGCCATCCCTCCATTCTTGGTGCTGGGACACCTCTTGAAAGCCAAAAGGCTCTACTTTAATTAATTCACTCATAAGTGCCACATACTTAGAATAACATTTGGGAGCTTCTTTCTCTATCTAACTGAATTTTGTGGATCACCAAAATATTCCTAGGGTTCTCTCAGTGTGTGCTCATCTACTTTGTTTCTCCTCTTCTCAGTAATATGAATTTAAGGCTAAGGAATTATTTGTTTCTCCTTCTAATTATTCTGCTTAGCCTACTTGCTATGCTCTCTAGCTTACGTGATTTAAGTTTGAGGAATTTTTGTTGCCTCAATCATGGGTGATTTCTCCTCCCCATTCATCAAGTTGCTAGACTTTTGAAGAGCTCTATCTTCCTTGAACTTCACATCTCTGCGAACAACTATTTTCCTAAGGGAAAAAATCTAAACTCGGTAGGCCTTAGAAGTTTCATTATACCCAACAAGGATACCCTTCTCTACAATTGGTTCCAACTTGGTTCTATTCTCCACAAGAATGTGACAATACATAAGGCATTCAAAGATGTGAATGTGACCCAAATATGGTTTCATACTGGTGAATGCCTTTTCTGGAGTCAATTTTCCCAACACTTTGTGAGGGCTTCTAATCTGCAAATACTAAGTTGCATTGCAAGCTTCTACCCATAAGAACCAAGGAAGATCCTGATAATGAAGGATAGCCTTGGCTGATCCAACTATAGCCCCATTTTTTCATTTAGTAACCACATTCTGCTGAGGGTTGTACGAAACTATCAACTCTTTCTTGATACCTTCCTAAGCGCAAAAATATTTGAAGGAATTCGATGTATACTCTCCTCCATTATTAGAATTCAATATCTTGATCTTCCTCCCAGTTTGGTTCTCCACAAGAGCCTTAAACTCATTGAACCTACTTAAGGCCTCATCTTTCTTCTTCAGAAAACATATCCATATGTTGCTAGAGAAGTCATCAATCAAAGTAACAAAATACTCATACCCATTCAAGCATACTATTGTTATGGGACCACACACATCTAAGTTTACAATATCCAAAATCCCTTTGGATCTAGTGTTGCTACTTGGAAAACTAGTCTTGGAATATTTCCCAAGAGCACAACCCTTGCACACATCATGATTATCTATCTTCATCTTAGACAACCTTGTCACTATTTCCTTGAGAATATTAAGTGCTCCATGGTGAAGGTGAGCCATCCTCCTGTGCCACAATTCTCCTACCCCTTTATAGCTACTAACTAACACATGTGTTGGCTCAAACTATAACCAAAACAAGCTTCCATTCCTTATTCCAATCACTTTTGCAACCTTGGAATCCTTAGGACGAATATAGTCTTTTCCCCTCTCAAAGGTCACGATGTAACCCTTTTCTTCCAAAGTAGAAATAGAGGTTAAATTTCTCGTCATGCTAGGGACATACAACATGCCCTCCACAAACATAGGTTTTCCATACTCCCTCTAAAACTTGATTGTGCCAACACTAGTTGCATGGTACTTGGCATTGTCTTTTAGTTCAATATAGAAATCTAACTTCTTCTCCTCCAACTTGGTGAAAAATTATGACTCTCATTATGTGGCAAGAAGCCTCACTATTAATATACCATACCTTATTGAAAATTGAACTCAAGAGACATGCAATGAGAGAAAACTCATTCTAAAATCGTGATGCAAACTCATCCACCTCTGCTATAGGAGTAACTTGCTTCTTCTACTTTTCCTTATTTTTCTTATTTGAACATTGACTATCATAGTGACCCAAGTGATGGCAGCAAAAACATTTTATCTTGCTCAGATCTTTCTTCTTCCCACTCTTGGAAGAAGAACCTTTTATTTTTCTCTTTATTGGACTTCTTCTTACCCTTGCTTGCAAGAGCAATATTTTCTTCATGTTGACCCTTTTTTGTCTAACCATTCTTTGTATTATCTCCTTGATGAGAACTTTCATGGATCTCCTCCTAAAAAAACTAATCCCAAAGCCTCACCTAGTTGAGTAGGCGATCTCTTCCGACAACACACTTGAAAAATACTTCCCAGTGCTTTGAGAAACATTCAAGGCTATACACACCAACTCATCTTTAAAAATCATCTCTCCAACAAAAACCAAGTCATCCCTGACCTATGTTAGCTTGGACAAGTAAGAGGTCATGCTCTCACCTTTGGACATCTTGGTGTTATGTAATTTGTCCTTAAGCATCATCTTACAACTCTGATAATCACTATGATAATGTTTTGTGAGTGTCTACCACATCTCCTTGGTGGTTTCTTTCCCCGATAGATGAGGAGTTGGATGATCTCTTACCCCATCAAGAATAATCCTCTGAGCCTTGGCCTCATTGACTTCATGTGAATCTAGGGAAATAGGATCATTTTTTGGTGGTGTCACCTTTGTAATAGTATAGATCCACAACCTATTCTCCTTGAGAACAGATGTAATCCAAACCTTCCACTATAAGAACTTAGATGCACCCTCAAGCTTGTATTTATATCAAACACTAGTTGTCATAGTCACAGAAGAAACTGGAGAGAATTATGATTTTTTTTCTTGAAATATACATCACAAATCTTGGCTTCATATTTAGATTTTAGAGCTCTGATACCATGTTAATTTCTTATAACCCAGCTATAGATTAATTGCACAATAAATTCATAGGATATAATCAAATATCTGATTTATTAAAAATAATACGTGTTGGGTTAAATAATAGCTAATAACAGTGGAATAGAAAAGAACAACAAGCCAATCATAGATACACAATAACACATAATTACCCAAAAAACCCCAATGTGGGGAAAATCCTACAAATATTGGATCTTCTATTCATCCTAACATCAAAATTCATTTTCAAAAATACAATACAAGTTTGCTACAACAATCTTACATATATAGAACCCAACTGGTTTACTTAACGCGCAAAAAAAAAAAACTTTCCTTGCATTCTTTCGCTTTAAATCACACATAAAATCACTCTTGGTTTTATCCCAACCTCACAAACTCGAAAAAATTCTATTAAAGAATAAAAAAGCTATCGTTGCTGAAAATCTAACTTGAGTTGCTTTAAAGCAACTGCACATCCCACCTTTTGAGCTTAAAAATCAACAGGAATAAAACCTAGTGGAAAGCAATTCTTTGAGTCACGAAATTGTGTAGCTTGCCATCTTGCACCACCCCAATTTTAGATATGTGGATATGTGATATTGTGAAATTTAATAATAAATTCATTGTAATACAATCCACTCTCTTTGAGAACAATTTTTTTGGCCTCGGCTCCTAACTTCATTGAGTATTTCTCATATTCAAATCTCTACCAAATAACTTGCATTGAATTGTCAATATTGTCAATTTGTAAAAGATTCTTCAAACTTACACAATCATTACATATATTTTTTATACATTGTACATTGAATTCATCTGAATCTTTTATATTTTGCATACAAGAGACTTCACAAATAGTGTTGTACTTCTAGGGATGGTTGTTGTAGTGTAGGAAATTGTACGCTCTTGGATATGGTACAATTTCACACTTAATTTGGACCTATTTTAGCACCCTTGCATTAAAAATCCATTAAATCACCATTAATAGGCCCCTCATACCCTTTATTTTGGATCGCAAGCTTATTTCAACTAAAAACCTAACAAAATCATCAAAAACATAAAAATTTCTAACAACCCATTCCGAAATATCTAGGGTGGGACTCATATGCCACCTTAGGCATTGAAACAAAGAAAATAGGGTACTCTCTTTTAACTTCTAGGGTTTTGGACCTAAAACAAGAAGCTATTTTCAATTTTTCACTCAAGAACTAACCCTTGATATTTCAATGCAAAGGACGTTGAAATCTAAAAAAGGAAGAGTTCTAGGGAAAAATTAATAGCAAATGAGGGTTCATGACCAAGTATAAACTTAGAAAATACAAAATGTTTGAAAACATAGTGTGATATGCAAAATGGCCTGGAAAATGACATAGAAATGCAAATAAAGCAAAATAGAAAGCTATGAAATAGAAAGTGTGTAGCTGGAAATGTATTAAAGACTGGAAGCCCCTCTAAAATTCTAGAAATGTTGATTTTTAAGCTTAAGGGGACTCATTTGCAATTCTGGGTGAATCAATCCTAATTCTAGAAAATTGCACCAAGGCCTATTTTAGCCAAATGGGTATCCAAATCTACCAAGATATCTGAAAAATAGGTACAGTGGGACTCATTTTCCACTAATGGAGAATGAGTCCACTTTTACTTTTCTGGAAACTCAGAAGTGGAATTTGTAGCTCTCGGTCTGCTCTTTCTATCCCTCTAGGTGTTCGGATCTGAAAACCTGATTTGCAGGGCTGTAAGTGACATTTTGTGAGGATTTTGACCTTTGCAATAGGGAAATGAATCCAACAATTTTATGACCTATTCTTCAATCATATGCAATCCTTCACAACACCTAGATCTATAATCACACAAAGAAAGAGAGAAAATTTAGATTGTTAGGGAATAGGGGTTTTCCTTGGTCAAACCTCTTTTAGGTAGTTAAACCAAAATGATGAAACAAGATAATGAAGCTTGAATATAAAGTAATGTAATTAGAACCTTTCCATGATGATGGATCTTGAATTGTTGCAACAATTGATGAAGAATCTACCCTTAGAATTGATCTTCAAAGCTATCTTGATGACCTTGTGAAGAATTGAAATGCTTAACCCTCTTTACTTGCTTGAATTGATAACTAGAATGGATGGTGAATGAATGAAATAATGATTTGAGAGCTCATTTATATAGGAAATCCACTCAAATGGTCATTAATTTGATCCCCAAGATCAACATTGAACAAATTTGAACTTAAAACCCAATTTTTCTCTCTCAAACCTCAAAAATAGCTCAAATGGGACTCATTCGCCACGCTAGGCGAATGAGTTCCACTTGGATGGGACTCATTCACCCAAAGTGGCGAATGGGTCCCACAGGGGCCATTTTGCTTGCCAGAATGTCAGGGAATGGAAAATTTAAGCTCTTATGTTGATATAGTCAGGTTTTTTATCAAAATATGCCTCAGGATGCACAATATGGGATCATAGGGGCCTATTAATGATGATATAAAGGGTGATTATGGCTAGGGACACAAATTTCAATATGAAAGTGTGGTTAAATACAATTTACAACATTAAAATGAGGTCCACATAGCCTAGAAAGGCACAAGATCCAATGTGAATGTGTAAAACACATTACAACAATAGAATAAAATAAAGTTTAATTTACAAGCCTTCTAGATTAATGTGAGAATGCAATTAAATGTATTTTACAGCATTGAATTGAGGAAAAAAATAGGTCCATTAGACTTAAATACTTGATAAAAGCCTAGAAAAGTGTGAAATTGATTTACAACACCTTTACAAGACATCGATGAATGCATTTTATTCAGTTTGCAAGGGCCCAAGACCTAATGTGCATGTGTAAAACACCTCACAACACTAGATCAAGGCAACATTAGGTCCAATTTATCATCAATTATTCGTGAATCAAGCAAGGTGCACTTTTTTCTACGCTATAGGCATATGAGTCCCCCTAGGTGGGACCCATATGCCACAAGTGGCGTATGAATCCCACTTGGGCCCTTTTTAGGGTTCAAGCAAGAAATTAAAGTTTTTAATTCAAATTTTTGGTTGAACTCATCTTTTGAGATTTCAATAATGGTAAATTAGGTGTAATTCCTCTATAATCAAGCTTCTAAGTCATTATTTTCAATCTAGAAGAGCAATTTCAAAGTCTAAGCATTTACAAATACTCAAGTATTCTTTCAAAAGAGAATTCAACAAAAAGTAGCAAGGATAGATGAATTATTGGAGCAACATTATAGTGCTTTTTCAGGTCTTCAAGCTCACTTTCATTCAAGATCTAGCATTTTCAAGGGTTGATTATGGTTACCTATGATGAATTATGATGGATTCTAGGTTGGGGAGATGCAACTAGCCATCAAGACAAGCCTAATGACTTATTTCATAAGTGATTAGTTCCTCCATTATCACTCCACTATTTCCTAAGTGATTAGTTCAACCTAAGGAAGGTACATGTCTTATTGTGGCTTATTAAGGTGATTAGAGATCTCCCAAAGTGAGGTATTCATCTTCATACTTCATACATGCATCTCATTCTAACACATTAGAATAGGGTTGCATTGCATTTTTGGTTTCTTAATCTTAGAAACACTTAAGGTTAGGGTTTATATTCATATTTAAATTCATGATCCATTGTTTCTATCAAGGTTTAATTACCAAACTAGGGGTTTTATCAAGGCAAACCCCCCATAAGCAAATCAACACTATCTTTAGTTTTGTAAGTCTTTTTGCAAGTTTAGATCTAGAAATCAATTTGGGAAGGAAGAGCATAGATTGGAGCACAGATCTATACCTTGAATTCTCAAAAAATTAAAATAGGACTGAAACTCTAGAAGTGGTGTATGAGTCCCACTACATGCAATTTTTAAGATTTTTAAAGATTCCGAATATACACTTCCAGAAACTTGTTCCAATCTAGAAACCCTAGACTACGACTCATACACTAGAAGTGGTGTATGAGTCCTAGTGTACCCTAAAAGTAGCATTTTTAGTATTTTAGAGTGGATTCTAGGCTCTTTCAAGTTTCCAGGTATAGTTCTATGTTTTCCCAGTTTCATGTTCAAATTTATACTCTTTTCTAGGTCATTTATTGAAACATTGTAAATCATTAGGCTTAGTCATTAATTCTTGCATGTCATTTTTCTTTCCAAGCCCTAGCTTAGTGGTGAACCCCTCTTTATTTTCTAATCATATCCTAAGATAGTCCTATTACAAGATCTCTTTCTCTTTTGCATACCTTGAATTCAGATCTCTAGGGTTTTCCTTAAATGAGAGAGTGAGGAAGATTGTTGTTCTATGTCCTAAACCATAAGCAATAATAAATTTTTTTCTTTCATTTTGGTGAACCTACATTTACAACATCATAATTCTAATTTGGAGTGCATCATCATCCGAGATCTAGCTTGCATTAACATTGCATTAAGGTTTGCATTAGTTAATTGGCATCTAGGGTTTGTAAATATTGCATCTTGCATCAGTAAAATTGACTTAAAATCTACATTTGCACTTAGTTTAGACATCATTCAAACCAGAAAACATAACATTCACACAAAATTTGCTAAAAATAGTGCAAAAACCCTCAAATCATACTTATATGCCCCTCTGGGTGATTTAGTCCTAGTATAGGAGATTTTTCCTAATTTCAGGGCATTTTGTGCTGATTGTTTTCACTGTTCAGACCTCTAAAAAACCCTAAGTGGGACTCATATGCCACTCTATGCGATTTAGTCCCATTTCAGATTTTAAATTACATTTTACAACATTAAATTATGTGTTTCTATGTTTCAATTTGTTGTTGTTAGCTGTTTCATTTTGCAGAGTTTTTGTTATATTCATTTTGTTAGATTTAGCTTAGTTTGCATTCATTTCAATTGTGGATAGAATGAGCTTACCACACTTTTCATTTTCAACATTAGTTCATAGTTCAATTAAATTACATTACATTTGGCATTCATTAAAAAACAAAACCGATGAACCACTTGGAGAAAGCATAGTTATTTGAATATGTCAAATCTCTTTTTCCAAGTTAACCTAAAACTCAAGCCTTTTAGTAGTGATGACTTTGACATGTTAGATAATCCATTGAGGAATTCATCTCACAAGGTTCATCTCAACTTATCCTTTACCCACCTTCACACAAAGCTCAAACTCAAAACAAGCCTGGACTTATTCTTTACCCACCTCAGAATAATGTTTTGCAACAATCCAGTTATAATAGTGTAGCTCGTACATATACCACTTGAAACAATCTGCAACCAAGGAAACCAATCACAACAACCTTACTTTTTCGTAATCCCATCTTTCCTAGTGCTCCTCATTTGCCTCCGCATAGTGGGAAGGAGTATGATCTTGTTGAAAAAATTAGGAATACTCTTGCAAATATATCCATATGGGACCTAATTCAAAATTCACCTAATTATCAAACTATGCTTCAAACTACCTTGCAACCAATAATGGTTCCCTCTCGTTATAGGGTGATCCCAAAAAGCTAGTTTACAATTTCTAGGAGGATCTGATTTTTGCTAAAATCACATATTTTTAGAAAATATAATGATTTAAGCCTTAAAAATTTCCATTTAAAGCATTCCAATTGAAGAGGGTTTGATCAAACTACCTTAAATCAAACCCCCTTGGATAGAACCCCGCTAGTTTTAAACCATACCTATAACGGAGTCTCCTTTACACCTATCAAAATGCTGATGAAAAACCACTTTTGATTTACCTTTTGGGGGATCAAATGAATTCATTTAAAATTTATTTTTTGTAAGTATGTAGTCCTTATTATAAGCTTCCCAAAAAGTATAATTTTAAATAAATTTAATTTATTATTATATTTATTTTTCATTTCTTGTGAATGAAGGTTTTTCACCGAAAATCAAGCTCTCTGTTTTGCACATGTGGAAAAATAGCAGATTATCAAAAAAATAAAAATAAAAAAGTGAGTGCACTAGAATATGAAGATCTTGATCCAACAAAGAAAAAAAAATTGAATTTCGATACATACAAAAAAAGTTAAGTGTTATACAGTCACGCTATGTCTGAATTATAATTGGTTTGACTTTGAAACTTGATTAAAGAAAAAATATTTAAGAAAAAAGTATCTAACCAAGTGGAAGCACTAGATATTAGAGTTACAAATCTAAATTTGAAAGAATTAGAATTTTATCCTTCATGGAAAAAAAGTTATGTGTTATACGGTGAGCGTCACTTTTTAAAAATGTTGTTTTCTAAAAAAAAACTAATTTTCAAGGGAGATGGAAAAAGAAGTGCAACCTGATTCCAAAAATTTTGAAAAAAAAAAATTAGAATCTATAGTCAAAATTTGATGAAACTCTAGTTTGTATCATCTTCAAATTCTTCATGATTTAGCCACTATAGGTGCCCGAAAGTGAAGATTTAGTTAAAAAAAATTATTTCAGTGTCTAGTTTGGCCAAAAATTGTAAACCACTATTGTGGGATCACCCGAGTCCCAATGCAAATGATGCGGCAGCTCTAATACAAGGAATGAATACAGTTAATGTAGAAATTACCTTTCATCAACATGATCTACCCCCTTTGGAAATGAGAAAGAGAAATGATGCCTTCATGATAATCGCTATCCATAATAGGTTAGGAATAAAAATAACCGTTTATGACAATGGTTTCACCCTTAATGTGTGTAGTGTGACCCTTTTGGATAAAATCAATGTGGATAAGTAAAAAATTCAATCTGATTCATTCTCGATTCGAGAATTCAATAATATAGGAAAACAACGGCTAGGTGCAATTACTTTTCCTATTACAATTGGAAAGGCTACCTTGCAGACTCCTATTCATGTAATGCCTGATAATATTTCATACAATCTTCTTTTAGGGAGACCTTGGATTAATGAGATGCATGTAGTACCTTCAACTCTTCATCGTATAATGAAGTATGTTTACAAAAATAAAGTATACCAAATTGAAATAGACCTCAAGCCTTAAAGTTGTTTACAAGTTGAAAAAGGAACAACAAGTCCTCTAAACAAATTAATTCCAACATCCAACATAGAACCTATGGAATACGATAAACAAGAAATGGAAAGAGTGTTGAAGTTATTGGAAGATTATTGGGATTCCTTGGAGTTCACACCTTCGCTTATGGGAGAATACACAATCATAAGAAAAGAAGATGAAAAAAAGAAGAAACCAATGGTAATGTCAACACAGAATTTAAAAGAAAACTCACAACCATCTACCTCATCTACCCTTGAAGATGACACAAGCTATACAACTAATTTTGATGAGATATATTACCAAAAACCACCAAACCTGAAATAAATGGAAATAATTTATGGGAGAGGTTATGAGCTTATAAAAAAAAATTGTTATAGTGGAAAAGGATGTGGAAAGAAATAACAAGACATCTGTGTTCCTGTAGAACCTAACATGCAATAAATAAAAAGTGGTTTAGGATATTTTCCTTCTAAGATAATGCAAGAAAACAAAATACCGTCATTAAACATCAACACCATCATTTATAAACGTAAAATAAATCTTACCTTGAAGCATCCTAAATTGCTTTATATGACTTGTGAACCATCATGGGAATACTTCGAAGATGATGAAGCCTTCAAAGAAATGCTAGGAGTTTATGACAAACCATCTACTCCTCAAAAGAAACGTGTTACATGCACTATGACTAGCACCAAACAAAAAGACAAAGAAAAGGAAAGTAGTGAGATTGACATGAACAAAGAAGAATACAACCCTGAATTTCCCAAACAAAGTGCACTTCCTTTAGGAGATACAATTGATATACCAATGAAAATCAACAATAAAGAGAAAGTGATTAAGATAGGAAAGTGCCTTGATGTTTAGGAACAATAATATCATGCAACTTTGCTTCATGACTTTCCCAAAAAAATTGCTTTACTTATTCATATATATCAAGAATTGATGCTAAGATAGTGACACACAATATAGTCCTTGTTGAAAATGCTAAACCGGTTAGACAAAAGATATGAAAGATAAATCATAAGATAGCTTTGATAGTTAAGGGTGAGATTGAAAAACTCCTCGAAGCTTTTTTCATAAGACCTATAGATTATTCTCCTTGGATCTCAAACATTGTTGTGGTCATAAAACCATATAGTTATATTAGGATGTGTACAGATTTTAGTCATTTGAATAAAGCGTCTTTAAAAGATAAATTTCCCCTTCCTAATATTGACATGATAGTAGAATCGACTACTGGACATGCTTTGTTTTCATTCATGGATGGATTTTCTGGATATAATAAATTTTTTATCAATGCTCAAGATCAATATAAAACAACATTTACAACTATTTGGGGAACATTTTTTTTGGTAATGATTCCCTTTGGATTAAAGAATGCAGGCCTCACAACATATCAACAAGCTATGACATTAATATTTCACGATTACATACATAATATTTTGGAATACTATGTTGATGATATTTTAGCCAAATCTTTAACCAGAAAAGACAATGTGAATGTCCTTCAAAAGATCTTTGAGTGAATGTGAAAATACAATATGAGATTGAATCCGAAAAAGTGTCTTTGGTGAACATAGTGGAAATTTTTTATGCTTTATCATATCTCACAAGGGAATTGAGGTGGTCAAAAAGAAAATTGATGATATAGTTAACATGCCACCTCCTAGAAACATTTCTCAATTGCGCACTTTACAAGGAAGAATTCAGTCTATTCATCATTTTGTCGCATCAATAGCAGATCAAACATTACCTCTCACACATCTCCTTAAGAAAGCGGCCCAATTTACTTGGAATGAGGAGTGTAAATAGGATTTTGAGTGTTTGAAACATTATCTTGCTACTCCACCTATTTTATAACTCGCCATGCAAAAAAACACATTCATCCTTTACACAGTAGCATCGGCCCATGCTCTCGCAACATTGTTGGCTCAACAAGACGAAAATGGTAAAGAGCATCCTATTTATTATATTAGTTAAAATTTAATTGATTATGAGAAACGATACACGATGATAGAGAAACAATGTTTGGCTCTTGTATTCACTATTAGTATGTTGAGAAATTAGTTACTGAATGCTGAGATACATGTAATGACGAATTCCATCCCCTTAAACACCTTTTTGCTAAAACAGATTTATCAAGAAGTTTAGCTAAGTGGGTTATGTTGTTAGTTGAGTTTGACCTTAAATTTGTTTCACAAAAATAAATTAAAGGACAATCCTTGACTGACCAATTAGCTAATGCCCCTTCCCCCCTGGCATTATCTAATATAGAAGAATTTCCTGATGAGAATGTGTTGACTATTTAGAAAGACGAAGAAATATGCTAATTATATTTTGATGGATCTAAGTGAAAAACAATACCCTAGAGTATGAAGTGTTAATTGTTGGATTACACACCACTTTAACTCTGGGAGCTCGAGACATTAAAATATTCAGTGATTCACAATTAACCATTAAACAAATAAATGAAACATATCAAACAAAGGATGAAAAAATATTGAAATATTTGGATCTCACAAATGACTTTGTTAGAGAAGTTTGATCCGTTTACCATTGAAAACATCTCACAAAAGGATAATCGACATGCAGATGCAATGGGAAGTGTAGTTTCTCTTATATCCCCTCAAGATCCCTAAAAAAAAATCATATTTATTGTGCATACAATCATGAAACCAATGATATAAGGGTATGTGCAGGATCATGGTATGCCAAAAAGTGGCAATATTTGTAGGGTATGTGGCTGACGACTTTTTTTTCACCCAAAATTAATGAAACGAAAAGGGTTTTTAGAGGAGATTCTCAGCTTTCCAAAAATATAAATTATGATTTAATTTGAATTTAATAAATAATTAATATTCATTTTCTATTAAATTACGACCAAAGTCCTGATTAATAGACTGATTGAAAACATCTATAACTTTCAAAAGTATCATATTTTGAATCCAAAACATCGTCACATTCTATGCTTTACATACTATAGGATTAAAATAATTAAAATTAATTTCATGAATTTTGACCAAGTTAAGGTGGTCAGACATACGAGGTTTTATATTTTTAAAAAGTTGTAATAAAAAATTCATAATTAATTATTTACTTGGAAAAAATTACAAAAAAATATGCATCACATCCGGACATGAGTCCTCTACTTATATATAAAATCTTACAAAAAAATATTATCATTTTATTATGGTTAGGGTGGTCAGACAAACACCTACTTCTTATTTTTTTCCTGAAATTTAAGTACTCTTGCATTGAAATTTCAAATTTTCACCAAATAGATTTTATTTATTTTAAATAAACCTAGTATTTTAGAAACTACATTCAATTTTCTACAAATTATATTCCTACATATTTTTGAAATAATATAGAAAACTTATTCAAATATTTACGTCAAGTTGCCTAACACTGATTTTTCTGAATTTTTTGCCACTTAAGGGCCTGTTTGGCATACCATGATCCTGCACATGCCCATAATCTAAAGATGAAGAAATATTATTAACAACTATGGAAAGATGTAATGAATGGTGCACACAGATATCTAATTATTTAAAGGAAGGTACCTTTCCTCAGCCAACAACCAAGAACACTCAAGACTTCCCTCATAAAATTTCATCTAAATATATAATCATCACTGACATGCTATACCAAAGATCCTTTAATAGTCTCTTACTTATATGCCTTAAGGAATCTGAAATCCCCATAGCACTTGAAGAAGATCACATAGGTGCTTGTGGAGGACATTTTGGACGAAGATCATTAGTTAGAAAACTCATCCACATGGGATATTATTTGAGACATATAGAAAAATATTGCTTCAAATACATTAAGAAATGTCACAAATATCAGGAACATAGTAATTTGATCCATGCTCCCACTTTTGAGCTTCGTGCCCAGGTTCCTATTTGGCCATTCTCAGTACGGGGACTGGATCTCATTGGAAAAAATTCACCTCCATCTTTCTCTAGAAATACCTTTATAATTACTGCAACATATTATTTCACAAAATGGGTGGAATCTATTCCCCTTCATTCAACAACTACTGATGTAATGTCATTTTATATTGGAAAACATTATTTCACACTTTTGACTTCCTTCTCCATTAGTTTCAGAAAATGGAACACCATTTAAGAATAATGATGTGAAGATGTTCTTAGAAACATTTAACATTTAACATCGTTTCTCAACAACTTACTACCCGCAATCTAATGGACAAGAAAAATCAACTAATAAAACCCTTGAGAAAATATTACAAAAAATAATAAAAAATCACAATAAGGACTGGCATACACAATTGACATATGCATTATGGGCTTACCGTACCAGTATTCGAAAATGTTGGAACACTAAAATCATTGAGAGGGGGGGTGTGTAGTCGCGCCCACAAAAGGATATGAAAATCACAATAAAACCTTTCCTGGGAATTGGACATTCCAGTAGGTGACTAATATCCCTTTATGGATGCTCATTTACTTGTCAAACTAGGGAACGTATACTTTGAATGGCGCAACACAATATATGCACTAAGAACTAGTTTCGGTCACAACTTAACAGAAATAAATACTTGGAAGGAATTCTATCTACGCTACAGGAAGGTAATGCAAAATTCTTTTAACTCAACCATGATTTGACTAAAACAGAAACCATAACAGCTACGACTGAAACACAAACTATGAACTGGCCTTATGCTGCAGGAACAGGCACAGGGATGGATTCCCGATGCTGCAGGAGCAATACAAGACTGAGTTTGTATGGAAACTTCAAAGATGAAAGCTAACTGATGATCAACAGAAAAGAACAGCTAAGTAACTAGCTACAAATACTTACTAAGTGGGCCCCCTTAGCAAGCATCTACTGATTACGCAAGTGCTAAACTCATAACTTCATCAAACTTTATTCATGAAAATAGAATGGTATACATTGCTTTGTTGATATGGAAACTAACAACAAACTCTGTCTCTTGTCATACAAATTCTGCTTTTCATTATTATCATACTGACTCTTACATCATATCTGTTATCTCTCTATCACTATGATTCTATCTTACTTCTAACTATCATCTCCCTCCTCACTTGCTCAGGAGGAGTACCTTATTTAAAATCAGGAGAACAACTAACTAACTAACCCTATCAAAGAAAGACTTGGAAGTAAAGTGTATCCCAGAATCAAGGAACAAACTTCATAAATGAATTTATTCGTTCAACCCGATCCAGAGAGAATCTAGCGCTCCACTCTTTCTAGATTAAAAATCCTTCCCAACGGTTTCGGTCAAAGAGTCTTCGCCAAAGCTTCCTCGAAGTCGTGCAGGAAATAGACTTTACTGCAAGGCCGAGATCGGTTGCGCTTGACTCGATCATACTTTCTTCAACCTACAAAACACAAGTTAACAGATGCGAAAGAAAAGGCGCATGGCACATACACAATATTCGTTCATTAATTACATATTTAAATCTATTTCATCATTGAAAAACTATATGCGATATACCAGTCATTTAGGGAGTCAACGGGGTAATAAATGTAGTCAAGACAACACAATAGGCTGCAGGAATATGAAAATATTTTGCTACAGGATATCCCAATAAAAGGTTTCAAGAGAGTTTAAACAACCACGAATAACAAAAGTAAATACATTAAAAGTTCATTATAATATCCAAACTATGAGCACATTTTGGGCTCATCATTCTGCCCCCTACTTAGCCCAATGCTGGTCCTCCATCATTAACTTTCTTGGTAGTTTCTTTGAAATCAGTGGTTGTGGCATGACTCTGAAATGGAGTTCCAAACCTGTAATAAAATCCTCTGAAATTCTGTGTAGTACCCCTCCATTCTCACCTGGGATGTGCAGGTAGTTTGGCTAAGGAATCGAAAGAGGAAGATGGGACAAGAGCTTCTAATGGTATTTGTGAGTATGATATTACATTATGAATTGCAGGTAATTGGTGATGCTTTTATATAGATGCAGTATTAAGTGGTGATGCAGTGAATTAGTAATTGTGCATGACGATATGATATGATTTGTTAGTTTAGAAATGATTAATTTATTGGTTATAATATATTGTTTGGATAGATGTGATGAAGGACAGTGTAGCACCACTCGTTCGCAGGTGCCCTGCTACGCTGCGATTCCTTCTCACAATATAATGCTTGATTTTATATATGTATGCGTGTGTACACGACTTCGTTTGCATGTAGGGATTGCAGGTACATAGTCTCGATTCCACCTGCTTCGGCAAGACAGGGTGAGCACCAATAACCCAATGGTATAATGTTGAAACATAGGTGGTAATGAAGTCATCCCGTCCCATGATGTCAGACCGTCTTGTTTGAATGGGTTTGTGTGTTCTTGTAGTTGTCATTCTTTGTGGTCATTGTTTGTGTTTTGTCGTACTTTATTTATGTTGGTATTTTATAAGTTGTGATTGAATTAATTAAATAAGGGTAATATTGTTTATTAAAATGTTAGATCAAATTGTATGTAAATATTTAAATGTTTTTTTTTTTAAAGTCATGTATTTTATTAAATGATAATTAAAATATTAAAGTGTGTTTTATTATTTTAATTAATTATCTTGTTGAGGATAATTGTTAGAATTAATTATTTAAATTAATTAGATAATGTGCTTTGCAAGTAAAGCTGTAAAAACGGAAATTAAAACAAAAAGTATTGAAAATAGAAAAATAAATAAATAAAAAGAATGAAAAAGTTGTGAGAAGGAATGAGAATTCAGATCTGACTGAAAAGCTTGCTTTTAAAGAATTAATTTCTTTTATTCTAGATTTTTGGGTGGGCTTTTGAGAGAATAGACAATATCTTTTAATTAATTAAGAATTTTTGCAAGTTTTTCACACACAGAGGTTTAGTGAGACAAAAGTTGAAAAATAAGGGGTTATGCAATTTGAAACCTTCTGAAGTTTTTGAAAAGGTTATTTCCATTCTTTTGTTTGAAATATTTTGAGAAGAGTCTGAGGAATAAGTATTTGGATTCAAGATTGAAGCACGGTTATTCAGAAGAGATTCGAACCAGGAAGGAGGAGCTCTTCGTAGAGGCCGTCAGAAACAAACTTCATCAGATTCTCGAGAGCGCAGGACTCCAGGTTGCACTCTCTCTCTTCTTGATTGTTTTGAATCTGTAAAAGAATAGAAATGAGATTTAAATCAATCTTTGCTTGTAAAGGAAATGTTTCAGAGAATTAAATTTAGATGATTTTGTTTGAAAAGAAAATAAATTAATAACTAGGTCTTCTTTATATGAAAATTCTTTTGAAATCTGAAATTATTTTTATTGCGAACAAACAGAAGGAAATCCTATGTGAATATGCCCTATTTCTCTCTAGTATTCTGTTAAAAATAAATAAATCAATAAATCAATCAATCATTTTATTTATTGTATTTGAAATATTATTTCATCAAATATTTTCATTTATCTCAAATGAGTAATTTTCTGTGTTTACCCAGAAAACCTATTTCTGTGTCTTTTTATTTACATATATAATATATATATATATATATATATATATATTTAAAAAAAAAATTAAAAAAAAAACCAAAATTTGGTGTTGGAAGTACATGTATGGCCGACTGGCATCGGCGTCCGTGCCTGCAAAGGACGGATTGAAATTTTATTTGTTATAAAAAAAATATATTAAAAAAAAAAATAGTAATAAAAGAGATTTAAAAAAAAAAAAATTAAAAGGGGCCTGGGAGGGACGGACTGGCCGTACCCCCCTTACCCCTGGCGCGGCATGGAGACTGCCGCACAGCAATCATGAAGACTGTTGTGTGTGGCAGTCTTGGCTGCCGTGCACAGGAGTCCCCAGGACTGCGATGGCAGTTGTTAATTGTTTTTTTTAATTTTAATTTTTATTTAATTTAAATTTAATTTAATTTAAATTTATTTAATTTTATTTTATTCTTATATATATGTAGTTTAATAATATATATATGTTTCGTTATTTATACATAATTCAGAAATTTTAAATATAAATTAATAATTTTACAGTATGGTAGTACACAATATGTTTTATTATATATATACATATGTATATATATATATGTATGTATATGTTGTTTTAGTAAGATATTTTATAAATTTGATAATAGGTTATATATGCATAAATTTGGAATATGTGTTTTATTTTATATGTATATACAAAAGTTTTGATATATTGTGATAATGGTTTTATTATGATAGTTTTAAGAAATTTGCAATATATAGTGTAATTGTGAAAAGTGGAGATAAATTGACTGCTTGTAATTAAATCGAATTTTCTCGAGTATTGATACTTTTGATGTTTAATTTGTGAAAATTAAGTGAACTTTATTTAGAAAGCAACGTAATAAATTGTGTTGGATTATTGTTCAATTTTATATCAACATGGAACAAGTTTGGAGATTGTTATTTAAATTTTCCGTTCTAGTTTTATTGTTTTGACTATTAAATCGATGTGGGAATCCTGTTGTCAATTTGTGAAACTTTATTCCAGAGGCTTGTTTAATTTTAATGTTCTTCTCGTCTTAGCCATATTTTTTGGAATTGAAACTTATTGGTTTTGTACTTGGAAGGGCTGGTCGGGTTTTGTTAAGACCTTTGGTTTTGAGTTATTGCGAGAGGGTTAATGCCTCGCATGTTCTTGTTTGGTTTTATGCTGTATTTGTTTTAGTTCAACTCTTGGCTGAATTTGTTTTATATTAGGGGTCTTAGGGAGAGTGGATTTTTGTGGGGGCCGGCGCCTCAGTTGGAGGAAGGGCTAGTAGATCCCATGAGAGCTATGTGATGACACTCTCCACTAGACACCCTTGTACTTGGTTTTTAGTTGCCTCTGGAATAGTAAACTTTATGTTGTATTTGAGTCTTGTGAATTTGATTTATGGTTGTTACCTTTATATTGTCATGTTTGATTTGTGAACATTGATGGTTATGTTATTGTATGCCTTGAGTTGGTATTTGTACTATGTTGTTCTTGGAGTCGGTTTGACATTCATGGTCGGGTTCTCTTCCTTGTCACCTCTGAGCACGGGGGGTGAGTTACTTGTAATTCACATGGTTGGGTGGAATGTGCTCCCCACCCGTTGGGTTCCCCATCAACATCATGTCTTCTCAGCATTCCTTTAGTTGGAGTTTGTTCCAGTATCCCTTTGTAATTCAGATTTCATTGTATTTATATTATCCCTCATGTTGGGAAATTTGATGTAATTATTGATCAAGAGATTGTAATGTAATATTATAATGATGATGTATAGTTAGGATCAATTGTAACTTGTTAAAAGAAAATTATTATGATTGTATTATGTGATGTATTAATATTCTCACTCTTGGTTATTGGATGTATTCTTATTCATGGTTTATAATATTAATGGTCATGTTGTTATTTTTTTACTTTCGTTGTTTAGTTGTTTGTGAAGTAACCTCACGTGCCCCAGAGAGCTAAGTGTAATAGTGTAATGTAATGTGTTATGTAATTGTGGTTAATGTTCTTGCATCTTCAATTGTATTGTTTAAAAAAAAAATTATTTGCTATGTGTGTGTTCTCTGGGGTTTGCACGACGGGAGTTACAGTCTGCCACCTCTCATACCTAAGAGCTTCTTAATCATCATTAAGATTTGTAGCCTGGTAAGGATAAAGGGGCCACATTAGCACAGGAGGTCTGAATGTCAATGGCAACCATAGTTCAAATCTCTTTTGAAGTCCCAAATGTATATATCTGCTTGATTGTTTAAGAGCTACTGTGAAATTTAGGGGACTGTGAGGTTTAGACCTTCTTAGCCCAACAGTTAATCTTTCCCACCTTTTCTCACTTCTGGTGTATGACAGCCTCCAAAATGAATATGGTTGTTCCTGAAATTCATCATATACCTCTTTCTTGAGATCATATATTTTCATTCTGGCTGTATTATTATGAATGCCATATGTCAGAGTAAACCAGGTTTTCAACATTGCATAGGGGTTTTCACTTTGAGAGTGTAATGGAACAGGCTCATTCCTTTCGGCTTCCTCATATGTTTCCCATTGCCTGCCATAATTTGCTTCATTTGCTGCCCATGACATAAATGATCTCAAATGGATATCACCAATATACAGAAGAGGATTCCATTATGTTTCAAATGGAATTAAAAAGCCATGTAAACAAAATTCACACAGAGAATTTCTTAACCAATTAGGGGCTGCCTAGTATGCGTCGTAAAATTCTTTAGCAGTGTGAAGTATAGGATCTTGATTTCTAGAAATTCTCATTAGTTGGAACCATAAGAATTGTTCCTTAAGGCACAAAGCATAAACTCTGGGTGGTGGTCTGCATTCCATAATTTGACCAGTTACTTTTAACATTTCATCCATTTTTGCTTTTAACTCAAAAATTTCCTGTTTCTGACTTTCAATTTCCTTTTTCAGTTTCTTCCTTTCTACCTCCCATAGACTTTGTTGCATGTCAGTCTGGGCTAGGTGCTAGAAAGTCAAGGTTTGCAATGTAACTAGTTCCCAATTAGCTTTGACATATTCCAGAAACTCAATCAAAAACATCTTCTTATAAACAACAATGGCTTTACAAGTTGCAGGGGGAAATGTAGCTTTACTAGCCACATCCAATTGTTCAGTCTGTTCCTGCTCTTGCTGCAGGATGAATTCTTGTTGCTGCAGTGGAGAAGACTGTGCTTCCTCTAAAAAATGCATAGCAGCAGTAGCCAAGTCATCAAGACTTGGTAACCCTTTTTCATTATGCCCCATTTCCTTTGTCTCAACTTGTTCCTCTTCAGGAACGAATGAACTCTGTGCAACATTCTCGGACACATTCTGAGAAACATCAAATTCAGACTCTACGGACTCTTCTGAAATTACAATAACCTCTGGTTGAGGTGAAGCAGGGGAGGTCTTACATTGTTTCCTTGTGGAAACTCTTCTTGGCACTAGTGCGGCTGCAGAAGGTGTTCTGGTAGCCTTCCTCTTTCTGGTCTGCCTAGAGGGTTTTTCCCTACTAGAGGATGATGGTGAACTGATGATAGCAACAGGTGTTGCTGTAGGAGAGACGGCTGTAGGGGAAGGTGTTGCAGGAGAAGAGCATTTCCTTTTCTAAGAATGAGGGTCAGACTCTAGGGTTTGTTCCGCCCCAGATGACTCTCCTGCCTTTGTTTTTACCTTCTCTCTCCTAGTGGCAGACCTAGTTTGTACCCGAGCAGAGGATTCCGGTGGGGGAGCTGCAGGACCAGGTGCTACAGGAGTAGATGACCCTTGCCCTGTTCTTCTACTGGTAGACGCAATTTCTTCTTTCTTTTTCTGAGGCCATGGGGTAAGTACCCTAGGGGGTTGTGGAATTTGCAAGCTCTTTTGGGCAACAAATTGTTGCCAGGAAAGAGGTGAGACATCTCTCAAAGAGCGTTCAATCAATAATTTGATAAGGCCATGGTGAGCAATAGAATTATCTTTCCCTTATTGGGTTTCGTGGGAACTTTGTTCCAGAAATTTTAACAGGAAATTCAGAACATTTACAACTAACCCATTCCTTATATGACTTAATAATTTGAAATGATAAGAATGCAGGTAGGAGAAATGACCTTCACAGGTTAAATACATGATTATGTAAGCAGCATATTGTGAATAAGGAGGAGGCAATGATACCCACTTGCATCCCTACTTGGAGACTTCCAAAGGTCCATCAGTGGGTATTAAAAATTCAGCCCTTGCAAAGGCAGCATCTGAAGAAAAAATTTCTCCAACGGCTAGAAGCCCGGTTACTTCAGCAATTTTTTCTTCAGTTGCAACAACTGTTAGACCCCATATAGTAGCCTCCCCTTCAGAAAGGGTTCTCAAAAATTCCCTAGCAGCCTCCTCATCAAAAGCATTTAAACTCAAGAAGTAGTTTAACCATCCACAGAGGCTGAATGCCTGGACTGTTTGAGGATTTTGCAATAATAATTCATGAGCTATAGGCTCATGTCGCACTAGCTAACCACCCATATTCACAGTTTTCCCTTAGCTGAACTTAACTCCCTGCTGAAAATTCAAAAATTTTCCTCTCTGTTTCCCTTTCTGTTATCGTTTTTTTCTTCTGTCGTGCCATCACATTTCTCTCTTTTCCAAAAATGAACTTTTTGAACAAGCAGTTTTGATTGTAATTTACAAGAAAAACATGCAATGAAAAGGACATACGATCATATTTGGAAAGTACTAGAAAAATAATAAAGAAAGGTTATCTGTGCAGTTGTGGCAGCGGTGAAAAGACAGGTTTTAAAAGGTGGATTACCCCGCCCCCTACTTAGAGTATGAATGTGTCCTCACATGTACTAAAGAATAGGTGGAGATCAGGTAATAATGACTGGTACAGGCATAGCAGTAAATGAATAGAATAAAATAAATCAAATATGCGATAACAAAAGATATGGCGTACCTTTGATAATTGCATGTATGTGTGAAGAAAGATGACAGCGTATTCATGAGTTGACAGTTGGGAATGATATCATAATTAAGGGTGATGCGGATGGATGAGGTGGATGGGTGATGTGGGCGGATGAGATGAATAGATGGAATGGATGGATGGGATGGATGGATGGAAGATAAAGAAGTGAGATGTGGCGACAAGTGAGAATGGAGAAAAAGGGGTTTCCTTAAAAAGAAAACCTTTATTATGAACATGCTTTTCAAAATTACAGTGAAGCTGCAGGAGAAAGGCTAAAGCCTTTGGGTGCAGGAAGAGTAGCGGTAGGATCCCAAACGAACTGCTGCATGAATTCTTCTTTTGAGACTGGTTTATGGTACAACCGGAGTCGGTGGCCATTAACTAGCAATTTGAAACGGACTAGATCAATTGTCGCCAGCTGTATAGCTCCATTGTCGAACACATTCTCAACTTCATAGGGACCAAGCCAGCGTGTTGTGAGCTTACCTTAGTTTTCTTGATATCTGGAATCATATAACAGAGCCCAATCAACAGCAGAAAATTGCTTGGTTTTGATGTGTTGATCATGCCATTTCTTGCTTTGTTGTTGGACCACTTCTGTATGCTGTAGGGCAGCTTTTCTCATTTCGTCCAAAGCATTTAGCTACAGGAGACGTTCCTTCTGTGCTTCAGATATTTCCATATTGAGTTCAAGAGTTGTCCTCAAAGTTTTGTGCTCAAATTATATGGGCAACATGGCTGTTTTCCCATAAAGCAGCTTAAAAGGTGTAAACCTAGTTGTTGTCTTCCATGTAGTTTTGTAGGCCCAGACTGCTTCAGGAAGTCTACTGCTCCAATCTTTTCTATGGAGCTGCACTGTCTTTGTTAGGATCGCCTCAATTTCCCTATTTGTAACCTCATCCTGACCATTGGCTTGAGGGTGATAGGGGCTAGACTTCCTATGTTTGATTTTATAGTCATTCATTAGTGCAGTGATCAAATTGGATGTGAACTGAGCTCCTTGATTAGTTACAAGCTCTCTGGGAACTCCAAATCTAGTGAAAATTTGTTCATATAGAAATTCAGCAACCTTGTTATCTCGAGCATGAGTCATAGCTTTTACCTCAACCCATTTTGTTACATAATCTGTACAAACTAGAATGTATGACTTGCCATTTGATGGTGGATCAATTGGTCCCACAAAATCCATTCCCCACTTATCAAAAGGGGTGACTATTACCTATGGATATAGTGGCATTTCATCTGACTTGGTTGGTCTTCCCATACGTTGGCATCTATCACATTTCCTTGTATAGGCCACAACATCCTTGTGTAACGTTGGTCAGTAGTACCCTGTTGTAAGAACCTTCATTGATGTTATCTTTACTGCAAAATGTCCCCCACATGGTTCATCATGGAAAGAATCCAATATATCATAAGTCTCATCTTCTCTTACACATCTTTGCATCACTTGATCAGGTCCAGTATAAAAAAGACAGTTTGCAATCCATGAAAAGTTAAAACTTTTCTTTATTAACAATTTCTTTTCTTTTGGAAAAATGTGAGCTGGTATTCTGCTTGCTGCTAGATAATTGGAAATGTCTACATACCATGGAGTATGTGCAGCAATGGAAAACAAGTGTTCATCTGGGAACCTATCATCAATGACCTCGTGTTCAGCAGGTGCAGCTATTTAAAGTCTTGGTAAAAAGTCAGCCACAACATTAGCTCTTTCTAGTTTATCAATGATTGTAATGTCAAATTCTTGTAACAACAAGAGCCATCTTGCCAATCTACCAGAGATGGCAGGTTTGTTTATCAGATACCTGATTGTTGTATGGTCAGTGTGGACGAATATCTGATAACCTATGACATAATGCCTAAACTTATTCAAAGCATACACTACTGCGAGCAATTCCTTTTCTGTAACAGTATAGTTTAGCTCAGGACCTTGAAGGTTCTTGCTGATAAAATAGATAGCATGCTCAATTGAATTTTCTTTTTGACTTAAGATTTCCCCTATACCAAAATCAGAGGCATCAGCATGTATGTGAAAAGGAAAATTCTATTTTGGACCTTAAAGAACAGGGGCTTTAGTAAGCAAGTCCTTTAGTTGCAGGAAGGATTTTTCACAGGCGTCTGTCCACTCGAATTGAGAATCCTTAGTTAATAAGGCATAAAGTGGACTAGCAATTTTACTGAAATATTTTATAAACCTTCTATAATACCCTGCATGGACAAGGAAGCTTCTGACATCCTTTTGTTTTGCAAGAGTTTGTAAATTCAGAATAACTTCAATTTTAGCAGGGTCAACCTGAATTCCATTCTTGGAAATATGATGGCCTAGAACAATACCTTCTTCCATCATTAGAAAACACTTTTCATTGTTTAGAGACAAATTTTTCTCTTTGCACCTTTCAATACTTTTTCTAAATTCACTAGTGCTTCTTCAAATGTGACTCCATAGGTAGTGAAATCATCCATATAAATCTCCATACAGTCATGAGATATATCAGCAAAGATACTAATTACTGCTCTCTGAAATGTTGTTGGCACATTGCATAGACCAAAAGGCAAGACTGAGTAAGAAAATATTCCCCATGGATAGGTAAAAGTGGTCTTATCTTGATCTTCAGGGGTAATTTTTATCTGATTGTACCCACTATAACCATCCAAAAAGGAAAAATATCTTTTGTCAGACAATGAGTCTAGTACTTGGTCTACAAACGGTAGTGGAAAGTGATCTTTTTTAGTGGCAGTGTTCAACTCTCTTCAATCTACACACACTCCGCATTTTCCACCTTTCTTAGGGACAATAACTAATGGAGAAACCCACTGACTATCAGAGATTGGGTAAATAAAACCAGCATCAAGTAATTTTTGAAGCTCATTTTTAACTATTTCTCTAAGTGCTGGATTTACTCTTCTTTGAGGCTGCCTAACTGGTAAACAATCTTCTTTGATATAGATCCTGTGAGTACAAATTTGAGGATCTATTCCTTGCATGTCCCCATATTCCCATGCAAAAGCTTTATGCTGATCTTGTAGCATTTTTAATAAGACAGCCTGTTGGGATTGTGACAGCTTGCTATTGATATTCAAACAGTGACCTGGAGACAATTCTATCTACTTAGTGAGACTACTCATAGAATCTACAGGTAATTTTTGTACCTCTTGTGGAAGCAAGTAATGAAAAATTGCAAGAATTTTAGGTAGCGAACTCTTAGAATTTAGTTGCTGCAGGAAACATTGTAGATGGCTACTATTTGGATCAGATGAACTACCCATATCAGAGTTAAACTGTAGAAGTTGAAAAAACAAGGCATCCTCATTCTGAAGTTGTGAGAATGGATCATTTTGAAGCATCATTAATTGAACCAACGAATTGGATTCTTCAGTTTCTTCCCCCACATCTGGCCAGACAGGTTGGGACAAATCTAGTTGAAGTCTAGCAGGCGAATACAAAGCCAATTTTTTGGGGGACTGTCCATTAGAAATGGTCATATCTCCAGAATGGCATCCTATAAAAGCATCAACAGTGGCTAACCATGGTCTACCAAGGATAACTGGATACCTTCCTAAAGTTTCGTTAACTGATAATATTGTGAAATCAGCTGGATACTCCCAAGATTCAAGAGTGACAATTACATCTTCCACCATTCCATCAGGTTTAACTATGGAGCTATCTGCAAGCTGCAGAACTGTAGGTGTAGACCTAATGTTTAGAATGTTCAAGGAGTCCATAGTATGCTTTGTCATGACATTAATAGCAGCACCTAAGTCAATCAAAACATTTTTTACAATTTGGCCATTTATATGTATTTGCACTACAGGACTTCTAGGGTCAATATACTTTGGAATGACTACATTTCCCAACATTATATCAGCGAATTTCCCTAAGACATGAATTGTTTGGGGATCCTTTTTCTTCTATCCAGGCTTCTTTAAACAGGCCTCTTTAATGGCTTTTCCAAAAATAGGAACATCTTTAATAGTCTGAAATAAAGGGATTTGAATTTGTACATTATTGAGTTGATCCAAAATGTCAAAAGTGGGTTTTTCCATGGATTTAAATGCAGTACTTTGCAACCTCTGAGGAAAAGGTGGTTTGTCTTGACTTTGCAAAACAGGCTCCTTAGAAACCGTATCGGTTATAGGCATATGCTCAGTAGGAACATCAGGTGCAGTAGATTCTTCAAGGGGAGAATCTGGTATTTCAGTAATTAGAGGCGGTTGTGGAGTAGGTAGAGTGGTTCCAGACCTCAAATGGATATCATTAACGTTTAAGGCATAAGCTTGATATTGGTTGGCTTCAGCAAGATACATAGGTTGCTTTGGCTGCTGCTATTGCTTATTATTGGGATTTGGCAACGACTGGGTAGGCATAGGCGTTTGTGTTGGAGGGCCAGTATTTGTGGCAGTTGTTGTAGGAGGTGGCATGAGGGCCTGTGGTTGTGGCTGTGGAAGCTGCAGGAACGTAGGGGATTGGTTTTGCCATTGCTGAGGACCTCTCCATTGAGGATTCTGCTACCAATTACCTGGGGGTGGGGTCCATTGTCCTTGTGGCTGCTGCCAACCTCCTTGAGGAGATTGCCATTGCGGGGTCTGATAATTAGGCCAACTTGGTTGAGATGTATTCCAAGGTGGTGGTGGTCCATATGTAGGTTGCCATTAGTTATTATAGCTAGAATAAGGATTACCAAAAGTCAAAGGATCTTGAGGCATACCTTGTCTTTGAGCCCATGGTCTCCTTTGTGCAACAAAGAACACTTGATCATCATCACCTTCTACTGGCTTAAAGTTAGTAGGTAATTTCTTAGCTTCTAGATTAGCCACCATCTTGCATCTGCAGTCACGTTTCTTCTATCTACAGTATGGACAGAACTTGGCCAAAACTGCCTCGGCTTCCTCATGTTTCTTCTGAGCTTGCATAGTGTCCAGTTGTGTAGCCATATTATTAATGATATCCTGCTTGAAATCAGAAAGCAAATTTGTTATCTCGATCTAGGAAACTCCATCGGAAGAAGTCTTCCCCATTGTAGCATGATGACCTCGACCTTTCTTAAATATTGCTCGAGAGTAGTTAAGACATATTTTCTTTATATCATTCCAAGGCAGTTGGGTTATATCACCTCCTCCCATTAGGTCCAGGGCATCTATATAGGCATCACTAATTCCCCTTAGAAAGAGTAGTTTCTGAGAGTCTTCATTGAGAGTATGGTTTGAGTTCCTTTTCAGGGAAAACAAGAATCTTGAGATATAATATTCCAGACTTTCATCCTCCTTCTGCTGAATTCTAAATATGTCATCACCTTTACTAGCACTCTTACAATATTCCTTATATTTCTCAAGGAATTTTGTTTGCATGGCTGCCCAGCTATCAACAACACCTCTTCCCAAACTCATGAACCATCTGAGAGCTCCCTCCTTCAAGGTGGAAGGAAACAACTTTAGTTTGTGAGCATATGAAGTGTAGTCATAACTACGACAGAGGACATCAAACTCAAATAAAAAAGTTTTTGGGTCCTCCGTAACTAGGCCATAGAACTTGGGAAGTAATGAAGAAGGAATATTTTTAAGATTGTCAGTATCTCGCTGGGGAACAATGGGAAACTCAAAAGCAGGAGGTGGATTATGTGGATTATTTTCCATATTTGCTTGCTAGAATATCAGAGCAAATGGATTTTCCTCAGGTTCTTCGTCAGCTGGGTTAAATGGTAGTTCAACAAACAGGTTTTCAGGGAGGAACCTTCCCAGTGCGTCTCTTCTTTTTCTATGCATGCAATAGAATAGATGGTATTTAAAAAGAACTTGAAAATAATTAAACAACTGACTAAACTACTGCTAACAATGACTATAGCAAGTTCCTAGATTGACACCATCCCTGGCAACGGCGCCAAAAATGGTCATGCCCACAAAAGGATATGAAAATCACAATAAAACCTTTCTTGGGAATTGGACATTCCAGCAGGTGACTAATATCTCTTTATGGACATTCATTTACTTGTCAAACTAGGGAACGTATAGTTTGAATGGCGCAACACAATATATGCACTAAGAACTAGTTTCGGTCACAACTTAACAGAAATAAATACTTGGAAGGAGTTCTATCTACGCTATAGGAAGGTAATGCAAAGTTCTTTTAACTCAACCATGATTTGACTAAAACAGAAACTATAACAGCTACGACTGAAACAAAAACTATGAACTGGCCTTATGCTGTAGGAACAGGCACAGGGATGGATTCCTGATGCTGTAGGAGCAATACAAGACTGAGTTTGTATGGAAACTTCAAAGATGAAAGCTAACTGATGATCAACAGAAAAGAACAACTAACTAACTAGCTACAGATACTTACTAAGTGGGCCCCCTTAGCAAGCATCTATTGATTACGCAAGTTTTGAACTTAGAACTTCATCAAAATTTATTCATGAAAACAAAATGGTATACATTGCTTTGTTGATATGGAAACTAACAACAAACTCTGTCTCTTGTCATACAAATTCTGCTTTTCATTATTATTATACTGACTCTTACATGATATCTGCTATCTCTCTATCACTATGCTTCTATCTTACTTCTAACTATCATCTCCCTCCTCACTCGCGCAGGAGGAGTACCTTATTTAAAATCAAGAGAATAACTAACTAACTAACCCTATCAAAGAAAGACGTGGAAGTAAAGTGTATCCCAGAATCAAGGAAGAAACTTCATAAATGAATTTATCCGTTCAACCCAATCCAGAGAGAATCTAGTGCTCCACTCTTTCCAGATTAAAAATCCTTCCCAATGGTTTCGGTCAAAGAGTCTTTGCCAAAGCTTCCTCGAAGTCGTGCAGGAAATAGACTTTACTACAAGGCCGAGATCGGCTGCGCTTGACTCAATCATACTTTCTTCAACAACCTGTGAAAGACAAGGTAATAGATGCGAAAGAAAAGGCACATGGCACATACATAATATCTATTCATTAATCACATATTTAAATCTATTTCATCATTCAAAAACTATATGTGATATACCAGTCATTTAGGGAGTCAACGGGGTAATAAATGTAGTCAAGACAACACAATAGGCTATAGGAATATGAAAATATTTTGCTACAGGATATCCCAATAAAAGGTTTCAAAAGAGTTTAAACAACCATGAATAACAAAAGTAAAGGCATTAAAAGTTCATCATAATATCCAAACTATGAGCACATTTTGGGCTCATCAGTGTGAATCAGTGATTTATGAAAGTCACAAAAAAATTTCAAAAACAAGAATTTATGTTTGTTTTGAGCCAAGAAGACAAATGATAGTATGTATGGAAAACTTCACTTTTAAATCAAGACACCAAAGGACAATTCAAAGAAAATATTTTACTTGTGCATAAACAATATTGTATTTGCATGAACCAGGAATTTAAACATGAAACTTTAACATAAGGGAAACATAACACTTTCACATGTATTAGAGCTCACTTTAAATCAGAAGTTTTTATGCATGAAATGTGCATTGAAAAATATGAAAGATTGATATCAAATGTGGCATAACATTGACAAATATGAAAGACTGATAATTATTCATTTGATAACACATTAAAATCAGACTTATAAAAAAAAGAGCACACACAAAATCATCACCACATAACACAAAATTTTGTCCTGAGAGGAAAACCCTCTAGGGGAATAAAAACCACTAAAAAAATCTTTCTTTATTCAGATAGAGTACCAATTCTACACAGTTCAGGAGCACCCACTCCAAGGAGAACCAACCCCTCACTAATTTAAAGAACCAACTCTAGGAGCACCAACTCCATTACAATGCAACACAATTACAGTATTCTATCAGAATCCTAGAAGTGAAATATGCAGTCCTAGAATTTCAATAGAAAACTATAAATATTTTCAATAAGCACATTGAAGAATGTTGTATAAGAATGGCAACATCTTCCTTAAATACAATAATCTGATTATCAATATAAATATTTTCAATGAAATACAACTTCTATACAGTATATCTGAAACATCATATTCCTCTTTTAGATTACATACAAAAATGCCTGAGAATCATCTTTTAAAGACCCTATGAATAATAATCTTTGTATGTAGTTTGAATAACTAAAAATCAACTCTGGTTAGGGTTTGAATGACAAACCCTAAATAATCCTCCAAACTCTTTCAACAAATATCACCACATTAAAAAAATTTAGTTACAATCTGGTATTATCATCCAAAAACCCTAACGGGTTTAAACATATTTACCATAGATTTTACCAACAAAACTTGTTACAACCAACTACTATAACTACCAAATATTCAAGAATGATATTAGCATAAAAACAAACAATTTCATGCCTTCAAAAATAATCCTTTCCTTAATCAATTGTCTCAAGGCCCATAAGAATCAAGGGATTTTTTGTATTACCTATTTACGGTGGGAGAAAGAGAAGAAAATACCATAAATTACTGTTGAAGACCATCATAACTACCTAGCTGAAATTCAAGTCCAACTTCCATAGTTGCACACATACTAGCTCATAGCTAGTATTCCAATTACAAAACTAGAATGACAAAAATTCCAAGCCATTCTTACAATAAAAAACATAAATCCTCAATGTATCGAATAAGAGAAGACACCAAAACCTACAAAATATCACGCTATCCATGGCGGCTAGGGGTCTAAACTTCATCATAATGAAAATGCTTTCTACACAACAACATAAACCCCTAATTCCAATCTTCATAATCATTGATAATCTTTTGAAGTCCGCTGCTTTCAAGAGTTTTCAAAAAAATTATTAAGAAACAATAATGCTTTCAAGTCCGATGTGACAAAGATCCAATAATGCACATGATTTAACCCAACATCATAATGAGCTATCACAACCACATGTGCATGCATTGTGAATTATGGTTGTCGGTGTGAAGTCACCACATTACAAACTGCATTCGACAACTTTATCAATAATACCTGATACTATATCAAACAAGATAATGTTGTCTCCATCATGTGACTTTAAAAAAAATCAATACCCTATTTTTATTGTGATCAAAATTCCAATCACAATGATATCCGTATTAACCTACCTGATACAAGCATTATGCCCAAAATATTGCTTCCTTAATATCATTTCCAATACTCGATACTCTTTTGGAGTATAAATTTTTTTTACAAGAAATGCCAATGGAGTAAACACCTACCATGCCAATGGAATTAAATAATAAACCAAGACCCCTTATAGCCATATCAAATACCAATGCAATGTGATCAAATATCAAATAATAATGCTACTCAAAAACTAGATCACTCTACAAATTGATGAGTAAAACTCAAAAATAGATCTCAATAAAACAATGTCATAACTTGTATGTTATGAGTAAACATAAGATGTAATGTGAATACAACTTGAAAAAGACCAAGTTAAACATACCACAATCTAAAAGTGATCAACCTGGATATACATGAGACTTGTAATGATGACAAGTCATATATACCTGAATAATCATCATGGAATCATAGTATATGCTTTGCACTGGAAATAAGTCACAAATAATGAAGAATATCCATATAAAAGGAAAAACCTAAGCCTTGTACTTCGCATGCTTTAAGACACCATGTATTAATTATTAGAGTACTTATGTATCAAATGTTCCTTGGAGACAACACATACCCTAAGTGGCCTAAGACTTGTAATCCACATTTCTATGCAAACATATGATGTGTCACACATAGCATTGACTTGTCTGCCCAAAAGGAAATATGCACGAATGTATAAACAAATGTAGAATTCAAATGTATTTGTTCAATCACCAAAAAACATATACCTGTGATACCAAAATACCAATCACCTTGAAGAATGAAATTGCAAATCATCCTGAAAAAAACTGTCAGCACCATCATATGCAAATCAAAATACCTCAAATGTATACCAAATATCAACTAATGTGAATAAACCAAATAAAACAATATTGCATATCATCACAAACCAATCTACATATCATCTCATATATTCTCATATCAACACTTTTGACATCAAGGAAAAACCAAAAACAACTGAGAGCCAACAAACTCCCCCTTTGTCCTTGATGGAAAAACACATACTTTCTCTCCCCCTTTTTGCCTCAATGACAAAGGATGAAAGAGGAGAATGTGAGATGCCATGAAAAACACTAAGAAGCCAACCAACCATTCAACATAATAACCAACTACAAGTAGAACCCAAGAATTAAAGACTATCAACATATCATTACTTCAATCATAATCAAATAACTATGTGTTATATACCTCCTTGTGTTAATCATATGAGTAAACATAATATCTCTGTAGCCATCATAATGTCTCTGTTATCATACCAACTGTCACTATTTTTTGAATGCCACCTTGAGAATCTTTTTCTAACTTTCTTTGTAGACACTATTCTTTTATTTGGAGCCTGTAACATGATGGAGCTTCAAATTTTTCTCCTTGTTTGTCACTCATGCCCTGCCTTATGTTGCTGGTCTTTCATGGTGCTGGAAAATTTCTAAGGGTTGGGGTTTTAGGTTTGTCTTCATGTAAAACCCTTATGTTTACTTTACGCCTGGGGTGGGATCTATTTTGCTATGACTTTTGGAAGGATTTTAAAACAAATTATGCCCCATCGTTTCATCTAGGCTTGGTCCCTTTGGTCTTAATTTTTATTTCCTCTATAGGTTTTGTTTTCCCTAGGTCTTGGTTGACCCCATGTTTCATCTTTTAAAAACAACTTATGTCGTTGTTTTCCTTCCGCCTAGTGATGTCCCCTTGTCCTTTTAATGAATGTTTTATTTTGCAGAAGGGATCGTATTCGTGCTACCGTTGATCAAATTACCATCTGATATCTACGGCTACCTGCCATCGCATGATCCAAAATTGCAGGGTTTTTACTGATCGCAATATCACAGGAAAGCGCCACGTGTCTCATTTGATGAAGCCATAAGAATAATGAAATACATTAATCTGACCTTAAATACATTAAAATGTGGGTTACTAAAGTGCTCTCAGGGTACACATGTTTTAAATCGACAGATCTGTTATAATATGGATGGGAAAGTTGCTTGATGGTTAAGGATAAGGCTAGAGACTGTGTTGAAGGACCAAGATCACTGATGCTTAAGATCTATGGCTGCCCGCCATTGTGTGATCTAGAATTGCAAGGTTTTTACTGATCGCGATATTGCGAGTGACTGCCATGTGTCTCATCTAGTGGAGCCGAAGAAACAATGAAATACTTTAACCCAACTTTAATATGTTATGTTGCAGGTTACTAAAATGCTTGTGAGATACACATGCTTCAAATCAACGAAGATGTTATGATCTCAGTAGAAAAGGTGCTCGATAGATAATGATAAGGATGACTAATGTTTTGAAGGAACAAGATCACCGTTGTTCAAGATTTACGGTTGCCCGCTATCGCGTGATCCAAAGTTGCAGAATCTTTACCGATTGCGATGTTGCGGGCAACCACCACGTGGATTTCCTTCATGGTGTATGGTATGGTGGGCCCTTTACTGCCATGTTGGCAATTGTGTCAGCTTATTTTGAAGACGGTCGTTCGATCATTTGATCTAACTGAAGGATCGATGGCTCAAATTTAAATATGCATCAAATATGGTTGGAGTCGCTCGTGCAGCACGCGAGTGAGCTTTAATGGCAGATGAGACACTTGCTAGCACAATTTGATTGACATAAAATCAATTCTCCTGCTTTATTTTTATCACAAAGCATTCAAGTATTTTGCAAAGCAGTTTCAGAGCTGAAGGTGAAATTGTGAGTCTTTGCAGCCAGAATTTGGGATTTCTGTGAACAAAGCTGTGAGTTCATTTTCTGAGCCTCTCAGTCATTCTGTACTTGAATTTGGGAAAGCATTTGTTGTGCTTGTTGATAAATGTGTTAGGGCTATAGTTTAATTATAGTTGTGAGAAATTGTAGTGTTTTGTTCTATAATTTTCTATCTCTGGCTAGTCCTAGCTATTTGAATTATAACATTGAAAAGAAGCCCTAGTTTGTCTGAGATGGCACCACCCAAGCAACATTATGGTCAGATTGAATATTTGAAAAGAAACCTATATGATGATTTCCTGGATCAATTGCCCTTGTCAATGGATGATAGAAGGAAGGGATTGGTTCTAATGCGAGGGAAAATCATGGGGGAAGGGTTAGTATACAATTTCTCTAACATTGCCGATGCTAGGGTTCCCTTCACAGGCTTGGAGATGTTCAGATTATGGTATGGACAGAGGGATTTACCTCACCCCTTTTCAAATGGATGAGGTAATTAATTTTTATTGGCCGACTGATGAAGGATACCAGAAATGGGTAACTAAATATTTGACTAATGAAGAGTAAAAAGAGTGGACTACTAACAAGTGGCAAATCAGATGTTGTGGTTACAATAGTTCTAGTTTTGTGTTGATGGCATTCTCGGCGCGGGTTTCTTGAAGTTTTTGTTGTTGCATCAACTTTCCTCAGCTAACATGATGAACAAGAATATTCTCCAGGGTGATGGGTATTGTAACAATTTTTTGGAATATCACCAGGTGCTTCAATTGGCTGGTGACATGTGTACTTTCTGGCCTGATGCTTGTTTTCTCCTTCATTCTCTATAAGAAGGATTTCAAGGCCAGAAGTACGGGTTAGCAAGTTAGATAATTTTTGTCGAGTCTATGTGAAGTTGCAGAGAAAATTGTAAAGTTCGATGATTTTAGAGAAATGCAATTTAGGTTTCGAGTCATTCTATAATAGGTTTTGAATTCATGGGGATTTAATGTTGTATGACAGTACTAGCATTTGAGTTGAAATGATAAATTCAAGCTCATGTCTCTCCATTGTACATGCATATCTGAACTTTGAATGAAATAACTAAGGGTTGTTTTATCCATCTCACTATCGTGGTGTGTATGATTCTATTTTAGCTTTAATTCAAGGAATTAATTAAAATGCTTGAATGGGATCATAGGCGGATATGTTCTGTATAAGTATTTGATAAGTAGTATTGGGTTAGAATGCATACTGATGAAATTGTAATGCAATATTGTCAGGGATCTTATATGTCATGTATTAAATCTATTATAAACCTCTAGATGCTTATGAATTTGACTCCTGCAATGGATATATGGCACTGATCTAAGTTGTACTTATTAGTGCAGTTTAGTATTTATTTTTCTTTACCTAGAGCTTGCTACAAATTGCAAATCAATGACTATCTTATAGAATGGATTGTGTTTAGTTATCTCATGCTCCAAATAGTTGATATTGTCTATGAACAACCAATTCTAGTTGATATTATCCTATCGTGTTGAGCTATTAAGTGAGATTATATTCTATTGTTAATGTTGTTTATAATAATGGTGCAGAGGTTGTAAACACATTAAGGGATCACCCTCCCGGGTCCTACAGAGCCCAAAGTGTAGGAGGCTTTTTAAAGTCCTCATCAGTTGGTCTAGGTCCTTTGAGCTGCCTTTGATTGGAATTAGCAATTCCATAGGTAGATTAGAAGACAAACCTGGTTACATTGTAAAAAGAACCAACATAACACACTACCACTTTCAACATGTAGCTGGTAGTGATCAAGTCACAACACCCACAAATAGTTGTTACCTTATACCAAGGAAATATTAGCATGTAAATACCATAAAATGAAGTACTGTGAGATCAAAAAAATCAATGTATGCATCAATTGCACAACCTAAAAATAGTAACTCACTATCAAAAGCACAAAGGAATATCATTGTCAAGCACCCCAAGAGCGAATTGAGAATGTAATAAATACCACTGCCATACAACAATGACAAGCTAAGAGTATACAGATCACCAAACTGTATTACAACCAATCACCAAAAGTATTTTTTACCTTGAAATATGCAAGAAACCTCTCTCTATGCTATAGCACTATTCGTTCACTATTTCACAATTACCATTGCTTATTACTGACATGTGTCCAAGAAACAAATGTTGCTTTTCATTGATGTTTTCCTGTCTTAACTTTCTCATGAAACCTAGAACAATTTAATTTTCCAATCTGAATCATTAAACAACTGTTACACCAATCAATATGAAATCCAAACTATAATGCAATACCAAAATGCATGTAACACCATCGAGTGGAATATCAAATAGAATATCACTGATCATGTCAAAGATGAACACTGATAATACTAAGAAGAACCAGATACAACCACGTGTTGAACCAATGCTTAAGGAAACAAATGGGAAAATAGATAAGAATGTATCCCCCTAAGACCATGCATACTTTTAAAAGCATTCAGAAAAAGACTATTTCGAGAAGCCTTGAAACCTTGCAAATCAAAAAATGTTATAACTTTCATTGTCATTTCAACAATAAGATTCTCCTAAAAAAAACATTCACTGCGTTGTACTTCCCTGTTTCACATTACTTCATGAAGTCTACAAATTGCATGACTTGGAAGAAAAACATAATATTTCTTCTCCATCTCCTGAGACATAGAGTTCTAAAAATTCTCTTCTCATAACATAGAGCCTTCCTCTTTATGAAGATAGAACAAATGAGTGTTGACTGGTGCAGGAGCACCCAAGGCTTTCAAAGAGTTGTTCAAGAACCAGGAGAGTGAAAGGGTCAGGAGGGCTTTCCAAACAAATCAAAGCATTAATTATGATGTATTGAAGCCTATAATTGCATTTGAGATGAATAAGTGTAATGAGGGTGTTAAAAGTTTCAAGGTTCCTGATAAGGAATTTGGATTAAAAATGCAATGTAAGGGAAAATTAGGTTCTAGGGGTTTTTATTAATGATATTATGCTTTAAGTAGGTCAAATAAACTTGGATAGTGAATATCCAATAGTTTTTAGAGGGTGGGTGTTAATAAAATTCAAATTTGCAATTTCAAATTTTCAAATTTTAGTTTAGGCGGGAAAAGGAGTTTTAGGTGTTTTAGAGGTAATTATGCAATGTAATTAATCCAAATCAGTTGGATCAGTTGGGGAATGAGTTTATAACCCTAAAATAATCATTTGTACGGAGGTTAGGTGGTTGGTGAAGGCATTGTACGGACTGTTCTCAGAAAATACAAAAAAAATTCTGTTTTCTTGCAATTTTCTGTGTTTTTTTGATGAACCATTGAATCTTATTGAAGTTTTCTGCATTTGGATGCTTTGGTAATTTGTATTTAGATGTTTTAACACCAATCACACGCTCTGATAAAGGAAATAGATCAATTCTTGCACGTTTTTGCTGACTGTCCATAGGAAAAGTGCAGATTTTGCCCTGTTTTGAGAGTTTTTATGAAGGAATGATCCATTTCATAGAGTATAATGACTGAAAATCTATGAAATGGATCCAATATAACATGTATCATACAGATTTAACCAACTAATGTGCAGGAAGGAAGAATATCAGGGTGTACACCAAGTTGTCAAAGAGAAAAGTGCTTGAAGATGGAGGCTAGGGTGTAGCAGCAGAAGATATTCCTTAATGAGGGGCATGTTTTCGAGTTTGTATCAACTAAATATGTTGTCCTAATGGTGTAGAGTCAATGAGCAAGTTCTGGAAGTGATTGGAAGGTTAGTTTTCAAGAAGCCCTAGTTTTTGAGGCAAGTTGAGGAGGGGTTTGTGCTGGAGGATGTTATATGTGTCCTAGAGGTCTAAAAATTTGTATTCCTTGGTTTTGAGTCATTTTAGGAGACTGCTGAAATTTTCATGGTTAGGGGACAAATTTAAAGGGGGGTTGCTTTGTAAAAGTGGGCTAATTAGGCCTAGTTTTTGAGGAGACAGCAGATTTTGGAAGGGTTTGTCTAAAACAAGTGATACCAAGGTTTGGATATGTTGTTTGTAATCACAAACCACACTTGAAACAGTCATTATATTTGGGGTTCCTTTGGAAAGTTTGAGTGCAAAGTCAAAAAATCACTGCAGGAGGCCTAGTTGGGCTAGTAGCCTAGTTAAGGTGAAAAATTGGTTTTGTGTCTAAGTCAGAGGGTTGGGCTTTGAAATCATTCAAAACAAGTTTGTTTGGGTCTCTTAAGAGTTTTCCTAGGTTTTTGGTCCATAAGGAGGCAAATAAGTCATGAATGCAAAGTTGAGGCTTTATCTTCAAGTTGGTGTCTAGAGGAAAGTTTGTAGATGAACCATTAAAGTTTGATAATTTGGTGAGTTTCTTGAAAAGATCCCTGACCCTCTGCATCATTGACTATCCAAATAGATGATATTAGAGGAAAAAAATGAATTAAGTTTACCAATTCTCTGTTCATTCTCAAGGAAAACTTTCTATATATTTGTTGAAATAATAAAGACAATATAAAAGTGACACACTAACAAATAATCCTTCATGTAATGAAAATTGAAAACTATTCCAAAACACCAACTAAACTGGAAGGGTTTGATTGCATTTTATACTTTCAGGGATATAAGATAAAACTTTAAAGCACACTATGCAATCACAAAGATTGATAAGTGAAAAGAAATAGGAGGAAGATCATAGGGACTCCTCCTTAACTGATCAGGAACTTTTACACTAGTCACTTCATAGATATTTCCCTATGTCTGTGAACCAACAACAACTATTTCTCCTAATTTCTTTTTAATTTGACACCCACAAGCATAAAAAAGAATAGAAAAATCCTGATCACATATTTGTGTCAGACTTAATAGATTGTGTTTTTAACCTGCTGCATAATGAACATCTGGCAATAAAATCTTATTACCAAAAAATTACTATGCTTTTTTCCATAAGTTGTATGTAATCATCATTACCAAACCATACTAAACCAAAATCACAAAATTCAAGTTTAGTAAAATACTTCTATCCCCTATCATATGATGAGAACAACCACTATCTAAGATCCATGTATTTTCAACTTTAACATGTAATTTAGTTTGATTAAAAATACCTTCCAGTTCTACATTTCTCCTTTCAGGCATGCAAACCAACTTAACTTTGTTTTGCATAGTTGTCTTAGAAAGACTATTCTCTTTCTTCGCATAGGAAGCATGTCTAGATCTTCCACATTTAGCTTTTACATTTACATCTACAAAATCACTTGAATCATTCATATAATCAAGACCCAACTTGTCTTCATAAGACCTTTGTTTATTCAAAAGATCTGTAAATTTATCAAATTCCTTTCTAAGATTGTTCATTCTAGTTTCTAAGACAATAATTTTATTCCTTGAATTCCAATTGCATCCTTGTAATCTTAAGGATTTCAACTTCATGTTTTAAGTCAATAATTTCCTTTTCAGTGATTAGAATTTTACTTACTAGATTCTAAGTATCTTGCTCAATCTGAATTTTCTGATATACTAAGTCCTTTTTCAAATCTTGAACTTCACTTAGAGAATTTTTTAGTTCATTCTCAAAACCTACCAATTATTTATTAGAAGCATAAGTCGCTATAGGTCTATTTTCTTGCAGTTCCATTTCATTCATTCTAGCCATAAATATAGTCTCACCTTCTAGATCTATTTTACCATCTTCTAAGACAGACTTGTTGTTTATATCCTCTTGTTGTTTAACTTCACCCATAAATAGAGTCTCTTCTTCTTCATATGAAGAATCTTCTATCTCACTATCTAATTCATCTTTGATGAATAGACTCTTTTTCTTCTTGAAATTGAATTTCCTTTTAGGTTTATAGATCTTCTTCTTCAACTACTTGTCAGGTTTTTCATCAGCACTATTTTGTTCAACATAAGGGAATTTATCTCCAACATGTCCAATTTTACCATAGTTGAAACATTTAAAGAGAAGTTTCCCTTTGTATTTACCTGATTCCTTTTTCAATTTTCTAACAAAGTGAGACTCCTCTATATCAAAATCTTCATACTCACTTTCAACTATAGTGTTTTTTTTTTCAGTTTTAAAAGCAGTTTCTTTTCCTAGTGGTTTCTTTTTGCTTGTTCTCATTTCAAAATCAGTAAGAGTCCCTTGTAGATCATCTAAGGTAAGCTTATCAAAGTGTTTCTTTTCTTCAAGAGATGAAACCTTAGTTTCATATTTAGGATGTAAGGTTCTAATGACCTTTTTGACCACATCAAAATCTTCTAGTTCTTCTCCTAAACCTCTCATTGCATTAACAACTTCACTTATTCTCAAAAAGTATTTAGCCACTTTTTCATCATCATTCATTTTCATTTCCTCAAACTGAGTTTTGAGAGTACGAATCTTTAACTATTTGACTTTATCATTACCTTGATAAATGTTTTTAAGTTTTTCCCAAATTTCCTTAGATGATTTGCAGTGCATGACTTTAACAAATACATCTTTCATTAAACCACAAAAAAGAGCATGTTTAGCTCTAGGATTAGTTTCATACTTCTTCCTTTTAGTAGAATCTGAGGGTATTGTGGGTGGAACAATATATCCATCTAAAACAATGATCCACACATCAAGATCAATTGAAAACATATATGTTTCCATTCTGATTTTCTAGAACACATAATTTGTACCATCAAACAATGGAGCTCTAGTCACAGAAGTACATTCTTGAGTTTGTGACATATTCGAAAGACTTCCAAAACTAGAATCTATTCTAGGTGGTTTAGACCTATGAAAGGACCCTACACTCTGATACCAATTGTTGGAAGACTGAAATCACTGAGAGGGGGAGTGAATAAGTGATTTATGAAAGTCACAAAACTTTTTCAAAACCAAGAATTTATGTTTTTTTTTAGCCAAGAAGACAAATGATAGTATGTATAGAAAACTTGAATTTTAAATCAAGACACCAAAGGACAATTCAAATAAAATATTTTACTTGTGCATAAATAGTGTTGTATTTGCACGAACCAAGAATTTAAACATGAAAATTTAACATAAGGGAAACATAATACTTTCACATGTATCAGAGCTCACTTTAAATCATAACTTTTTATGCATGAAATGTGCATTGATAGATATGAAACATTGATATGAATTGTGGCATAACATTGAAAAATATGAAAGATTGACAATTATGCATTTGAGAACACATTAAAATTAGACTGATAAGAAAAAGATCACACATATAAAATCACCACATAACACATAATTTTGTACTAAGTGGAAAACCCTCTAGGGGAGTAAAAACCACTCAAAAAATCTTTCTTTATTCAGATAGAGCACCAACTCTACAAAGTTCAGGAGCACCCACTCCAAGGAGCACCAACCCCTCACTAATTTAGAGCACCAACTCTAGGAGCACTAACTCCATTACAATGCAACACAACTACAGTATTCTATCATAACCCTAGAAGTGCAATATGCAGTCCTAGAATTTCAATAGAATATTATAAATAGTTTCAATAAGCACATTTAAGAATGTTGTATGAGAATGACAACATCTTCCTTAAATACAATAATCTAAGTATCAATATAAATGTTTTCAATGCAATAAAACTTATGTACAGTATATCTGAAACATCATATTCCTCTTTCAGATTACACAGAAAAATGCCTAAAAATCATCTTTTTAAGACCCTGCAAATAATAATCTATGTATGTAGTTTGAATAAATAAAAATCAACTCGGGTTAGGGTTCAAATGACAAACCCTAAATAATCCTCCTTCAAACTCTTTCAACAAATATCACCACATTGAAACAATTTAGTTACAATCATGTATTATCATCCAGAAATCCTAACGGGTTTAAAAATATTTACCAAATATTTTACCAAAAAAACTTGTTATAGTCAACTGCTATAACTACCAAATATTCAAGAATGATATTAGCATAAAAACAAACAGTTTCATGACTTAAAAAATAATCCTTTCCTTAACCAATTGTCTCAAGGCCCATAAGAATTAAGATACTTTTTGTATTACTTGTTTACGGTGGGAGAAAGAGAATAAAATACCATAAATTACTATTGAAGACATTCATAACTACCCACCTGAAAGTCAAGTCCAACTTCCACAGTCGCACACATACTAGCTCATAGCTAGTATTCCAATTACAAAACTAGAATGACAAAAATTCCAAGACATTCTTACTACAAGCAAGCTCTAGGAAATCAAAAACATAAATCCTCAATGTATGGGTTGAGAGAAGAAACCAAAACCTGCAAAATATCATCCTATCCACAACGGCTATGGGTTTAAACTTCATCATAATGAAAATTCTTTCTACACAACATAAACCCCTAATTCCAAACTTCATAATCATTGATAACCTTTTGTTCAAGTTCGCTGCTTTCAAGAGATTTTGAAAACTTTATTAAGAAACAATTATGCTTTGAAGTCCTATGTGAAAAATACCTAATAATGCGTATGATTTAACCAAGCATCATAATGAGTTGTCACAACCACATGTGCATGCATTGTCAATTATGGTTGTCGGTGCCAAGTCACCACATTACAAACTGCATTTGATGACTTTATCAATAATACCTGATACTATATCAAACAAGATAATGTTGTCTCCATCATGTGAGTTTAAGCGAAATCAATACCCTATTTTTATTGTGATGAAAATTCCAATCACAATGCTAGTCATATTAACCTACCCGGTACAAGCATTATGCCTAAAATATTGCTTCCTTAATATCATTGCCAATACTTGATACTCTTTAGGAGTATAATTTTTTTTTACAAGAAATACCAATGGTATAAACACCTACCATGCCAATAGAATTCAATAATAAACCAATACCCCTTATAGCCATATCAAATACCAATGCAATGTGCTCAAATATCAAATAATTATGTTGCCCAAAAACCAGATCACTCTATAAAGTGATTGATCAAAATAAAACTCAAAACCAAATCACTCTACAATGTTAAGAGTAAAACTCAAAAATATATCTCAATAAAACAGTGTCGTAACTTGTATGTTATGAGTAAACATAATATGTCATGTGAAGACAACTCGCAAAAGACCAAATTAAACATACCACAATATGAAAGTGATCAACCTGGATATACCTAAGACTTGTAATGATGACAAGTCATATATACCTAAATAATCATCATGAGATCATAGTATATGCTTTGCACTAGAAATAAGTCACAAATAATGAAAAATATCTATATAAAAGGAAAAACCTAAGCCTTGTACTCTGCATGCTTTAAGACACTATGTACCAAGTATTAGAGTACTTATGTATCAAGTGTACCTTGGAGAAAACACATACCCTAAGTGGCCTAAGACTTGTAATTTGCATTTCTATGCAAACATATGATGTGTCACACATATCATTGACTTGTCTGCCTAAAAGGAAATATGCACCAATGTATGCCTCAAATGTATATGTTCAATCACCAACAAACATATACCTATGATACCAAAATACAAATCACCTTGAAGAATCAAACTACAAACCATCCTAACAAACACTGTCAGCACTATCATATGCAAATCAAAATACCTCAAATGTATACCAAATATCAACTAATGTGAATAAACCAAATAAACCAATCTTGCATATCATCACAAACCAATCTATATATCAGCACTTTTGACAGCAAGGACAAACCAAAAACAACTGAGAGCCAACAAAAAATCCACTGGGAATACTCAGTATAACCTTGTTTATGGTACCAAGGTGATAACTCCCTTGGAGTTAGAGATTTTGTCATTAAGAATTACTCTGCAAGGACTTATTGATGACAATATTTATAAGGAACAATCATTGCATTAGCTTGAAATTCTCAATGAACGACACATTAATGCTCTTGAGCATATTCAAGCTTATTCTAGAAAATTGTAACGTAGTTACAATTATCATGTCATCCTTCGGGTATTTACTAAAGGTGATTTGGTGTTATTAGAAAATCAATGTAAAATCAACATTAACCTAACTAAAATGGATGGTACACCTCTTAAAAAACCTATTAATGTCGTACATTTGTGGTGGTATTATGTCTAACCCTCTTGAATAGTGTGAGTGATAAAGTAGTAAAGTTAGAGTTAGTAGATGATATTCTATATGCTCTTGCATTGCTTCGTTCTAGACAAACATTTATTTGTGTGTCCTGAATACTAAAGTAATTGTTTAAATTAATTTTTAGGTGATTATTTTAGGTCTCATACTATTCAAGTTCATATTGGGTGTTGTTTTAAATTAGATCCTTATATGCATTTAATTTTATTTAATTAGATCATAAGTGCATTTAATTTAGCATAATGTACAAGTTAATCACAATGTTGCATCTAAAAGAAACTAGAATAGTTTTAATTGGATTAGGTAAAGCATGTTAAATCATGGAGATATTTATTAAATAGTCTTCCAAAGATTATTTGGTAAAACACATTGCCATTTAACTTAACACTCATAACCACAAAATAATGAAGCATCAAATGACTATAGATATATCACAAAGTTTTTACATGTCATCAAATATACAATGCTAGGGTGGCCTATGGCTACTATATCCCTCAGGATCTGGTGATCACATTTGTTTAGATGCAATCCATCAAGAGATGGTAGTATGTGATTGTGATTGTGAACTGATAAGAGCATCCAAAGCATACTGTAGACCATGTGCTCATCTAATGGCCTTGGGTGCTCTTGCGCTATGTATTCTCTATCTTCCTATAGACTAGCTATCTTTGCATAAAGTTAGTCAACTTCCACTGGATCTTGAGATGAATGAATCTCCTCATAAGCACCTTCAGCTTGATCTGCACGCCTTGTAGCACCCTCATACATTACCCTTAGTTTGACATAAGGCTCAAATAATTCTAGGTCTCACTCCATGATGTGTGGGGACACGTAGTATGTATTTGTAGTCTAATGGAAGACTGACAAAGGCACTATCTCTACAACCACTTGTTGATAGAGTTCATGTAAATCTCTCATAGTCCCTACAAGATAGAAATCATAAATATAATTAGTACACAACATGATATATATATATATAAATAAAAAAACATAAGCACACGCACAACATTAAATAAATATATCACCTAGATCTCTGGCTGGCTATGTGACAATAATATCATCCTATGTGGGAGGCATGGAGGATGTTCTAGCCTCTCCACGCTCATGGGTTTGGTGCATTTCGCTAGTGCTGACAATGATCCGGTAACACGAGTAGTAGATGGATCTCCCCACTCATGGGAAACTAGACCCTCGTCCGTGGGTGAATTCAGAATATTGTGTCTCAATTTTTGCAAAATATGGACATTTACATCAATATTATTAATGAAATCACCATCTTCTAAGACCTATAGCATCTAAACCGTTAAAAATTTGAAGATGATGCAAACTAGTGATTTGTGGAAATTTGTTTGTAGATTTTAAAAATATTTTTTAAAGTTTTTTTTGAAATAAATCTTGAATCTTTCAACATATCCTTTAATAACTAGTTTTAAATAGAAAACAACATTTTCATAAAGTAACATTTGTGTCGTACAATATAACTTTTTTTCTATAAAGGATAAAATTCTAATTTTTGAAATATAGATTCTCAACATCAATATCTAGGGAAATGATATTTTTTTTCATAATTTTTTGTTACATATATATTTTTTAATTAATTTTGGAAGTAACTATAACTATAATTTGGACATGCATCTATGTTGTATAACCTAACTTGTTGTGTATATATCGAAATCCATTTTTTTCTTCTTTTAGTAAAACAAGGACATCAATACCTAGGAAAGGCTATATTTTGAAAAAAATTAACAATGGTTTACTATTTTTTGACCTTTGTCGAACAAAGAGCTTGATGTTTGGAGAAAAACCTATGTTTAGTAACAATTAAAAATTAACTACAAGATAAAATTAAAACATATCAAAACTATACTTGTTAGAAAGCTCGTTTCAAGGGCTACAATCTTGTAAAAGATCATTTCTAAATAACATTATTTAATCCATCAAAAGGTAAAGAAAATGTGTCTTTTTTCCAACATTTTGATAGGTGTGAAGGAGACTCCATTGTGGGTATTATTTAATACTAGAGGGGTTCTATCCATGGGGGTTTGATCTAAGTGGGTCTTATCTATCTCTCTTCAATTAAAACCCTTTAGACATAATCTCTCAAGGCTAAAATCATTAATTTTTTTTGAAAAAAGTGATTTCATCCAAAAATTAGCATGTCCCAAAAGTGAGACACACTATTGTGGTAGCACCCCCATCGTCTCACTATCCTCACTCATCAGTTGCTCCTCCTCCTTCTCCTCATCCTCCTCCTCCTCCTTGTCCTTCTCCTCCCTCATACTTTGGATTTGCATCCTCATTATAATCCCCATCTATCTCATCTACAAATAGATCTGATGCCCTAAGTCATGTATCGTCACCTACCTCATCCTCCTCATCCCTCTACTCTGGAAGTGGTCATCGAAATCCTATAGGTTGATCCATCAGGAATACAGGAGTTGGCTATGCTTCTTCCCACCAATCTTCGTATGCATCAATCACACTGAAGTCATCAACATCATAGGTTGGGGGAATCTCAAGATCTATTTCCTTTGAATCATTAGATCTAACATCATCCACTATTAGTCATCTAGTATCTCCTGGCCTCTGGGAACTCCACACTGATCACGTGTAAAAAGCTCATGCTACTAGTGGTACCTGTATTTTCCTGAACTACCACATGACCTAATCATAATAGAATGGCTTGACCATGTAATCATGCCTCCCTTAAAGAAACTTGTCCCTCTATATCCTCCTCAACTGTCAGGTATCATCTGGCCACTATAGTATTAGCTGGTATGGTCTCCAAACAACCTCCTTTTGATCCAGTCAGTCGAATCTAACTCCCAAAAAGTGTAAATCCCCATACTAATAAGAACACCTCAGTGGATAATTGAATGCACTTGGATATCCTAGGGTTCATAGAGATGAAAACCCTATCACCTAGTGCACGTGATATGCTCCAAACACCAAACCTGTAGTAGTGTACAATGTACCATATTATTGACCTTGTGGTATATGAACTACCCTAGATCATAATATAAGTGTGCAAGGATGTTGCGGCCCCAAGAATATATAGTCCTATGTTGCTCCATGTATCTAATGATATGAAGGATTCATCCATCCAGGTGTGCACCTCAACCATCAGGGACAAGTACTAACTATACCACTATGAAAATCATAATCGACCTCAAGGCTAGCGATCGTGCATAGAGTAGCCATGCTAGATCAATACGTGGCCATATGATCTCCTCTCAAAATGGTTTTCCTAGGCAGTACCTTGTGTTTACTCACATCTCCATGAATTTACAATCCCTGGAAAATGGGATGGTCTCACCTCGAATGAGGACTCAAAGGATGTGGTGTATATGCTCTAGTGTGACTGTCATTTTGCTGATAGGTAGGTGAAATGTGTAGGTGTTAGCATCCCATATCTAAGCAAGTTTCATCAACATACCATTATGGTACCTCATGGGAGGCATGAGGTACACCCAATATAGTCCTCTAACTTGTAAAGTTTGTGTGTTTTCCTTTGATAATATCGAGACTAGGTCTCGTAGGTGACAAAATTGTTTGTCACAGAGACATTGTTGAGATCGGGGTGGAATCTAACAAAAAAGAAAAAATATGTCCTATAATCATTATAAAACCTTAAATTTATACATCAACAGTCAAAAAAGTGTATTAAATTTGGTCTAGTACTTTACTAAGGGTTCTAGACATTTTATTTCCCTTTTGGGACACTTCATGAAGAAACGTGACACTTTGCAAAAAAGTGGGACACTTCGTAATAAAAAGGGGACACTTTGCAAAAAAGGGGACACTTTTCAAAAAAACATAAAATAAATGTGTAAGGGAAAATCTAAATCAACCTAGAAATGCATAAAAATATAAAATAAATGCATAAGGACAAAACTAAGGCACAAAAAAACAAACTCACCTGATGTTGAAACTTGCCTCGAGCTACCTCCTCCCACAGGACCTTGAGTCTAAGAGGCGCGTACTCTTGTCAGCATCTTCAATCACTCTCCAACAAAGTCAAGTTGAAAGAAGGTAAAAGATAAAATTAGTTCATGTTACTTCACTTTTTTCTCTTATATATGTTAAAATTACATTTTTACTATATTAGGGCTAGAAAGTGCTTCTGATTTAAACTACCATACTGAGGGCTAGTGAAGTTTGTTTTCATCGTCGTTTGTTGCATTGGAATCATGATTTCATTCTCGTTCTCATCATATGTCTATCATTATGTGGCATGGTACTTGGGAATACCCTATTGTATGACTTATCTCATTTGATGTGGTTAGACTGCTACCTTGATTCCACCTACATAAATCAAGTATAATCAAGGGGGCATACATCTTCCCTCAAATTTTATTTCTTCAAGAAGTTAGATAGGAGGATTTTAAAAAAACTAATGAATTTGTGTTGCAAGATGTGGTTCCTAACATTATGGTTTTGTAGCTAGCTATAGTGGGGGCTTCATTCTCTTGTATTTTGAATGAACAATATGAGTATCCATTTACAAGTTGAATTTTATTATTTGAATTCCTTTATCTTACATATGTACGTAGATTCATATGGGCACTAAAGTGAGGGATAAATTTAGTGTAGAAAATTGTACGCTCTTGGAGATGGTACAATTTCACACTTAATTTAGACCTATTTTAGCACCCTTGCATTAAAACCCTTTTAAATCATCATTAATAGGCCCCTAATACACTTTATTTCAAATATTGAGGCTTATTTCAACTAAAACCTTGACAAACTCATTGAAAACATTAAAATTTCTAACAACCCATCACAAAAATCTAGGGTGAGACTCATACACCACCTTGCGTGTATAAGTCCCCCTAGGTGGGACCCATATGCCACAAAGTGGCGTATGAGTCCCAGTTGGGCCCTTTTTAGGGTTTGAGAGAGAAATTCAAGTTTTTAATTCAAATTTTTGGTTGATGTCAGCTTTTGAGATCTAAATAATGGTAAATTAGGTGTAATTCCTATATATGTAAGCTTCTAAGTCATTATTTTCAATCTAGAAGAGAAATTTCAAAGTCTAAGCATTTAAAAATACTCAATAATTCTTTCACAAGAGCATTCAAGAGTGAGTAGCAAGAAAATTTTAAGTCTTGTAGCAACATTATAGGGTGTTGGTAGGTCTTCAAGATCACTTTCATTCAATATCTAGCATTATCAAGCATGATAATGGTTTCCTATGGTGAATCATGATGGATTCTAGGTTGGGGAGACACAACTAGCCATCAACCCAAGCCTTGTGACTTGTTTCCTAAGTGATTCCATCCTTCATTATCACTCTACATTCAACCTAAGGAAGGTACATGTCTTATTATGGTTTATTAGGGTGATTAGAGATCTCCCAAAGTGAGTCATTCATCTTCATACTTCATACATGCAACTCATTCGAACACATTAGAATAGGGTTGCATTGCATTTCTGATTTCCTAATCTTAGACACATTTAAGGTTAGGATTTGTATTCATATTTACATTTGTGGTCCATTGTTTCTATCAAGGTTTAATTACCAAACTAGGGGTTTGACCAAGGAAAACCCCCCATAAGCAAATCAATACTATATTCTATTTTGCAGGTATTTTTGCAGGTTTGGATCCAAAAATTAGTTTGGGAAGGAAGAGCAAAGATTGGACCATAGATCTAGACCCTTAATTCCTAAAAAATTAGAATGAGACTAATACGCCAGAAGTGGCGTATGAGTCCCACTATAGGAAATTTTCCAAATGTTTGAAGATCTTGAATCTACACTACTAGAAACATGTTCCAGTCCATAAGCCCTAGACTAGGAATGATACACCAAAAGTGGTGTATGAGTCCCAGTGTACCCTAAAAGTAGCATTTTCAGCATTTTAGAGTGGATTCCAGGCTCTTTTAGGTTTCTAGGTGCACTTTTGTTTTCTCAGTTTGTTGTTTAGATTTATACTCTTTTCTAGGTCATTTATTGAAACTTTGCATGTCATTAAGTTTAGTCATTAAGTCTTGCATGTATTTTGTCTTTCCAAGCCCTAGCTTGGTGGTGAACCCCTCTTTAGTCTCTAATCAGATCCTAGACCCCTATTGCAAGATCTCTTTCTCCTTTGCATACCTTAGATTGAGATCTCTAGGGTTTTTGCTGAATGAGAGAGTGAGGAAGATTGTTGTTCTATGTCATAAACCATAAGCAATGGCAATTTTTTTCTTTCCAGTTGTATTTTAATCAATTACTACCATACTTTTTTATATGATTGTAGGTGTGGATCAAATTCAACATGATTTCAACAAGTTTCATGTACTTTATTTATATGTATAAATTATGGTTGTAGTGTCTCAAACATCCTTTGATATATCTTCACATTTGAAAAATCTTCCTTGAATGTTTCAAAAAGTTCACTTTTTGCTGTATCTATAAAATGTTTTGGATGAGAAATTTTTGTACCATCTTCACCTATTGTTTGTAGAGTGCCCCTTCTATTGGAAGAAACACGAGAGTGGTTGGTCTAATATCTAATCACCTATTTCTTTACATCTTCTAAAATTCTATCTTTTTGGGGAACCCCTCAAATATTTACCCTTTTTATCAATATTTTCATCTATTCTATCTCTCTATTCAATCTACCTTTGAACAGTTCTCTTAGAAACATTTAGGAATTCAAAATTGCTTGAACTTGTCTTCTATGTGATAATTTCTAACTAGAAATTACAATCATTAATGCTCTACTACAACATTTGGATCACTAGCTCGACTCTTCTTTTTAGTAAAATTCAATGCTTCTTGCAAGTTTTTGACAATTTTTTTTTTAATAAATGTGGTGAATTTTTCCCATTATCATTCCCTAACAACTCCAAAATAGGGATCATTTCTTTGCACCTAAATAACTTTGCAAATAATTGTGCTCTTCCAATTATATATTTTTCTTCAAAAAATTCATCCCATTTTCTTTTAGAGTGTACTTTTAATGTCCTTTCATATAACATATCTTCATATGAAATATTATTGAAAAGAGAATCCTCATCCATCTCCATTAGATTTTCCATACCATAGAAAACATTTTTATTACTAGGTTCAATTTGTTCTTGTACCTAAACGTTAACTTGGTAATCAATAATTTCCTGTTGCAAGAATGGAAGTGTTATTGAAAGATTGAAGATATTGTCATTGATGTCAACCATCTAACTAGTTATATACTAGTTTTTGTTGCCTGTATATGTCGAGGATATTGATCAAATTGTAATAAAGAGATGTTGCAAGTATTCAGTTGGTGCTCCAATTTTATGTCCAGATTTTCTCCTATGGTTTTCTATGGTTCTGGTTAAGGTTTGGGAGAAATGTTGTTGGTTTGTATTTCTCTTTGATGAAGTCTTATGACTTTTTCTTATAGAGTTGTGTTGCCCTAGTTCTATTGAAGATAGTTTCAACATTTTGAAGATTCATGCTTAATGGTTCTATGTGGTTTACACTGGTTTGGCCGACCTTGTGTGAAATACTACTTTCAAGGATGATGAAGCATGTTGATCTTTTGGGTCCCTTTAAAGCATTTTTTTGGGTCACCCTCATTCTAATTCCACCCTAGCATGTTTTCCACTAACCTAATTTGAATTTGAATTGGATGGCTAACTTTGGATATGTTTGAAAGTTTAAGATGGTATAAATGCAAGGTGAGTTAACGGTGAAGAGAGAGAGAGAGAGAGAGAGATAAGAGCGAAGAAGAAATGCAAAAAGAGAAAAGAGAAAGTGCAGCTTTGTGCGACATTGATTCTATTCAATGAGTGTGTGTGTGTGTGTTGAGAGTGTGGCAAATTGATATGAAGCTTAATGTTGAGTTTCCAGATTTAGTGAGTAGAAGGAAAACTCTATCATTCATGTATGTGTGGGAATAATTGTGGTGGAATCCTTTGTTGTAATGGGATTGTAGTCTCTATGTAACAACTCTTCTTTGTATTATTTGTATCTCTATGGTAGTGAGCCTTCCAAGTTGTAGCCCTATTGGACAATGAGTCCTTGTTCTGGATAGTGACTCCTTGTTCTGGAAAATGAGTCCTTATTCTAGATAGTGATTCCCTATTTAAGATAGTGAGCCTTTTGTAATTGATTTTGATATTCTCTATAGTGTGAGTTAAGCTACACCGTAGTTTTTCCCTTATTGGGTTTTCCACGTAAATCTTGTTGCAAGTATGAGTAAGTTTGGTGGTGTTGTATTTAATATTTTCATTGATGTCAACACAGTATAGGATGTTGCAGGTTGTGCATGTATACTTGAGATGTTGTGAGTACATGGAGCTATATTTATGGTGTTACAAATATATCGATATGATGGATTACCAAGTGTGTTTGAGAAAATTAATAAATAGAGAAGTTAGAGTTGTGTGTGCTCATAATGTGGTCTGGTTTGTGCTCTACATTTATTCTATGTTGATCCTATGCTTGTGAGGATTTGAAGGGTTGTTTGTGTGCGTTTGTTGGTGATTTCTCTTGAATTTTAGCTTCTAGTTTGATGAAGAGTGAAATTTGTGTTCACCGGTGTGTGAACTGGTCTAGCAGAGTTGTTTGTCTATGGACTGGGAGAAATGTTTCTACTCTACAGTCCTCCACTGGTTTGTTTCAAGTCTTATGGATCTAGAATATGTCTTGTAATGATGTTCTCTATGTTTAGGCAAAGATGTTCGTGCTTTCGTGCTCCAGAAGATGAGTTTCAAAGTTACTGTGTATGTCTATACAGTTTAGATGGATTGATGGAAGGTATTTTGTGTATGAAGGGTGTTGAATTTACTGCGGATGTATCTAAGATGTGTTCTCATGCATAGTGAAGCGTGTTACACTATTTGGATGTTATCTTCTTGTTGGGAAGTGTGTACTTCAAATTTCGTTTGTGTTTTCATTAGGTTTGGCTGACCTAGTGTTTACATTTCATACAGAGGATTAAGAATTAATTAAGGAAGCGTGTGTTTGATACGAGATATTGTTTTGGGTCTTGGATAAGTTTTGGTTTGGTCCACTCCCATTCCTTTCCACCACGTGAATATTGAGTTTCCTACCTAATTTGAATTGATGAAATGAAGCTCGTGTGTAGCCGACCTTGGAGAAAGTTTCTAAGGTTGAAGAGGGTATAAATACAAGTCGAGATGTTGTGAACAAATTAACAAATGAAGCCATGAGTTTGAGAAGTAGAGTGGGTGAAAGTGAATTGAGGCAACGGTACTTTAATGTGTTAGATTCCTAAAATTAGTGAGTTGATGATGTCTACAATTCTTCTGATCAAGGTTGCAGATGTGTGCGACCTATTGTGGTGGATCTTTTGTTATCTTTTATATCTATAGACAGTGAGCCTCCTTGTTAGACAATGAGTCCTTTCTGTAAGTGTAGTGAGCCTTTGTTTTTGGGAAGTGAGCCTCTTGTATTCAATTTTTCTAGTACTTTATATTGTGAATTAATCCTCATCGTAGTTTTTCCCTCATTGTGTTTTCGACGTAAATCTAGTGTTTCCTATGTTGATATTTCTTTTTGTTATTTGCAATTCATGTCAATACTTAATAACATAATTAAGTGGATGAGAAATTGATAAGTGATTGAGATTTGAGTTTGTGTTTGGTGATAAATGATTGACCCCCCCTCTCAGTTGTCTTGTGTCTTTCAACAAATCTAGTGTTATTGTGTTTATTGTGTTGGATTTAAGTTTTTGCATTGACATTTGATTCATGATTAATCATTTATGCAGTATTAAGGATTAGTTTCGGTGATTGAAATAAAGGTTTAATTTTGTGACAATTGATTTACGCCCCCTCTTAATTATCATATTCAACAATTGGTATTAGAGCTTGGTTCCTTGGTGAAGAGCTTAACCACTTGAGGAAGGTTCGGGATGGATGGAAAAATGGTTTATGATTATTCGAGGTTTGATGGAACTAATTATGGTATTTGGAAAGTTCTGATGGAAGAATATATAGAGTATTGTGGATAAGATGTGGATAAATCTTACAAGAATCCTTACAGTCTTGCTAATGGTCCGAGTACACCTAAATAAATCAAAGCACATGAAGTGAACAATAATGTGAAATACATTTTGAAGAAGAGTCTGGTACATTAAGAGTTGATCAAGCTTCAAAATTTGAAAACAACTAAGGAAGTTTGGGATGCTTTATAAAGATCGCATGATGGTGATGAAAGAGTTAAAGAGGAAAAGCTACAGAATTTGGAGACACAATTTGATCTTCTAAATATGTCAGAAGATGAAAATGTTAAAGCTTATGTGCTGAGATTGGATGAGATAGTGGCTGGAATGTGAGGAATTGGTGCTACTATTGAAGAAACAAGGATTGTAAAAAGATTCTCGGAACTCTTCTTGATGATTATAGTGAGAAGGTTAGTGATATTAAACAAAATATAGATTATAAGACCTGTACCAAGGATTTTCTATTAATATTTTTGACATCTTATGAGATGAGGAAGTCGAGTTTGAGGAGTCGAAGCAAATCAAAGACTACCTTTAAAGCTAAAAAAGCTAATGATCTAGATGAAGAGAAATTTTCTGAAATAGAAGCTAACTTTGTAAGAAGAATGAGGAAAGGATCTTGTAAGTATGAAGGTAATTTTTCATTTCAATGCTTTAGTTGTGGAGAAATAGGTCATTTTGCTGCAAAGTGTCCAAAAAGAACTAAAAGGAATAAACAAAGATATATGAAAACGAAAAGAAAGGAAAGAAGATTAACAAAGCTTATTATGTGAATGAGAATGCTAGTATATCTAATGAAGATTCATAATATGAAGATCTAGATGACAATGAATGCTTGTTCTTGGTGATTATGGATGTACCTACTTCTACTAATTCTAAAAAATAGGTAATGGAAAGCCCTCCAGAGAAGGAGAAGGAGAAGGAGAAAAATGAAGGTACAATTATCTCTGACCTACATGATAAACAAGAGAAAAATTACCAGGTAGTTGATAGTGGTTGTTCACATAACATGACTAGTGATAAAATTAAGTTTGTTAAGGTTGAGAAGTATTATGGAGGCTTGGTTACGTTTGGAGATGATAGTGGTGCTAAAATCTGTGGGATAGGTTCAATAAGTTATTATGGAAAGCATCATACTAATGATCTTTATTATGTTAAGGGTTTAAGTAATAATATGTTGAGAATTGGTCAAATGTGTAGAAAAGGATATGATCTTGTGTTTAAGGATGAGAAATGTGAGATCTGAAAAGAATTCAGAACACCGATTGCTACAGGAAAGAAATATGAAGGGAATATCTATCAAATGAAGGGTGCTAATGGATGATGCTTTATGACTCAAATAAATGAAAGTTGGCTATGGAATAGGAGAATGTGTCACATGAATTTTGATAATTTTGGAAGGATTAGTGTTGTTCAGGCTGTGAGAGGTTTACCGAGAATTGCAAATCTTATTAATGTTATTTGCAAGAATTGCTAGTTTGGAAAGCAAGCAAGAAATCATCACAGAGGGTGATCCCATAATAGTGGTTTACAATTTTTGGCCAAACTGGACACTGAAATTTTTATTTTTAACTAAATCTTCACATTCGGACACCTATAGCGGCTAAACCGTGAGGAATTTGAAAATGATGCAAACTAGAGTCTCATCAAATTTTGTCTGTAGATTCTAAAAATATTTTTTTCAAACTTTTTGGAATCAAATTGCACTTCTTTTTCCATCTCCCACAAAAACTGGTTTTTTTCAAAAAACATCATTTTTTAAAAGTGACGCACACCATATAGTGCATAACCTTTTTTCCATGAAGGATAAAATTCTAATTCTTTCGAATTTAGATTTGTAACTCCGATATCTAGTGCTTGCACTTGGTTAGATAGTTTTTTATTAAATATTTTTTCTTTAATCAAGTTTCAAAGTCAAACCAATGACAATTCAGACATAGCGCAACCGTATAACACGTAACTTTTTTTGTATATATCAAAATTCAATTATTATTTT